>PVKB01000132.1:226370-826370 GCA_004027205.1 Ctenodactylus gundi
CTCCAAAGGCTCTCTTTTAATGCAGTATTTGGTCTCCAGATGACAAAGCTGATTTGAAGATTTCATAGCTTCGTTTGATACCCAATCGCCACAATTTAAACAAAGTGGGCTTGGATGAGTTTAACTTTTGGAGGGTATAGGAGAGGAAGAGGTATAGCTGGGCCAAATGCAATATCTATTTTCCATTTTTTGAATAATCCCCATATTATTTTTCTTAATGGCTGTACTAGTTTATAGTTCTACCAACAGTGTAGAAGGTATTTGAATGAGAATTACAATAAAGTTCTATCATGTATCATTTGTATATCAGTTTTGATAGTATGGACATTTTGACAATATTATTTCTGCCTCTCCAGGAATGGGGAATGTCTTTCCATTTTCTAATATTGTGCTTGATTTCTTTTTTTCAGAATACCATAGTTTTCATTATAGAGGTCCTTCATTTTCTTAGTTAAGTTGATTCCTAGATAATTAATTTTCTTTGAGACTACTGTGAATTGGATACAACAAGTGATTCAGGCATGTTATTAGCAGCACAACTTGTAATAGCTAAATCTTGGAAGCAGTTGATATGCCTATTAACAGATGAATGGATAAAGAATATGTGGTATATTTACACAATGGAGAACTACTCTGCCACAAAGAAAGATAAATTTGAATGATTTGTAGGAAAATGGATGTACTTGGGACCATTAGGCTTAGCAAAATGTATCAGACCTAGAAAGTTAAATATCATATGGTTTGTCGAATACAAGAAAAAAATAAGAAAGAAAGTAGAAGAGCAAAGTAAAGAGACAGAAGAAAGTAGATAGACTTTGTGAAGAAAGAAAGGCGAATAGGAGAGGGTAACGAGGTGGGAATGGGGAAAGGAAATGAAAGTGATCAAGTTGCAATACGTAAAAGCACCAGTTTCTCAAACTGATTGTTACTATTGTGTATCCCAAATACACACTAATAAAAGAATTTTTAAAAATGGGCTTAGAAAATGTGAGTCATTCATTGCAATGAGCCCTTAACTTGGGTTGGACTCCTGTGTGTTCTTTGAAATGTGGCTTTCTTTTTGTTGGCCGTCTTACAGTCTTCTGCTATCTGATCATAGGGTCTTTCCCTCCTTCCAGAGAAGCTCTTCAGTGACATTAAGTTTTTACTCATTCTGGTAGGCTTGTGGGCTTACCAAAACTGTGACTGAGGCACGTGTGGTATGGGAAAGAGGCCCTGCTGAAAGGGGTGAACACAATCGTGGTGGGCCACATGTGGATTAACACTAACTGACAGATTTTGACTTAAAGCCAGATGTACCTGTACAATTGAAGCATATCTGCTTATTTGCCACTATCATACCAAACAGCAGATGCAGTTTGCCATTTTGCCACTTGTTGATAGGGTTTTGATGTCTGTGAGCAATTAGTACCATCTCTGCACAGTCCAATGTATCTGCTAATGCTAATCTGTATTTGCAGCCACTTACCAGTGGTAGCATCACCACCTCAGCTTCACCTCAGACCATTGTGAGAGGAGGCAGTGCGGTAGTAGGCAGTCAGGGACACAGGGTCCCCCAGAAACAGAGAATTCACTGGAAGGCACTCCTGACAGTCTGTAGCAGACCACTCCCTATAACTTAGTTAAAAGACAAGAGAGAGAAAGGGGGAAGTATTCAAGGGTGGGCCGCAACAGTGGTTTAAGAGCAGAGAACCTAGCAACCAGCCCTAGCAACTGAATGGCTTAGCACAGGACAGCCCCTTACCCAGCTATACCATAAAAACCCGCCGAAAGCGAGCCACATGGGCAAACCATGTTTCCAGGTCCCCCTTCTGGCTAGACGAAGCTTTATCCTATCTTTCCTTCTCCTGTAAGTTTCCCAATTAAGTATCCTCTTCAGTGCCTGCCTCCTGTCTTCTGCGACTTATTCTTCAAGTCTGTGAAGACAGAGACTCAGCACAGAGGCCTGACAGAATTGGGGCCTGACATGGCAACCACTAACACCATCGGGCAATAACTTCTCCTAGACAAGGTGTAACCTAGGTCCCTTTCATGTGCAGTTCATGAGATGTTTTACATTCCTATGAGAATCTGAGGCTGCCGTTGAGTTGAAGGAGGCAGGACTCAGCCAGTAACGGGAGCAATGAGGAGCAGCTGTAAGTTCAGTTGATAATCCTTGCTTGCCTGCCTCTTCCTGCTGTGCAACCCGGTTCCTAATATTAGGGAGATTGCAAACTAGAAATAGACCAACATAAAATTTGAAAAATTGATCAGACATTGTAAATCATTGATGCCTGCTATATTTCAAGGGCTACCAGAAAATACAGAGCTTGCCATTTCAAAGGTCTATGCCCTTAACTTTCTTTACTCTTGACCCCCTATGGTGTAGAGGTCAGGAAGGTCACGCTTCCCAGGCCTATAACCTGAGCTTTCCCTGTAATACTGCAGTGACACTTTCCTATAACACCGTGGTGGCCGTATATCCCAGATTCCCTGTAAGCACCTATTTTCCTGAGTAATTATTAATACCACCACTCTCACTCTTAGCAAGTGCTCAAATCTGGGGAGAAATTATTCATAAGGGAATTAGCTTCCCTCCTCATTCATATCCTATAATCACAGGCATACCTCTTCCTCATCTTTATCTCAACTACCCAACTGTCAACACTTTTACTGGACACCGGCATCCAAATTCCCAGGAAAGCTAGTGTTGGGTGTGGAGTTAAAGCAATCCCTGAAGTTCTTGCCTTTAATTCAAACCTATGTCTGTCTTTCTGAGCCTTTCAAATGTTAAATAATATGTTGTCAATTTCTACTTTTAGTATCAACACTTCCTCCTTTTATTGCTTAGGTCAGTTTTGCTTGCAAATTCAATATTTTTGCCAACTCTACCCACCCCAATAGCCTCTCCTCTCTCCACTTTTACATGATATAAATCATTAATCCATTAATCAATCTATGCCAGGCTTGCCAACTGAAAAAGCCCAGTTTTCTAATGAAATAACCAGCACCCTGGTTTTGAGGGAAAATAAAATGTGTACATTTCTAAGGTCTGGTACTACTCTGAAATTTTATGGTATTAAATGCCTAAAATTATAGTAGGTGATTAACACATAATTATGGATTCAATTTTCCTTGCCAGAAAATAATTTGTTGAAGTCCTAACCCTCAATATGATTATATTTAAAGGAAGAGTCTTCAAAGAAGCAATTCAGGTTAAATGAGATTTTGAGTGTAGGTTCCAATCCAATAGGAATATGTCTCTAGGAGAGGTGGAAGAGACTTCAGGGCTTAGACACAGAAATAAAACCGCAGAGAACACAGAAGAAAAGGTCGTCTGTGAAGTAGGGAAATCAGCTTTAGCAGAAACTCAGCCTACTAACACCTTCGTCTGGACTTCCAGCGTCCAGAAATATAAGAAAATACTTTCTGTGGCTTAAGCCACCCTATCAGTGGCATTTTAAGACAGCTCCAGCAAATTAATATATACTAAAAGTGCTGGGTCATTTCTTTTTCACACATAGCTTATCATCTAGTCACGGATCTCAAATACATGGGTGGGGGGAAAGGTAACAAGGAGATATTTTTGGTATCTTATGCTTTCCTTGCTGTGTGAACTTTATCTTCATTAAAGTCATCTTTAGCCTTATATTGGTCCCATCTAGGCACAACTGTCTTATATAGCATTTGGGTCTTTGGCCCTTTCTAGCTGTTAGCTGAGAGAGGGGATTGTATGAAAAAATCTCCAAAATGCTGACTTCCTAAGAATCTCTTTAATTCCCTGTCCAAATGGAAGGACAAAGATTATAAATCCAGCTCTGTGGAGCACAGTAGGTATTTGGTTTGGAGTTGGAATGTTTCTCAAAAGCCTTATGTATTTAGACGTTGTGGATTATCTAGGGATTTCCTGTGCTGTGGGCTGGGGCTTGGTCAAGAGGAGGGATTACTGAGGTTGTGATGGAATCACTGGCATTTGGGACATCACTGAATATGTGGCCTGGAAAGATATATACCCCTTGCCCCACTTCTGTTAGAAGTCTGATTCCTTCTTCTTGAGATGTTGTAAGCAGCGTTCTCTGCCAGACTCTTCTCACATTGCTGTGAATGGACCGAGACCTTCTTAAAATGTGAGCTAAAATTAACCTTTTATCCCTCAAGATGTGGATGTGGAATACAGTGATCCAGCAACAAGAAAGTAATGAAGACAGTAGAAGTCCTGCACCAGCCCAGCCCCCAACCACTTACTAAGATGTGTTTTCCCTTCTCCCTTCTTCCTGTTCACACTGGCCTCCCTGCCTTTCTTCCACTGTGCTAGGTACATGTCTCCCCAGGGCCTGGCCTCTGCTGGTCCTTCTTGGTGGATGCTCTTCTCCTAGCTCTCTGCATGGCAAACTCCCTGGCCTCTTGAAAGTTTTTGCCCACTCGTCCTTCTCAGCAAGGTTTCCCTAATCCACCTGCATAATCCTACAGCATGCCCCTCACTCTCCAGGCTAGCACACCATGTTTACTGTCCTGCAGTCACAACCAAGCACTGACCTTTCTAACCTACAATGTACCTATTACTTGCTATAGTCCTCTCAGAAATTTCCCTTATGAATCAGGACTGTCTTGCTCTCAGATGTATTCCAAGCATATGGTACTCAAGAAACCTTTGCTAAATTTTGATGAACTTTATCATTGTAGGGAAAGATATTCTGATTTCAAAAGAGCCATAATTTCTTTAGATACTTCAAGTTGTATATAGCATCATGGAATCCCATGTCTCAAGTCAATTCTGTAAAAGCCATGGCACAGCTGGACACAGTACTGCACATCTGCAATTCCAATTCTTGGGAGGCTGAGGCAGGAGAATTAGACGTTTGAGTCCTGCCTGGGAAACTCGGTAAGACCTTGTCTCAAAATAAAAACAATAAAACAATATGGGGATATAGCTTGTGCAAAGGCCCCAAGTTCAATCCCAAATAAGGAAAAAAAAAGGCAGTGTTATTTGACAATTGCACCAAATCATTTTTCCACTACTTTTGCTGACAATAAGAAAATTATTTCCAGTAAATACTAAAAATAGTGTTTTTATGGTACTAAGGATTGAACTCAGGATTTAAGCACCACATTGTATTCCCAGTCTTTTTTATTGTACTTTTTAAATGTGAGACAGGGTCTCATTAAGTCACTATGTTGCTCAGGTTGGACTCAAATTTGAAAATAATTTTATGTTTATACTTAATTTTGTATTTTTTTGGCTTGACTTCTTCTTCTTTTCCTTCCTTCTTTGGAGGTGCTCCCACTTTTTTTTTCAATGCGTGGTCTCACTAGGTGTTCAGGCTGGAATTTAGCTCCTGACCTCAAACAATCCTCCTGCCTCAGCATCCTGAATAGCAAAGATTGTAGGTACACACCTTATAATGTGATTGTTCTTTAGTTTTAAACAACTAATAAAAGGGGAAAATGTACGTTAAAAAAAGACAATTTAGATTCTGTAAATACATCAAGTGTGAACTATATTTTCATTTACATCTATATAGAGTCTAACCCATATATATATATATATATATATATATATATAGAGAGAGAGAGAGAGAGAGAGATAGAGAGAGAGAGAGAGAGAGAGAGAGAGAGAGTCTAGCCCACATTCATTCAGGATGGGGGAATTAGTCTCCATTTTTAAAAAGGAGTATTAAAGAATTTTTAAATATATCTTATAAACTATAAACCAAATAACAGATTTTGGGGTGGGGTGGTATTTTATTTACTGATTTTTTTAGAACTGCTGACTCAAGTTGAAAGCAAAAACATTTTTGAGTCATTTTTATGTTTTTACATTGTTCATAGACTATTTCCTCTTGTTGAATCTTGGATAGAATATATTCTCACTTCCCTATGTTTGCTAACTTCCACTTAGCTAGAAAACAGATGTCAAAAATGTGTAATGGATGTTATGTTCCCCCAAAGAGTAAGATGAAATTCTAACTCCCAGAGCCTACAGCCTGCCCTTATTTGCAAGTAGGTACATTGTAGATGCAATCAGTTAACATGAGGTCATATTGGAGTAGAGTGAGCCCCAATCTGAAGTATCTGTTGTCCTTATAAGAAGGGGAGGAAGTACAGAGATATATGCACACCAGGAAAACCTTATGAAGTGACAAAAGCAAGGATTACAAACCACAAGATGCCAGAAATTGCCAATAGCCACCAGAAGCTGAGAGACATGGAACAGACCTTTCCTCAGAGCCCTACAGAAGGAACCAATCAGGCCAACTCCTTAATTTTGGACTTCTGGTCTACATAAATGAAAGGGAATAAATTTCTATCATCTAGGTAGCCCAGTTTCTGGTACTTTGTTATGGGCAGGCTGTGTGGTTTAAATCTGGAGTGTCCCTAAAAACCACATGTGACCATGAATACTGCCCTTCCTTCCTGACTTGGCTTAGTTCTGCCATGCTGTGAGGAGTTCTATCTCTGGCTCTGGCCCCAGTGCTGCAGATATGATTCCACCTTTTCTAGCCGCCTACCCTGTAAATAGACTGTGACCTTATGAGACTGTGAGTGAAAATAAATCTTTCCTCCCTAAGTCTTGGGTGTCAAGTATTCTGTTCCAGCAACAAAAAAGTAACTAAGATACTGCTCTAAAAAACAAACTCCTAAGTCTTCAAGAAAATCCTACACAATTACAGCCTTTTGTTTTAAATATGTAGTATGGCAACACCCTTTCTAATTAGGGATGCTGAAAAGAGTAGCTCTTCCCCTTTCTCTTCTGCACAAGTGCATCACGGACACAGCACTCCAATAGTGAATTAGTCTCCCCCTGAGGCTTTAAAGAGTGACTGAGTCTCCAATTTGAGGTCACCAGTGTGACTGTGGCAATCTACATTCTGGATGAGTCATTATCTATGCTGGGGTAAATTTTTTGACAATGTGATTGCCATTGAGTCCCTCATGCTCCCCTGGGTAACCCCTCACTCGTACTTGTGTAAATAACTCCAGCAAATTCATTAGTTCACCATGTGGTACTTTGGTGTAATCATTACTTTGGTTTGTTGGCTGTGCCTTGTCTGGGGTAAACAGACATTTGTTCACATTGCCCCAGTAAAAGCGCAGCCAATAGGCTACAGTAACAATTATACCAAAGTCCAACTTGGTAAACCAGTGAGTTTATTGGAGTGAGTTATGAAAGCATGGATGACCTGTCATTTACAGAAGAGTGGATGACTCATTCTGGTAGCCACTTCTTTCCTACATTTGTCTATGTCTCTCTCTGTTAATTCAGTGAACTCCTAGTACCCTTCTGGAAAATGTTTTTATACTTAAGTAAACCGCAATAAACTTCAGTTCTTTACAACCAAGACCCCTGACTCACACACACTAACCCTTTTTTGTTATGTTTTGTTTAATTTTGTTTGTGACAGGGTCTTACTCTGTAGCCCAGGCTAGTCCTGAACTCACTATGGAGCCCAGGCTGTACTTGGACTCAGGACAATCCTCCTGCCTCAGCCTCCTGAGTGTTGGGATTACCAGTGTTCACTACCACTCCCAGTTTACGTGGTGCTGTGGACCCAAACTTGGATACTTAGTGCTTGCTATGCAAGCACTATAACAACCGTTGAGCCATTCCTCCTGTCCCACTAACGGGTTTTTGATCCAAGTTCCTGTTACAATTTGGGCTCTCATGCTTACCTATTTTCTTCCCTCCTATGAGTTTTAGCAGTCATTCATCTATTTACTCATTCATTCATCCTCCAAACATTTCTATGTCAAATAAACTACATTGAATACACAGTGTCTGAAGATGTGAAGACATAGTTCCTGCCTCTAAAGATCCCTCAGTTGAGTCAAGTGCAGAATAGTGAGAAAAACAGATGTGTGTGAGACAGAGTGGTCAGTGCTGTGATAGGCGCAGGAGGCACCTTGCAGATAAGGTGGAAAAGAAGAGAAGACAAAGAAGGCCACTGATCCCTGAGCTACATCTTGAACGATAAACCTGACCTCTAAGCAAGACAAGAAAAGCAAGAGGACAGACATTCCATTAGGTGTAAGAATGTTAGCAAATCACAGTCTTAAGTAATTGAATCAGAATTCAGTGAGTCTGAATATAAACTTGCAGGCAGGCAGCTGGAGAAAGTTGGAGTTTTTGCCAGAGATCAGCACTGCGTGTTTTACTTAGGAAATGGGAGTTTATCTCAACAACAACAGCACTCAGTACATTGAGGAGAAGGCAGTCTATTTTATATTTGAGACTAATTTGTCTGGCAGCAATAGATAGAACTAATGAAAATAGGACAAGACTGGAAGGTAAGATTAGTTGTGAAAGGGTTAGAGAAATTCAGGCAATATCTAAAAAGTAAAAGCTAAGACTGGGATAGTAGTAGACAGTTAAAAGGAAAGGATGGGACAGAGACAGGCTTAAAAGAACAGATGGTGTCTCAGTCTGTCTTCTGTTGTTGCAACTGAATGCCTGAGGCTGGGTACTTTATACAGAACAGGAGCTTATTTCTGACATGCCAGAGCTGGTATGTCCAATATCACGGAGCTGGCATCTAGTGAGCACCTTCTCTTGCATAACATCATGAGTCAGTAGATATTGTATGGTGAGACATAACAAGTGTGCCAGCTCAGGTCCTCCTTTCTCTTATATAAACCCACCAATGCCATCATGAAGCTCTTACTCTCGTGACTTCTTCTAATCCAATTACCACTCAAATGTTCTGTCCCCAAATACTATTAAAGTATGAATTGGGAGGTTAAGTTTTCAAAACATGAAATTTGGAGAGATACATTCAAGCCATAATAGATTTGTTCTGAATTCTGTGCTTGGCTACAAATAAGGCAATAACAAGAGGGCAGAGGCCATCTGCTTTACGTGCATTCCATAAATGCCAATAATACTCAGGACATTTAGTATGTCTTCAAGCTCACTGAATCATTCCTTGGCCGAGCTCAATCTACTGTGGAGCATATTAAAAGTATATTCTTTATTTCTGATAGATTTTGATTTTTAAAAAATTTTTTGAACATGGCCCAATAGTGCAGTCCTTCATTTTCTATTTATTCATTTATTTTCTACAAGTAATCATGTGCCGCCATTTCCAGACTACATGAAGCTGGCATATCAGGTGGCCATGCACATGCAAGGCAAATGCTCTTAACCACTGAGCTATGCCGCCAGCTCTGAGTGACTTTGATTTACATCATTTCCTTTGGCTTTGTCTCAGACTTCTCATATTTGTGCTTACCTTAGGTTAATGTTACTCTCTCTGTCCTTGCAAATTGTCTACTTTTCCAGTGCAATGCCGAGTGTATCGATTATAGTCATTTTAAATTTTTTGTCCAATAATACTGATGTCTGGTTCTAATGCTTCAGATTGTGTTTGTAATCGCCTTCAACGTGCTCTGCAGTCTTTTGTTGAAAGGTGGACTTGATCCATTAGGTAAGTAAGACCTGAGGTAAAGAGGTCTTTGGTGGAGGCTTTTGTGTCAATGTGGTAGAGACTGGGCTGTGGCTCATTTTTGTTGTAGTCTGAAGTTCCAGAGGCTTCTAAGCAGAATCTACTGGACAGACCTTCACCTGTAATTTTTTCTGTAATCTGTTATTTTACTGGAGCTTTGTTGCTGGTCTGGTAGCAAGGAGTGTGGTGGGATGGGAAGTATTCTAATATAACATCATAATTAATACTAGCTTTCAATGGACTTTATGTTCCTAGGCTGTAACTTTCTTTCTCTCTGGAGATTGAACCCAAGGCCTGTACACTAAGCCCTCTCCCCATTATTTTTAGCTTAGTTTTTATTTTGAGATAGGGGCTCAGTAAGTTGCAGATTTGCCCAGGCTAGGCTCAACCTTGCAATCCCCCTGGCTCAGCCTCCTAGAGAACTGGCCTCCACCACTAGCCTGGCTATTTTCCTTTCTTATATAAGAGGCAGGCTAGAGGGGGCAGGGATCTAACATATGTCCTCCTTGGATGGTTTATGATCCTAAGAAAGTATTATACCTAGGAAAACCAGGAGAATGTTCTGGGCATATTTCAAAAATGGCAAATAATTCTCTCCTTTTGCCAGAGCCAAAGGGGTTTCTTTCTTGGCTCTGTATCCTCAAAACCTGGTGAGTTTCCCAAAGGTAAAAATTCACAAAAATGTAGGTCCCACTCTCCCTAGAATTTTTTCTCTGAAAATAGTTCACATCCCAAATTACCAACAAAATTTATAAAAATGATCATGGATGTGTTGATGCTAGTTGAAGGCGCCAGGGCCTCCTTCTCCTCCAGATAAGAGATCTCACTTGGTGTTCTCTGGACTCTGTCTGTTATGGCTTAAATGTGAAGTATCTTGCAAGACTCACGTACTGAGAACTTGATCCCTACTGCAACTGTTCAGAGGTGAGACACAAACGAGACTGGACTGAGCAATAACATCATAACGAATTAACTCATTGACAAGTCTACAATTGGATGGACTATTAGGAGGTGGTATCTAGTTGGAAGAAGTAGGTCACTGAGGATGGGCCTCTGAAAGGCATACATTGTCCCCACCCCTTTCCTGCCTAACTCTTTCTGTTTCATTTTGCTTCCTGGCTGCCACCAGGTGGGCAGCTTTCCTCAGCCTCCCCCTCTCTGCTATAACGCTCTGCCTCACCACAGCCCACAAATAGTGGGGCCAACGGTTCATGGACAGAAATCATCCTAGATTACCTTTAATACCTAATATAATGTGAATGCCAGGTAAATAGTTGTAACACTATTTACCTATAGAATAATGACAAAGAAAAAAATGTCTATATATTTATTGGTAGTGAAATTTTTCCAAATATCATTCATTGGTTCAATCTTTATATATGAAACCCACAGATACAAAAAATAACTACTTACATGTCCTATCCTGACTATCTAGAGTTTTTTGCATATTATGACTCTATTATCAGGAGTCCACAAGGGATGAGGGTTTAGATGAAGGCTGACCAGACAAATTCTACTCATTCTCATTTGAAAATAGCCAAGGGCAGGGATCCCTGTAAGGTCAGAGCCCAGAGCTGCAACTCTCTTATTTCCATGACCCTAGGCTTGAGGCGCGGCCTAGAGGACATGGTAGTAAATGCTGAGTAAGGAGGGAGCACCCATACAAGTGGAAAGATAAGAGAGTACATCTCCATACTGCTTTCCAGAGTGGTTGAATTTGTTCAACCACTCTGGAAAGCAGTATAGAGAACACTCAAAAGGCTAGAAATAAATATCCCCTTTGATCCGGTGACACCCCTCCTGGGAATATATCCAAAAGAGGCCAAAACAACATACAACAGATATATATATATATATATATATATATATATATATATATATATATCCATGTTCATAGCAGCACAACTAACAATAGCTAGAACATAGAAGTCACCAAAATACCCATCAACAGACCAGTGGATACACAAACTGTGGTACTTACACACAATGGAATACTATGCATCTGTAAGGTTCAACAGCACGGATGTTTTTACAGGCAAATGGAAGAAACTTGAGACCATCATGCTTAGTGAAGTGAGTCAGAAGCAGAAGGTGGAACATCGAATGGCCTCTCTGATATGAGCGAACCAGACCACAACTATCTCATGGAACTTTAGACGAAAGACAAAGCAAAAGAGGGGGACAAGGTGGAGGTGGAGGGAGGGAAGGGAGGGTAGGGGGATACGTACATGCACAAAATGCTCAACTCCATTGTAAACCTTAAATTTTGCACTTGTACATATCAATAAAATGGAGAGAGAGAGAGAGAGAGAGAGAGAGAGAGAGAGAGAGAGAGAGAGAGAGTACATCTCACTTTCCAATGGCAAGTGCATTATCTTTGGGCTTCTTCTCCTTCAAAACACCTTATCCTTCTTAACCACTACCTAAATTTCTTAAAATCTCTACTTTTTCTCAGGAAAATAAAAGAGGGGAAAATGATGATAACAGAGCCTGATTTCCAAGGAAGATCCTTTCCATAGCTCTTCACACAGTGCTAGGGGATGGCAGATATGTCCCATGAAGAACAACAGAGTTGGTTTCAGTTTTCTTATGGGCAAAGTTCAAGGGTTGAACTAAAGGATTTCCGTGTCTTGTGAGTCGCCCCACATTTCGACAGACTGCGCCAGGCAGCCCAAGAGTTCACTCTGACTTCTCCTTTCATTTAAAAACAGTTATTTTTCCATTCTTAGAATTTTTCTAGATAAAGGGCTCTTCGTTGCTGGTCAGGTATGACTATCCATCCTGGCTTATCTTGGGCCACGTGAGACAGTCCAAGGATGTCATTTTATCATGTGGTTGTTGACTCAACTTTAAAGCTTATAGAATCATGCAGAAAGTATCAACCTTTGAGAAGGTCTGGGTTTGGAACTTCCAAAAAAAATTTCTTGGGGCAACCCACATTTCCAGGTCCCCCTTCTTACTAACAGAAGCTTTACTGTCCTATCTTCTTTTCCTTTTTGTAAGTTTCCTAATAAAGAATTTTCTTCACAACCTAAAAATGTAACTTTTCAATGAATATTGCATGTAATTATTTCATTATTTACCTCCCTCAATTAATTCTCTTTCTCACTACAAGATAAAATACATTTGTTGTTGGAAACATATAGAATACATAAAGTTATACTGTCTATGGTATTTAATATGCAAATAAAATTGTTAATAATCCTAGCACTCAAGATAATTGCTATTAACATTTTATTTATGATTTTACGGGCTTTTCCAATTTATTAATATATATATATTTATTTTTAGCAGAATTGGAATATACTCAATACACCTTTTTGTTGCTTGAGTTTTTTACTTAATAGCATAAACTTTTTCCCTAAAATTAAATATTTGATAAAAATATAATGATCTTTCTAAACATATAATTATGTTTATATACAATTTCCCTATACCATATGTGTGTGTGTGTGTATTAACACCTATATATTTAAATAACAAATAATATTATAATGTAACTCCAATTGCTCAATTGCTATAGACCTTGTGTAAAAATTTTAGTGCAGGGCTGGAGGAATAGCAGTTAAAGACCTTACCTAGCAAGTGCAAGGCCCTGAGTTTTAATTCTCCAGCACCAGGCGTGGAGGTGCATGCCTATAATCCCAGCAGTTGGGAGGCAGAAGCATGAGGATTGCTATTAGATTGAACCTAACTTATGCTATAGTATGCTCAGGTCCAGCCTGTACTATAGAGCAAAAACCTGTCTGAAAAAAAAAGATAGCATATATTGTAAAATTATTACTCTGAGAGAAGTTTTAGTAGTTCTATAAATTTACTTTTTACTAGCAGTGTACAACACTGTTCATTTCACCTTAGACTGAACAAATGAATTTTATTTTAAGACAATATTTTTGCTTATTTTGAAGGTAAAAACTTCTTCATTATTGTCCTAATATGTATTTATATGATTACTAATAAGGTTAAACATTTTTCCCACTTTTTCTGGTGGATAATAAAATTATAGACAGAATTACAGTTAGAGATTTTATACTTGAGACTGGATTTATGAATAAAACCATTTCCCAGTCTGCCATTATTATATATCAGATTTGAATAGTGTCTGTAATCATGGTTTGCTGAATGTTCTAATCTACATTTATTTTAAGTGACTTAAATTACTGGGACATATTGGAACAAAGTCAGTCTCCAAGAAAACTAAATATATCAGATAATTATTCTCTGTTCTCAAGGGTAAATTTAATGCTCAGTTGCGTAACTGGGAAGTGATGAACAAAACCACCTTGTTTCACTCATTTGAGAAGATTTACTATGGCCAGGCACTGCTCTAGATGTAGACACAGTCATATGTGTGCATGGAGCACACATTCTAGAGCAGGGTAGAGGTGGCCAAAGAGGTAAATGCACATATAAAGAAGTAATATAGAATGTGAAATGTTAAAAAAAAAATTGAAGAAGGTGTTGAGGTAGATAATAGCAAAAGAAAAATCTTTGTCATACTTTTGGGTGGGACAGCCATAGAAAACTTCTCTCAGGTAACATTTAAGCAAACACCTGAGGAAAATACTCTGGTTTGAATGTCTCCTCCAAAAGCTCATGTGTTGGAAGCTGAATTCCCAAAGTCAGACATAATTTGGTATTTGGAGGTGGAAAATTAGGGAAGTAATGAGGATTCCATGAGATCATGAGAATGAAGTCCCCATTCCATGGTGGCTCTGTAGAAAGAAGAAGAGAAACAGGAAGAGAGAGACACAACCTGTGCTATACTATGTGATGTCCTCTACCATGTAAAGATGCAGGAAGACGGCCTTCACCAGATGCCAGACCCACACCCTGGGACTTCTATATGTCTTCAAAGGAATGAGCCAAATAAAATTCTATACTTTGTAAATTACCCTAGGAAAATGGACTAAGCTAGAAGGGAAGGAGAGTTGTGCTGATCTTGCTGTGGGACAGAGTTTGGCTGGCCAAATATACACAATAGGTAGCAAATAATTTGGATCTTTTAGGCCTTTTATGAGAAGGGTGTATGTCATTCTGAGTTCAGTGGAGAAGTCATTGAAGGGTTTCTGTTTCTACTGAAGTTCTGTTTTCTACTGAGTAGAAAACAAAATGAAAGTAGCAATGAAATTTTTCAGGTAAGAAAATGTTCAGCAATGTGCATGAGAGAGGGTAGAGGCCTGGGGTAACAAGCTAGAGATGGCAGGAGGTGGCCTAACTTACTGTGCTCTCTCTGTAGGCTATACTGTGGAGTCATGTGCATATGAATTTAGTTCACGCTGTGGTCTTAAAACCCTCCATGAAAGTTTGGACTAACTTTTTCTTCAAAGAGGAAATGACCATTTGGAGCAGTGGCGAGTTGTCCTCTGTAAGACAGTATTACATGGCTCACCAAGCAAGATTTTGGCTCAGATCCAAACATTACCAAAGTACTAGACCTTGTTCCAGGAGCCTTCATGTATGTTCCATTCCACCTTTTGTGACAGTCAATAAGGTCACATTATGTCATTACAAAAATAAATCAGATTTGAGCTTCCTTCCTAGTGCTGTGCAAAGTTCGTTCATTCTTTGACCATTCTCACCCACGAAAAGTAAAAATTTCCAGTGCTTACTGTTTCCCCCATCCCTGGTCACTGAGGTCGAAGGATGAGGCCTTGTCTTATGGACAAGGTCAACCTGGAGGCCCAAGGCTACTTTCCTGCACAAGACCAACTCGCAAGACGCTCCCGAGATACTTTGTGAAGAAAGGCAGAGTACAGCATGGCATCACACCAATTCACAGAACAGATTATTTTGTGCACTCTTATCATCTGAGGGCAGGTGTTAGAGGCCTGTAAGAAAAGCCTTGAAAACACAAACTTCTTCTTTGAGAGAATGCGTTGCGCCCTCTCCCTCTATGTCTGGGAAGTTTAAATGCCTGTCCTCAGCACTTAGAGGCAGGCAAAACAACCCTGAGCTACCGAGGACAAGGCAGCCACAAGATTTCTGCAAAGTGCAGGCTTAGCAAGATATTTACAGAGCTCGGGGCCCTACAGCTTACTTACTCCAAATGAGTTAACCCTGCTTATAATTGTAGTGCAGGAAACAAACTGAGAAGTCATATTGCTTTGGCTGAAGGTCCCACCTCTACTTGGGTGAGGCTAGTACACCCGATATCTATCTGTCAGGTGTAAAGGTCCTTGCAAAGATTACTACACAATGTGGGACACGGAGTTCCTAGTTACAATTCTAGTAACAGAAAGTTGCACTTACATTTAATCAGCAATTTATCTTAAGAAACCTCAAGGTCTGAGGTGGTGTATGTTCAATCTTATCACTCTGTTCCTAGTGGCTCTTCCCTGAGACAAGATAGGCTGACTCTCTACTACCACCATCAGAGTGAATTTCTTCCTCAGAGCCCTTTTTGGGCATTTCTGACAAGTGGGCTTCCTTAAGTCCATCCCAGTCATCATAAGTGTTGTAATAACTTTCAATCTTAAAAGGAAGTGGTCAGGATTTCTGATTTAAAAGGAAAAGCCCTGGTTCCTCCATATATTTGCTGATCTCATTTCCCTCAACCTTAAAATGCCACTACTTACTAAAGGCAAGACATAATCCCCCACCAACTTAGCCAAACCAAACAAGAGCTACCTAGTGTAAATGTTACAAAACCAGGGGATTCACCTGTCTTACAGCCATAAACTAAAACAACTATAGTGTCAGCTATTCTTCTGATATAAAATATTTATGAGACATGTGGTGGCCAAGAAGCCAGTGATGACTTGCAAGTCTTGGTCTTCCTCGACTGGATAGATGATGACACTGACTGAAAGGGATACAAGAGATTATAAGATTTATGAGGAAGATATTTGCTTTAGATTGTCGGGGGGTGGTATAAGGGATTGAACTCAGAGCATTTATACTGAGCTGCATTCTCAGCCTTATTTTATTTTTTGGAGAACTCTTGCTAAGTTGCTCAGTTGCCCAAGCTGGCAGAAACTTCTGATTCTCCTGCCTCAGCATTCTGGAATGTTGGAAGTGCAGGTATTTGTCCCCATCCTCAGCCAGATTTAGACATGTAAAGCATACAGCTATTTCAACACACACACACACACACACACACACACACACACACACACACACACAATATTGAGCATCCCGAATCTGGAATGTTTCAAAAGCCAAAACTTTTTGAGCAACAATGTAACACTCAAGAATTTTCAGATTGCAAATTTTTGGATTAGGGATTCTCAATCTGTAAAATTTATGCAATTATCTTTCACTTCAAAGCCTTCTGAAATCTGAAACACTTCTTGTCCCAAACATTTTGGGCGTAGTAGGATCAGCCCACACTCAGATGGAAGCTCCGGGTATCAGGTTCAAAAGAAGATCATGAAGTTGAGGAGGAGATTTGGGATTCATAAGCACATTTGTGTCATCAGTCACAAGCAAGACTGTGCCACTGCCTGAAGAGCACAGAGCTAACGTGGATCCTGGGAACAGCACCATCTGAGAGGCAAACTCAGAGGAAACAAGGAAGAGCCCTCAGGGTAGCAAGAAGCCAAAGTCTGGCCATAGATCTAGAGGGGAAGGATATTTCCAGAAAAAGTAATCTGCTCCACAGAGTTCTAGGCAACAGAGGACAAGAAAGACAAGGGTATTAATTTCTCAGCTAACTGAGATCTACTCATATCTCTTTTGGCAGCTACTTGGTAGCTGATAATCTAGGACTTGCCTCTTCTCAGATTCCTCTAGCATTTATGAAGTACTTACTATGTGTTTCTAAAAATGGAGTAAAAAAAATGTGCTGGGAGATGAATCATGATGGATTCTTACTAGTACTAAATTGATAATCATCTACTAAGCAGTAGTTAGTATAACCCATGTTTTTTACAATCACATCTCACTTAGTTGATTTTATGAGAAATGAAAAAGCCACATTCTTGAAACAAACAAAAGTTCCATAACTATTATCCTCTGTTTTTGGTTTTTCCCACATGAATGCATTAATGCCCATCACAATCTGAGCTTAGTGAACATATGGTATGATCAAAAATGTGGTGACACACAATTTTTAAAATATATTATAATAAATTACATATTGCCATTAATCCCTCTCAAGATATTCTGCCCCACTTCAAACACTTACCCTATCATCTTGTCACTTTCTGAAGAAGTTTTGGAAGTCTTCGTTAGTGTTTTTAGTTGTACTGTTGTAGCTACCTCAATATCCTGAGCTGATTCAAAACATTACCCTTTCATGGTCATTTTGACTTTGGGGAATAGCCAAAAGTCAGATCATGCAAGATCCAGTGACTAGTTGCATAAGCACACACCATGATGTTTTTATGAACCTGTCCTTCTGTTGGATGGCACTTGGCAGCAACCTTCACCCTATTTTTTTTGACAACTTATAAAGACACACACAAAACAGAACTTCCAGAGTTGCTTCAGAAAGACTGCAAACAATCTTCATTTGGCTTAGGCATAGGATTCATGCACTTACTCTACTTCTTTTGTCATTAGTCTGATATACTAAAATACTCCTGCTTGTGGGTGCCAATGAAAGCAAAAGCTTACAGACACTGAAATCTAAAGTCAGTATTTGGTTACAAGACAATTCATTACAAGCTTACACTAAAATGTCTAGGTTGTCAAACTTAAACATAACATTTCAAAATCCTCCTGGATGCCCCTGCCTTGCAGATTATACTTGTTGATTTACATGTCAGAACTACTGTCAGGGAAACTGTACCTGGTGAACGGCGATTCCTCCTTTCACACTTCCTCCTTATTTTCAGTTTCTCCTCTCAGAGTCTTTGAAGAAAGAAAGCTTGAGTATGTGAAGACCAACAATGGTCGTGGATAAATGGAAGTAGCAGGTTGTCTTCATCTTTTTGGTTTTAGAATCATTTCATTCTCTTTATATATTTACATCCTTTCTTATCAAATCAAAAGAAACTTCATTGATGATTGACTATGGTGTACTGAGTCCTTTTGTTACACCCAAAGTGCTCACTAAATTGATAGTTTCCAATTAACGAGTCAATTACAGCTTAATTTTCATACTCAATCATTTAATATTATTGCTGTCACAATAGAGGTGTGCAGCAGGATACATTAAGAGGACCTGCCTTCATATCAAAAAGGGATAGCAAAGTATGGAAGTATAATAGATATTAATATTTTCTGCCCCCAAAGAAAAGATATCTTCTAAATATCTTTTCCTGTCTAATGATTTTCATGAAAAATTGTGGCATGGAGGCATGGAAGACATTAGAGATATTAATCACATTGCTTCCTCCTTTTAAGCACATGATAGGAATGCACTTCTCTGTATGGTCCTCTGACTTGTTCTAATAAAATGTGAGCAAAAGTGGCCTGTAACATTTGGGGGTAAACTTTAAAGAACTGGTATTGGATCTACCCTATTCCTTGCTCTCTACCCTCATACCAAAAAAAAATATTCAGTGGCTCTATCAATCTTCATTTATGAGTGAGAAGGTCAGAAGGGACTTTTCCTGTAATGTGTGTGTAGCTCAAGAGATAAACCTTTCCTATTCCAAATAAAATTTGGAACTTGCTCTTCTTGGTTTTACATGGAAAGGATGAGTTCACTCCTGATAAAAAAAAAAAAAAGACAATAAGAAGTTTTAAGTCAGCCAAAATATTTAGAAAGAAGATTCAGCTAGCATAAAAATAGATGTTATCTTAACAGTAATAACTAAATTACACAGTTACTCATAATTGTAAAAAGCACAATTGCGTGGATTATTGCCTTATTTTCCTCTGGATTCTTGTGGACTACTTGTCTATCTCCCTGCCCAGACCAACACTTCCTGGTTAGTCAGATTTTCCCAGTGGCCCATTCACTTTGAATAGCTCTCCAGTCTACCACTTAGCACAGTGTATAGCAATTTAAACATACTATGTCTTCATAGGAAACCACATCACACCCGTTTTTGTAGACCTTTCTAACATCCATGCTCCATTTTTAGAAACACATAGTAAGTACTTCATAAATGCTAGAGGAATCTGAGAAGAGGCAAGTCCTAGATTATCAGCTACCAAGTAGCTGAGATCCAAACCAAAAACTTTTGACTCTGTATTCAGTGACATAATTATCATTTACTGAGTGCTGAGGACGAGAATGTGTCTTGGAACCTCAGGTGCTGGACTGAACTGTCAGAAGGACCTAAAAATTGCTGTGAGCCTTTCTGAACAAGGTGATCCGTTGACCTAAAACAATTTCACAGAACATCCACCACCCACACCAGGCAAGGCCATTCTTGTCCTTGGTGGAGACAAAAACAAGGCCACTCCAGAACCTAGTCCTACAGACACAATAAGAACATTGTGTAAACCACAAAAATGACAATATTCCTCATAGCTGCTTCTTTATCAACTGCAGCTTTGGCGCCCTTCTGAGTCTTTCTCCTAAACCAGCTTTAATAAGGCACCTAATCTCAAACATTCCCTACTTCCTGACAGTGTAGCAACTTGAAAGTAAGGTCTTGCTTTCTTGAACTCTTCCCCACGTCCCAAAACACCGTAATAAATTCTAGCACTTTCTTCCTGAGGTGGAGGACGGTCCCGTAGGTATGCATTCCCTCTCGCTGCAAAGAAGTAACAATACAACGAGCTGCTACAGGCGTGCTCTGGGTATGCGTGCTGGAGGGCGCGGGCCATTCTACCCTGCTCCAGGGGCTATGCACTTTGAGGGTTAAATAACAATAACCCTATAAGATTTGTTATTTCCGCTTGACAGATAAAGAAAATTGATAAAGATTTCAAAATTTGTTCAAGGACAGTATCAGCGACCACCTTCCACTCCCGGGCTCTTGGCCACGCACGAACACTTTCACGTGCCCTTTACAGACGCCTCATATCCACCCTCACACACAAATACACTGACTTTTCCTCAGGCACCTGCCCGGCGCACCCGGATGCTCCAGGGAGTTTAGCACACGGCATCTTCTGGGCGCTTCTGCGAAACTCAACCTCGAGGCTCCGGAAAGCTTAGCAACTGGACAACGGCGGCACGAGCCGGGGGCTGTCCTCAGCCGCTCCGCCCGGGCTTCCCCGCGCCCCCGGACCACGCACGAGAGTGGCGCGGGGACGGGCCAATCCCCGCGGGGGCGCCGGCCGCGGAGTCCAATCGCAGGAGAGCCGGGCAGGGCGGCAGCGGCGCTGGCGGCGGCAGGCCCCGCCTCCTCAGCGGGCGGCGGCGACGCGCGGGCCGCGGCTGAGTCACTGCGGAGCGCGCGGGCGGGCGGCACCGGCGTGCGGGCAGGCTGCTCGGAGCGGGCCCGGCCTGAACTCGCGAGACCGCGGAGGAGCGGGCACTGCGCTGACTGTCGGCGTGTCCTCTGTACCCGGGAAGCGCGCTTGCTTTTGGTGGGCTTTGCCGTGGGGCTTGCATCTCCCCGCGGGCATACTGGGTCGGGCTGGGGGAGCAGCTCCCGCCCCGCCCGGCGCCGCCCGCTCCCTTCTCCCCGCGGCCCACCGGGCGACCTCGGCGCCCAGCCCCGGCCAGGTGTCGGGACCCGGACGCGCCCGCCTGCGAGAGCATCCGACCGGACCGCCCCTGAAAATGCTCGGCCCTGTGTCTAACCGGGCAGGAAGACGGTAATCGTGGGGTGAGTTGAAACAGCTAACAGCAGCAACCACACAAAACTTCCGGGCTACTTTTTAAAAGACAGCTGCCCTGTCTGTCAACACGCAGCAAAATAACAATAGTTGCGTAACTGTCGTCACTCTAAAGGAACTTCACTGTTTGTTTACCTCATGAAAAACCGGCTGGTAATACATTCCTTACGAACTTAGATTATGTCAAAGGTTAGTGGTAAAGGAAGCCTGACCCCGAGCAGGTCCTGATTTTGAGCATGAAAACGTCGACAGTGTCTGCGTCAGGGTAGAACCAAAGGAAGAGTGCCCTCCTAGAAAGGGTCTGCTGCTTTTCTGTTCTCTCATGCTGCTGGTTTGTGTTTAGTCCACATCATTGTGCTAGCTTCTCCATTTTTGAAACCTGGTCTCCGGGTAAGAATGCAACTTGATCATTTTCTTTCTTTTTTTGGTAGAAGTCAGCTACCTACCAGAGCAATATGAAGATTTTATTTGTTGAACCTGCCATTTTCCTTAATGCATTTGCTATGAGTTTGACCACTCCACTGACAACACAGTATGTGTATAGGAGAATATGGGAAGAAACAAGCAACTACAGTTTTGCCTTGGACAGCAACGTTTCTGAGTGTGAGAAAAATAAAAGCAATCCTTATTTTACGTTCCAGGAGGTAAGAAATGAAAATAGCCCTAACATGAAGTTTAGTTAAAAAAAAAAGGGGGGGGGGAGGTGAAACAGTGTAAAAGACAACAATGCATCGGCCCTTCATCATACATCGCCCCTTCATGGGTGACCTTCAGACTTCCAAATCCCCAGCCAATGACCTTTACTCAGTTCTTACCTTACTCGAAGTCTCCCGACACCTGTAATCTGCCTCTTCTCCAGAACCCCTTCTCCTTAGGTGACGCTGGCTCTTTTTCCCAGAAAATCTACACATTCTCATCAACTCTTTGATTGTCTTCTTCCTGGGTCCTAAAAAATTCCTGCTGAAATGAGCTACTTGGTGGAAAGGGGTGGGTGAAATCTGGTGTGTATCTTCTCCCCCCTCCCCACCCACCTTCTACCGCATCTGCCTTTCTCAGCTTGCAGGAATTCCAGAAAGTGGCCCGTCTCAGAAGACTGTGAGCCAGAGTATATTATGGGGTGCTGTGGGCTGGTCACTTGTCATACTTGTTGTTTGGTGATATCAGTTTTGACTCTCACAAAATGAGCTGTATGCAGACATCTGGAGTGAGAAGTGTTCACTTTTGCTCTCAGAACACTGAAAATGTTCAGCTAGATATGGGGCTTTATCTTCTGTGCCCCCCAGCAGCCCCTTCCCAATTTTTATTTGTTTACAAGTAGGTATTTCACTGTTCTGTTCACTTGAGGCACTTTATGACAAGACTGTCAATGTCCCAATGCAAGAGATGGCATCCAGATTTGTAAATTCTTCTTCCTTATGATGCTCCAAAACAAACCAGCTTGTAAACTAACAGCTCTTCCCCTTGGGAATATTTTGTGAATGCAAAGGAGTGGTGCTGCCCTTCCAATTACAGATGAGAAGCTACCAAGGAAGCTGTGTCACCTCCCCGCCCCTGAGATCCTGTGGGAAGAAAGATGATCTCGGAGGCGAGGAAATGGCAAGGATCTTGGAAGAAAGGCTCCAGTCCTTCCCGGTGTTCCCCAGGTGTCAGGTGGAAGCTGGCTAGGGTGAGGCCCAGCTGTTTGGCACAGCCTTGATATACTCATTTCCTTATTTCCATGGGAAATTTTTCTTGGACCTGCCTAATTCTGGGAAACCATGTGGACTGTAAGGCCATGGCCTTGAATAAAGTCATAAAGAAAGAAAGACCAAGGGCTTCATCAAGTGGTTAGGCTGAGGCAGGAAGATGACACATTCGAGTCCAGCCTCAGTAACTTAGTGAGTCTGTCTCAAACTCAGTAAAGGAAGCTGGGCCTGGTAGCACCGGCCTTGTAGTTCCTGCACTCTGGGAGACTGGGCCGGATTCAAGTCCAGCCCGGACAATTTACTGAGACCCTGCCTCCAAATCAAAACCAAAAACTGAGCTGGAAATATAGCTCAATACAGAAAGTCCTGATTTGGCTTGGATCCTCAGTATCAACACACACACACACACACACACACACACACACACACACACACTCACACACACACACACATTTCTTCATGCGTCCTTCCAGGAGCAATCCTCAGTATCACACACACACACACACACACACACACACACACACACACACACACTCACACACTCACACACACACATTTCTTCATGCGTCCTTCCAGGAGCAAGTAAACTCCACAGGCTTGTGAACTGTGATTTTGAACTCTGCTTTTGGTTCTTTGCTTTCCTTTGCTCCCTCCCACTAGGAAAAGGCTCCCCTTGTAATCCTGAAGAGCACGTAGAGGGAAAGGAGTTTCCACTCTCCTGGGCCAAGGGCAAACAGTCTATATTCCAGCCACCTTGGTCTCTGTGGCTGAGATGATCAAGTACTGCCCCTCTACCCAGCTCATGGCCTAGTTGCTGAGAGCCCAGTGATCACAGATTTGGGACAAACTTTAAATTGATTGACTGTTCTTAATCTATTTGTTTTGTTTTGTTATGAAACAGGGCTTCTCTCTATAGTCCAGGCTGTTCCTAAACTCACTATGTAACTCAGATTGGCCCCGAACTCTTACCAATTCTCCTGCCTCAGCCTCCTGAATGCTGGGATTACACGCATGAACCACCAAGCTCAGCTTACGTGGTACTGGGGGATCGAACCTGGGGCCTTGCACTTGCTGGACAAACACTTTAATTGCTGATTTATGCCTTCAGCTCTTTCATTTTTTGTTTTTGATTGGTATATCCAACATGTAGTAGCAGACCATGCTACTTCTCTAGATCTCTTAACGTAGGTGCAGTTAGACTCTGGTGTATTTTCTCAAAATGAGTAAGTAGAAACCACGACCACCTCTGACTCCTTGACCTGGGGCACTGGAGGTGGGGTGTGACCTCCTCACCATTTATGAAAGAACACTTTTTGCAAAGGAACTACTGTCACCTTCAGTGCTTCCTTCTGGCCTCTTTCAGGGTTTGTCCCTGCTCTGCTCCTCTGAAAAACATCCTCTTCCCTATCCAAGAGCCAGTATTTCCTGTTCCCTGAGCTTCTGGCTCCATCTAGCACACAGTCCTGTTGAATGGAATCAGGCCACTTTATCTCCAAAAGGAGTTTAGGGATTTGTGGAGTGTTTGTATCTGTTTGTTTTGCTCTACAGAAACCAGGACCTTTATACTGAGCTACTTCCCCACCCAAACCACTTTTTCACTTTTTTAAATTTTTTATTTTGAAACAAGTTCTCACTGAGTTGCCCAGGCTGAACTCAGATTTGCAATACTCCTACCTTAGCCTCCCAGAGTGCTTGGATGACAGGCATGTGGACTATTCTTTTAACTCTAAAAATAAGAGATGCCACAGCACAGGGTGAGGCTTTAGTAAAACAAATAAATGACTTCTTAATCTCAAAGTTTTTTCTTACCACCTCTCAGAAGACGAATGGTGTGTGAGAGGACAGTGAAGACGATGGAGTCCTTACTACTATACCGTCTTTGTTCATTCTTTCTGTGTAACAGATTTGCACACATGTGCAAATATATTGGAATGCAAAATACTATTATGAATTTTAGGGTAGAGAGAGAATAAACTGAGCTCTCAGTCCTGGTTGGCAGTTTGAAAGTTTGTGTAAATGAAACTCCTTATTTTTAAACCCATTTTTCATTAATACAGATGTAATATATAATAAGTTATACCAATACACTTATAGTAATAACTGGACTTAACCTAATTTACAAGTCTTTAAATTTTTGAGTCGTGTGACTAGAAGGCATGCCTTTTTATTTCTGTGGAGCAGTGAGATTAATCTGGAAAGGACTCTGTACAGGGTGACGCTTGACTAAGAGCAAATAAGTGAGGAGTTCTGTGCTTCTTTGTTGGCTTTGTAAGGAAAGAGATTTGTAGCCCCCAGTACTACTCCATTCTTCCCTTGCTGAATGATCGTTTTCAAAGGAATAAATTCGCAAGTGAAGTCTGTTCTTTTCAGACAGATTTTAAGGTAGAGACTGTGCTGTTGAAGAGAGGAAATGACATCACGAAGTTGGTTTTGCTCTGAACTTGTTTAGAAGCCTTTTAATAACTAACACAATCTGTTACCAACAGACTCCTACTTAAAAAAATGACATGTATTTTCTACTCAACTGGAATTAATGTATATGTTTTATCCAGTGAATTGTGACTTCTTCAAAGTTAATACCATTTTCCTTAATTTATCCTTGTCTCAGTACATTATTTTTCTGTTCGATCTTGGATATAAAATTGCATTTTACAGATGTCTCCTGCTCGCCTTTGTATGACAGACAACTATCATTCTTAAGAGTTTAAAAGATGCCTGGCCAGACATGATGGTGCAGTCCTAGAATGCAGCACTTTGGGAAGCTGCATGAAGCAGCTCATGAGTTTGAGCCCAGCCTGGCAACTTAGCCACTTAGCAAGCCCCTGTATTAAAATGAAAAATAAAATAAAATAAAATAAATCCCAGTGATAGAGCTCAGTCTGAAGGCTCTGGTTTAGTTCCCAG
The DNA here is from genome assembly GCA_004027205.1 of Ctenodactylus gundi. Classification (NCBI taxonomy): domain Eukaryota; kingdom Metazoa; phylum Chordata; class Mammalia; order Rodentia; family Ctenodactylidae; genus Ctenodactylus; species Ctenodactylus gundi. The sequence goes on from PVKB01000132.1 coordinate 252,007, forward strand.
TACTGGAAAACAAGACAAAACCAAAAAGAACACATATGCACTGTTCGTTTTTTATGTCTCAACTATGATTCAAAGGAGTAATAGTTGATGAAAATGAAAATATGCGTAGAGATTGTTTTCGTAAATCTGTATTTTAAAACATAGAATGCAGATGAGGAGATCGTGTACGTACAAGACTGGACTAGGAGTGGTAATAGCAAGAGGAGGACAGGACTTGGATGGAGGGGTCGAGATGGGGGAGAAACTCAAAACTGGAGTATTTGGTTGAGACTTTGATGAAAAGATGAGTTTTTATTTATTTACTTAGTCAATAAATATTTACTTGGTGGCTATATGTTTTCAGTGATACAAAGATGTACTTAGGAAGTCTAACATAGTAAAAATGGAATAGGTAAAACTGGTTGACTGTACCAGGGCCTTGTGACAACCGCTTTATATTTCTTTTAAATTTGACCCTGCAAACAGCCTGTGAAGTAAGGACTGTTGTTACCCTATTTCTCAGAGGAAGAAGCTATTGAGATAAATAATTTGGTCATAATTTTGCACAGTAAGCAGGTGACAGAGAACTTATTTCACCTGACAGTTTGTTTAATCAATATCTACTTAGCACCTGTCCTGTGCCTAGCATCATCTCAGGACCTGTGATACCAAATGACAAAGTTCTTGCCCTTTCACAGGTCGGGTTGTAGTGAAACAGAGTTTTGTTTGTTTGTTTTTTGTTTTTTGAAACAGTGTCTCGCTCTGTAGCCCCGAGTGGTCTTGAACTCTCTATAGCCCACGCTAGCCTTGGTCTCAACTGCATTCCTTCTGGCTCAGCCCCCCCCCCCCCCCCCCCCCCCCCCCCCCCCCCCCCCCCCCCCCCCCCCCCCCCCCCCCAGTGCTGGGATTACAGGCCTGTATCACCACGGCCTGGTTTTATGTGGTGTTGGGGAACAGAACTCTACGTCTTGCAGCCTACTATCTTTAGTTAATTCAAGACCCCCCACCCTTTGTGATTTATCTTATTTTTAATTTTAGTAAACAAAGGAATATGTTTCTCATGAGGCTATTTATGAAGATACAGATATAAAAGGCAGTGGGGCTTTCCTGAATAGGCCATCGAGCCTGGAATGTGTGTGCAGACCTCTCTCTTAGCATAGACAGGAAAACCCATCCAATAAAAGGTCACCGCTCTTACTTTAGGACAATATCATGGTCTCACAATGCAAACTGTTCACAGAAAGAAGAAAAATATCATAGTCTGACCAGTGCAAGACACATGGGGCCTACAAGTCCTCTCCATGAGACAGACATTTACCAATGTACATGTTGTTCTTTTTATGGTTTCAGGTCCCCAGTGCACATGACATTGAGTTTAATGACTGAAAGTAGGTGATCGTGCCACCCTTTGACACCTACAATGTGAACTGGGTGAAGATTCAGGCCATATCACCAGAGATTTCCCATCTTTGACCTTGTGGTATTGTAAAGAAAATCACGCATCGTGATATTTTCATGGTCGTTATATAACCCTTTATAAACTCATCTTCTCTTTATTCTTTTGCAGGAAGTTCAGAAAAAAGCATCTCTTTTCAGTCTACAGGTGGATTTAAGTGGTTTAATTCCTGGCCTGGTGTCTACATTCGTACTTCTGTCTAGTAGTGATCGGCATGGACGAAAATTTCCTATGATTTTGTCTTCTGTCGGTGTTCTCACCTCTAATGTGTGGCTGTGTTTACTTTCCTATTTTTCCCTTCCATTCCAGCTTTTGATTGCCTCTGCCTTCATTGGTGCTTTTTGTGGCAACTTTACCACATTTTGGGGGGCCTGTTTTGCTTATATAGTTGATCAGTGTAAAGATGACAAACAAAAAACAATCCGAATAGCTATAGTTGACTTCATGCTTGGCCTTGTTTCTGGACTAACAGGACTGTCATCTGGCTATTTTATTAGAGAACTAGGTTTTGTGTGGTCATTTTTAATCATTGATATTGCTCTTACCATCAACTTGATCTTTATTCTCTTTTTTCTGGATGAGCCAGTGAAAGAATCTACATCTCAGAATGTTCCCATGTCATGTAGCGAAAGCTTTAAATACCAGTTTCATCGAACTTACATGATGTTTAAAAACACTTCTGGCAAGCAGCGGGCTTTGCTGTGTCTGTTACTTTTTACAGTAGTCATTTATTTTTTTGTGATAATTGGCATTTCCCCAATTTTCATCCTTTATGAATTGCGTTCCCCGCTCTGCTGGAATGAAGTTTTTATAGGGTATGGATCCGCTTTGGGTAGTGTGACCTTTTTCAGTAGTTTCCTTGGAATATGGCTTTTTTCTTACTGCATGGAAGATATTTATATCGCCTTCATTGGAACTTTTACCACCATGGCAGGAATGGTTATGACAGCTTTTGCCAGAACCACACTGATGATGTTTTTAGGTGAGTTTCAAATACAGCCTTGGAACCATGTATTTGCTTTTCTATAACATGAATTTAGGCTAATATGAACCTTTAATATTATGCTTTTTATTTAACCTATTGTAGATTATTAAGTGTAGAAACCATAGTGCTAGAAGCCAGTAGGATGGAAGCCACATTTGAAAAAATGAATTTACTAAATAAATACAGTTTTCCAAATGTACCTGTTTGCCAAAAAAAATCTTTTGTGGGATAGTCTTCATATGAATCAGTCTTCAGTATAGCTTTCACCAAAGTGAACATTTCTTACATTGTTCTTCTGTAGGCTACTTTCCATAAAAATATTTCAGACAATTACTTAAAGTATACTCAAAACATTTATAAAAATATGTATTCATCTAATATGCATTTACTATTCATTTAATACACTGAAGAAGGAAATTCTTTTCATTGTATTCTGATACTTGTTATACTCTTTGTTTAAAAAAATACTTGAGATGTGCTTAATTTCATTATCCAGTAACAGGCCATAGCCTGAATAAAAAAATGTTGTTGCAGATTTTACATAGAATCAGATGTCCTAAATATTGCTTGTGAGTTATTAAGGAGGCAAAGGTGCTCAGGGTGTGCGCTGATGGTCCCATGCCATTCTCAGACCCTTCTCAAGAAGAAAGGTCTTCTAGGCAGGTTTTACAAATTGATTTTTCAGCCATCTAGTCACTTCATGAATTGACTTTCAATGAATTGCTACTTGGAAAATTAATCTACTTTCTTGACTGTGTAGCTCATCCTTGTTTTTGTGGGATTTGAAAGGGGCTATTTAACTGTGAAGTGGAACATTGGGCAAAGTCCAGTGTAGTCCTTTCTTTGATGGAGGAGTTCTTGTAGGGAACAGTGCAACCAAACATAGTCGGCCTTAATTTCCACTAAGTGACCTTTGGCAAGTTACTTGAATCCTCTGAGCCTTTACTTTCTCATTTGTAAAATGAACATGATAATACCTCATTCAGAGGGTTACAGTGAATATTAGTTGACTAAAGTGCTTATTGCAATATCTACACTTCAATAAGTGCCAGGTTATAAGCTGGGTATGGTGGTGCATGCCTGTAATTCCAGCACTTGGGAAGCTGAGACAGCAGAATTGCTGTGAGTCCAAGGCCATCCTGGGCTCCATGGTGAGTTCAGGACCAGCCTGGGCTCCAAAGCGAGACCCTGTCTTTAAAATAAATAAATAAACAAATAAATGCCAGGTTTCCTCTGTGTACCTAAAAGCTGCTAAGGCCATGGAAGTTAATATATGTGAAAATACTTTGAGTAGCCTAGTGATCTGCCAATGTAATATATTACTATTTTATAGCATAATTAAAATGATATTGATAATTTAAGATAATTATCAAAGAACAAAAGCAATCTTGTTCGTGAAATTATCCAGCCCCAAGAGAAATAGCAAGATATTAAAGAGACAATTTATTGACAAATGAATCTGTAAAGAAAAGGGATACTACACTGAAAATACAAAGGCTGAAGAAGCAAGAACAAATCTGTTAGTAGTTACAACTTAGTAAATGAGAAGGTACTACGTCACCAAAACAGTAGGCAGATCAGTTGTAAATGACAGATTATGCAGATCCAAAACTGAATCACCCTTGTTTGCTTGTTCTTGGTACCAGCATAAGATTTCTACAGTAAAATAATATTCAACTGATCAATTCATAGTTCAGTTTAAGAAATTAAGCAGAACTGACCCTGGAGGAATGGCACAGCTGTTTAAGTGCTTGTCTAGCAAGCATAAGGCCCTGAGTTCAATTCCCCAGCACCACATAAAGCTAGGCATGGTGGTGCATGCCTGTAATCCCAGTACTTGAGAGGCTGAGGCAGGAGGATTGTCGTGTGTTCAAGGCTACCCTGGGCTACATAGTGAGTTCAGGACCAGCCTGGACTACTGAGCAAGACCCTGTCTCGAAAGAGAGAGAGAGAGAGAGAGAGAGAGAGAGAGAGAGAGAGAGAGCAGTCAAGCAGAACTGTACAATAACTTAACCTGATCTTTATATGCAGTGAGTTAGAATGCTTGCAGGAATTGATAAGTTTGGACAGTGTTTCCCACATAAACCTCACCGTTACTGTTCTGACCTTGATTATTTATCCCATCATTTCTCTCACAGTCAGGATACCGTTCCTTTTCATTATTGCACCGCTCTCTGTTCTGAGGTCCATGTTGTCAAAAGTGGTTCCTTCTACTGAACAAGGTGAGTTTATTTTGCGTAAGGAGTGTAATGTCTGCCAGTTCAAATCTATGTATGATACTTCAGGATATTCTACAACTCTTTTCTGTTCTGACCTCTCTCTGGATTAAGTGGTGAACTCTGTTAGAAAGAGGTTTACACTCAGGCAAAGGATGTGTTGCCCAGGATGTGTCTTTAGGGGTGTCACTGGCCTTTTCTTTGAGTGTGTCCCACTCCAAGAGAAGAGGACATTTCAGAATGAAGCAGATTTGCACCCTGGGAACCCACAATACCTAACCCCTTCTGTGCTGCACTGGATACATGGATGCCTATAATTCGCAGCTCAAGTGGCTCTGTGTTAGTTTCAGTGACTGCTTACATGATCTTTTGTGGATTGTGCTCCTTTGTGCTTTCTGGACCACAGGGGAAGTCAGAGGGGGACCCTGCATAGGAAGGTTGGCGTGACCTTGGCATTACAGAGTGAGGGCATCTGTGTCCATATGTAAATGGCCCTCTGAGCAAAATGAAACTAAGTTAGGAACAGAATGGGGATGGATTTAGGCTGAGGAAGGAGGTCCACGGGCCAGCTCACCCATTCCTGTCATACCCTAATGTAAAACTGATTTTTTGTCATTGGTTTCTTGAGACAGAGTTTCAGTATGTTATCCATGTTAGTGCCACCACTTCCAGTTTCCACATAGGACCCAGTAATTAGGTATTAGCACAGGGAGTTGTCTTCCTTCCTTTTTGTAGCATATGAATGTTGTTAGACTCAGGTGCATATCTTAGCCTGGTGCAAATGTTCTTGTTTATATATGAATAATTGAGAATTATGCTTCTGTATTTGTATCAGTTTAGTTACATTGGGAAAATGGTAAGTCAGCAAAATTTAAAATATATTTTCTTGTTCTTCTCCACTTCCAAGCTTTAGCTATGTATGCATACAACTGTTATAAACTATGGAAACCACCTAGGAATATAAAAATTTGTAACTATACTATGTAGAAGTCTACTTGCTTCCTTGGAATGTGCAATAGGTTTTCCACTGTGACACCACCAGCACAACAAAAGAAAAGATAGATAAGTTAGACTTCATTCAGAGTTCGTCCTTTGGGCTAGAGCTATATAGCTCAGGGGTAGAACTGAGTAAATGCTAACCCTTGGGTCTAATACCCAGCACAGATGGAAAAACCAACCCATATGTTCATCCTTTGAAAAAATATTATGTTCTTAGAAGAACACTATGAAGAAAGTCAAAAGATAGTGCATAAAATGGAAGAAAAAAAGTTGCAAATCACATGTCTGAGAGGAAGCTTGTATCCAGCATCTATATGAATGCTTAAAAATCAGCAACAATAAGACAAACTACTTGGTTGAAAAAGGGCAAAGGATTTGAATAAAATTTTCTCCAAAGATGATACACACATAGCTAATACATGAAAAAATGCTGAATATTACTAGCCACCAGGAAAATGGAAAACAAAACCACAGTGAGGCCCACAAAATTGGCCAAAATAAACTCGATCATAACAAGTGTTGGTGAGGATATGGAGCAACCAGAACCCCCATTTGCTTCCAGAAGGAATGTAGAATGTCACTTTGTAAAGCAGCTTGGCAGCTCCTCAAAAAGTTGCCTTAGGACCAAGAGAAATGAAAACATGTGTCCGTACAAAGTCTTCTTAGACACAAACATTGCTCGTAGCAGCAGTATTCACAGTAGCCAAACAGTATAGGCAATGCGAATGATCATGCAGTGATTAAAGTCAAACAAAATGTACTGTCTATGCCAACGGAGTGTTATTCACCAGTGAAAAGAGATGGTTTCCTGATGCATGACATATAGATGAAGCATGAAACTGTTATAGTAAATAAGCTAGTCACAGAATGCATATACTAACATGAATTTGATTCTCTTTACTTGAAAATGTCCAGAATAGGCAAATCTATACGAATAGAAATTGGATTAGAGTTTGCTCAGCCAGGGAAAAGGGGGAAGAACTGCTAATAAATATAGAGCTTCTTTGTGAGGTGATATTTCACAGCTAGATAGTGATGATGGTTATTCACCTCAGTGAATCTATTAAAGTCCACTAAATTTTGCATTTTGAAACAGCGAGCTTTGTAAATTATGTCTCAGTAAAGCTGTTGGAAAAAAGTTACCTGCTTTGATTTAGAATGGACTTATCAAGATGTATAGTTTCTGTTTGTTTATATTTCATTTATAATGATTTTTAAAATAATTTCATACTGTTAAATACAATAAAATTTTAAGATGCTTATATTTCGCATTTCTGACTGAATTGCAGTAACTTTTTGAGCTGTGACTCCATTGTTCCAAGCTAATCTAATTACTTTGTCCCTACCTATAATCTGAGAAGTACGTTGGATGGTGTCAAAATTTCTATAATTAGGTGTATTCCTACCCTTCATCATTCTTTTAAAGTGTCCATATTTTTGTGAAAATATTATGTACTTCATAATAATCGGGGGAGGGGGGGAGAATATCACAGAGACCTTCTGATGCCTCTCACTACAGCTGTTATCTTAAATAAGAAAGATGAGGGGCTAGAGGTGCAGCTCCGTGCAGAGCATGCACTTTATAGATTTAATTTCAAGCCTTACCCACACACACACACACACACACACACACACACACACACACACACACAAAAGTGGCAAAACAGGTTTGGGGGGATGGTTTAAAAATTTTGTGCATCTCTATCATGAGAAGCTCCTAGCCAAAGGCATTTGGATTGGCCATTTTGCCTTGTCACCACTCATCAACTCCTGTAGTTATAGATGGAAGCACAGTAACACAGACTTGACTTTTTTACTTCTGTTGCATTTTTTAAGTTTAGACAATAACAACTCACTTTTGCCTATTTAATCTTGCTTATCTCTGCAACTACAAAACAAGTTTAACTGCTCAGAGAAGTTTAGCAATAAGCTAAAGTTACTTTGTAACAGTACCTTGTGCCTGGCAGATGGTGCCCCATCTGACCTGTTTCCCATCAAGAATGCATCAGTGGTGCTGGAGGATGGCTCAGGGGTTAAAGCACTTGACTAGCAAGTTCTGTTCCCCAGCACCGCATAAGCCAGGTGTGGTGGTGCATGCCCATATTCCCAGCACTCAGGAGACTGAGACAGACTAAAACAGGAGGATTGTTGTGAGTCCAAGGCCAGCCTGGGACCCTGTCTCAAAAAAAAAAAAAAAAAAAAGAATGGATCAGTGTCCTTACATAATAGGAGGGGCCCTCTGCAGCCTGTCCTTCATAGCCTGCAGTGTTCCTGGCTGCAGCAAAAGATCACAGATAAGAGAAAATGATCTTGTGGGTTAGGCAACTAGAACTTTCTTACAATTAAACTGACTTGGTGTATTATCTTAAGTAATGGAAAGTGGGGACCTGGAGACATAGCAGCAATCAAGGCAGATGTTCTCTCGGTATGGACAGAACTTTCATTTTAGTGACTGAACATGATCACAAAAATTTATACCTAAAACTACAAAATATGACAAAGGAGGGATATCAGTATATTCAGCTTGTCTTTGGAGGTGTAACTGGGAAGCAGAGGGAAAGGATTTCTTTGCCTTTCCAAAGGCAGTATGTGCATCACCGATGAGCACAGGGATAGGCTCTGGGAGCTGGCATCCTGAACAGCAGGGCTACGTGTGGGTGGTCAGCCTGAGGCTGTGGAAGAAAGAAGACACTGCAGTTTCCCAGTGAGTCAGCTGCCAGTGCTTTTGTAGTTCGTGCCACGGACCACAGCTACTTTAGAGTTTCAACATCTCTGGCCTCAAGTTCAAGATCTTTTTCTCAGGTTCTTCATCGGCAAAATGGGTTGCTGAGTTCTCAAGGATTTTGAGGGAACAGTTTTCATTCATCAAGCAAGTGGCCCATGTTTGCTCTTCTCAGTGAGAAATAAATTTTCCCTATTAGTTTTTATTTCTTGTTTTGTAATACAGTCTTTCCACACCTCTACCCCAAACAGGTAGCTTGTTTGCCTGCATTGCATTCTTAGAAACACTTGGTGGAGTCACTGCACTTTCTGCCTTTAACGGAATCTATTCAGCCACTGTTGCCTGGTTCCCTGGCTTCATTTTTCTGCTGTCTGCTGTTCTATTACTCATTCCAGTGATAAGCCTATGGTATGTAATTATTTTTAATAATTTTATCAGAGAGCAGCCAAATTAATTGAATTTCCTAACCCCACCACTGAAATTACATAGTTCTTTTGAAATATTGCCTCAGAATGTGCTTTCCTTAAGGATTTTTGGGCATAAAAAACATCAGTAACTTTAGAGATGTAGGAAAAAAGAGATACTGACACAGCCAACCAAAGTGGGAGAAAGCTATAGGGTCAGAGACCCTAAGAAGTTATCCTCTGTCTCTGTTTTTGTGTTTTGGTTTATTGTTTTTTACGATACTAGGGATTGGACCCAGGGCCTTTATTCTGCTACATCCCCAGATCTTTAGTTTTTATTTTGAGATAGCATCTTATAAAGTCACTGAGGTTGGGTTTGAATTTATAATCCCTCTGCTTCAGCCTCCCAGTGTGGTGGGGAACAGGTGTGTGCCATTACATGTCTTATAAAAACTGATTATCACCTAACAATAGAAATAGCAATATTCAAACTATAGTTTCCCAGAGTATAATAACCCTGTGGTCAGATATCACTGTAATATATTTACTTTAATATAGATTCTTGATAAATGACAAAAGCAGAAAGTACACCAAACATTAAGCATTCTCTTCCGTGAATGTCTGCTTGTTTAATGACTTCCTTTGTAAACATTCAAATTAGTATAAAGTGCAAAATTTTGTTTATAAGTAGTACATATAATAAAGAAATAGATCAGAGGCACGAACATGTGTTTTCTCCTTTGTTTCCAGTTGACAAGGAGTATGAGCCAAGTAGATAGAGATGCCAAAAGCACTCAAGTAAATATATTTGTAGGTCCAGAATGGTGAGCTAAGAGCTCATCAACTTGTCTCTTCTGAGTTTTGTCACTTACTCAGGGCTGACAGCTTAGCATGGTGATAGGAAATAAAGGAAAGAGGGTCACAAGGAGGTAAGCCTTCCCCGCTTCTCCTCAGCTCTTTAGGATGAGTTTGTGGGGGAGAAAAGTGCCTTTGAGCACCAGTGTTCAATATTCTGCCAAGACCTTGAACTGCGTAAAGGGCTAGCCCACGTCTTGTTCACAGTAGGCCTTCCATAGGTATTGTCTCAGTTGAACTCTGGTAGCTAAACCTCTGTCAGACAAGGCACAATAGTATTTTCAGTTTCTCTAATTTTGATGAAAAGTGAGTATTTATTAGGTGTCTTTGTAAGAGACCATTCACCTGTTGTATTAGCAAAATTACAACTCCATGTGTGCTAGCTATGCACTAGGGGAGAGCCTGTCTATTAAGTTTTCGGTAATTGTATTGTTTAAAAGTTTGTCCCAAGAAATCAGTCAGGAGTGCTGTCAAAATTTGACATAAAAATAAGTTTATTACAGAAAAATTATAAATGACCAAAATGTCCAAAAATGGGGAAATGCATAAATAAATGTTAGTACAACCATATCATGACAAGTAGCTTACCTGAGAAGAATTCTCACATGGGAATAGACGAATGGATAATTTTAATTTTATCCTTCATATATGTACGGATATTGTTACAAACACATGAACAGAAGGGAGTTATCCTTTTAATAAGCGTAGATGAGCTTTTTAACTCTATGTTACTAAGTTTTTAAAATCAAAATTACTTGATGTTTTAATTATTTCCACATGTCCTTGCATCCAGTCTTCAGTTCTGTGAATCAGGAACTTCAGTAGTAGATTTAGTTGTAAGTATTTTATGGGGACTCCACAGAGGAAACAGTGGGACAGATGAATATGTGAGGACTTTAGAAGAGAAAAATACTTGCGTAGAGGGATTAGTATTTTCAGAGTACTGTTCATAATAAGCCAGGTAGTTGGATTTAAAATGGCAGGGCACTCCAGCTATACATGATTTGCATCATTTACTAAAAGTCACGTAACCATGGAAAAGATAGAGTGAGTACAGTGGATGTAGCTATGTATTGCCATGAGCTCTGTTTCACAATGTATTATTTTGTTTTCACAGTGCTATCAAGTGTATCAACTGGAAAGAGGGGAGCTACACACTTCTTATACAGGACGAGCCCAGTGAAGAAACTTCAGACAGATGATTGTGAACGTTAGTGGTACGTACTGGGACTTCTGAAGATTATAGGTGAATTGCACAATCAGTGCTTCATTAATAATCACTGTTACATCGCTTTTTCCTAAGCAGAACAGAGACTCGGTGCCTGGCTTTCACTTCTTACAGTCCGTAGGCACTTGCAGCACCCTCTGCTTGACCTGCAGTGTATTTCTAGTACACCAAAGAACAAATCTCAAAACACTTCTCAGTTGTGGACTTTAAAAAGATACTGAAACGAAAAAGCACAAGGATGAATTAAGAAATTTTGATAATGCTAAAAGCAGTAACTTCACTGACGTAATCCAGTCTCTCACACTGAAATCAAGAACTCTGCTTCAGTTGCTTCATTTGCAAAATGTGTTTCTGAACTCTCTCAGGGATCTGGAAGGCATAGTGACAAATAATGAAAATTGACTTGTACAAAAATAATGATGTAAATTTTAAATATTTATAATTCTGCCTATCCTTTGTTTTATAGGGCCCATGAGGACACTCTTGACATTCAAGGTTTTTAACAGATACAAAATCCTTTAAAAAGAAGCACTTTAAAGAAAAGAAACTGTCATATTTCCTAATATGTTTCATCAGAGACAAACATGGTAGTATTTTTATATATATTATAGAGATGATTAGAAAAAAATAAGACTGTAAATAAGATTATCCTAAAGAAATTTAAAAACTGAGGCTGAGGACATAGCTCCTTGATTAGCATGCTTGCATAAGAACACAAGGTCCTGATTTGGTCCCACCATCATATAATACCTGGGTGTGGTGGCATGTACCTATAATTCCAGTGCTCAGGAGGCTGAAGCAAGAGGATTGCCATGAGTTCAAGACCAGCCTGGGCTACAGAGTGAGACCCTGTCTCAAAAAGAAAAAAAACAAAAGAAATTTAAAAACTGACCAAAGAGCTATGTGGTGAAAAGTAATATAGAGCCAAATGTTTTATCCTTATTTCAGTAGAAGGGTATCCACCTTCCATAAACCTTGGCTGGGAATTTTACCTCTAATCTTTCTTAGTTACCTCTGGCCTATCCTTAGAAGGGCATTTCTAAAACCCAGATCATTTGCTCTGCAAGTTAGGTTCTTCAGGAGCTGTCACACATTAAAAAATGACCAACAAGGAATGATCAAACAGCACGCAAACTGTCATGATCTTCCCCCTCCCCTTATCTCACAGTCCCTGCACCCATCCTGGAATCTGCCCTAGTCCCAGAAAATACCACATTCCCTCTTCTCTGTTTTTCTACGTGGTTCCATTTGCCCTTCCTCCCACCTTACATCAAAGCTTTCATATGACAGCCAAACATTGCTTCCCCTATGTAACCTGTGTTCTTGACATTGTCATCAATCCCCCAGTTCCTGCAGGGCTTCCGTAGCACAGTATGTATACAGCACTTCTACCCTAGAATTTTCCATTGTCTGGTAATTATTTCTTGACAATCATGTCTTTGAGGATAGGGACACTGTATGTTCAATAAATGTTTGTGAAACTAAACTTGACTACAAAATTTATTTTTACCTATAAAAATCACTTAAAGCTATATACTTAATGCTTTGTGAGACTAGCCACTGATACTGTGCCATAATTGGGTTTTTTTGTTTGGTTGGGGGTTTTTTGGAGACAGAGTCTTGCTGTGAGCCCCACACTAGTCCTGAACTCACTATGGAGCCCAGGCCGGCCTTGGACTCACAGCAATCCTCCTGTCTCAGACTCCCAGGTTGGGATTACAGGCATACGCCACCATACCCGGCTGGTTTATGTGGTGCTGGGGAATCAAACTCCCATACTTAATGCTTGGCGAAGTGCTTGCTAGGCAAACGCTTTAACCACTGAGCCATTCCTCCAGCCCCTCATGACATAATTGTTAAGCCAGGCTTGCAAACAGACTGGAAATTATGCTAGCCTATACCTTAAGTTGACTTACAGTATTTTCATAGGTCCTTTGGTATCTTTCATTACCCATGTTACCATGTGTGATAGCACAAACACCTTAAAGTGCCATAATGTGCTGACTTTCTTGTAATCTCCTGAAAGCAGATACAGTTTTCTGTTTGTTAGTACTGCTTAGAGATTTTTTTCCTGTGAAATAATCCACTGATTAGCAAGTAACATTTGTAATTTAATATCTCTAAAATTCTAATTTCTGAGACCATTCATTTTAGGTTTAGCTACTGTCTCTGGGCCGTGGGCCCACACATCTCCTGGGCTGGAAGTGGTCCTCGGATGGATTTATTTGATAAAGTCATTCTGTTAAATGTTCTTCTGAAACCAAAAGAAAAAAAACAATTATCTCTTAATAAGCCTATGAAATAGATCTTCACTTTCCTCATTTTATGGATGAGGAAGGTAAGTTTCAGAGAGATTTGGCTTGACCGTGAGAACGGTCACTCAGCCACCATCCTACCATAACATTAGACATGAATGTGCTAGACGCTACTGAGGTTCTTCATAGCTAGAATGCACGTGTCTGTAAATCCAAACACAAGGCCTGTGTCATGTAGAGCAAGGGTCCCCAACACCTGGGCAGTTTGTTACAGTGGCTGTGTTGCCTGACAGGAACCAGGCCACATGGCAGGAGAGCTGGTGTAGCTTTATCTGTATTTACAGCCTTCCAGTCATTCAAATTATTGCCTCCTGTCAGATCAGTGGTGGCATAAGACCGTCATTAGAGCTTGAAACCACAGGGAATTGTGCAGGTAAGGAACCGAGGCTGCACCTTCCTTATAAGAATATTGTGCCTTTTCTAAGTATATTTTTATTTCCTACTGGTTACTACTAAGCACATCAGAAAATATTTCACAAAGGTTGGCATATCCTTTCAAATTTTTACCTCCTACTTTTTTGAGAGGGTACTTCGTTAGATCCTCTTTTCCCCAGGAAGGCACTAGGTCTTAATCCCAAAATACTGAAGCACTTGATTGCCTTTCAAACAGTGGATTGGCCGTACATAGCCAATAAAAAGCACTTGGACCAATGGTGGGTTTAACAGAAAGGAATCAAATACATGTGCTGAAGTATATTACAATGCCTAGGATGTTCTGCCAGTTTTTCAAAATGTATACCTTCCTTTAATGGCACTTTTACTCCTCAGTCATGTTAACAAGCCCTACAATTCAGCCATCTTCTCTTTCTATTACAAGTATTTGTTGACTCACAATTTTACAAGCCTTTTTCTTACCAGGGACCATTTCTGCTGATCTGACAAGTGGTGGAGCTCAGATGGCAGTGTGAGTGATGAGGAGCAGCTGTAAACACAGAGGAAGCTCTGCTGGCTCACCTGCTAATCACCTCCTGTTATGTGGCCCAGATCCTGACAGGCCTTGAGCCAAGGTTTGAGACTTCTACCACTAAGTGGTTCTTTTCCTTTGCTGTCTTCTTTTGGTAAACAAAAACACCTTTATGTGCATCTGGGTAATGTGTTTCTCCACTCACAGTTAGGGCTCTGAAGGTAGGTTATGACCCTGGTCCTAAGAAGGGCTAATTCGCAAAAGAGCTCCACACTGAAACTGGCACATTACTTGATCTGGAGCCTGGTGCCTTGTGATTTGAGGTGGAGCTGAGCTGGGGGTGCTTGGGGAGCCGGGGGGCTAGCTTAACATCAGCAGAAAGTTGGACTGCTCAGTCAGCACAGTCAACCAGACTCATCTCAAAGCCTTATCAATGAGTGGCTAGGGACAATGAAGCTACATCTGCTGGTAGGCTGTACAATGACAAGTGAGTGATGTACTTCAGTTGTACAGCTGTGTCTGTTGCAGAGTTTAAGTTAGAATCTGTCACTCAGTTTTAGTCCACACAGAGCCATAGCCCAGCATTACTTTATGTACCACTTCATCTACGCCTCTTTCCCATCCATGGACTTGTCTCAGTCATGGTGTTGGTAAGACCACAAGCTAACTCTAGCCCAACTGAGTTAAAGAACAACACTGAGAAGAGGGACGTAATGATGAGAAAGCAAAAGACTGCCAGCAAAAAGAAAGATGCATTCAAAGAAAATGCCAAGAGTCCCGTTTAAATTACGTATTTATGTTACAGAATGTGATTCACATTCTTCAAGCCCACTTTGTATAATGTGTCGCAAGTGGCTATGCAACGAAGCTAAGAAATCTTCAAAATTTCTATACCACACGAAGACCAAGCACATATTAACAGATAAACATTTGAAGCTTTGCAAATGAAAAAAAAAAAAAAAAGTGAAGACAACAGAAGCAATTCTATAAGGCCACCAGATGTGTCAGCTCTGACAGCACCATTGTCTGTGTCTAACCATTGCCAAAGCTTAGAAGCCCTGTGCTACTGATGAAGAGTTGATCTGCCTGATTCTCACAAACATTGTGGGTATGCCACAGTTCAAAAAGTGGCATGTGGTCTGCTTTCAGCTATCATCATAACCCCAGGAATCGATGGGTAGCAGAGGATATGAAGGCACGAATGCTAGAAGATTAATGAGTCACTGTGGTGTGCAATCTGGGTTGATGGGACACCAGGGCCACATGCTTGTTTTTGCGCAATCTATTTTTGAGGAGAATGTGCATGAGGAAGTGGTATGTGCACTCTTGTTGCCAACTAACTCACAGCTGTGGAACTATTCAAGTCTTTGAATGATTGCATATCAAGAAAACTGAATTTGTCATTTTGGGGTGGTATCTGCATGGATAGAGCAGCTCCACAGCTGGCTGGCTTTCTGACTTCACTAATCAAGTCAAAAAGGTCGCTTCTGAATGTGACCCATACAGGCATGCTGCCTTACTTAAAAATGTCCCCTGAACATAACATTTTGTAGGATGTTATTGAAATTACCAACTACGCTAAGGTACATACCCTTAACTCTTCTCTGTAATGAGATGGATATAGAGTACACACATACTGTCTTATATATGGAAGTGAAATGGTTTCTAATGACAGATCACACGCCAGAATTTTTTAGTTATAACTGCCACTATAGAGATTCCTGTTACAAAAACAGTCACCACTGGCAGAATATGTTAATGACACAGAATGGGCCACAAAACTTGCTTGCTTCTATGATATTCATTCTACTCAACAAACTCAATCTGTCACTTGAGGGGAGAATGACAGATATATTCTAGTTGGCGGATAAAGTGGATGCATTCAAAGTGAAACTGGAATTATGGGAGTAAGGAGGAAACAACGGGATTTTTGCTGCTTCAAACATCAACAGAGATTTTGAAAGAGACTAAGCCAGGGCCTTCTTTCCCTAGCTGGTGTATAACCCCTTATTTCAGCTTTCAGAAGAGTTTAGGCATCACTTCTGTCTTCGTTACTTCTTGTTGCTAGAACACAATTTTCAATACGCACAACCTAAAGTACAAAAGATTTATTTTATCTCACAGCTCCTAGGTCTCAGTCCTTGCATGGTTGGCTGGCAATGGCAAAATGGCCTGGCAGAAGACATCTACTCCTGGCATCACAGCAACAAAAAATAGTTTGGGGGAAATCCTGGGCAAGAATACATCCTCCCAGGCCACATTATCAGTGATCTGCCCCTCCTAGCCAGGATCCACTCTTAACAGCACATGAAATCAACAGATTAATCCAATTTCCTTCCAAATACATGTCCAAAAACTAAAGGGAATTAAGTGACATGAATCAAATAAAATATAACAACGGCAAGCAAGAGGACCCTTTTTACATAAACTGCAGCTGGTCTTTTTTACTTATGAACATTTTTAAGATCTGGATTTTTACCAGCAGATGTTAGAGTATGCTTATGTTGGCTTAGTACAAACGTGACTTTGGCAGCCTTTTGTGATGGTTATTGTCAAACACCATATGTAAGAACAACTCCTAATAACCTCCTGGCTCTAATTATCGGTTGGTAAGGCTGACACAGAGACTCCACTTGGATTTCACCTGTTTCCACGCTTTCCTTATATCATGTCTTGTCCTTGTGAGGTTTTGTTTGTTTTTCTGAAGGCACCATTCACCAGTCATTTTTATTGTCCCTCATTGCTGGAAAGCTGTTTTGTTCTTAGTCTTATCTAGTCCTGCATTGGAGGGATACATCTGATGATGCAGAGTCAGTGTCCTAACCTCATTACCTACATTTAGAGAGGTTTACAAGAGTAGCTCTTAGGACAGATTTACCCAAAGCCCATTGTTGAGTTTAATTTTTTTTCTGCTTTGTAGGTAATGGTTAACATCTCAAAACTTTAGATCAAAGCTTTTTGTTAATAATTGTACTTTATAAAAATGTAAAAGACAGCAGTTACAAAGTTAGAAAAAACATAAAACAAAACTAAAGCAAAACAAATTTAGTTTAACAGTTTTGAAACAAAAATCAAATTTTTGTTACTTTAATTTTACCAAAGATAATTATTGATAGAACCAGTTGGCTTCTAGTACTTGTTTGATTCCGAGATCACCAAACAGCTGAGGAGAAGCACAGCCCGCCATTTTGGAGAACACAGTCTACTTTAATAAGGAGGTGATTAGACTTAAATACAATCACAAATGCAGAAGGGTATGGATTACCCAATCAGAAGGATTTAAACCAAGCTTTTACCAAATAAGGAGAGGAGAAAAAGAGAATAAGCAGGAAGTGGTATGAGGCCAGGGCGGATTGGTCAGCATCACAGGACATAAGTCTGTGAGTATGCCTCAAACGGGAAATGTGATCTAGTGTGCTAGATCTGAGTGTCCGGGACATGAGCCAGATATACTTGTGGCCAGCCCGCATTCCCCACCTTACAGTTCTATCATAAGTTCGATGGTAAATGTTCCAGAGAAGAACCAGAAAAAGAGACTGACAAAAGACTTAACCATGTAACTGGTAACCAGTTAGCACCAAGAGGCTTTTTTGTTTACAGATATAATTTTAGTTGACTAATATCAGAGTTTAACTGTGTATGTTGGACAGTGCTCAGGTACATCTAGTTATTATAACACAATTAAGAATACATGAAACATAGACCTGAAAAAGTCAGTTATAATGAGCAATTTGGGTTGGAGAGGGTTACCAGTATGGCAAGGCATCTTTTTAAGCTCAGTACTTTATAAAGCTTGTACATCTAGGGGACACAATATATTTAATAAAGGAAGAAGTCAGCAATGACTAGCATTACAGTTTTTGTAGAAGTAGGTTCCAGCTTCAGCTCAACTTGCTGGTTCACACCTTTATTTTTGTCTTCATCTTTTGATAGTGATATCCCCTAGCATTGACACTTTATGACAGTTTTACTTTAGTTTTTTTTTTTTTTTCTCTCACCTGACATGAGTTTAAGCTTGGAATGTAGCTTCTGTGGCCATTGCTGTAGTAACAGTGAGGTGCCTCATGGCTACTGTGATCTTACACAGATCTTTTGTTTACTAACAACATTTCCCAAAGTTTGGGGGGTCGGAGATTCTGGGAAATACTGGAGAGGCCATCTGTAGTGGAAAAAACTGAAGCAAATTAATTCAGGAAGCTGCTTTTACAGCCAAGAAGTGGACTTTGTCCGGCAGTTCCCTGTGCCCAAGGCCAGTTATTATAAACACAAATTAATAGACGAGACAAATAAGACAGTTATATTAAATCAGAGTGCACCTTGTGAGGCAGAGACAAGATGGTAATGGGGTAAAATTCCCCTCCACCTTTTAGCAGCTTCTCACAAATACACCAAAAAAGTTGAGATACAGAAAAAAAAAAAAACTTATCTAAACAACTTAGCTTAGAGAAAGAGGAGCTACAGGAGAGCACTTGGAAATATGGAAACTTCAAGTACGCTGTAGAGACTAAAGACGAGTGGCGAGGAGAGCACACTAGACAGGAAGTCACCCTGGGTAGTCCAGGAGTGGCTGGAAGCCTCAGATGTAAGGTAAGCCCAGAAGGCTATGAGCTGTAGAACTATGCAACAGATGGCCTCGAGAAGCTTGTACAACCTGCAGGGTTCAGATGCAATGTGGAGTCACTCCCAAGAGTGTCTCCACCTCAGCAGGCCAGTACACGAGAAGTAGTTCTAGGAAGCACCATTTTGGGATGACGTAATCAGAAGCAACTGATGAGCTTTGGTGGGAACTGCTTTGGGAAACAGAAATGCTGGGGACAATGTGGCTGGTGACTGAAAGGTGGCTATCACAGGACACAGGTACAGAGAAGGGAGAACAGGTTGCAGGTCTCCTGGAAGGTTTGGGCCTGGCAAGAGCAGGTACCCCCATCCACTGTTAGGGGAAACCAGGACAACCATGAGTGGTTTGCTGAGGGGACTGACTATAGAGGTGCCAGGTTGGGATTCTTCAAATAACCAAGACTACATCACTGTCTGACCTCAGTGCAGAACTCAGTGGGCTCTGGGCTCCCTCTGACTTTCATATCCACTCAGAGAAATACCTTCACTTGACCACTGGAGTGGAAGCCCTCAGCAAGAACATGACTGTGGATTCAGACATGGGAAGGGCAGGCCAGTCTCATCGGCAGACAACAAAGAGGGGGCATGGAAGCACACGAAAATAAAAAGCAAGGATTCAACATTTTAAAAGACAATGAGAAGACTTACCAAATGTATTAAAATACTACTCTCAATGTTCATGGTTTAACTCTTCAGTAAAAGACAAAAATTGACAGGCTGGGTCAGAAAAAAAAATCAATAATCCATGGAAGTAAGAGCGGATCCAGGAGAAGTGGGAATTGACAACAGCTGGTAGGTAGCCTCAGCTTCCAGAAACTGCAAACTGCAAATGCACTGCAAGCTTCCCGTAGGAAAAAAAAAAAAAAATCTCCCAGAGCCTAGGCCAGTTTGGGAGGAGTGACACTTGGCAGCCATAATAAGCAGTTTTCAGTAGAAGTTAAAAAAGAGACATTTTTTGAGTTTGAGAGTTGAGTTTTTCACAACACCGGAGGATGTTTCTGAGTGGGGAGTAGAGGTGGGATGGAAGTTGTGTTTTCCACTTTTTCTTTGTGAGTGGATAGAGAGGCACACATCACAGCTCCTTCTGGGAGGCATTCCTCCGGGTTTCCAGGCCTCCAAACCCTGGGCACACTCCAGGCTGTCTGGAACCTGTACCACGGGGCAGAACCATGAGGTTAAATGTCTTCGACAATGAGTGAGCACCAAGGCCGCATTCCCTTGGATGATGCCTTTCTGCTTGTCCTCTCTTATGCCTCCTGATATAAAGGACTAGAAAAAAAAGTCTCACTGGGAGCAGTTAACCGGTTACAAAGTTTTCCCTCATCCTCTGGTGCCCGCTTTAGGAGCTGGATAAACAAGTACTATGAATAGCTAGATCTTAGGCAGCTGGGGCAGTGGACTATCCTGCCTGGATATCTCCTAAAATCCTGATAAATCTTTCTCCCTCTTCTCACACAATGCACCACACATTATTTATCTCATTGGTGGGTTAGTCTTTTTGAACAAGCACTAGAGGCTTTATACAAACTAACTAGAACTAATGAATTCAGCAAGGTCAGAGAACACAAAACCAATCCACAAGAATCTTTTCTATTTTAATGTACTAATTAGAAATGACTACAAAAAAGAAGTCATTTAACAGTAGGATCAGACATAAAACATAAAGTAAAATGGGATAAATTTAACGAAGTATGTGCAAGACCTGTTCACTGAAAACTATAAAAACACTGCAGACAGAAATTAAAGAACACATAAGTAAATATAAATATCTATTACTTTTGTGGATTAGAAGGCTCAACATTGTTAAGATATCCAAGTTAATATAAAGCTTTTTGAAGAAAACATACAAGAAAATCTAAATAAGCCTGGGTTAGGAAATGTTTCCGATAGAACCCCAAAGACACAAAACACATACATAGAAATAGATTTCATTCAAATCAAGACCTGTGACTTCTGAGATACACAATTTAAAAAATTAAAAAGGTAAGTAAAGACTCCAGAGAAATCTGCAATACATATATCTGACAAATACTCCTTATATCCCAGATATATGGATAAATTTCACAACCCAATGAGATAAACCAATTTACAAGTGTGTATTGGGTGTGGGAAGAGGTGGGGAGACAAGTTATAAAAGAGATATAGTAATGTTCAGCCTTAGTCACAGAGGCAATGTAAGTTAAAACCACAATGAGACATCATCATATACTCAGCCATTTGGCCAAAGTTGGAACATGACAATATTAAGTGCTGGTGATAATGCCACACAGGTGGAATTAACACTTAACATATGACATAGCAACTCCACTCTGAGGTTATTTGCCTGAGACAAATGAAAATATGTGTCTACCTACACAAAGGTCTCTAAATAAATGATTATAGAAGCTTCATCCTCAGCGGGGGGAAAGTGAAAATGACCTGATATTTGTTTGTTTATTTGAAGCAGGATCTCACTCTGTAGTCCACGCTGGTCCTGAGCTGCGTAGCTCAGGATTCCTCGGGAATACATCACAATCCTCCTGCCTTAGCCTCCAGAGTGCTGGGAACACAAGCTTGTGCCACCATGCCCAGCTTATGGGGTGCTAGGGAATTGGACCCAGAGCCTTGCACTTGCTACAGAAGCGCTTTAACCACTGAACTATGCCCCCAGCCCTTCAAATATCCTTTAATAAGTGAACTGACAAAGTATGGTGGATATCTACAATGTAATACTACTTAAAAATAAAAAATAACTATACACTAACCAACATAGAAAAAATTTTAAAACATTATATAAAGCAAAAGAAGAAAGATGCAAAAATACATATTGTATGGTTCTATTTATATAAAATTCTTAAAACAAAACATTAAAGATCAGTATTAGAAAGCATGAGAAGTTGTCTGGGACTTGGAGAAGAAGAGATAGAGATAAAAAAAGCATAAGACAGAAATTTTTGAGATGAAAATATTCTATACTTTAATTGTGATGGTGATTACACAGTTGAATACATTTGTCAAAACAGCCAACTCTGTACTTGGAGTATATTGTTTTTATGTAAAGTATACCTCAGGAATGTTAAATTTAAAAGACTGTCTTAGGAAAAGACTGTATTTAAATATAATTACACATATCTTTAACATATTAAAAGACTATGTTTTGGGGAAAATATGTAGCAAATGAAGGAGTTTACACAAGCATGCTACTAAACATTCCTGTCTCTGGAAGTTGATTTCCTCCTTCTATACCTGCACACTTAAAAGATGGTACTTGATTTAGAGGCATCCACTAAGAACTTGTTAGACATGTAAATTGTCACGCTTTAACTGGTTCACAAACTCAAGGGATGAGCCTCAGCAATTTGAGAAAACTTTATGATTCTAGTGAAAGTGGAGAACTATAGTAGTAGGTAGTACTGCCTATTAACAAAACGAACCTCTGGCATTTCAACTTCATTTAGCATGTGCTTACGTTAAATCCAGTTTTGCAAACTATTCAAAATATCATCTGTCCTCTTTGGTTACTTAAGTGTAAAATTAGCTTAAGCAAGGGCAGCGTGTTGATATTCTAAGAGCACATGCATAGTCCATTCCTTCACATGTTCCTGAATTTCTTTTAGCTTGAAATTGACAGTCTCCATATTTTTTTATATATGTTCAGTTTCTCTGGTTTTGGCCTCCAGGAAGTCCACTTGACATCACCGAAGGGGTTGGAAACAAAGAGCCTGTGGATAACTGGCTTTCTTTGGTAAACTGTCATCTTGGGAGAAAAAAAAAATTGTCTTAATGGAGAAAGGAACATTCTCCTTCTAAACGAAGAAACCACTTCCTCAGTCACATTTTCATTTAACTAAATTCTTAAGATACTACTAAACAGTGCTCCAATTATCACACAATAGGTCTGGTAGAGCAGTGACTTCTGGTGTATGGACTCTGGAGGCATGTACCTTTTTTTTTTTTTACTGAAAATTCTGTCTGCCACAAATGAGATCCATGAGGTTGCTGTACAGCTTGATTTGGGGATGTGAATTTGTTATTATCTGGCTATCAACCCCTAATGCTGTTAGAAGCAATTACATCAAAATCCTGACTTTTTTCCTTAGATTGAGTGCCTATAACTTTGCAATGAAAGGCCTGAAGATTTCATGTGACCGGTTAGGATACTTAACAACTAACCTCCTGCCAGAGGCAGCTAGATTTCCTACATAGCATCACTGCCTAACCTACCTCAGTCAAATAATAACCAAACACCCCTGGGGTCTTTTTCCCTATTATATCAACTGCCTCAAGCCAATTACTCATTCAGAGACCTGAGTGAGCAATACAATGTATTAAGCACAAAGGACTTTACTACAATGGTACTAGAGCTTACCATTCAGTGAAAACTAAAGAAGCCATTAGTAACAAATGAACTCCAAAGAGAAGGCTGCAGAACCACAGTGATGACATGGCAGGAGGACACTTCTTGCAGTGATGAGGCACCTCACTGGCCTCCTCCTGCTGCTTTGGCTGAGAAGTTTGGCTGACCTATCCTCTGTGGGGCTGAAGAGCGGAGAAGGAAGCCAGGGAAGCCAGTCTGTTCTTGCCTACCTCTTAAGATCCCAGACAGGTGGGTAAGCATTCTCTCCCCAAGACCCACAATGAAATTATCTTCAAAATTCAAGGTGTTTTTAGAAATTCAGGGTGGACTCTGGCAGCTAAAAGGTGAATGAGTTCTGTAATGTGGAAAGTAAAATAGAGGGCAACAGAATCTGGTGGCTCACCTTGTCTTTTCTCCAACGATAAACCTGCATATCTTCCATTTTTATTGGCTGAAGGGAAAAGAAAGTCTTGTGAGCCAGACTTAGTCCCGAAAATAGTCATCTGGTCTATGATCTTTCAATCTTTGTGGAAAGCAAATAAGAAAACAAAATTTAAAAAACACTGAATAGTGTGCACGCTTCAAGACGATGCTGAGAATAAAACTAATAGGTCATTGTTACAAAATAGCCTACTTTTTATCACTGGATAATTATAATTTTGCATTTTGAAAATTGGTAGAAATAAAAAATAATAAAAAGTATTCTTTTCTCTGACTTTCTACATTGAGTATATCCCTGGGTTACCAAACAGAAGACTCTCTTTAAGTAATATTCTGGCCAAAAAATGAAAAAAATGACACTCAGAATCACCATTTTGCAGCCCGTTACAGAAACATTAATCTATGTACTTTTGCATGTCACGAAAGTAGAGACAACGAGGCATTGAGAATCCTCTGGAAGTAGACACATCTTTCTAAAATAATCACTTCAAAACTAATGAACTTGAAGCTGATCAAGGCTGTAGACTCAAATAGCAACTTAAAGGAAATATGGAGATAAAGGAACAATTGTGTCACCAAGTTGCAAAAGCAACATCTAGACTACAGGAAACTCTACAAAACAGGCTGATTCTTTAAACTACCAAGAAAAGAAGAGAGATGGAGGTGTCATAAAATCCAATCGGAATGTGTGGATATTATCTGGAGCCTAATTCAAACAAAACACACTTATTAGACCATCCACTTGTGCACAGCCACGGGAAGTCATATATAACAGTAATGTGGTTATGCACAAACTGATTTTTTTTTTGAGACAGGATCTCGCTCGACAGTCCAGGCTGGTCCTGAACTCACTATAGAGCCCAGACTGGCCTTGAACGCACGGCAAGCCTCGCTCGTGCTGGGATTACAGGAGTGACAAACTAAAGTATTTACATATAGAAATGTCTCAGGTTTCATTAACAATTTTTGAGGGAAGAACAGGTGAAGAACAGATAAGATTGGTCGCGAGTGAATTCAAGTTAGATAATGGGGATATAAAACTATTGTATTTTCTTCTCTACTGTTGTCTATTTGAAAATTTCAGTTTTATTATAAGAACCTTAAGGGAACAAATGTGCACCTTCCTGTGCCTTTTTAGTTTCCCGTCATCCCTGAAATCTCCATACATAGTGCACTTGAAGTCACATGGATGAAGTTTGGAAGGAAAGTGTGGAAGAGGGCAAACCCCACTGCATTCCTGGTCCCTCCCCTTCTCTTGATTTGCTCATGTGATCTATAGAACACAAGGAGTTAAATATGGCCAATATAGTATTTTTATGATTATGATAGCTAAGATACCTCGGTAATACTATTCTGTTAAATAACATTAATAATACTAAAAATTGAATTAGCGCTTTCATACCAATGTGATTTTCTTTTTAAGTTGAAGGTTGATCTAGTTTAGAGTATGAAGAGTGCTGATAGATTATAAGCACCAAATATTAATCCATGAGTTCCTCATGGATTTTGGAGAAAGGAAGACAAATTCATCAGCCATTCAAGTAGAAGCACTACTACTGTGATTTTGCAGCCCTCTCTTGACCCCATGACACTGTGATTAAATCATTTACAGATCAAAGTTCTTGGAGCATAAGTTACACACAGGGTCTCAAGTTATTTCTTCTTAGATTATTTACTGATTACAAAGGAAAGCTACTTTTATAATATCGCACACTGGTATCCATCATCTGGTTAAGCCATCACTTGGTTAAGCGATCAAATTCAGCACCACTAGTAGCTGGGACAACTGTGTGACTCCCAGTGAGATGTAGTACGTGCACACTGCCACCTTTGTGGATTTCTCAACAAAAATGTTTATCCTGAAATTACTCATAAGGTAGTAAGACAATATATTAACAACTGACAAATCTACATGAAAGCCATCTGTGTGTCTTTTATATGCATTTGTAAAGATTTTCTTGAAGTTTGGAATTTTTAAAATAAAAGTTGGTGAAAAAAACTTTGTTTTGAAAGAGTTCTACCTACTACAAAGAAGGGATGTAAGTTGAGTTAAAAATCAATCCATTTCTGAAAATAAATGAGCACAAAGAAAGATAAAGCATTCAGCCTGATCTACTGACCCAAAGCCTCATCCTCTATGTGACCTTCGTATTGTCACAGCAACAATATAGTTATTTTCCTGTGGCCGATAGGTCCTGACACCCAAAAGAAGCAAGAAGACAAAGTAAATCCAACAAAACATGTCTACTGGCTCCAGAAATAAACTTACGATCTGGAAGCAAATGCTAGTTTTAAAACTTGAGTTTTCATCTTTGAAAGAAAAACGTTTTTAAGGCTCCTTATATATATTTTTTTAATCTAAGGGGGGAAAAATAACTTGTGGAAATTCTATTAGAGAAACTAACAATATACTGTCATTCTTTTAAGATTTAAGGATCTATAATAAATTGAAAGTATAGGTTCTTAAGCATATACTACACGCTTAAGAACTTGAACTTAAAATTTCAGATCATGAATTAAATCCAATAAAGTATGTCAACTTTTTTATTAAAACAGCTCGTCAAAATTTGGTTAAAGTATATGCATGTATTTGAAAAAAACATTTATCCTATTATAGATGCCAGTGAAATATTATATGTTAATCATTCCAGTTTTTTAAGTGCTCTACTTATTCAGACCCTCGTTTACATTTTTCAATGTCTGCATTCATGAACAAAACAAAAACAAACAAAAAAACTCCAAAATGCAGAAGAGAAAGGGACTGCACTTAGCTATCCTCCTGAACATGCTTAATACCCACTGCAAAGGGCAAATTTAATGAAAAGTGATAAGGTTATTAACATTAAATTTACAGAAAATGGAATGCAGAGAATATTCCACGGTGTGGCAAAAATATCTCAATATTTGAAGCCCCCATCAATTCCAGATGGCAAAACATATCAACTCCTTTGCTTTCATATAAACTAAAATGCTGAATATAACCTTAGGTTGTACCCCCATTGGTTTTAAACACACTGGTATTCTGATGAGACACGTAGAACTTCCAGTCCTATTTATTTCCCCAGCCTGCAGAAAGGGAAACAAGCTGGAGATCAAGTTAATAATTGGTCATGATCACACGAGGAAGCCTGTATAAAAATCCTTAATAGACAAAGTTCAGAACTTGTAGGTAGGTGAACAAGTGGAGGGTGCTGTGCTGAGGGAGACAGAAATCCCAAGCCTCTCCCCACAGACCTTGCCCTATGTATCTCTTTCTTCCTTTACTGCAATACTCTTCGTAGGTTCTTACCCTGGAGAGCGTTCCAAAAACATGCTTGCTAGAATCTACTCCATACTAGCCCGATTAGAATTCGAGGCTCAGATCCTGGCACTGAAATGGCCTCAAAAGGTACCCAGTTGACTCCTATGTGCACCCAGGGATAAAAGAGAAGGAGGGGAAGGAAAAAGGGAGGGGAAGGAGAAAAAGCAGAAAGTGCTACTGAAGACTATTGCCCTGAAACTTTAAATGTCAGACTTTTTATTTAAACTACATATTAATTTCAGCACCCTCTACTGGTCACGAAGAAAACTGATTTTTCGCAGAACCAAGATACAGGTGTTCAGAACTTCAAATGAAAGTGAATCTAAAAATAATCAAGGAGTGAATCTGTTATTTTGTATTAATTATTATTTTAAACATGGTGAGGTTGGCAAATACTGTACTGGTAGACAACTCTAAGTTTAACTGCAACAGTCAGCAAGAGATCTTTTAAAAATGTGTCATTTACCTTGGCAATACTGGTTTTTTTGTTTTGTTTTTTGGAGACAGGGTCTCACTCTGTAGCCCAGGCTGGTTCTGAACTCACTATGGAGCTCAAGTTGGCCTTAGATTCACAGCAATCCTCCTGTCTCAGCCTCCTGAGTGCTTGGATTACAGGTGTGTGGCACCACGCCCGGCTTATATGGTGCTGGAGAATCGAACTGAGTACTTAATGCTGAGCTGTTCCTCCAGCCCCAGTGCTGCCTTTTTAAACTCAGTAATTCTTGGTTGCAGGGAACAAATTCAAAATGTAAACAGATCTAAAATATTAATACCATCTTTAAGACATAGAAAACTACTAAAATTTATGAGTTCTTAAAATTTTTTTCCCGTTGAGTTATTTTGTTCCATGATCATAAATTGATGTCCTATACATTGTAGGATGTTCAGCTGTATTCCTGGCTTTTACCCACTAGATGCCAGTACCTGCCTGTCCCATAAAATAACTCTAAAGTTGCAATCAGTAATTTATCTAATAAAAATGTTCTTTAAGAATTGATAAAATATATTTTAGAATTAGGGAAAGACAATCCACTCATCTTCTAAAACTTTCTAATTTTAATATACTAGGTTGATAAAGAATACTTTATAGGGCAACCCACTCAGGACTCCTTCCTGGATAGCGGGAGCTTTTTGTTTCTAAATAAAGACCCATCCAACTTACTCTTAAAAAAAAAAATACTTCGTAAGAAAAAGGAACTATAGTAATTTATTTAGACAAATTATTATGGAACTAGTTCATGAATGCATAGTGTGTCAAATAGTTTTCTAAATTTAAGCATCTTGCAATTCTAAATTTAAGCATCTTGCAATATATAATAAGGGAAAATAAGTTTTTAACAATGTGGCTTGGTAATATATTACATATGTATTAAACCTATGAAATATAACTGTTAAATCTGTATTTATGGTGGGGTTTTTTCACTTTAAAGACCAAAAATCAAAACCTTTGAACTTATACTTTTCAACATGAAACAACAGCTGTAATTCTGAAATACTATCAATATAGCAAGTTGTATTTTAAGAAACTATACTGAAACACACTAAATAGCTTCTCTACTCAATTTAAAATGTTTCAACTGAACTCAGTTACAAATGTTTATTCTAAGGTTATCATGAAATTTGTAGACCCCAATTACTGATAATGGTCCTTTGAAATTAAATTCATGGAATACCTAGAAATTAAGTTTAGTTGGAATCAATGGACAATTTTATGATATTCAAGGGACACAATTTTTTAAAGACATGAATGCTGTTTCATTACAAATTAGGAGCTTAAATATGATCTTTTGTCAGTGTTAACAACAGTGGTAGGGCTATAAATCAGACTCAAATAATTTAAAATCATATAGAAATTATTCTGGCAAAAATTCTCATGTCAGTACTTTTAATGTTGTATACATTGAATTGTAACAAAATACAACAATTAGAAGATGCAGTCCCTCTAGTTCATGAATAGCACACTGTATCACAGCAAACCAAGTTTATATTCCACCATCGAGTGTGGTTCACCCATGAGTTCACTTTGTGATGGATCTGAAAATAAAAACAAAGATTTTAGAAGATTCTTTAAAAAAATTAAATTCAACAATTCCACTTACATGACAGTCTGGAACAGCCAAAACTAATCCAAAGTGACAGAAAACAGACCTGTGGATTCCTGGGCCTAAGGTTGGAAGACTGACTATAAAAGGGCCAAGGGAACTTTCTGGAGTGGTGAAAACATTTTAAATCTTAATTGAGGGGACCCTGTTATATACATTTGTTAAATCATTCAGAACTACACAACTAAAATGAGTGCATCAAAAGGCACATCAATTCTACCTTAATATAGTTGACTTAAAAAGAAAAGATAGATGGAAAAAGTTGTCCTTTTTCAAGATTCTTAAGTTTTCCAGTGGCTTCTCAGATGACTCTGGAATAAACTCTTAATCTAATTTGCCTAAGTGTTTTATTTATATAGTTTTCTACTTTCTTGCATACATACAAATATAAATCAATTCTAAATCTAGAAATCCTTAAAATTTTTCACTCTCTCATGTTTTAGAGGAATTAGGCAAAAAATCTTACTTTAACTGTAACAATACCCTAAAAGAGTTTCTGGGAGAACAGCTCCATAAACACAAAGTGTCTGCCCTTTATTCTTCAACAATAGTCTAGAAACAGAATAAAACCTAATGAACCAAAATTGCAAAACTAGTCTGTAAAAATATACATTTACATTATAAAGATGACTACACAGAGTAACATTTCAGTATAACTAATGTGGATGCTTACTGAACTTGCTATCTTACAAGACTGCAGACTACTGAGTCACACCAGTGCACCAGCTGATAGACTCCACACATTACACCAAAAGTAACCCTGGCAATAAATGATACCGCCAAAATTACCAGTAATAGAGTAAACAGTCATGTAAATGACAGGCCTTCAAAATCTAAACTTAAATGAAAAGATGCCCACACATAAGTACGAAGAATAGGCAAAAATATTTTACAGGCATTGTTTCTGTTTTAACGAGTAAGCAAAAAAAAGAGGTCCATCTTATCATAGACACCGTATAAATGTGCTTAAAAAAAAAAAACCCCACACAAAGCAATGCCAAAATTTCCTGAGTCCATATATTTAGATAAAGACAGAGACAAAAGTCTAGAAGGACACAGAGTGAGGAACTAAGGATGACAAAGAAAAATGGGATGGGGTAATCACGAAGAATCTAAGTTTCAGTGGTAAAGTTCAAAATTTTTGAGAACAGAATATACTCATTCAACTACAATTTTCTTTGAAACTTCACGTTTTTAAGCTTTTGACTTTTTAAGAATGTGATTCCAAATGAGTCCAAAGGCAGCATACTACAACAGGCAAGGTATGTTGATGATGGTTTTGGCACCAGTTGTGCCACAAGCTCATGACAAGGCTGAGGTGTCAGGCTTTCACAAAGCCTCAGTTTATTCATTTTAACATGAGGAAATTAATTTGTGTGAAATGTATATTCCAGCACCAAAAAGAAGCCTCTTTCCCACTGCCTTGCCCTCCTCATAAAATGTACACAATTTTCTTGGTCAAGAATTTCACTGAGGAGCAAGCAAAAACTATCAACTGCAACCTCTCCGTCTTCATGCAACGCTTAGACTAACAATAAACCACTTCCTCGTGCCAGACACAAAACTGCTGAAGAGAATGAAGTTAGTGTGGGAGAGCTCAGAGTTACTATGGATTAGGCACCTTACTAATAAACAAGACATGTATCAAGCAAGCTATGCAGAGTTAACATGAGGCGATGTGAGGGACAGCCTGAGGCCACTTTACATTAGGTAATGGAGGAAGGCCTTTATGAAAAGGTAGCATTCAGGCTGGGATCTGGACAATGAGGGAAAAAATATCTTGAGCAGAACGGAGAGCTAGTGGAAGGCCTTAAGGGGAAGCTGAAGTTAGCAACCTTATGCAGTTGCAGGTCCCCCAACCGAGAAAACACCTGAGCACAGTGTAAGGTTTCACCACGACAAAAATCCTCTATCTAAACAGAGGATATTTCCAGCTAATACCTATCTTACACAGAGGCAAGGAATGGATAAAAACATACAACCATAAGACTAGCTAAGGAATTTTTTTCAACATGTAATTATACCACATTACTGCCTAAAACTATTCAAAGGCTTTGAGTCACACCTGAATAAATTCTAAACTTCTGTTTCTGCTAGCCCTGGCTTATCTGTTCCCAGTGTAGCTTCTCATCCTTACTTTATTCTCTTCCTTACTTGGATCAAAACACACTAGCCACATGAGCCTCCTTAAAGTGAACTAATAATGTCCTGGGAGGGAGACAAGAGAATTGGTTTCACAATACTGCAACTTCTGGGAGCAGAGACACTGTCTTTGCTCTAGACTATCTGTCCAGGCTGTTTCTAAAGTGGACAGGAGGATTTACTGCCCATTGTTAAGATTTAGGCACCCGGAACATGGAGTTCCTCTCTTGAAACAAAATACACCATATACGCACGTAGCACCTGACTCTTTTTGTGGTGACTTGTAGGAAGTGGGTCTCACAGAAGCAACAAAAACGCTAGTACTCTGGCTACTACTGGTGCTATGAATAATGAAAAACAAACAAGTGAACAAACAAAAAATGTCCTTTGTTCCCAGAAGTCTTGCGTCCTCTACTAGCACCCAAGAAGCCAGGGCAGGCTACCTTAACACCTCTAGATAGGATAAATCTCTGATCCTCAGTGTTCTTTAGCTATCAGTTTATAGATAAGCCCCAGTGTATTGTTTCTTTTGCTTAAATAATCTTCCTTTTACTTTTAGCTCAATTAATTCAAGATTCAACTTATATCTCATATTCCCAGAGCAGCTACCTATTCCAATCCAACAATATCCTTTTCACTTCTAGAAGTTATGACAATTTAGGTTTAGTTTTGTCTGTTTAACATATGCCTCCTCCATTACAGCACAGATGTTTGTCTACTATTGTGTATATTCAGAGCCCAATCCAATGCCTGACACATAACATATATTTGGCTAACTAAATCAATACTCAAAAAATTCCCTCCTCTTTTTTTTTCCTATTTAGAATTACAGAAGTGGATTTTTAAATGAATGCACTTTTGTAACTACATGAAGGTTAAAAATACATACCTATCACTCACTAGTTTTAAGTAAGCTTAGAAGTATCAAGTTTTCCTGCATTCAAAAATTTCTCTTAAGAGAAGATTCCAGTAGAGGAGGCTCACTAGACTTCTGTTGTGTCCACAGCATTTCCTTACCAGACATCAGCAGCCAAGCAAAACTAATAAAACTTAATCCTGTTGGGTTTTTCTGTTTCTCCTGTACTGCCAGAACTTAACAAGCAGAGGCAGTACTGGACAGAATCCTATTTGTTTATTTTCCTCAGGTACCGAAAAAATAGAGAATGATGCACGCATTGTTCTTACTTAAAAGACACTTAACTCATGTATGATGCAATTATTCATGGAATTTTGTTAAGAACAACACTCTTCTTTCCTACTCATCTATAGTAACACAAAAAAATTATTTTTGAGGGAACTATTTTTTAAAGAAAGCATTAGCATTTAACCTACACATTCCAGTCATTTTAAAAAATAGTTCCATAAATGCTATGAAACAACTGTGACTTGAATGAAATGATTAGTCTCAGAATTTTTCATTAAAAAAATCTTTAACTTTTAAAATAAAGAACAGTTATTATCATTAAAGCGTACTTTATTGCCATGAATAAACCAAGTGGATCCAACTGGTTGTAAGTTCTATAAGGACATGGACCCTTTTGTCTGCTGTCACTTTGGATATTTTGAGCTCCATTTAAAAAAAGTGCTAATGAATTAAAAAGAAAAAAAGAGCTGAATAATGATTACCATTGAGAATGTCTTCAAATCCAATAGTCTCATCACTACCTCTCAAAATATCCAGTGAAAGGTTTGAGCTTGGAAGAAAAGGAAGACGCTGAACCTATGGGAAAGGCAGGAAAGGACAAGATTAGAGGAAAAAAAGAAAGAAAAGAAAAAAAAAACCTTGCCACAAATATATAATTGAATTTCAGGCTTTCATTCTTTATTTGAAAAATTTACAATAACAACTAAAATGGTACCAGTAAGGGAAAAATATTGGTTTTGGATACAAACCAAGTTTTTAAAAGTTCCTCAATATTTTTTTTCTTTTTCAAAATCTAAAGTCACTGAAACTGCAGCTTGTATTAACACTTCATAATCCCAATCTGGTATGCGTATATTATGGAGCTTTGCTTCCAGTCAGGAAAACGCAGCACATACCACATGGTGACATACAAAATCCCCAAGTGCAACACCATGCCTTACTCCTGACATACACAGAATCATCAAAATCCTGTAGCAATTCCAACTCCATAAACAGCTCACTTCATTTTGTATGCTATTACTGCAAAGGTAACTTTTTAAAACAGTACTGATAAACAAAAACGGACTCAGTGACCTGATACCAGCTTTAAAAAAAAGCACAATGCCATTCCAAAACTAATGTAATCTGTTTTCCAAGTATTAGTACATATACTGTAGATTGGCATGTAAGTATAGGATAGTGAACAAAGCACAGGTTGGAGAGGCAAAATGATCCGGATTTAAACTCTGACTATCATATAACCCATCACATAGGTTTGTGCAAGTGATCTGACCTACCACAACCTTGGTTTTCTCATCTGTGAAGACAGTGCAAGCTTCCTCTAAAAGCTGCAGTACAGTGTGGTATAAAGCTCAACAAACTTTAATGTACTCAAATGAAATTTTCAGTCTTTCTGTCCTTTATCCAGAAGTTATAACTGGATTCAACACAGATAATTCTGGATATTACCAAAAAGTCTACCAAACGAGTGGTAATTTTCAGAGTAACTAAATACTATTATTATTGCTCTTTATATTTTGTATTAAAAAGAAAAAATAAATCTGAAGTTCAAAAAGGTCTTTAGTCAGGTTCAGTGGTGCAAACCTATAATCCCAGCACTCTGGGAAATGAGGCAAAAGGATCACAAATTCAACCCAGACTGAGCAACTTAGAGACCTTGTCTCAAAATCAAAAGTAAAAATGGGTGGGGGATATAGCTTAGAGTGAAGGTCTCTGAGCTTGATCCCCTGTACTACCGGGGAGGTACGGGGGTAATTTACATAAGTTTTTAAGACTATATAGTAGGGCCAAGTCCAGACTCAAATTATTTTGCTTTAAAGCCATACTGCTTTTGTTGTTACTTTTTTAAAGAGGTTTATTCTCAGAAAAAAGTATTCAAAGTAGCCCCTAAAATGACTTATGCAATACAGTTACAGCATTAATAGAATTTATTGGAAGACACTGTTTTAGCTAGGTCAGAGAAAAAGAATCCATACAATGGGCAAAAGCCAAAAAGAGAAGGAACAAGATCACCAAACTAATGGTAGCCTAGAGGGTACAGATGACGGCTGGAAGCAAGAATCCTGCTCATGAGCAGAGCTATGTTAAAAGAGTTGGGTTTTATTTTGAGGACAAAGCAAGGAGAGTGACATGATTAAACTTGTGTTTTACAAAGGTCATTCTGGCCAAATTATGAACTGAGAGCAAGATGGCATAACTCAGAGGAAGCACAGCAGGGGTGAGAACCAACCCAGGAACAGTGAGAAAATGTAAGGAGCAGGCTGTTCTGGCGGGGAAGAGGGAGCTGGGACAGGAAGGGAGGTAACCAAGCTTAATGTGATAAAGAGTAAGGAATGAGTTTTTTTTGTATTTGTTCATTTGAAATCAAATTCAAATTAGAAAAGCTTGTAGCATGATTACAATTCATGAGTATTATAACTTGGGAATGATCAGCATATAGATGAGAACTAGTGCGACAGGAACAGGTAGGAAATCGGATGAGGAGAAAACTAGAGAGATAGGAAAAGAAAGAGCTACCATGAATGCTGAAATACTGCTGAGAGTTCAAGTAAATGAGGACAACAAGGTCTACAATGTCCAGAAGATCCATCAACTTGACAGGAGTCAGAAAACAGTGAGTTAAATCAATAAAAGGTAAAAAGAGTATTACGCAACTTTTTCAAGAAGTTAAACTTGAACACACACCTACAAGCTCAGAACTTGGAAGACTGAGGCAAGTGAATTAGCAGTTTAAGGTCAGCCCAGACAATTTAGCAAGACTATAGTCAAATCTTAAAGAAGAAGAAAAAAAAAAAAAAAGCCTAACTACAGTTCAGTGTTGGATCCCTAGATTCAAATAAAAGAAAAGAAAGCAAGCTCAACTTTGCAGATACAATGTAAATGCTGCTGCTGAGACAGAGCCGAGAGGGTGCAGGCCATAGGCAGAATTACCAGTAACTGAAATTTTCTGAAGTAGTATGATGCAACAGAATCCAGAGCAGATAAGGGGACAATTTCTACACACCTGCAAGAACATCTTCTTTCAAGTGTTTAATCCTTAGTGTTTCTGTGTAACTATATACAAACTGCATAGTCAATACTATCACCTGGATACTCACTCTTACCAGCACCTCAAATTCAAAGTATCTTACAAAAAAAAAAATAGAAAAAAAGGAGGTAGATACAGTTAAGTTTCTAAATCTAAGACTAAAATTTGAAGTTTTCTATTGAATGAGTTCTGCAATATTATACAGAGGGTAAAGTAAAATGACTATTAACGGAATAAGGACAAGTAAGGTTTGAAAAGCTTTCATGAACACAGAGGAGTCCTTATAATTGATATCATCAGCGCTTGTGGGACACAATATTACAGATGTAAAAACTTACCTGCTGTACTGCCTTGAACTCCATTTGTAATTTTAGAGGAGCAAACAGACCCTGGATGTTTCTCAGTGTGGAAAAATTCATTTTATCTTGGTTGAGCTGGAACTACAAAATATAAGGTAGATGTTATACTCAATATTAATATTCTGCTTTGGAAACAGCACTAATACATAAATAATACTTAGACAAAGGAATTTAATATCCATAAATGAAATAAATTACTTTTTACTAATTTCTTCTGATAAAGTTTAGAACATGTATTATCTATATCTTATCCAACTTGCATGTACATGTAACCAGTTATCACCTAAAATTTGGATTTACAAAATTAATTAATGTCTTTGATGCTGATATTTCAGTCCTTTAGATTAGAACTACTTCAAAATATGTAGAGCAAAACTTAGATACAAAAAACTTTAGATCCAGAAAATTGTCACATGCACTGATTAATAGTGAACTTCCAATTATGAAAATACATATTTCAAAAGATTTCATAAAATAACCAAACCATTACAATATCTTTTTAAGTAAACCGTCTAAATAATTTTATTTTTGAGACACAGTTCCCCTCTGTAGCCCAGGCTGGTCTTAAACTCACTGGTGTATCCCAAAATGGCCTTGAACTCAAAGCAATCTGCCTGCCTCAGGCACCTGAGTGCTGGGATTACAGGTGTGCACCAGCACGCCCCACTTTATGTGATGCTAGGGAATCAAATTCAGAGCCTTGCACTTGCAAGGCAAGTGCTTTAAACGTTGTGCCATTTCTCTAGCCCTAAGTACCTTTTTTGTGTAATGGATCCAGGGGGAAAAAAATCTTCTGAAAATGTCTTTTCAATTTAGATTGGGTACTTACCAGCAACTTTTATCTTAACTCATACTTTTACTAAGCACTGATACTTTTTAAGAAATGTTGATCCTAATTTAGCGTACCTTAGGCAAAATGAATCAATAAAACAAAAGGTTTTCCTAAAATGTACTCAAGCTTGGTGAATAAGACATACAAACAGAATGCTACAAAGATGAAATGCTACAAATGAGAAAAATGTCTTCTTGTGATTATTTTTCAATATACATTAGCAATAAGCCAGGAAGTGTGCTATTACTAAGCCCATTTTACAGATTAAAAAAAAAAAGGTGCAGTTTGCCCAAGTTTACTTACCTAATAAAAGTAGTAATTTGTAGTTCAAGTGTACAACCTACATTAAAGGACTTTAATCACGAAGTATTATGGGATTTCAAGAAAAAGCTTGCCTACAGCAGTCAAGTGATAAAGAAGACCCAAAGAGAGAAATCTAAACCAGGTCTCCAAAGGTCTATGAAGTCACTAGACTTTTTACCACTCTGGCCAGTCTCACTCAGATCTATCCAAGTTTCTCTTAACATGTACCACTTAGAACACAGCCAGTACTTTAGATGTAACAGCCAGATTTATGCATAGAAAGCAAGAATATGATATGAACTTCATTGGTAAAGATTAGCTATTTTTTAGTAGCTAATGTAATCTGCAGGACCATGCTATGTATAACTAAGTAAAATTGTCAAGTTTTATGTAGTAAGACTTACCCCAACTAAGTATATATGTATAATTCATTTTTTAAAAATTCAAATGCAGAACTTCACACTCATCTCACCAAGTTTTAACGTAGCCTTTGGTTTATTTTACCTTCAGGATAAAGTTCAATTATTCATCAAAATGAGGCATACCATATTCTCTTCCACACACACAAAAAAGAAGAAACCCTCCACAAATTTATATGCTTTTTAAGGTTATCCTCAAATCTTTGTAAAACACAGCCTTCCTACATGTTCACTTCAAGATGAGGGTAGAAGCTGAGATCCCTTCTCTAAATTGGTAATTCTGATGTCTAGCAGAGTAGAGATCACTAGCAACTGAGTGATCTCACAAGTAGTTAATCTTCATTCACTAATTCCTTAAATTGCCAAGTAGAATAATGATACAATCATGTTATCTGACAAAGGATAAGCTGAGAACAAGATGACAGATTATGGACAGAGCAGTGTATGGTGAATTTTTTGTGGCTGGTAACTAACCAAATGTTCATAGCTATCTGCTTACCAGTCCACTTAAGAATGCGGTCAGGAATCAATCTTACCACAAACTACTTTTGGATTTTGATCCCTTTTAGTAAAGTGCAACATTTATCTATTCTTAGTCTACAATGTTTACCTCTTCCATTATTTCTCAAAGATTGGCCACAGTTTCATAATCATATTCATATGCTCTTTAAGTCAATAATGGGTTATCAACTTAGCCTAAAACCTGAATGCACTCAAAGCTCAAAGCCGTCAGGAGTTCTTCTATTTTTCATCTTATTGTTGCACTTCAATTTCATAACTCTATTATTTGTTCTACTCTTTTATACAGATCTTTCCTCTTGTTAAAGACAAAAAGAAGCAAAAAAAAAAAAAAAAGATAAGAAAGGAACAGATGCGTGGTTGCTGTATCCCTGGTCTTCCCTAGCACTTCATGAAACCTCATACCCACTGCTTATCTTCCCAATTAAGTTTTAAGTTTCTAAAGGATGGAGACTGTCATACTCATCTCTGTGTGAGCACCTACTGTGTTCATCCCTCAATAACTTGGGACTGCAAGGCTTCTGAAAGAGGTCAAAGCTAGATCATCCAAGTCCATATTTCAGAAAGTAAAAAGTAGGAGAAAAATTAAGTTTACTGAATGAAGAAATTATTATGAGAAGAATGGAATGAGGAGACCAACCATTAAAGACGTCCATTTAAGAAAAGACAAAAAAGGATGCATAGAGAGAGTTTTAATAAAGTGGTATACAGATAATTTGAAAACTGACCATAAAAGAAAAGAAGATCTCATGGGCACATTCTCCGCACTAGAACTGTTTTAATAAAATGAACCACAAAAGTTTTACCAAACTGTTTCTCTACTAAGGAACAAAATAAAGACATGGATAATATACTTACATTTTTTTCTGACAATTCAAGAGGATGACTTGGTAAAAGTTCATTTTTCACACAAGAAAAACTGGAAGGAAATAAACATTTAAAAAGGAAATTACAAACCATTACATCCATAGCTCAAAATCACATCCAGAGTGTGACTATAACAGCATGGCAAAGTGGCTAGGGATACAGCACAGTGGTAGAATGCACGTTTAGGATGCATGAGACTTTAGGGTTCAATACCTGACACCCCACCAAAAAAATAGTAATACAGCATAAGGAAGTATTTTGTGTGTGATGGGAGAGGGATACAATAAAACTGTTCTGTGTATTGACTATGGTAATAGTTATGGGAAGATGTGTTAAAATTCATAAAATTTACATCAAATAAAAAAAAACTGCAAATATATAATTATTTTGAAATGCATTTATTATAAACAGTAGTAGCCAAGACTTCAATCACTAGAGGAAACCCTCCTGAACCTGGTGTTAAATAATATTCTATATCTAGAGAGAATTTAATAAAGTATTTATTACCAATACTCTGAGATTATTCAGGCATTATATGAAATACCTAAGTGTCTTCTTTAGTTCTATCAAATACTCAGTATCTTGGGCCACAAGTTTAGCATTTATTTAACAGTTAGTAAGTACAAAGTTATTGTTAGGTGATGCCGAGCTAGAACTAGACAACTTTCTTTGTCATGCTAAATATTAAAAGACCTGAGAGTAGAAAATCTTACAAATAATTTACCGAATGCTTCCTTTGTATACAATACTATCCAAAAAGTGAAATTTGAAAATAATGTCTTATACAGTCTTATTGTCTAGAAAAGAAAAACGTAACACTAATGTGGAAAAAACTCATCAGGACTTGGTCACTAGACAGCCTAAGAATTTGCTTATACAACAAACAAACTGTCATGACTATATACTTCATCTTTTACTACAAAATGAAAAGGAATTACATATGTCCCCAGATGCTAGCATTAGAATAACACTCTAAAAATGGGTTCAAATAAGATAAAAAAATTTCAAAACCAAAAAATATTTATGAAGGCTTAGTCTCACTTATTTAAGTAGAAGAGTGGCCTGTTCCCCCCACCAACCCCACCCCAAAAAAAAAAGAAAAAAAAGGAAATATACCTAAGTTCAAAGAAATATAAAAGAAGTTGCAGAAGGGGGCTTAACTGGGAGGTAATGCTAGAAAAGAAAAATGGTATCAGCAGTCAAAACTTACTGTGCTTACTAATGTCAAGTGCTGTCTTAAGTACTTTTCAGGTATTAACTCTTAAAATAAGATACATACTACAGAGAATCCCAAAAGTTTGTTAATTTCGCCTATGAATGGCAACTTTTGTGTCACTGAGTATACTGAATTTAGTGTTTACGTAATTTTCTCATAGTATTACTTTTATTTCAAATATTACGACAAACTAACTTGAGCAAACAATTTTATACATATGATGGTCTTTGTGAACACCATATATTATATTAGCCTTATGTCAAAGATGAACCCTGTGATGCAGAAAAACTAAGTAATTTGCCCAGAGGCAGACATCCAATAACAACAGTGGAGCTGGATCCAAATCATGAGCCTGAGTCCAAAGCCCATCCTTTTATCTGCTTTGTTCCAGTGCTTCTCAGGGACAAGTGAGTTACTCAGTAATGGGTAAGATGAGCAAGACAAATGCCTACCAAGTTATGAGTAGCAAAAAGAATCCTACCAAATCATGCTACTGAGTATCATCTAGTAGGGGCATGACGACCTATCCTGGGAACTTAACACTGACAAAAGGCTTTTTCCACTACAAGAAACATCTAAGTCTCTCCCCTTCTTTCCTGTGCAAGGTACATTACTTCCTACCTCATAAAGATATACTTGTAGCATATCAACATATTTTTTAAATATTATGAAAAATCATTCTTAGAAACATTTTACTACAACAAAGTCAACACCACAATTCCTCATGTACCCTTTCCGAAGAAGATCATGGCTTTCAAAAGGCCCACTTGCTGAAAGTTCAGTAACTGGAATACTGTCCTTTAGCTGAGATCCAAGTCCTCTGGCGTTCTACAACACAAATAAAAAAATTATTAAATTCAAAAGAACTTAAACACATTCACTGAGAATGTCTCTCAGTCACTCCAGACAACTAGAGTAAATCTCAGGCATCCCAACAGAGATACATACAAGCTATAATGAATAACACAAACTCCTGAGCTCATCTCTGAATGCTGCTGGATTGAAAGACATTCCACAAAAAGAAATAATACTGACAAGAGGATGAAAACGTAAATGAACAGCTATAACAATTGAACAAGCCACAAGTAGTTTGAGATGACTAATTATGCCATGAGTAAGGCAAATGTAAAGATGGCAAAATTAAGAAGTAGAGAAAGTCTTACAAACAAAGAAATCTGAGTTTCCTAAAACTGACAGAAAGCTTCTGAAGAGGTAAGATATAATTGATCACATTTGCTTTCACTGAAAAGATCTCTCCTTTAGGTTGCAATGTTTAACAGAACGAAAAAGTTGAAAAAGGAATCCTGAGGAATAAATACCACTCCTGAAGAATAAAAAAAAAAAAGAAATAGAACACACAAGATAACAAGAAAAGTAGTCATAGATGGTTAAAGCGAAAGGAAATTTCAGAAAGTTCAGTTTCTATAAAAGGGCAATACCTATAAAAATTATAAAAATTCAGTGTACTATATCTAAACGGCATAGTGTAAGTAATACAAAACTTTTTAAAGTGTATTTGGAATTGATACTGTCAAACGTACACCTCTATCCTATGAAACCTTCAGTCACCAAATATTTATTAGGTACTTGTTACATGTCAGCTACATGCTGAAGATAAATATCTACCACCTAAGGGCTTTATCTAATAAAGATACATTAGAAAGAAAAAGAGTAAGCTTTAAATAGGTAAAGCATAAGATGTTAACTTTAAATCAAAGGTTGATCAAGTACAATATTTGTGCAGTTCTGCAGAGAACTATTCTAGAAGCCAGCTTTTTAACTGATTTCTTAATCAAGTTAGTTATTTTATTTAGTTAGGTTCTTTTACCATGCCCACAGTTTCTTTACTTTCCTACCTTGTCCGAGATCTAACACAGGAATAATTTTAACAGTATTCTACTGGGTCCTGGCAGCTTTAGACTCAAGCATTTTCTAATATGAGGATTTCCCTAAAACACAGGTTTCCCACCCACCCTCACAAGAAGAGCTGCTACCAGACTTTCCATTAGCTATCAATGGCTGAAGAATAGGTTTTAATAACTGAGTAGATGTCGTCTTGAACTTATATGTTAGGCTCTTATAACTAGGTGTCAACAGTGTTGTATTAAGTTATTGCATTGAATCTTTTCAGTTACCTTATGAAGTAGTTATTTCTTACTACCTCTGTTCTACAGATGAAGAAACCAAGATAGATTAAGTGTGCCCAGGGACCCATCCTGAGCCCATAAGTCGTGGTCATAACACTATACTTAGTTTCCCAGCTGTTTTATAAAATGGTCTTCAGCCTAGAATTCAGAAACCTGCACAACAGGTTCTCATTTCCCTACATAGAAGTCATAGTGGCCTAGCACAGAACACCCCACCCTGGCTCTCTTTAGTAAACTGCACCAGGTAGCTGAACCCCTTGTAGGACTAGAGTTGTATGAATACAACTTTCTAAATGTTACCTTTAAGTATTATTCTCTATGAATATTCTCCTCCTGACAGGCTGCTTTACTGTAAGTTATAAAGTTTATTCTATGCACCAAAAAAGGGGGGATTCTGATCTCTTGGTTCTACTGTTATCATCTTTCCAATTTGCTTCTGTAAAATATCAGGATTAGGATTTAAGGATTCCAATAAAGTAGGAGAAAAGAAAACAAACACAAAAACTTAATAATCAGTTCTATTTCAGAATGTTTATCAAGCTCCTTTACAATGATTAGCAGTAGTTATCAAGGGAAGCTTTTTAGACGTGGACGACAGTCTATCAGCAGCATTATTATCAATCAATGGCAACGGTAATCCTCCCCAAATATCACAACTTTGAGATAAAAGAGAAAATGGACAACAGGACAGACATGGGGAGGGGAAGATCGGAGAAGTAAGAAGGTGGAGAGGAGGCGCACCTGCGACATCGACAAATGGGGGACTAATAACGTCTTTTTCCTACACAACACATGACACACTACAATCTTTGAAATATGTAAAGTAAGGCTGATTATATACGCGCGACCTGCATTTGTGGGATGGTTATTAAGCGGTTATGAAAGCCACAGGTATTGGGAGGGGAGCAAGGCGTCACGACTCTGGGTTCCCAGAGGTTATCATCAGGGAAATAGTAGCCGGCGGCGCCACCTCACAGAACGATGAACACGCCGGTTCCGCGTCAACTACGAAAAAGGCGCCCAGCCCTGCTGAGGGTGTGGGGAGGGTGCGTGCAAGCCAACCGACAAGGAGCAAGAACAGAATAAAGTCAAACCACTGCTCGCGGGACCAGGGCTTTGGCCTGGCCCGGAGATAGGCACGACCCACCCCAACCCCAGTGACTCGACAGAGGCGCGAGGCTGGACGCGTTTCACGCAACAGCCGCCACCTGGGGGTAGGCCGAGAGGCGGCAGCCTGTTTCTGCCGGGCCACCGTGCCAACCCAGCCTGAAACTCTGGCTGCCCGGGGTCTCACTCACCATCTTCAGCCTGCTTTGTGAAAAGCCCAGCAGCCCGGTTACCGTCAGTAAGCCCAGCAGCTCACTTCCGTTTCCGGGGGCCGCTCCCCCCATATCCGCCGGAAGTGCGTCCGTCC
Organism: Ctenodactylus gundi; assembly: GCA_004027205.1. Lineage (NCBI taxonomy): Eukaryota > Metazoa > Chordata > Mammalia > Rodentia > Ctenodactylidae > Ctenodactylus > Ctenodactylus gundi. Next base: position 295,257 of record PVKB01000132.1, read on the forward strand.
GGGCGAGGAAGGAAGGAGGGCGCGGGTCGTGGTGCGGGACACGCGGAGGTCCGAGGCTCCCACGCCTGCCGTCCTGAGGGACCCGAGGGCCAAGGGCGCAGTAAGGGTGTGGGCTCGGAGAAGCGGGTGGAGACGAGACGTGCTGGAGGGGGGAGAAGACGCAGACTCTGCTTTTTAAAAATAAACATCTGTTTGTACAGCATTTTAAGATATGCCTTGCTCTTTTGTAGATACGTCGCCGTAGCGTGAAAGCTCTCACAAGTGGGCTTTATACTTTACAGAGGGTGAGATGAGGTGAGTTGACTGAGTTTTCTGATATCGTCCAGCTGTTAAGGGCAAAAAGTTGGACACAAAGCTCTTGCCAATTTATTTTTGTGTTTTAAAACCATGCACCCAAGGTTTTCCTTGTGCAGAACCCTATGCCTAAGCTAAGAATGGTGGCCTTTGCTTGTATTTCCAGCAGCCTGGGAAGCAGAGGCAGGGAAATAGCAAGTTTAATCCCAGTGTAGATTAATTAGTGATTTAGCAAGACCCCCCCCCCCCCCCCCGCGAAAACAAAACAAAATGTAAGTTAAAAGGTGCTGGGATATAGCTTAGGGCAAAGTCTTGGGGTTCAAGCCTTCAATGGGGGGGGGGGGCTAGTGTGTGTGTATGGGTACACAAGCACATATACACACACACACGTACATATATATATTATGAAAGGACAGGCTGATTTAACCCTGATCTAGAGGAGTAAGGAGTATAAAGAGGCCAGAGGGGGTGGAAACTGATAACTGAGTAGATGTCGTCTTGAACTTATATGTTAGGCTCTTATAACTAGGTGTCAACAGTGTTGTATTAAGTTATTGCATTGAATCTTTTCAGTTACCTTATGAAGTAGTTATTTCTTACTACCTCTGTTCTACAGATGAAGAAACCAAGATAGATTAAGTGTGCCCAGGGACCCATCCTGAGCCCATAAGTCGTGGTCATAACACTATACTTAGTTTCCCAGCTGTTTTATAAAATGGTCTTCTGCAGTTTAAGCCCTAGGCTGATAACCGAAAGATAAGAGCTGGCTAGTTCAGGGTACAGGTATATACAGAAGAACATTGCTGACACATCTGCCCGTGCAAAAACCTAACTGGGGAAAGGTAATGTGTCTGGCTAAAGTTCAGAGTATAAGGCAGAGAGTAGTGTTAGATGAAACAAAGTAGATGGAAGCCTTTGTGGGCCAGATTAATGATGTGACGTTCTCTTTTAAAAGCCATTAATGGATTTCAGATAAGACCATATATGTTTATATACATATACTGCTGTGGTCATACATTTTCTGCAGTTTTGAAATAATTCAGATGCTAAAGTGTTTGTCACTGATGTCCTTTGGTGTCTTGGTTCTTCAAAATATTCATACTTACCTTGACACTTGTGTTTAAATGTTTTGTTTGTACCCTTTTTCTTTCAGAAAGTTCCATTTTTAAAACTGCAGCTTTTTAAAAAATATTTTAATTGATTGCACACAATTTCAGTAATGAATACTTGTTGAATTTTTTAAATAATAGATAATGTATCTGTAGAGAAGAAAATCACATTTCCCTATGCATTAGATGCTCACATTTTCCTGGAGTAATACACATTAAACATACTTAAGGTACATTGTGATACATGGCTTAAAGAAAAGAGCTGGGTCAGGAGATAGCTGGGAACAGGAATGTCTGTGGACATTCACAGAAGAGGACCTTTGGAAAGACAGGGATTTGTGCAAGAGCATGTTGCAATTTGAGTGACGGAAAACATTTCCATATGCTCGAAGTTGTGAATAGGTAGAACAAGGTGAAAGGAGTTGGAAGGGATTAGTTGAGGCCAGATCAGAGGTGTGGTCTGGTGTACTGAGTTTGGGGACTTTTTTCTTGTGGGTAGCAGGTCTTTTCACAGCATTTGCCGTTAAAAAATATTCTATGGCAGCATGAAGGGGGAAAGTAGGGATAGGGAGAAAGTAGGAAGCAGGATACACTTACACTTGGCAGTAACCCAAGTCAGAGGTAAAAGTGTAAGTGTAAACTAGGGTAATGTAATGTACTAGCAAGGCTTTGAAAGTGAGGAAAAAGTAGGGATGAACTCGAAAAATACTACAATTCAAAGAGCAGCTAAAAGAGGAGAAGCTTTCTTGGGGACAGGAAAAGATCAGAGCGGAACGAAGAAAATCTAACCAAAGAGATAACTTAGATTCCAGAAAGCAACAAAATATTATTACAAGGTTACAGAACAGTTCAAAAATAAATAAAAAGAGATCACAAAATCCCAACTATAAGCCTTTGGTGATTAATATGAAGAAAGTTGTTTTAGTAATACAGCAACACGAATACTTTATTTTGATCAGTACATACACCCACATCTGTGTCATATTTTAAAATTTGTTATAGCATTAGCAAGTATGGGGCATTTTTGAGTGTGCTAAGTAATTGGAGATTAGATTTGATACTAAAATGACTTGATATGTTTGCTAAGCTTTATCTAATGTAGCTTGCAGGATAGACTTAATAATAAGACCTGATATATGCTATATGTCAAGCCCTCTGTTTGCATACATGTAAATTGTGTTAGAACAAGTGCCCTCCCTTTTTTACTTTTTGTTGTTTTCTGTGATTTTGCTGTTCTGCTAACCTGATGGCCCGTACAGGCTTCATTCCCGTCTGGCAAGATTGTCACTCCCTTCTGCTACCTCTTTCCTTACTTGTTATCGTGTCTGTCTTTTGTATGAGCTCTGCTTGTGTCCTTTATCATGTCTACTGAGTTTGATTCTCCTGACTTAGATTTCAGTGTCTCTAAAGACTACACTTAGCTTTTGCTTTATTTGTTCTTTGCTTGAGCTCAATTCTGAACACTCAAACTCTACCACATTCTCTTAGTAAGACCCTCTCCTTGGGCCTGGAGGAATGGCCCAGCAGTTAAAGCACTTGCCTAGTGAATGCTGAGTACCCGAGTTTAATTCCTCAGCATGACAGGCTGAGACTGGAGGATGGTGGTGAGTTCAAAACCAGCTTGGGCCCCGTGGTGAGTTCAGGATCAGCCTGGGGTACAGAGTGAGACTTTGTCTCAAAAAAAAAGACCCTCTCCTAAAGGCTATTTGTCCCTAGGGCACTCAGAAAGGCTTTGAAATCTAATTAGTAGGTAGTGAATGCCTTTTTCTAGATCTTGAGAAAAGCTAGAAGAGCCGATGATAAGAGGTAGGAAAATATCTCAGAGCTAAGGAATTCTCTTGAACCAAGGAAGGTAAAAAAACCAACAATATCAAGTATGATTATAGGAAAATCAGTGAAGTTTAGTAAATGGGATATCATTTGTATGTTCTTTTGGTCAGGAATTTAAATAAAATGGTGGGAGCAAAACCTATGTTTTTGTATGTAAAAAATGATGGCAGTCTCTTCTTATCTGTAGAGGATGTGCTCCCAGACACCCATTTCATAGAGATCTCAAATAAAACTGAACCTCATATACCCTATATGTACTGTGTTTTTTTCTTATATGTATCTATGATAAAGTTAAATTTCTAAATTAGTGCAGCAGGAGATTAATAATAATGAGTGAAGAATAGAACAGTGTGTTAAGAAAATGTGAATGTGGTCTCTCAAAATATTTACTATAAATATTAAGTCTCCACATACAATTTTTTTTTCCTCATTCAGTCAAGAATTCCACCCTTCCACTTAAAGGAAGCACTTTATGGCTTCCCTCTGGCATATTCAGATTTCCAGCATGACTCCTCATGCCTAGGGCCATTAGGTGAAATAAGAATTCTGTGAACACAAGTACTGGGACAGGACATATGACACAGGTAGTTGGTAATTGGTTAACAAAGCAATGATTCATGTCCTGGACAGGATGGAATGAAAGGCATGAGATTTTTTTTCATTGGGCTACTCAGAATAGCAGTCATTTTATGCTTTAGAATTGTTTATTTCTAGAGTTTGTCATTTAACATTTTTGGACCATGGTTAAAGGTAACTGGAACCATGGGAAGCAAAATATAGATAACAGAGACTACTGTGGTAGCGAGAAAATGGACACAGTGAAGTTTTGTGGATTAATGCTTTCAGAAACTTGTCAGCCTCAAGTGAAAGGAGATGTGGGTTTGAATCAGAGTTGTTCCATATGCATGGTAGGAGAGACCAAAGGTTACTAAGTAGATGTTAGTTAAAGTCAGTGAAATGGTGATAGTAGGAGGGATGGAGAAGCATCCAGAAGGAACCACTGAGGTAATGACTTTTCAGCAAGTGTGAGGGAGAGTTCTGGAACGGGTGTGGAGTCCTTAGAAAGAGGAGATAGAAAACATAGTAAAGTCCTAATCTGTTGAACGAGAATATTTCAGGAACTGAAATTCGGCCACCATTGTTAATGAAATGGGGTGAGCCTGGTGTGATGGTGTAATGCCTATAATACTAGCCTGGTGGAAAGTGAAGGCAACTTAGACACTTAGTGTGTGTCTCAAAAACAAACAAAAAAAGGACCAGAGATGGTACCTCTCTGGAGAAGCACTGTATTCAATCCCTAGTACCACAAAGGGAGGGAGGGAGAGAGACAGAGAATGAGGGAGAGTGAGAGAAGAGAGAGAAGCAAATAGTGGTGATTTCACAAGAAGAGAAAAATTGAAAAGTCACCATGGAGAATATACAAGCATATTAGTAAAGAATTGTGCAGAACCATGGAGACATAAATGAGGGTCATGCCAGTTTGAGCTAGGCTACACCAGTGTATTTCACTGCTTTCTGCAGCAGTTCTTAACAATATGATGATAAATAAAGTAGAATTGCAAAGCAGATTTTGGGAAAGGTAATCAGGCCAGGGGTTCTGGGTGACCCTATGATGCAGTGGGACCAGAAAGGCAAAGAAAGTGATTAGGAAGGAGTGGAGTGTAGTGACACACCTTCACACAGTAGCTGCTTCCTGGTCTGGTGGTAGCCTTTTTATTTACACATTTTTAAAATTATTTTTCTGGACTGCAGTCTCCTTGAAGGTGGAGACTGAGGTTTATATAACATTACCCACTCCTTGGTGCAAGTTTTTCTTGAAGGCGTTTGTTCAACATAGAAGCTCTCAAACGCAGACTGGTAATCTGGTAGTAAACACTAAAGTGCAGATGAATGAATGCAGCTAGGAAGAACTGGGAAAGAAATGAAATACTTGTGTTAAAAAAATAATCGACATGGCTTGGATTGAATCCTCTCTAGAAAACTGAAGAAGGATGGCATATAGCAGGAGATTTACATATGGAAGAAGCTGTGGTTGAGTAGTCATGATCAAGCAGCAGTATCATGGGGTGGAGAAACTTTTCTGCCCTGGGAGGAAGAGCAGATGTTAGTGAAGAAGCTTTTGTGAAAAGAGGCATCATTTGTGAGAAATGTTTCAGTGAGGACCAACAGGTTAGAAAAAGAACTCTGGCAAAGTAGGGAAAAAAATAGTGGCAAGAAGTCTAGGTGCACATTCCAAGGGGCATAGCTTGTCACACTGGTTTGCCTTAACCTATCTCTGTGTCTCTCCTTGTGCCCAAAACTCCTAGAGTCAGGGACTATGCCTTAATGTTCTCACATACAAATAAATAATAGAAAGCAATCAATACTCATAGAGTGAAAAGTGCAGGAAAAGATGACGCATAGTAATTCTTAACAGGCAAGACTGACTAATCCATTGAGACATTTGTGATCAAGATAAGGTGTTTATTTTCAGAAACACCTTTCTGAGCCTGGATGCAGACCATAAATCTCAGCACTAAATACCAAGGTCTTGAGTTCTTCTTTGCCTGGCATCCCACCACTTCAAGAAACAGCAAGCCTGGGCAGTGGAATGGAAAGTATCAATGCATGATTATGCCTAGCCTCTTCTTGCTGGCTACAAGTTCTGTCCTCTTATTCTTTTCCCCTCCCAGTCTCTGAAGGCCGTTCTTAGCTGAATGGATCTTTTTGAGCATTGAAAGCAGATGGGGATTTGAAGAGGGATTAGCAGCAGGGACGGGTGGTGATGCATTCCTTCAGAGTTTAGGATAGAAATATGAGAACTTCATTGTTGGAGAGGTGAGGGGGAAAAATCATGTAAAAAGTTGTAAGACTTTTCCATTCACATCATCAGTATGTTGCACGATGGTGTTAAGTTTCAGAAATTGGGCTTCCCTCCACGATTATGGGAGAGAGTTCATCTTACCAAATCAGATAGTTACTGTGGTTCAGAGGATCTGAGAAGAACCTGTGAATTATAAATAGTGCATTACAATCTTTTAAAGTCTTAATTCCTTTAATTTTGAGAAAAGTTCAGTGTGCTTAATTTAGGACCCATCATATTTACACATTTTTCTTTCCACGTCCCTTCCTGTATGTTAAGACACAGAGATGTGCATTACATCAAAGATTTGATAGGCCCTTTTTCTTGACTTTGAGGATTGAATATTTCATAATTCCGCTGAAATACTTGCTGACTGATTTCAAATGGATCTACTTTTTAAGAGAGGGGGGTTTTGAGTGCCAGAGTGAGCTGTTTTGAATCCAGGTGTTTTATTATCTTAGACCTGCATTATGTCAGATGTAGCTACAGTTAGTACTCTGGCTTCCATGCTTGACTGTAGCCTGATTTCTAGTCTGTTTAGAGATTGGTTCATAATTTGACCATAGACCCTGACTCCTATGAATCCTTTTAATATTAGCCAAAGAAAAATTTAATTCAGAAGAGAAAGCTTAGTATAACAGATGCGTATGAAACATTTTCAGTTCCTCTTATTTTCAGTGTCCATTTTCCTTTCCACTGGCATGAATCTTTTAAGAGTGGAAGTTTTTAAACTTTTGAAAATTCAAATATTTACTCCCTAAGGATAATAAAAAACTTGCAAAAGGAAAATTTTTCCTCTCTTCAGTTTTGCATCAAAGGTGCCTCTGAGTAAGTTTACAGCAACCTTCTCAGAATCCGGAAGCTGAAAAAGGGCAGCCTGGGTTATTCTAGTGATACAGCCAGCTTGTTTGACTTTGCTTTTTCTTTCTAGAAGCAATTCATGTTCATTGTAGAAAATGAACAAGAGCAGAGACAAAATAAAAAAAGAGATTCCACAGTACATTACTTGTAGTTTGTCACTGTGAGATAATCACTGTGAATATGTTTGTGAGTGCTTTTTCAGACATTTTTTCTATATGAAAAAATACTTAACTTTGACTTTAAAAAATCTGATTGAGATCTGAAAGAATGGCTCAGCAGTTAAGTGCTAAGTACCCAAGTTTGATTCCCCAGTGCCACATAAACCAGGTGTGGTGGTGCATGCCTCTAACCCCAGCACTCAAGAGGCTAAGACAGGAGGATTGCTGTGAGTCCAAGGCTAGCCTGGGCTCCATAGTGAGTTCAGGACCAGCCTGGGTTGCAGAGAGAGAACCTGTTTTGTAAGTGAGCTGGAAGTTTTTTCTTGGCATTTTCCCCTCTAGGACCATGTTATTTATTTGACAAACTGGGTCATGTTGGAGACTTAGAAACCACCCTTCCTTTCCTTCTTAAGGAATGGGGAATTACACGTAGGCTATTTACTCAACATTTCTCATTCTGTCAGAGTAGTTGGATGCCAAATGGTTTTTCTGAGTAATTTTTGAAGGTACTTTATATTTTTTTGATACCTTGCCAGGGAAATTGTAGTTCTTAAAGTTCTTCATAGCCCTCACTATACAATTAGATTTACAGATAGACAACTATGTTCCATGTTTATTGTTTTCTCACTGTTTTAATATAATATCTGGGATGGATGCCAAAAGCTATTCAGCTTCACTCTATTTGTCAAAGTGTACAGCTAAGCTTATACAATAGAGTTTGAGAGGAAACAAAAGACCTTGTTTGTTTATCATACTGGGTAGGAGTCTTTACATCAATGAGGGGGGAAAAGGTATTATTTCTAAAATACCTCTATGAACTTGTCTATTTGTTGAAAAATGGGGTAGGTTAATAGAACTCATGACCTGTACCTGAGTTGAGCAGAACCTCCTGCCTTATTCCAAACCATGTGATATACTGCTGCCCAAAGTATTTTGGCCTCTAAAAGTCAGGAGTGTTGCCTCTATAAAGCCCTTCAGTAGCTCCTGTCACTTGCCTTGTGAATTGTTTCCTGACTCTTTGGAAGGGAAAACAGGCTTTCTGTGATCTGCTAAAATCATTCTTTTTTTTTTGTTTGTTTGTTTTTTGTTTTTTTGAGACAGGTTCTCGCTTTATAGCCCAAGCTGGCCTTAGACTCACAGCAATCCTCCTGCCTCAACCTCCCGAGTGCTGGGATTATAGGCATGCACCACCACATCCAATTTATGTGGTGCTGAGGAATCAAACTCAGGTACTTGGCACTTGACGTAGTGCTTGGTAGGAAAGCTCTTTCACCTCTGAGCCATTCCTTCAGCCCCTATACTCATTCCTAAATCCTTTACTCGGTCTATTAAAATACTTGGAATTTGTGAATGCCATTAGCCTCATGCCCCTATACTTGCATTCTTGCCCTCCGTTTTTCTGTAATGCTCTCAGGCCAGTCAGTAACTTCGTGAAGCCCTTCCTGCCTGTCTCTGCTGCCTTGTTTTCTAGGCTTCCAGGGGGAACAGATCTTTGTGCCCCACTGCAAGTGCTACCTAGTTACATGGCAGCAGCTGGAACATACTGTTCTCTCCTTGTTGGAGTGTCCCCTCCATTCACCCCCTTTTTGGAGCTGACAGTATCTTTTTGTAGCTTATACCCTCAATTAGGAATTGTGTGATGGCCTTTCAGGTCAGCCTACCTGCCTCTGTTTTCAGTCGTTGGCTTCCTACTTCATTCTTACCTGCTCCCTATTTGTTTTATCTCCAGGGTCAGTAGACTCAGAACACATTGCCTCTTGCTTGAAAGGTCTGGTGGTGGAAACGGAAAAATTAGCCCCCAGGATCGATTAGCTCTGGGTGTAATTTAATGACCAAAGTAGATGTCCTGCCTACCATGACCCACCCATTCCTAGGAATATTGAGGAGTGGGAAAGGAGGAGCAAGCAGAGAAAGTAGGGGCTGTGAGTTCTGAGGGGAAGAATCCATGAAGGACAGCCATGCAGTCACAGATTCAGAGAGCTGCGGTCAGCCAGAGTCCAGCCAGGGCTGCCAGCAGTTGCCGAGGTGGGGTGCCCCAGACAGTGCTCAGCAAGTGTCATGTGATCACCTTTTAGAGAGTTGATGAAGTAACAAAACCACTATCCAGGCTTTTATATATTTCTGATTTACTTCTTAGGTTGAAAATATTTTCATAACCACTAGTGTATACATTTATTCTCTTAAATTTTATTATAAACTGTCTTACTTTGTACATTTTTTAATTTATATGGAATTTATTTTCTAGTATGGATTGAATTGACTATATTAAAATCCCATGTATGCTAAGACAAATTTTGATACTCTCAATTCTAACGAGCTAATTTATTTCCTAAGTACAAAACTCACATGTATTGAGTATATGTAAGTGCTTTACATATTTTAGCTCCGTAAGTTCTGGCAGCAACACTATGTGTTATTCTACATGGACTTTAAAATGCCCTTACCACATTTTTTAAAATTTCAGATTATGATTAGAATTCATTGATTTGGGAAGAATTGACATGGACCCCTCAATAATATTTATAATTTCCTTCCTACATCTTTGTGTTTGGATCTGTAGTGTCCCCCAAAAGCCTTGTGTACCTATGGAAATGGTGTAGTGTTAGGAGGTGGGGCCTGCCTGGGAGAAGCAGATGTGCTTGAGGCTTGACCAGACAGGGTGTGTTCTACTTCTACCCTTTCTCCTTGACTTGGCTCTGTTCTTGCATGCTGTGAGGACCTTGGTCTCTGGCTCCAGCCTTGGCCTGGCCTCTAGACTCACCATGTGATTCCACTACTTCCAGCCACCCACCTGTGAACAGACTGGCCTTCCAAAACTATGAGCCAAAATAAACCTTTCCTTCCTAAAGTTATAGATGTCAGTATTTAGTCACAAGATATTTTAGTACAATATCTTAGTAACTAAGGTATTTCCTATTATCTTAAACTTGTATTTTAAATTTTAGATTTAAGCATTCTGTACTTATAGCACTAGTAACAACATATATGTATATATATCCGTGTGTATGTGTATTAGCCATCTTTGGGTAATTTGTGCTGCAGTGACAAAAACCTGAGAACTCCAGAGGCACACAATGCTGATTCCTTGCTTGTGTGCTGATGCCTGTCCAACACTGGCATGGCAAACAGCCCAGTAAATGAGGAGCAAGTTGGTGTTTGGATACTCAAGCAAGGCCAGAGCTTTCCCAAGAAAAAGCTGTGAAAATGTTTCTTCTTCCTTTACTTAGTTCAAGCTATCAATTAGGCCCCTCCCTGACTTCCAGGACATCAAGTCAATAACACACATCTGAAAGCTGTGCCCCCCCCCCCCCCCCCCCGAGTATCAACAAGTTGACACTGTCCCTCCAGGTCAAACCCCAAACATCATTCCCTTCCAGCCATACTTCCTAATAGCACATGGCTCCACAGCTATCCCAGTACATCCAAATACATGAGGCTTTTGGGGAACACCCAGATCCAGATGGTAACACTGTTTTTTGGTAACACCATATGTATTTTCTTCCTTTTTTAATGGTTAAGGGAATGGTAAAGTATGGGGCTCTTACAGTATGCTATATCTCCAGTCCATGTTTTGGTTTTGATTTTGAGATAGGATTCTTGCTGAGTCACTGAGTTACCTGGGCTGGGATCCCCTTGCTTCAGTTCCCAGAGTGCTGGGTTTGCAGGCCTGTACCACGAGGTCTGGTGGGGCTTGGGATGGTTATTTGCTATGCAGAGACCAGCAGAAGCAGTAGGAGGGAATATGCAGCCCTTGGTTTTGGGAATCATTTGATCCAGTCCTACCAAAGCAGCAATCACATTAGAGGTGAATTTATTACATAGGAATTAAATATTTTACCAAATACACGGCCCATAAATTATGTCAGAAATATCCAAATGGCCTTTAACAGAGAAAGTTCTCTACCTGTTAGCTAGAGGTTTAGCTAAACCTTTTCCTTAGCTAAAATATATTTTCCAGTCCTATGTTTGATTAGGTAGATCCGACCTAACTGAATTTTTTTTTCCGCTACTGAGTCAAGCCCAGGGCCTTTGCACTGAATTATGTTGTCTGCCCACTTTTATTTTATTTTATTTTATTTTATTTTTTGAAACAAGTTCTAAGTTGCTAGGTTGGCCGCATTGGGCTTGAGCTTAAAATCTTGCTTTAGCCTCCCCGAGTGCCAGGATTACAGACCTGTACCACTGGGACTGGCTAATTGTGACTGTTGAAGGGATTATATCAACTTGGAAGAATTAGGAAACACTCAGGAGAGAGCTTACAGGTGTGTGTGTGAGTGACCTGGGGCCAGCAAATTAAATTATCTGCTCTGGATGTAAGAGGCCCAACTAGCAACCTGAACTAAATAAAAAGGAAAGAAGAAAGATTGTTACAGCTTTTCTTGAGAAAGCTCTGGCTTTCGCGATTGTCTACACATCCCTGACCTGCATCGCAGATTTGCTCCAGTCTCTGGTCTTCACCATCATTCTTTGAACAGCGATCTACAGCAGGCCCACACCAGCTGTCCTGAAGTCCCTGACAGTTGTTCTGCCTCATGGTTAAGCAGCCATCAGTTCCTTTAGCTCTTACAAGTGCAGGCTGCCATTTTGCACTCTCTCTCTCCCCAGACTGGTAAGCCCAACCAAACAAATCCCTTTTCTTTATAATTTCTGTCAATTCTGCCTCTTCTAGAACCCTAACCAATGCACTAATCTAAATGAATTTTGATTCGAAGTATGTTAGTACTTCCAACCCTGACTCTGAGCTTCCTGTGTTATCTCCAATCTTCTCTACCAGTTAGATACAATCTTATTCAAGTTTCACGTTTTTTGTTCATCTGTCAGATATAAATTTATCTTGTTTTTAATTTCCAGAATTACTCAATTATTGTACCTGAGTATATTTTCATGTTATTGGTCAGTGTGTTTTCTTCCCTGGAAATACTATTAATTTCTTCTGCTTATTTGTCTATTGACTTATTATTATTTTTTCAGTAGTGTTGTGTATTGGTGCTAAAGATTGAACACAAGGTCTCAAGTATGATAAGCACACATTGTCCCACTGAGCTACATGCATAGCCCCTTGATAGTACATTTTTGATGAAGAAATGTTTTGAAGTTACATGTAATCAAATTTACCAATGGATTTCTTCAGAAACTTTCAGAGGTTTGCCTTTTATTAGATGTTCCTAGTGTAACTGTATATATGTGCACACATTTGTATAAATACACAGACACATTGGATAGAATGGGGGCCCCGTTTCTGTTACTCTTTTCCAAAGGAGTTCTTAGCTCTATTTACATTGAAAATTCCATCATTTTCTCCACTCATCTGCAAATTCAGCTTTGCCAAATATTTGGTTTTGGACTCTATTCTGTTCCATTGGCCAATTTGTCTATCTCTGTGGAGATTTTAAATTGTTTAATAAATATAGCTTCATAATATCTGTTAATATCTGGTAAGACGGTACCCTGTCTTTGGAAGTATCTTGGCTATCTTTGGTACTGTATTCTTTCATATAAATTTAAATATCTGTTACAAACATTACTGAAATTGTTATTGAATCTCTATACTTTGAGAATAATTGGTATCTTTAAAATGAAACTTCTTTGTTCATGTGGCATGTTTCTTCATTTACTTAGGTGTTTTTGCATGTATTTCAGGAAATGTTTATGGAATTCTACATGAAGTGCTGAAATATTTTTTGTTACCTTTATTCCTCGAAATGTTATATTTTCTACTATTGTTTTAAAATTAAATTTTGCATCTGTGTTTTGCTGGTATATACAGTGCACCAGATTGGCGGGGGTATTGCTCAGTGGTTGGGACACTAGCCTAGTGAGTATAGAGGCTGTGGGTTTATCCCCCAGTACCACATAAAAATGAGCCAGTTGTGGTGGGGCTCACTTGTGGTCCCAGCACTTGAGAGGCTGAGGGAAGGGGATTGCCATGAGTGGGATCCTGTTTCAAAAAAAGAAAAAAATGCAGCTGACCTTTGCCCATTGATTTTATATTTAGCAATCTTGCTAGATTTTTTGTTTGTCTGTTACTTACACTTTGTGGTAGGCTCTGAGTTTTTCTTGTAGACAGGTATTTGGTTTTATGGACAATGATAATTTTTTCTTCTCCAGTTCCTTTGTGTTTTGTTGTTGCTTTTGGTGTTCTACAAGGGCTAGAAGTCATTAAGAATACTGATAACTTATCTCCAGTCTTATTCCTTGTTTTTAGAGGAAATGCTTTTAACTTTCCTATTGTGGAACATCATGTATACCAGAATTTGTTTTTTGTTTTTGTTTTTTTCAGATAATCTTTATAATGTAGGCTAAGGATTTTTTTTCTGTTCCTCTTTAGCTAAGCATTTTTTGTTTGCCTGTCTGTTTTCACTGTGAACAGCTTATGGGCATTTTTAAACCTTTTTTGAAATAACTGTACAGTTTTTCTATTTTAATTTGTTAATGTAAGTTATGTTAATAAATTCTCTAATGTTGTAGTGATCTCTATTCCTAGAATAAACTATTGATTATTTATATCTGTGTTTAACTAAACAACTGAGTATAGTTCCTAATATTTTAAGACTTTTATACATGATCAAGAATGGAATTAGTTTTAATTTTTTTCTTCTCTGAATTTATATGAATTCAGAGAAGAAAAATGAGTTAGTAGATGTTCCCCTTTTTATATCCTCTGAAAGAGTTTAGCGTTGCAATTTTCTGCTCTTCAAATCGTAGGAAAGTTGCCTATAAAACTGCCTAGTCCAGTATTTTCCTTGTGGGAAAACATTTAGCAGTAGTATTTCATTAATGATTTTAGGCTGGATGATAAGCTATCTAACAGCCAGTTAGACTGGTTACCCAAATTACTCAGAACAGACCCTTGGTAAAGGATCAGCTGTGTAGTTGCAGCTGAGCTCAAAATTAGACCTGGTATTTTTAAGTTCAGATTTAAAATTTGTTTAAGTCAGTTTTAAGTTATATGCTTTCAGAGATTATTTTCTTTATGTTCTAAATTTTATTGGTAAGTAGCTCTTAATAGTTTCATTTTGTATTTTATTATATTTACAATGTTTTCTTTTCCATTCTTAACATTGTATCCACTCTTAATTCTTTATCAATGTGCCAAGGTTTGTTAGTTCCATTAATTTTTTTCAGGGAGCTAATTTTAGTTTTACTTATCCTTTCCACTAAAAATTATATTCTGATTCATTAGGTTTTGCTCTAATTTTTATTGTTTCCTTTACTCTGCATAGGATTTTGATCTTTTTACAACTGTTTTTTACTCCTGTTATTATAAGGCTACTTGCTTCTCCAATCTGCCACTTTAACTGTATCTGACAGATTGTCCTATATAGTCATTATTTTTGGTTCAAAATATTTTCTAATTTATTTTATTTTTTTTTTTTTGTGATCCAGGAACTACTTAGAATTATGCTTTAAACAGACTCTTTGAGGAGTTAGAGGAGTCTGGAGGAGGACACAGAAAGAAGGCAAAGAGAGCGAGGTAGGAGAGGGTGGCAAATCCATTAGGCTTTCTATCTGCAAGCGTGGCAATGTCACAGCGAAGCACATTGATTTGTCCAGTTAATGTGATTGAATGTGGAGGGAGAGGTACAGGGAATTGAACATGGAACCCAGGAACTTCATACTAAGCTTAATCCCCTGTGTTGTCTTTATTGTCTATTTCGAGGCAGGGGACCTCTCTGAGTTACCCAGGCTGAGCCTAGCCTCTCAGAGTGCTGGGATTACAAGTATGCAATTCCATACCCAGCAGAACAACTATACTTTAAAAAAAAGAGAAAGAATTGTATTTTAAATTCCCATGTTTTGTTATTAATTGATTGTGGTGAAAGAATATTCTACATGATAATTTTATCTCAGCATTGTTAAAACTTGCACTGTGAACCCATGTGGCACGTTGTCAATTTGTAATTGTCTCTGGATACAGAAAGTGTGTTTTCATTTACACTGTACAGGACTCTAATATATGTTTATGTTCATGTCTTGGTTTGCTTATTGTAATGATCCGATTACTGATTTTTTCTCCTGGTACTGGAGATTGAACCCAGGGCCTTAAAAATGAGCTGCATTTCCCAGAGGTTTGTTTGGTTGGTTGGTTATTTATTTTTGGTCTCTGTAAGTCACTAAATTGCCTATGCTGGCCTTACACTTAAAAATCCTCCTGCCTCACCCTTGAGAGTGCTGGGAATACAGGTGAATAGCACTACAAGTCTTGCTCATTTCTGACAAAGATGTTAGAAAACCTATAATAATGTTGTATTCGCCAATTTTTTCTGTCATTTTTAATTTTTTTATAAACACTATTAAAAGTATACAAGTTTAGAACTGCTTACAACTGTTTCATTTTTAAAGCTTTTGGCCTTAAAGTGTTTTTTTCTTTTTCTTTACCTGGCTAATATTTATTCCTGTCTTTTACTTTGAACTCTTCTACTCTTTCCCATGTAAAAAATGCATATTTTACCCAGTATGACAAAAAATGTATTCCATTTACCCTTATATTTTATCAGAACCCTATTTCTACCATTTTATTTTATTCAATTTATTGCTGTACATTTTTTTCATTTTTAAAAATCTTCTTGACTTCTCTTCAGTTCCTTTTTCTTTTCCTTTTACTAGTTTGGAATATAGCAGGGATGATCAAAATATATGGTAAATTTATTATAGCAAAAGAAACATTGCTATTAATTTCTCTGATAGTATTTCCCTTGTCTTCAGACACGCTTGTCCCATCATCCTTGCTACTCTCTGAAGCAGTTCTGGATGTCCTCTTTCGTGGATGTGTTTATGAGAGGCATGATTAGGAATACAATGGATGCTGCTGCCACGTGCCTACAACGGAAAGGCAGGCTTATAAAAACTGCTGTGTGAACTCATTCTCCTTATGTATCAGCTCTGGCACTGTGTGACGGCTGGGCCTTCCCTCAAGCCAGAAGGAACACGAAAAATAAATGTGACGAATCCATTTCAGGACATCAAAGCGGCCATGACAGTACAGTGAAGACCCAGAAAAGGACTTCCAGAAATGCTGATGGAGTATGTTTAAGGTAAGAGGAGTGTTTTAAGGGGGATGAATGGCATGTGTTTTTTACTGTGATTAATTAAATTTGTTGAAACATTCACTGTACTTTTCAGTCATACCTCGTATACTTTTATTGGTATATATATATATATACATTTTTTGAGACAGGGTCTTGCTCTGTAGTTCAGGCTGCTCCCTGAACTCATATCATGTCCAGGCTGGCCTCAAACTCATACAGTCCTCTTGCCTATGTCTCCCAAGTGCAGGGCTTATAGGCATGCACCACCATGCCCAGCTTATGTGGTGCTGGGTAATCAAACTCAAGGCCTTGAGCTTGCTAGGCAAGCACTTTAACTGCTGAGTTATTCCTCCAGCTCTGTTGGTATATTTTATAGGTTGTCCTAGAATTTGTAGCCAGGATATTTATGTGCATATGTAGTTTTTTAAAATGTGAAATTTAATAAAGTCTTAATGTTTTATACTGTTAAAACAAAACACATATTCTACCTGATTGCCTCCTTCTAGCATATTTGCCATTGTTGCTAGCACTTTAGTTTAGCAGCCATTAAAAGGTCAGCAATTGTGTTGAAGGATCTGGAGTACTTTAGTCCAAATGCATATTGCATTTTGTCTCTATGTGTCTGCACACTGTATTCAAGTGATCTGCACTTCATATTTGAACAATAGGGTATTTTAACCCCATAATTAAAACATTATTGGAATTGGGGATGTAAATCAATGTGTTTATCATGTTTACCATGTGTAAGACAGATTTTAATCCTTAGCCTGAAAAAAGACATTATGGTTGTTTAACATAGTCAATGATAGTTTGTCTTTATTTCATATGTTTATTATTTTCTTTGCTACCTATATTTTGGGATCTCAGATGTTCGTCTTGAAATTGGTTTTCTTACTATATCTCAAAGTACATCTTGTAGCTGTTCCTCTAATGAGTGATAGTAAACTCTCACTTTGGGTTATAAAAAAACACTTTCATTTTGCCTTAATTCTAAAAGATAGTGTTTTAGGTATAGAGATCTAGGTTTCCAGTTATTTACAGTCCACTTTTCAAAGACTACCACAGCCTTCTGGCTTTTATTGTTGTTAGTAAGTATCCCAAGCTTTCTGGAAAGTAATCTGAAATTTTCTCTCATGTTAAAAGTTTTCTCTACATCTACACTTCACTGTGGTGTGTCTTGGTACGAATACCTGTTTGTCATGCTGCCTAGGTTGTTGGAATGATACTAAGACTTGCATGAGAAAACAAGAGAGACACCCAGAAGCAGGTCCCATTTGCCCTTGCCCATCTCTCTACTGTCATGAGCACTATTTTTAAATGCAGTTGTGAGGTCTGGTGCTGTGAGAACCATCTCGAAATCATGAGGGGCAAATACAAGAAAAGAAAGAATTCATCCTTGATAACTTCATTGAACGCCATATTGTGTACCTCTGGGATTTATGCTGTAGGTAGAAAAATAAATAACTTCTTTGCTTAGCTTAAACTCTTTGGCCAGATATTCTGTTTCACCCAAAATAAGCTTAATCAAAACATACTGCATTGGTTCTCCTGTGAAATATGGCATCATATTATAAGGACATAAGTGCTCAGTAATGTTTTTCAAATAACTACTGGCCATTTTGTTACCATGTATTTGGAGAAATATTTCTGTCTTTAAGCCCTATATCTAAATTAATGACTAGTAAGAAGAACATCATATTGACTAAAGACAACTTTATAAGATTTGCCCATCAACTGGAAATTTATTTGGAAAACTACTTCTTGGAATTACTTGAACAAGCCTTGGGTCTTCAAAGAGAATAAAGTACCACTCTTTTGGTGTTTTTCTTGCCAACACTTTCATGCTAAGTCATTAATTCTCCAGAAGATTTCTGGTAAGAAGTAGACCCTGTAGAATGTGTTTGTCTTATTAGGACAGTCATTCAAGTGCAAGAGGACAATTAATTTTAGTAGTTAACAGCTGTGGAGAGTCTGGTTTATGTATATACATAAAATTCCTCTTTTGTTTGACTGCCTGGGTAAAGTAGCCATTAAAAGGTCAACAGTTTTGTTGAAGGGTCCAGAGAGCTTGGTTTCAAGGTCTCATTTGCATTTTGTCTCCATAGTCTGCCCTCCATATCCAAGTGATCTGCATTTGATATTTGAAAAATAGCATCCCAACTAATCACTCCAATTATTAATAATTAATAATTAAATAACAGTTTAGATCAATAATTTGCATGGCATTTATCATGCAAGTAAATAATTACATTATTCTGGGTCTTACCAACTGTTTATTCATTCAAGTGTCTATTGTGTTAGCGGCTGGGGGGTATGATAACTTGCCAGATGTGCTCCCTATCCTCCTGGAATTTCAGCGTTGGAGGGAGTGCCCATTCATCAAGCAATCAAGTCATCAGACTTCAAACTGTAGCTCCAACAAGGGCCACAGAAGGAAAATAAATGGTCGTTGTAGAGGAGTTGCAAGGTCAGAAAAGGCTTCTCCATTCTAATGCATAGAAATCAATTGACTAGAAAAGGGAGGAAGTGAGATCAACACCAGCAGATGTCCAGTAATGAAATGGAGCCTGGTGACCATGAAGGGCCCCAGCGAGGCCCGTGGTGGCTGGAGCAGAAAGGCAAGACTGCTAGCAAGGGAACAGAGCATGCATTGTGGGCGGAGGGGCCAGAATAAGACATGACATAGAATGGCGTGAGGCTAAGGTGAAGGAATGAAGTAACTGGATGATGGACTTGAGAGCTTTTGAGAAGTCACTAATGACAAGATTTGGTGATGTGTTTGCCATAGCAACTAAGAGAAAAACGTTGAGGATCACTGCTAATTGTCTGTACAACTTAATGGATATAGTGTCATTTGCTAAGATATGTAACACTGGAAGGTACTGGGTCTTGAGAGAGAAAAATCTGAATTTCACTTTAGTTTTCAGTGCTAGAGTTGGATCCAGGGCCAGTTTTTGAGACAAGGTCTTGCTAAATTTCTAAGTTGCCCAGGCTGGGCTAGAATGTACAGTTCTCCTGCTTCGACTTCCCAGAGTTTTGGGATTGCAGGTATGAGTTATTCAGAAGAAAACCCCATGTAGGCAGCTGGATTTCAGGCTTGGCACTCAGGGCAGATAATAAACAAAAGGGGTGGGCTGGAGGAATGGTTAAAGCACTTGCCTAGTAAGTGCTATGTCAAGTGTAAGTGCCCGAGTTCGATTCCCCAGCACCACATAAGCTGGGCGAGTTGGTGCACGCCTGTAATCCCAGCACCTGGGAGGCTGAGACAGGAGGATTGCCCTGAGTCCAAGGCCAGCCTGGGCTCCATAGTGAGATCAGGACCAGCCTGGCTTACAGAGCGAGACCCTGTCTCAAAAAATAATAATAATAAATAAATAAACAAAAGGGAGAGATTTGTATAGAGGTGGTAATCAAAGGAAGGATCCCCCAAAGAGAGAATGGCATAAAAACTGAAAAAAAAACAAGCTAAAAAGAAGAATGGCTGCTACCTAACCATATTTCTCAAAGTTCTCTATTGAAAAATGTGCTAAAAGAAAAAAAAGTGGGGCTGGAAGACAAGCACAGTAGGTAGATCACTTGCTCAGCAAGTGCAAGGCTCTGAGTTCGATTCCCTAGCACCATATAAGTTGGGCCTGGTGGTGGTGCACGTCTGTCATCCCAGCACTTGGGAGGCTGAAATAGGAAGATTCCGTGAGTTTGAAGCCAACATGGACTATATGGTGAGTTCAGGGCCAGTCTGGACTGCAGAGCTAGACTCTGTCTCTAAATAAATAAACAAATAGTGAATATGAACCAGGCTGATGTTAGAAGGGCAGTATGTAGCATAATTTACAACTGTTGTGTGCAAGCCTAAAAATTGATCCAAATTTTTCAAGAGATAGTGATTTTAAAAGCCTACTGTTTGGCTTGGGGTGTGGGAACTGGCTGTAGAGATGATGGCGTTCCCCACATGGCCCACAGCAGATGCCTGCACGGAAGGACTCACTTCCTTCTTCCCCTCTAGTCTACCTACCTCTTAAAGGTTGACTGATAGAGCTCAGCCTTGTTAGTGACTCCAAATGGCACAGACATTTTAAACAATAGAGTGATGTCTTAGCACAAGTAGAACAGGGTTCCCAGTAAGCATTTCCATCGCTAGGAAGGTTGCAGCTTGCCCCACTGGTGACAATGGTTGCTGATGAGTTGTTTGTATTTCTTTCTACTGCTACTATGTTTCTGGTCATTAAAATGGGGGATCTCCACAGAGTTAAAGGTTATTTTACACAGGAAGCACATTCAGTATTAGTACAACAGACGTTTTCCTTTCTGTAGCCGCAGGAGAACCTCTGTCACAGGGAGTGGAGATAAATCCAGTTATCAGCCCTTTCCGCTAGGACACCAATAAGTCCTGCACTTCAAAATTGCTGACCTCAAAAGGATACTCAAAAAGCATGTCTTTTCTTTTTTTTCTCTCTTAAAGAAAGCACAGAAGCAGTCTGGTTTCCGTGTACACTTAGATACATATGAAAAAAAAAAATGAGTCATTCCAAGTTTCTATCTTTAGTTCATAGAAACAAAGCACTGAATCATATAACTTGTCAAGGAAGGCCTAGATATAGTTTCATCTAGATAACATTCATATTAAAAGACCTGAAATTCTATTTTTGCAGTAGAGTTATAGGATTGGCTTTACAACTGTCTACTCACAAATCATTTGGCAGCTCAGGAAGTAACTATGAAGAACCTTCCAGCAGAGCCACAGTCCAGCCACCTTGTAGCTCAGTCTCCCCTCATTTGGAAACAGCCACACTTTCGGTCAGATGTGTCCTTCATAACCAGACCTGAGAAGAAACCGAAATCAATACTGGGAAAAAGAATCTGACTCCATCTACATAATAATGTTAATCATGCTAAGGATGATGCTGTCTTAAAAATCATCTTTTCAGTCCATTGGAAGCCAAATAAAAACCCCACATGAAAAACTTGTAGTTGATTTTCTTTAACTGCAGCCTTAGAAAATAATCTTTACTGATGCAAATTTTAGTCTTTCTCCAAACCAAAACAACTTTTACAGAAGCCTGACATCAGAATCCATCCCCCCAAAAATAACCAATCCTTTTTTTGAAAATTTTTCCTTATAAAGTGATAGTCTTGAACCTTGTCTTTGATACACTTAAACCTTTCTTTTATTGAGTCTGGGGTGTAACTCAGTGGTAGAGTACCTAGCATGTTCAAGGCCATGGGTTCCATTTCTGCACACACACACACACACACACACACACACACACACACACACACACACACACACAAAACTGAACAAAGACTTTATCTAAGATATATAAACTACCTTTCCTGAGGTCCTGATGAGCTTGCAGTTCAAAAATGTCAACCAACAATCATAAGCAATTATCAGCAGTAAAACTGAGAAATAATTTTTTGAAAAACAGTAACAATTGAGCTCCTTTCCCCACTCTTCTATGTTTACCTCACATTAAAGTAAGTTGTGCAAGACCATGAGAGGTTATTTGGGCTGGGCAGAGTGAGGTTTTAGTTTTTGGTAAGTTTTCTGAAGTCATGAGATACCATTTTTCAGACACCACAGTTAACGTTCAGTTCTGTGTACTACTTGCAAGAGTGACGGGTTCAACAAAACCCTCTTCATGAGTATTTCACCAGGTCTGTATCTGTCAGGGTCACTCTGCTTCGTGGCTTTCCTTTTGCACTCATGACAGGAGCCTGTAGACTACCTACAGATGTGCATGATAGTAAGGACTGCCATCTCATTCCATGAGGCTCTAACAAAAAGAAAATGGCTGACAAGAAAGGGGTATTATTTCTCTACACTGCTCCCTGGAAGTTGAAGGTTTTTAGTAATTCATTTGAGGACTTGGATGTTTATCCTTATCTATCATAGTGATAATTATTATGCTGTTTCTTTCTACGTGTCAGGCCCTGTGCTAAGCTCCTTGCATGCAATTCAATCCTCACAGCATTTCAAGGAATAAATGATTAAAATCCTCCATTTAACAAATAAGCAAATGAAGACAGAGAAAGAAAGCATATTGACCTGGCATGTAAGCATGTAAGTCAATGAACATCAGTTTTTCTGATTTTAAATCACAAGCTCTTAAACACTTTACCTCCTGGCTAGAGCAGCTATGAGTGAGAATATGAATACCAGAAATCACAACCTAGCCATGTGCAAAACAAATATTTGCTTGAAGCTCTTATTTAAAAAATAGCAAACATAAATCTATTTTTAACCTGACAAAGGATAAGTATAAAAGAGCTGCTGTTTCCCCCTGAGTAGTATTTTTGTAGGACTAGATAAGACCATTTGATAGCTCCAAGTAGAAATGACCAGTTTACATCAGTGAAAGTTACTTTGCCCAATTACAATGGCCCAGTCAAGAAAGGGACTATCGTTACCCTATCCACCTGGTACAGGCCACTACAAATTGGACGGAGAGTGTATTTCCACCTTGTCTCATTCTGACATATCACTCCCAAACTAACGTAACTAATGTCACTGACTTAAACCCCAAATCTGGGCATGGTGTTGCAACCTTGTAATCCCCGCACTCTGGGAGGCTGAGGCAGGTGGGTTCCAAGTCCAACCCCTGCCAGGGCAACTGAGTGGCCTGGTCTCAAAACATTTTAAAAATTGCTGATGATATAGTTTGGTGTGAAGGCCCTGGGTTCAATCCCTAATACTCACCCCCTCCTCCCCGAAAAGAAAGAAAAAAGAAAATCCGAATCGCTAGCTATTTGGGGGGAATGGAAAGCTTTCAACCTTTTAAAAAAATCAGTTTTTCCTTTATCAGTGGGAAAACCAGGTCATAGTGAATGGGTGAAATTGGGAAGACAGTGATGGCCATAGCAGGCCCCGCAGTTGGCTAGTGCACATGGGTCGCACCGATCAGGTACAGCCTGTGGCAGAATAAGGCAAAGCCATTTCCCTCATAATTTTAAGCCACTTTGCAAGACATACTCGAACATTCCATTGGCTTGATTCATATGCCCGTTCAGTCAAGCCCGAGCCTTCCGTTTTTCTAAACAGGCAGTACAGCTTTCCAGTGTCAGTCGACCAATTTCCCAGTTCTAGGAATATGAAGTATAGGAAGCCTTTGTCTCATTGGAGGTAGAACAATGAAAACTTCTAGTCTCTTTCAAAAGCCATCTGAATCTCTTAAAGTGAAAGTACTTATTTTTTGTCTCTAGCAAATAAAACAAACAGCAACCTTTTGATCTTTAGGAAGCCCTTTCTTGTTGAGGTAACATTTTGTCTGACTTTTATGTTTCAGCATTCATTGTATATTTAATTATTTTTAAAAGTTTTGTAAACGATGAAACTTGTTCAGCATTGAAGATAAACATAGGCAGGCTTTGTTAAAGATTAAAAATAAATGTCACACAAAACTGCAAAATGTAGCAAAATAATACCGCATGGGGTCGGTATGTTCCCAAACACAATTCTCAGGGGATACTTTTCAGCATGGCACCTCATTAGAATCCTTGTTCTGAGACAGTCTGGGAAGACCCTGACTCTAAAAATACCCTTTCCTGAAACTGGTGAGAGTAGGGGGAAAAAATTAGCACTGAAGTGAAAAACAGAAGACACTCAACGGGTCAGGGAGGCATATTTTGTATATTTTTAGGCCGTCAGCGTTTGCGCAAGTGCAGGGATGCTACCTTGCAGTGGTGTGACGGGAAGTGCACCAATGAGCATCGCAAACTCCCGACGATTACATCTCTGTGCAGTCACGCTATGAGTGACTGTTGCTAATTGAATTTGCAAATAATTTAATAGGATTTTGTTAACACGCTGAAAACAACACATCCCACTTTGGCTGCTGAACTTTGGTTGTGAACTTTTCCAATTAAGCGCCCTTCTCCACCCTCCCACCCCCCCGGAAATATTAAAGAAAAAAGAGAAACTTCCTGTTGGTTCCCTTGGTGACTCGGTTTTTCTTACTTACTTTCAAGAACTCAGTTCCTGACTGGCATTTACTCTGCCTGCTTACTCTTCCTTTCTATTCCAGCTCGTTTTCTTGTTCAGCCTTTGGGTTGGTTTGGGACAGGGGTGTTTGGAACCGGCGAGTCTGAAAGGCTGGTGCATTTTCACAGAAGACGGTAGGTGGCGATAAAAGCCATGCTTCCAAGCAGACTGTCGTTTCTGGAAGTCCCAAATCACAAGTGTTGAGGAGGTGGGAAGGATGAAACCTTGGAGGGAGACACAGACTGGGAGCCAGAGCCCTTGGGTGTCTGTTCCTCTCCGAGCTGCCTGCAATTGTCAGTAGGGCCTGGCTGCTCTATTTCAAACAGAAAACAATTTACCTCAATGCAAGAATTCTACCCCAAATGAAGAAAGTAAATATTTAGCCTTAATGAGCACGTTGCCAAAGGATTTTATGTATTCAGTGTCAACGATGTTAACTTCAACAGTAGCTTTTTATTTTGCTTTGATGAAACTAAACAAAATGCACACGTGTGAATTTAATAAGGTATAAAAATGGTCTTAAAGGTTTAAAATTACAACAGGTTTTTTTTATGAATTAAGTCAAGTCTCAGTTTTCTAGAAGGAAATATTTTCCGAGGGGAGTAATGAAATAGGAAAGTTTCATAGGTTTTCTCTAAGTGGGCAGTTAGGAAGTGGATCCTCCGAAGATGCACAGCGGAGCTGTAATTGTGGGACTCCGCGCAGGGTGCCCAGGGATAGGCCATCCGAGAGGAATGCCATGCGGGGCTGATGGAATGGTGTGGACTTTATTAGTTAGTCTTTCCCAGGACCGAAAAATGACCATTGGTTGCCTAAGTGAGATTGCTGCTTTTGGACGGGGTTGTGGGAATAAGGGGGAAAAAAAGACTTAGAAAGCTGCGAGCTTGAGCACATTAGTGTTCTGGCATCAGGCCGCTGTACAGTCTGTGAAATGTAGAGCTAAAAGCAAATTAATTCGGGACTAAATCTTCATAAAATTGGAATTATATAATTGTGGAATTAGAGATCATGTGTTCTGACCTCTCTCCAAAAGAAAAATCCCCAGAAGAACATCTCTGAAGGATGAGCTTGCAGGAGTTTTCTGGAACACCCAGAACAAAGGGATCCTGGCCGTTTAATCGAACACCTTCTTTCATTCTTAAACCACTGAATTCTGCGTTTTTTCAACCATGATGGGGATCCTGGGGTACACACATTCTTAGAGGCCAACAGGCAGCACACAAGAGCTATAAATGTTTGTCTTTTCATTTGTACAATGATCCAAAAAGAACTGATAGGTAAGCATGTTGCAATCACCAATTTTTGGACCGTATTTTTTAAAATAAATTTTTATAGCAATTTTTGGAATATAAAGAAATTTAACAAAAATTACATGGAGTTCCCCTATACTCTTTTCTTCTATACCTTTTCCCCTTTTCAACTTCACTATTTTTAACATCTTGCATCAGTGTGGTGTGTTTCTCACAACTGATGAACCAATCTGATATAATGAACTATACTTTCCATCCATTTTTATTTTGTGTGAATATGCTGTGTATTTTCACAAGTGTGTTTGCCACCTTTCATATGAGAACCACCATACAATATTTTTCAGTGCCTTCTTTTGTTTATGTGTTAAGAAAGAAGTGCTGCCTTAATTAGTGTGAATAGGAAAAGAACAGAAAGGGTAACAGATGATATCACCTTTAATGAAGGATATACTTTGACATGATATCATATCTTATAAAGGAAGGTTTCTCAGTGAGTCAGAAAAAGAGATGTGTGGCTTGGATTCTCATAGTTGATTTAGACATCTGTGCCTGTGCTCTGAATGGCGATTTCACTTCAGCAAAACAACATCACCCATTAAAAGAAGATGGCTTATTTCAATAATGCTTACATTATGACTTTATTTTTCATTAATTTATTCATTTGTAACTTTATAATGTTGTAAACTGCTCAATTTTTTGTTGATATTTTAAAGGTCTTGGACAATTCAGAATAGACTGAATATATTTGTAACTCCTGGAGGACAGGTTACAACGTTTCCCTCATTTCCTTTCCCTTTCCATAGACTGTCATATCAGGATCTTGAAAGCTGAAGATTTTTTGATTTATCAGCTGCTCTAGTTTTTAGCTGAAGTTTCACCTACAGGCCTATGTATTAATAGCATTTCCTGTGGTGCTATTGGGAAGTGGTAGAACTTTAGGAGGTGAGGCCTGTTGGGAGGAAGTTAGACCACCGAAATTATGCCCTTGAAGGGGATATTGGGCCCTTGAAGCCTTCCCCACCCCTCCTCATCTCAGTGAAGGGAGCAGTTTCCTCCATGACCTGTTCCCACCTTATCTCTACTTTGCTACAGGCTAAGACTAGGTGATCATGGACTGAAACCTAAATGAGCCAAAGGAAACTTTCTCCTTATAAGTTATCTCAGACAGAATGCTGTCTAACACACCAGTCCTCCCAAAAATGGGAATGGAGTCAGCCTGGCCTGGTGATAGTTCTTAGTGAATGCACATTGACTTTGCAGAGTTCTTGGATATTTTTTTTCAAATATTCACAGTGATGTCTGAGAGGACTTCAGAAGAAGAGTTTAGAATTTCTGTAACACAGCCTCCTCTCCTGAAAACTGGGACCCTCTATAAAGGGTTCTGGGAACTCTCATTCTCTATGATTTCTCAAAAAAAAAAAATTAAAAGTGGTTCCTTAAGCAAAGTCTTCAAGAGATTTCTGCATACTACCTAGAATTACCTGAAGGACTAGTATGCTGGATAGAACTGTGTCACTGATAACTCAGAGGGTTGAAGGGTTACCATGTTTCTCATTTACCACTGGATCACAGCCTTGTGTCTTATGGCTTTGGAAGAGGCTCGCCTCCAGTGAACTCAGCCAAAAAAAAGTCTGATGGGACTTCCAAGGAGACTAATGAAATCGTCAACACTCTTGCCTGCAGATCCAGAAACTGATTGGAAATGGATGGATCCTCCACAAGTCTACGACTGCCCACTCCCAGGCTTAATGCCGTGAGAACGCTTTGGGCTTCTAGAAAGGGAGGCAGAGGGGCACAGCCAGGGTTGGAATGACAAGAAGGTAACCTGAGCAGTGAGGATGTGGGCTTGTACAGGCTGAAATTACAATGAATCTAAAATTGGCCACTGCATTTTTGTACCTTAAGGAGAAAGAGAATGTGTTCAGAAGCAGCAGAATCTTGTGGAGCACATCTACAGGCTGAAGACAGACACATCCTGGAGGAAGCTCCTTGCAGACCAGGCTGCAGCCCACATATATAGTAAGACCCAGACCCCCACAATGGGTGAAGAGGCCTCCCAGCCAAGAAGGCGCAGGTTGCCAAGACTGGCCATGGAGGAAGAGACAAAGAAATAAAGCTCTTCTACTTACGTCTGGACAGTGTCCTCTGATTACATAGTCATTAAGGTACAGCAAGCTTTTATCTGCTCAACAAGCAGAAAACAACAAAAGGAATTATTGCCTGAAGCCACTCTCATTCCTGCTCAGTGTGCAACTCTGAGTCAGGGTCAAGGTCAGTGGGACTCAGAGACTCTGTGGAATAGGAAGAGGTGGTAGTTGGTTACTAAGAGAAAAAAAATAAGTAAATAAAATAAAGACTCTTTATCCAAAGAGCACATGTTGAATCTGAAAGGTTACAGGGGTTTTTTTAGGCCAAGAAGTGAAATTTTAAAATGAAAGAAAGTCAATGACCTGAAAAGGAAAGAGCAGGTTGGTATGAGGTTTGAGGAAAATTTCTTTCAAAAAAGAAGTTGAGGAGCTGGACATGGTGACGCACGCCTATAATCCTAACACTGAGAGGCTAACACAGGAGGATCTCAAGTTTGAGCCCAACCTGAGAAAACTGATACTTTAGTGGCACTCTATCCAATGTCAAAATAAGAAAAATAAGCTAGGATGTAGGTTCGTGCGGAGGCTCTGGGTTCTATCCCCAGTTCCATAAACCAAAGCAAAGCAAAGCAAAATGAAACAGAGGACTGAGCACTTGGTGGGAGCCCTGGAGAATCATTTATATGAGGTGCATAGTGAGGTGGGGAGAATTGGCAGGGGGGTGGCGGGGAATTGACGGAGTAGGGAGAAAGCTTGCACACAGGCTAACCCAATACAATCTAACCTTAAAAGGATAGGAAATGGGAATTGAATATTCCTACCTGTTACGATTTTAGTAGCTTGAATTTTAACTCAGGTTTACAATGAAGGATGAGGCCCTCAGGAAAAAACTACTCATTTTTATCATTCAAATTCGTATGCGGTCTCTGGTGGTAAGTCTGGATATGTGGGAAAGCCAGTGTCTCCCAGCAATTTTTAATTCCAAGGTGGTGCTAGGGATATACCCCTGGTTTCATGAAGACAGACTTGGGTATTCTGTATACGTCACAAAAGCGTTATTTTTGGAGCCAGTCAAGCCTACAGAGGAGCCCATGCTTCAACATCTCCTAAACATATGACCTTGAGTGAATTTCTCAATTTTGCAGTCCTATAGTTTCTTTCTCAGTAAAACAGGAAGGTAATAGCTCATAGGATGTTTGGTGGAATTAAAATAACTAATATATACATAAAGTAGAGAGAGGAGAACATGAGAAGTGTTATATTACATCAGGATTACTATGTTTTAACTTGATTAATTGCAAAGGAGGCTGGGTTTGTAAATATGTGGTAAATGAGAATGGAATTACAGCAAATGACTGGAACCCATCACTGCTTTCTCCTTAAGTTTCTCAGGACTGATCCCCTGAGGACAGAAATTCTCTACCAGAGCTCTATCTAAAATTTGCATCAAGGTGCTAGGGGCACAGCTGAATGGCCAAAGCACTTTCCTAGTATGCCCAAAGCCTGGGATTCTGTTCCCCAGCACCACACAAAAATTAGTGGGTATGGTGGTGAATGCCGATAATTCCAGCATTTGAAACGTTAAAGCAGAAAGTTTGCCTTGAGTTTAATGCCAGTCTGTGCTCCATAATGAGTGCAGGATCAGTCTAGACTACAGAGAAAGACCCTGTCTCTAAATAAATAAATAAATTTATGTCATCAAGAAAGGAAGGAGTGGGTTGAAATGGCCATATGAGAAACAGTAGACTGTGTCTGCCACATGCGTTGCTTTGCAAATGCAGCCAAGAAAACCACTAGGCCTCCCCAGGATGAGCAGCTGCTTGATGGCTAACCATCATAAAATCCAAGGTGCTTGTTTCAACATTACTCTTTACACAAAAAATGATTTGACAGGTATTGTCTTAGTCTATTTTCTGTTGCTGTAACAGAACCCCAGAGACTGGGTCACAGTTCTAGAGGCTGAGGAGTCCATGAAGATCAAGATTGGAAAGCCGTATCTGGTGAGGACTTCATGCTGCCTCAGTTCACTGCGCAAAGAAGAGGTAGACAGAACAGAAGAAATGAGGGCTGAAATTTATAATAGCTAACCCACTCCCATGAGAAAGACGTTAATCCATTCACAAGGGCTCTGCGCCCCTGGCCCAGATGCCTCCCATGGGGTCCCACCTCCCAGCACTGTAGCAATGCCAATTAGATTTCAACATGAGTTCTGGAGGGGACGAACCATATTCCAACTTTGGCAGCTGTCTTTCCTTCTTAAAGTGCCATGCTATGGAGCAAAGTTCTGAAAAGCAAAATTGACTGACCTTACAAGTTCAGAAGAACAAAATACAACTATTGTGTGATCTCACATGAGCATTTAAAGTGTCACGCTTAAATAACAGAAGGTGCACTGCACAGACTACTGACTTCTGGTCCCCAAAGGTCACGATTCTCACTCACCCACAGTGTTCCGATTCACTCATTCAACTAGAGAACTTCCAAAGATTTTAAGAACACATAATATGTTCATTTCCTGGTTTATTCCTGCTTTTAACAGTTGGGATAGGAATGCGTGAACTACTTGTTGCCAAGCCACTCATTCCATTTTGCAGCAACCTAAATATGTATTAAAGGGTTAGTAAAATTATGATTATATTATGAAATATTGTGCAGAAATTAATCTCATAAGTGCAAAGACTGTGTGGCAACCAGGAAGTATTTGGATTGTAATTAGTGTTGAGTGAACAAAACAGGATAGCAGACACTCTGGGTCCACCCATGGCACTTAGGGTTCTCATTGTGTTTCAGACAAGTTCCAGCTAACCACCCCCAACTGTGGACACCCACATAGCTGAAGAATTAGCTCCCCTTCCTTGCCCTTATCACCCCTCAATGACTGTGGAAAGCTGGTATTTACATATCCCAGCTCCTTCACTAGTAGCATGGGATATTTTTGAGGTTCGGGTTTTGCACCATGTCCCCAATTTCGTTGGGGATTAAACCTCTGTTGCCCAATAAGCTCATTCTTTTTCATTGCCTTCTCTTACCTGTATTGTTTCCCTAGAGTCCGAATAGTGTTATCTGTACTTCCCTAATAAGCCATTCTCTTGTGAATCCTTTTCTCAGCATCTTCTTCTGGACAAACCCAAGGTAAGATGTTCTGAATAGGGAATGTAAACATCCCAGTTTGTCACCATCTGGATGATATGTTTTAACCCAGGTTAAGCTGAGAAGGAATGCCGTAAAGTTATATAGTTTTAAATATCTCTGTAGTATTTTAAATAACAAAAAGTTTGTACATCCCAAATTCATATACACAAACAGCTATGAACAGAAGCAAGAAATAGCTATTGGAGAAATGGGCCGTCACAGCATCATCTTATCCAAGGAAGACAACGTTAAGAGGCAAAAGAAATGTCAGTGAGGTTCCTTGAGCCAGGCAGGAACAGGGGACATAAGGTTACATTGTTTAGCTCAAACTGTGTGAGTGTAAACATATGATATATTCATTGCCATTTCTTATAGATTCTAAACACCTAAATTTTTTCTTTGAGAAATTCTTTCACACTTAAATAAAAGTACATTGTTTCCAAATTGAGATTTTATAGTTTATATTATCAGGGATTTTTTTTTAACCTGAAGAAGTTGTCATCTTGTTTCTAGGAACTTAAGAGCAGACCATAGAAGCAAATGTGTCACTTCACTGTCCCATCGTTCTTCCTGAGAACTTTTGGCTAAAGCAAAAGCACACACACACAAAAACACACACACCAGAGAAAGAGAGAGGAGTTTTAAAACAAGATTTAAGCATAAAATCAAGAACTAAATCAATTTTTAATGTAAAACCAAACCATTTGAGCACATGATCTCAGCAATAAAGTACTGCAGCTACAGTGTTGCTTTTTGAAATGAAGTGGATAGTTACTGCATTCTAAAGGATAGGTGTTTGTATTTGAAAGGTTATTTAACTGAACTTAAAAATTTTTCTTCTCCAATAGGCAAAGAATGGGTGGAGTAACTTTCTACCAGTAAAATGAGAAATACTTTTTCCTTCTCCATTTTTTCCTCCTAAGAGATTGATAGAGGCTGTATAATATAATGGTAAGACAGCTCATGTTTTAGAGGTAGAAAGATTTGAGCTCAAATCTTTGTTCCACTACTGATTGGCTGGAGTTGTTGGGTGAGTATTTCACTGTGTCTCACTTTCCTCTACTCTAAAATGAACAAGAGAAAAATACTCAAGAGAACAGCCTTTCGTAACGTCAAAGATGGAAAGCAGCCAAGATACCCATCAGCAGACTGTTCAGAAAACTTACACAGCAGAGAAATTAAATGACTGTTGCTACGTGTGAAAACATGAAAGAGTCCAAGGACTATGAAACCAGGTAAATAAGTAAATTCAAAGTGAAAGTAAGCAATAAGTATTTAGGTGTACGATAGAAACACATGGAAATGTAGGATTTTGGGTAGCGATAGCATGTGAGAGAGCAAAAAAAATGAGATGGGGTATATAAGTGGATGAAGGTCATTTCTTATGTTCTAGTTCTAGGATTGGACAATCAGCTCGCTGTATTATTTAAAATATGAATAAAAGATGAAGGTCATGCTTAGACCAGTGACATGAACCAAAAATTAAAATTAACCAAGTGCCAGGGCATTTAAAATTGGGGAAAAAAGATGGAATAGCTAGTACAGTATCTGGTACGATAGGTACAAGAATTGAATAAGAAATGCATGTCAAGTGCTTAACACAATGCTCAGAATAGTATGTTTTTATTATTTTATTTTATTTTTTGAGAGAAGTTCTCACTTTGTGGCCCAGAATGGTCTTGAACTCACTATGTAGCCCAGGCTAGTCTTGAACTCACAACAGTCCTCTTGCTTCAGCATCCCAAGTACTGGGATTACAGGTGTGTGCCACCATGCCCGACTCATGTGGTGCTGTGGAATTGAACTTAGGGCCTTTCACTTGCGAGGCAAGTGCTTTAACTGCTGTGCAGTCCTCTAACCCAACACATTGTATTTTTAATAGGTGCATACCAATCACTCTCAATTTAATAAACATTATCTCTGTAGCTGTTTTGCAAAACTATAGATTTAGACTGTTTCTGACTTCTGAAGTGTCAGTTTCAAACAAACAAAAACAAGGATAAAACTGTTCATGATGTCAGCTGTACATACACCATCAATGACTAGAACAGATCTTTGAATCCAGCTATTCATTTAGTTTGTTTGTTTTAGTTTGTTTTATTTAGCTTGTTTTGCAGTACTTGGAATTAAACTCAGGGGCTTCACTCTACATCCCCAGCCTTTTTTTATTTTGAGATACGGTTTTGCTAAGTTACTAAGTTGCTCTGGCTGGGCTCAAGCTTGTGATCCTCCCATCTCACCTTCCCAAAGTGCTGGGAGTACAGGGGCACAGCCGCATGCCTGGCTGTAACCATTCATTTTTGAGGGCTGCTAATGTGTTAGGTATCGTGTGAGTCCTTGAGACTGTGGTGAGTATAGAAGATCTGATCTTCACAGGGTAGGGAAGGGATAAATCATCAATGACAGTTGCGTTTTGCTTGATGGGATTCATTCAGTGAAACAGGTTGTTAGATGATTTTGTCATTTTAGGAACATCATAGATGTATTCACAGAAACTAAGACAGCTACAACATCACTATTCACTAGGTGATATAATCTTACGGGACCACTGTCTTAGATCCAATCTGTTATTGACCAAAACATTGCTATGCAATTCATAATTGTGCACACTTATCAAGGTTATTAGAGCTGAGAAAGAAAGGAGTACCATGCAAATGTGACCTTGAGTCACTGATCCACAAAGAAGCAGCACAGCTTGGTGGGGTGGAGAGAGGGAGTGACATATCCCTGAACGATTAACAGGTCACATTATCAGCCTTTGTTCCTGAGTGAGTAACCAGGTAAAGGCTGTGATGAAAAGTGAATTAGCATATGTCAAGCACTGGAGAGTACTTACACATTACATCAGTGTTATAAACAAAACAAGCATATGTATGTGTAAGGGGCCAATTCCCACTATCATCTTTATACACTGCACACCAAGATTTTGCCTTTGCCCCTCAAAAGACCCGTGTTCACCTTCTTGTGCAATTTAGTCCTTCTTTAAGAGTTCCCAGAGTCCTAACAATTCCAGCACTGCTAAAATGTAAAATGTCCAAGTCCAAAGTCTACTCTGAGATTCCAGGGAAACTCTTAGTTGTGTGCCCCTTTGAAAATCAAAGAAAAGTTAAATACTTCCAACATACAAAAGCACAGGGTAAGCAGTCCCCTTCCAAAAGGGGGAATGGGAGGAGAGAATGCAATCAGACCAAGTCAAGTGCTAAATTCAACAGGGCAATAGTTAAATCCTATTGCTATATCCAGGTCATGGGGTAAACATAGCAAAATTTGAGCTCCAAAGGGCTTGGGTGACCCTGTGCCCACCAGTGTTGCCTCTGGCTGCAACCTCCACAGCTTCTCTTTTAGGCTGGCTCCATTCATAGCCTGTGGACTTCCTCTTCAGACAATCTGTGTTCCTGGCTTCTCTAAATTTCTGGAGTCTAACTACTTTTTTTTAAAATAACTTAAAGCATTACCCTTTTACAGGTATACTGCCTTACCTTCAAGCCCTTCTTATGAAATCTGGTTGGGAGCCTCTGGGACACCACAACTCTTGCATTCTGCATGCCCATAAAACCAGCTCATGAATGAAGCCAAGGTCTTCCCCTGGCTTGAGCAGAAATTTCAAGTTCTGCTGGACAATTGCTACCAAGGCCTCTGTATTTTTACATGGCTGAACTCCAGTAAACACTTCTCTCTTTGGCTCTAAGGATGTGTTGGGGTATTGTTCTCAAAGCAAGGTCTTTTGCCTTTCCACTCTTTAGTTGGTAAAGGATGAGCCTCATACTAATTGCCATCTTTTTTGTAGTCCCGATTCCAAGTAAGTGCTTCTTTTTGAATGCTAACTTCATTAATAACAGTGCTCTTCTGCCCTTACTTTGGGGTCAAATTGTTTCTGGCAAAACTGCAAACTTTTCACATCTATTTCTTTTGCCATTTTTTTCCCTACTTTTCACCTGAGAGTTGGCTAAAAGCTGTAAGCAGTATCCATATGACAGTCTGATTATTGGGCTGCCTTGATATTTCCTTGGCCAGATTAAGAAGCCCACTGCCCTTAATTGCAACTTCAGGCAAAGTCCTAAGATGGGGCAAAATGCTGTTACAGTTTTTGCCGGAGTATAGAATGCATGCTTTCTAAAGCAATAGCCAAAATGTCTTTTAATGTTCCATTGAAAGAGATGGTGCTGGATGCCCTCATGGGCATGGATGTCCCAACACAGAGGCAGCTGTGAGCAGAAATAATTCAAACTTTCACCTCTGCTTCCTCATTTATAACCTCATGCAGAAACCTTTCCTGCCCCTGAATGTGGGCTCTTCCCAGTCTCCAGGCCACCTGTGAACATTTGGAGCTGTTTTTGAAGGACATAGGTATAGGAATATGATTACTGTACAGTCAAAGTTTCTAAGGGTCTCCATTACCCTCCCTTCTCTCCCTAGCCTCACTCCCACCCATAAAAAGCTCTCAAGGAACAAATATGACTGAATGAATTAGACCCATAGACTTGAAAAGTATCACCTCATAATGTAAGAAAATAAATAAGCAATGTATAAATGACAGGTGTGACTAGCATAATACATTCCAAATTGTTCTAGCTAAGGAAATTGTTAAAGACATTTGGCTATAATCACCAACACAAGTTTCATTCTATAAATGATGCTTAAACATCATGAGTGCTCATCTAGATTCTGTATAAAGAGGTATTTGCTTTCACTCATCACTTGGAATATATGTATTTGTAATAAGCTGATGAGATCACTTGCAATAAGCTTTTAAATACATTTCTCTGATTCTGCACTACAGATGATTGACTCTATTGGGAGGCTAAAGCTTTAGCATATAGAAAGTGAATATCTAATCACAAGAGAATGATCATTCTTTCTTAATTCACCAAGAAATTAGAATCTATTCTTGGCTCTTAAGCTAAGGACTCTGGCCGGAACAATACTATTAAACAAGTGGAAAACCTTTAAGGTTTGCTTCTTTTCTGTACTGTGAAAAAGTGTTAAATAACGGTGCAAATGGGTTCTCACTTACTGTGAGCAACCTTTGTATGAAAAAAACCAGATGTTTGTTGAGTGATAAAATGACTGGCCTTTGATCCACTGACCCAGAAATGTCCAGCAAGGGCCCTTCTACTTCATAGCTGTCAAGGTGGTGGTTCCAGGTACCCTATCTCCACCTCTAAGTCACACAGACCAAGCTTGCAAAGAACAGGAAGCCTGCATTTGCCAGCAGTCCCTCTGTGCCCCAACATGATTTTGATATTTTAAAGAGGATGAAGAATGAATTTTCCATTATCACTTATCTACTCTTAACATAAACACGGGCACTGTGATAGTCAGAAGTACTGACCCTTCAAACTTATGCTGTCAGTATATTAAATTCCATTCATTGTTCCTTGTTCTAAGTATGACAAGTCCTGCCTGCAGGAGCAAATGGAGCTGAGTGGGCACTGCAGCATGGTGGACTGCATGGTGGGCATGAGGCAGTGAGTGGGATTTGGGACTACTTCCCCACTTGAAGCTGCAACCTGGCTCCTCCTAGGACCCTTGGTTCTTTTCATTTAGACCACCTCGAGAGCCCTGCCAAAGGGCCCAATTCCCAAACTATCCACTTCCAAGACTCTTGGGTGGGCATCTCACTTATGCAGAAAAAGAAATTCCACAGACTCAGTAATGAATACAACTCAGATCACAGGCCCAGTTTCCCTTTTGGGGTGGAAGTATCAATCTTTTTTTTTTTTTTTTTTTTTTTGAGACAGGTACTCACTCTGTAGCCCAGGCTGGTTCTGAACTCACTATGGATGGGGCCAGAGCCCACCCAGACTGGCCTTGGACTCACAGCCTCCTGAGTGCTGTGATTACAGGCATGCGCCACCATGCCCAGCTTATGTGGTGCTGGAGAATTGAACTTATGTACTTAGCACTTAACTTAGCATTTGCTAAGCAAGAACTTTAACCTCTGAGCCATTCCTCCTGCCCTGGAAGCATCAGTCTTGCCAGCATGACTAACTCCATACTCTATAGTTTAAAGCTTCAACTCTTTTTGTTTTAAGAGAAATTATCAGATTTTTTCCCCAATAGGATCTGGGTAGAGGGAAGACTTTTGATATTTTGCTGTGTCTGTGGTAGGTGTAGGGGACAAGAAGAGGTTACGTCTATTTTGTGGTTGTCATTGGCCTCCAATGAGCTGGGACCTGTTTCTCAGGTCCAGAGTGCTGGCCTAGGTTCCTGCTGATGGTGTTGGCTTACCCCTTAGCTACTCCTGTGCACCCCAAGCTAGGGGAGGGGCACTGGAAAACTTCAGAAGGCTTCCTCAGCACCATGCTGCACTGTGTAGCCCAACCACAGTGCCCAGAGGCCCCCCACCAGGATCCCTCCTTCATGCCTTGGTGCCAAATCCGAATGTGGGCAGCACATGACATCTTCCCCATGCACCTGTACTCTTGAGTGGGGCTTGCTTTGCTAAAATATACTGCATCTTTCCCAGGGGTCTGACAGCACCTAGGCTTCAGCCCCATGCCTTTCAGCCCTTCTTTTCCCCATCGCTGGCCCATTCAACTCAGCATGGCCAGAAAGCAGCTCTTATGTTACTTAAAATCTTCTCCCACCTAATTTGTTTATGGTTTAATTTATTTACAGCATAGTATAAACCAGAATGGTGAGAGAAGCATTTGGGAATATGAAGAACAGACTAGTTCGTTCTCAAAGTAACCTATCAAAAAAATTTAATTAGCTCATAATTACATGTATTTCATGGGACAGTGTGATATTTTGATACATACATGCAATGTGCAGTGATCAAATCATGGTAAACTGGTCAATTCCATCACCTCAAAAAAGATAAACATATAAATGGTGTACAAAAAGATTCATTAAAAAGATACTAACTAAATTGAAATCAACCAACTTAAAGATTCCAAAGGAGACAATGAGTGGAATGAGTCTGGGTAGGGAGAAGAGAGCAGGGATTCACTTGGGCAGTAGACAAGAAAGACTTCCTGGGCCTGGGAGGTGGTTCAGATGAATGTTCATGAGTTGTTGGAAGTTGAAATTAAACTCAATAAAATGGGGTCCCTAGCATGTTGTGAGAAGCAGAGAATACTCTAGCCCAGAGCCAGGCTGCTCAAGAAAGGTGTAGGCGAAGGTGGAGAATGTGGATGGGCAGCTGGAGAAATTCCCAAGCAGGCAGTGTTGACTTTGATTAGGAAGCTGTCTTATGTAGTAGGAGAAGCAGAAGTGGATACAGATACCTTGAGTCCACTCCCTCATCTGATCTGCCACGAGGCTCAGGGACGATATGAGGACGGATGCTGCGGATTTGTGCAAAGCCCAGGGCTTAATCAAGAGACTTCGCGTGGTATTCTGGGGTAGGGCAAGGTATGGGCAGATGGAGTCAGGTTGTGGGGAAGGCAGCTGCTGTCCTTGGCAGCCGACACCATGTGATGAAAACCAGAGAGGTGGCACAGATTACCCAGGCTTCAGAATTGCGGAAATGATAGGACACAGCTCAGCTCACCACAACTGGGAAGTTGGGCAACAGAGAAGACGGGGTGAAGGAAGGGTGGGGAGTCTGAGGTCTCGGGACTCCTGAGACCTAGTGGGTGATATCCTGGAGCCCTTGTACGTGACATACAGAAGGGAAAAGGCCAGGGTGTGACAGGGGTAGGAGGGTAGTGGGAGGGAGTCACATACCAGGCAAGATCAGTGGAGGAGTGAGAAGCAGATCTCCAACAAATCAAGAAAAAAAACAAAAAAGGAAACATTCCACTCAGAAATGTGTAGATCAGTGAAGGAACTTTTCAGCCCTCAGGCTCTCCATATGTGAGCTTGGAATGTCGAGGCCAGAACCAGGGTACTGCTATCTCATTTCACTTTTATGTAATGTGGCATTTATGCATCTTGAACGCACTGACATCTTAGTAAGGTTTACTCATATGAAAAGAACCCAGGATCTGGAGACTTACAAATGAAATTAAAACTTGAGCTCTGTAATGGAACAGTCCACCCATACTGCAGAAATATCATTCAGCTGTAAAAAAAGAGGGAAATTCTGACACATTTTTGTGACATGGATTGAGCCTTGAGGATACTATGCAAGTGAAATGAGCCAGTCACAGAAGGACAAATGCTGTATGAGTCCACTTGCCTGAGACACCTCAAGCAGCCAGTCACATAGGATAGAAAGTTCGGTGGTGCTTGTAGATGCTGGGAAGAGGAAATGAGAGTTGCTGTTGAGTGGGTACAGAGTTTCAGTTTGGGATGATGAAAAAGTCCTGGGATTGTTGCATAAATGAATAGATGGTTAACACTATTCTAGTACATAGACTCTTAAAAATGGTTAAGATGGGAAATTTTGTGTTATGCATTTGTACTGCAAGTTTTTTTGAAGTCTAAGCTCTGGTCCTAGTGATTATATGAACTTGACCTTGGATGAGTCAACTAATTTCTTATAGTCTTAGTTTCCTCATTTGTAAAATGAGCATGCTCACAGAGATATTTTGAGGATTACATGTGAAGCTCCTAACATACCACCAGCCATATACAAAGAATCCATATTTTAGTTAAATCCACTAAATTTAGTTCTCATATTATTAATTTTGGATGGATTTCTTTTAAGAGTTGAGATCTATCTGAGTCTTTAGGAGCATATTTTAGTGAGACTTGTACAACAGTAAGGATGAAATGATTACAAGTGAATACCTCCGCGTTACCACACCCAAAGATGTGTAATAGCAGTACACCAGAAGTGCCCCCAGCATTCCTGCTTTTGATGAGTCACAAATGAGGTAATCACTCTTCTTTTCAAAAGAAGTTGAAAATAATCCCTCTGACCAAATAAATTAGGCAGAAATCAAATACAACTGACCAGAATGCTGGGTTCTCTGACTTTCAGGGCCTCAAAAACATGGCAGAGCCCTTTGCAGAAGCAGTAGATGTCACATCAGCAAGGATTTTATGGAGCACATGGAAAGGCAAAACAAATCTCATAAGGAATAGGATTGCTAAATATTTATTGAGACAGGTACCAGTGAAGAGATTGGGGCCTTCTTAGAAAAAGGTGACAAAATAAAAGGAAATGTTTGGGGGAATCACTAAAACTTAGAGACAAAAGATGTAGGAGGGATTCAGATCAGACAGAATAGAGAACATTAACCACGTCTTTGGCTGAGAATTTTTCTTAATGTTTAATGAGAAGAATTTGGCAGTTTATGTCAAAATACCTTTCTTTATCATGTACAATTTGTTGCATAAAATTATAGTTAGCTGGAAGAAACTGAGTTGGTCTTATTTCATAGCATAGATGCAAATAGTCATTATTTCTTTTGTTATCTTCAGAGAATGCTAGAATAAGGACAGCCTCCCTGTGCAGGGTGGACCCCTTTTGACTAGTACAGTTCAAATACCGGTGCCCAGAGTTTCAAGGTAGGCAACAACCCTCACACAATGTTGCCTGGGTGTGCAGCATGTGTAACAATAGCGCACCACACCCAGAAAGACAATATGCCAAAATATGAAAATATTTTACTGAGCCACTGTGTCACGTAGAACACGTATGGCCTGGCACAAGATGGTCCTTCTTAAGATAGCAGAGCCCTTGCCAGGGTCAGTCAAGGCTGACTTGATTGCAGCGAGTTGCTCTCAACTTTTTTGGGCTGTCTTCTAAGGTTATCCCAAGGTCCTTCCCTGTCTTGGGTGATAAAGTTACAATGGGCTCTGGCATCAGGGAGAACTGAATTGAAATTCCCTCTCATGGCAATGCAAACTGATGACATAACTCAATCTTTCTGAGCCTCAGAACTCTGTATCCATAGATAAGATCCAGCGGTGTCACAGACAGAGGGGTCATCAACACTTCTTGATTTACATGAGCACTTCTTAAGTGCCAGCTGCTGCTTCTAACCTCTTCTCTGTCACCTCCTCATTTTCCTTGACCCAAGAACCTGCTCTTAGACCATGAGCACTTTTTCTGATGACCACTCTTGTTCTTGATCACTCCCACAGTCGCACACCTTTGAAGGCTCGCTGATAAGCACCTTTAAACTCATGAAAACTTCCTCTTTCTTGGCACACATTCTTTCCTCATTTGTTTTCTTCCTTTTTAAAGAAAATGGAACTGTCCCTTAAATTCATGCTTGTCCCTAATGTCTTAAATTAGCGAAGTGGATTGTTAATATCACAGCCTTTTCTAATCAAGCTCTCACTAGGACACGAACCTTTGTCATCGCATACCTTACTGCTAACACGTATCTGGTCTATAGGGCAGGCCGGATCATTTGTTTTGTGTTCCCAACTCTGTGTGTGTGAGAGAGGAAAGCACGTGTGTTTTCTCAAACGTGTCTGTTTTTCTCTGTTAAGTGCCAGTACCCCTTTTTAATCTGGACCCTGCGTGCCATTTGTCGTCAGTGGCCCAGCAGGACAGTTCAGCCCCTACGTGCAGTCTGGCCAGCCGCCCCTTCCACCTCGGCATCCTGCTCAGGAACTATCTCCTGCGTCGACACTGCTAATTAACTCGACCTGAACCCTGGTCTCCACAGCTACGTGTCCAAATGAAGGAGCTGTGGGGACAGCGAGGATCTCTCTGCTTCCTGCCCAGGGAAGATCAACCTCTCCTTCCCCGCTTAACTGCAGTTGACTTCCTCTGGGAAGTGGGTGTTTCTTAGAATATGTCAAAGTCACAGTTAAATACTGGATTTTTTTCTTCTACTGGAAAAGTCGAAGGAGCATTGGAAGGCATGCCTTCTCCCCCTCAGTCTTGCACATGTAATTATGTCTGGCTCACGTTGTCTTCTGCTAACTAACAATGCATCCTGTGGTTTGCAGTGATCTCCCTTCGCCAATGCCCTTGAGGCCTAAGCAGTCTGCAAAACTTTTTTTGTCCTTTCTCATGCTAAAAACAAAAGCATGTCCCTGGTTTTGACCAAAGCCTGCCCTAGCATTTAGAAATCACAAGATGAGCTGCTGGTCCCCTGCTGGCAGTTCTAGGGAGGGGATGAAAGGGAAGGAGAATGGTTTTAGAAATGAGGTTGGATAAGACCCGGGACTTTGCCAAGACCTGTGGGAGGCCCCACAGGATGCCCCAGTCAGCTCTGCTTTCTCCACAGACATCCCTGGACACATATGGTTGCTGTTTTTGTTTTGACTAATTTTGATTTTTAAAAAAATACCCTCATGGTTGCAAGAAAAAACAATTTTTAAAAGTGACCTAATCTTTGTTCAATGTTACCTCATGGGAAATCATGAACCTCTTGGGAGCTCAGTGCTGGAGCTGGGCTAGCCCAAGGGATGGAGACATGGGGTTAGGAATCTTCCATGCTGTGTTTAATGGCCATTTGGGTATTATGTAATTTAGATCTTGGTTCTCCAGCTATAAGAATGATAGTTACTGTAGATTAGCTAACAAGTTCAAATTAGGAAGAAATTTAAAGACATTTCAAATGAGGAAGAAATATATAGATTATTTTCTCTCTCTCTTTTTTTTCCTTGAGACAGGGTCTCACTCTGTAACCCAGGCTGGTCCTGAACTCACTCCAGAGCCCAGGATGGTCTTGGACTCACAGCTGTCCTCCTGTCTCAGCCTCCCGAGTGCTGGGATCACAGGCACGCATCACTATGCCTGGCTTATGTGGTGCTGGGGAATCGAACTCAGGTACTTCACACTTGCCTAAGCGCTTAC
Organism: Ctenodactylus gundi; assembly: GCA_004027205.1. Lineage (NCBI taxonomy): Eukaryota > Metazoa > Chordata > Mammalia > Rodentia > Ctenodactylidae > Ctenodactylus > Ctenodactylus gundi. The sequence continues at coordinate 337,483 of PVKB01000132.1, forward strand.
TAGGCAAGCACTTTAATCGCTGAGCCATTTCTCCAGCCCTAGATTATTCTAATTACACTGATGATAGATAGATACTATCATGTATTATATCTGGGAATATATCTATCTGGTCCTCAAAAACCATCTGAATATATCTGGTCCTCATAAACCATCTGAATGAGCACTATTATTGCAATACCTCATTAACAGAAACGGGGTCAAAGATCAGTGAAGTGCAGCTTCCTTAGCAAGGCTCTAGAAGTGCTGCCTTTAGCCAACACACTGTTGGTGGTAGTTACTCTCTATTGGCTTTTGTAAATTATAAGTTACAGACACAACTCATGTTCGTTGTGAAAAAATCCATACAACAGGCATATATGAAGCATTTAAACTGAACAAGACCACCTCCTCAGAAAAGGGTAGGAAGTTTGATGAACAGCCATTCAGACTTTTTCTGATGGCTACACGTGGCACACTGTTTTAACAGAAGTTTGATTAGATTGTGCCCTGGGCATTGCTCTGCATGATAGTTGCATCTTTATTTTTACATGGAAATTGTGTTAGGTGTTAAGTGCAGTGCTGGCATCAGAGCTACATTTAAGCTCCCACCTTCTTGTACTCCGGGCTGTACATCTTTGGGCAAATTACATGACTTCTTTGAATCTCATTTTTAAATTAGTTGCCTATGCTATTTACCTTCCAAGATCTTATAAAGATTGCAGGTGATAGGTGTAAGATGCCAGGCACTCACTCAGTAGTAGATGGTATTCTAATTTCTGATAAACAGATTTTAGTGTATTTTCATTCTTGAATGATAAAAATATTAATCTTTTGTCTTGATTGCTATGGATAATGACACTCTTAGATGCTTTGTTCCAACAGATTCTGCATGGGATCCCCTCTGGCTTTTTCCTCTTTTAGTCAGTAGGTTTCAACCTTGAATGCAGATTAGAATGACTTGGGAAACTTATAAAAACAAAACCCAACCCGGCCACTCTAGTGTAGATTAATTATATCAGAACTTCTGTTCTTGGGAAGCAAACGTAAGTCTTTTTTGGTAAATTTTATTTTAATTTTTAGTTGATACATAGTGATTGTACATATTTACTGGGCCCAGAATAATGTTTCTGTACACGTGCACTTTTCTATTTCATGTTTAATATGTGCTAATGGTACATTATGACTCTATTACACTTTTAACCATCCATGTGACGACAATATTCATACAAGCTTGGAAATCACTACTGTATTTGATACTCTCTGTATTTTGAAAAGTAAATAATACAGACAAGGGTGAAATGGATTGCATTTGCTGAATGTATTTGAATCAGTGAAAGAATTTATTGTCTGCTTGATTTTATGTATTATCATTAATATTTAAAACCTATGTAGAATGAAAGCCAGATTAGAAAGAAGAAAAGAATTCACTCCTTGGCCCATTACTCTAATAAATATACATGCATATACCTATATTTATATTTTACATATGCATTTTTGCTGATATGCTATTATTGGTGTCTTTATTTTTAAATAGACTTTAAAATAATTTCATTTATCTTTTCATTAATAAAAAAAATTGTGTTATAGGAAAGTTAGCATTGGGCTCAGATTCCAGCAGCCAGAGGACATTGCTGTTGCCTGGCTGAGTGCAATCCAATTCCTTGTATGTTGTCCACAGAGGGAGAGGACATTCGTTTTACTCTAAACCCTCCTTTTTAACTTCATGCTTTGTCTTTCAGATTGGATAACTCAAGAGAATGGTGTGGCGAAGACAGCAGTTGGCTGGGATCAGAAGAGAAGTAAGAAGAACATTTCCACATACACATGTGAAGCTTGGCTGAAATGATGTGTCCTCCACCGTGAAAGCCACTCTTCCTATGAACACTGGAAAAATGCACGAACAGCAGGTCACAGAGGCAGGCGATAGGGAAATACTGAAAGCAATCTTTTCTGTAATGTCAATAACTACTCTGTATTTTCACATCTCTGGGAAAGGTGGTATCTATACATGTTTTCTCACTTACTTTATTTATACATTTACCTTGTAATAACGCTTTGCAAATAAGCAGATAGTTCTTGACCTCTGGGAGCTGACTAACATATCAACCCACAGGCATGAGCAAGGACAAACAGCAGACAATTCACTGGGTGCCAGCCACAGGCAGGTGTATTTGAGGAATCATGTTTTGAGAAGGACATGCTTAGATAGGGCGGGGTCAAAGGGAAACCACCCTTCTTTTGTAGGGATTCCAGGGAAGGAAGGATTACTAAGGTTGTTTCAAGGGCTGAGGAGACATCTGTGCAGTGTGGGAGAGGAAAGTTGTCCAGACACAGCCTTGGAAGGGACTTATCTACAGTTATCCTATGGCTGACAGCAGAGCCAGGGACTTGTTTACATGGTGTCCCACAATCTCAAAAGGGTCCCTGTGCCCTTCGTTCCTTCAAGAGTGGGCCCCAGGGTCCTGTAAGATGATTTCTGGAACAATGTCAAGTGTGGGCCCTCTGTGGGTGCATGCTCTTGGCTGCTTTCAGTTAGGGACATTAGGGCCTCTACTCTGCATTGCACAATTCTGGAAGATGGTACATGGTACATTTAAACCTACTGCCCTGGCGAATTAAAGGCAAAAGCATGGAGATGCCATTGAAAAGAGGCCTGGGACTCTAGGCAGCCCAGGTTTGCCAGATGAAAGGCCTGGGACAGAAGGAGAAATGACTAGTCATTAGATGGAAAGAAGAAATTTGTGATGATTAATTGTTGACAAGTAAAGGAACAAAGCCACATAGCAGCAGAACTACACTGAAGCCGTCCTGCTCAGCACATGTGAAGAGGTCATAGTAACGATGGTCAAAAGTTAAACATGATAAAAACAAGCCTTTGATGTTAGACCCATTCATTCCTTCAGGAAGCCCTAACCCTTCTTCTTTAAAAGTCTATACCATCAGGAAAACAACTTAACCTTTGCTTAGACTCTTCTCACATCCTGAGACTCTTATAAAATCCCAGCTCATTGGTGAGTCCTTTCTTAGAGTGCACCTGCTTTCCCTCCTGACAGTATGCTCTGCCCTGAATAAACTCTCATCTTTATGTTTACTTTTGTCTTGGTAAGTGGTTTTCTGTTTGTGTCTCTGGCCCTTCATACTCCTGCTCACTTAGCAAAAATTTAAAATGAAACAGATGTGCCCTTAAGTAACATGCCAATGAGGACTCTCAGATCAGGTCCTCATGTCGGCATTCCTGTCTCATAGTTGACAGCACGAGGAATAAAGGTGGACAGCCCAACGTTACTCGTAGGTGTGGCTGGAGCCAGGAAATCATACCACTCTCTAATCCAAGTTGTGAACTCCACTAGGTTAGTGATCATGTGTCTCACACCTCACTACTTGTTTTACAAGGATCAGTTTTCACTGATCTAGAGAATAAGAAATGGTGTTTCCAGTTTTTAGATGCAGGAACTGACATCTGGAAAGGTCAAGTAACTTGTCTGAGGACATACAACTAATTGCGGAGCATGATTCTGAACCTTTCGTTCTTTTTTTCTGTTTTTCTTGTTAGTTACATATTCCCTCCCTTCTCCCTTCCCACACTCTCACCCTGCCTTCCCTTTCCCTATCCACAATGTCCATCTTCTTACTTCTTTCTTATCTTTTACAGTTCTTATGGTTTAGTTTTCTTATATTAGGGAAACCATATATTTAACTTTCTGGATCTGATTCATTTTACTGAGCATAATGTTGTCAGGGTGCATCCATTTACCTACAAATGACCCAAATTTGTATTCCTAATAGCAGAGTAATAAATACTCCATAGTGTATATATACCACATCTTCTTTATCCAGTCATCTGTACTCGGGCATATTGGCTTCTTCCGAGATCTGGCTATTATAAATTGTGTTGCTATAAACATGGGTGTGCATGTATGAGTATAGTGTGATGACTTTAACTCTTTTGAGAAGATGCCCAGAAGAGGTATAGCTGAGTCAAGTGGGATGTTAATGTTCAGTTTTTTGAGGAATCTCCACATTGCTTTCCATAGTAGTTGTACCAGTTTGCAGTCCCACCAGCAATGTAGGAGGGTTCCTTTTTCCTCACAGCCTCGACAGCTTGCTGTATTTTCAGATTTTAATAGTAGCCATTCTTACTGGCATTAGATAAAAATCTCAGCGTTGTTTTAATTTGCATTTCTCTGATGACTGAAGATGCTGAACATTTTTTTTTCATATATTTATTGGCCATTCAGCCTTCTTCTTCTGAGAACTGTTTATTCATTTCAGATTCCCGGGTTTTTTTTCCCATTGGATCCTTTATTTTGGAGGGTCTACTTTTTTCAGTTCTTTGTATATTCTTGACAATAGTCCTCTGTCTGAGGAGTAGCTGGTAAATATCTTTTCCCATTCCATGGTGCTCTCTTCACTCTAGCGATTGTTTCCTTTGCTGTGCAGCTTTTTAATTTCATATAGTCCCATTTGTCGATTCTTTGTGGTAACTCTTGTGCTTTGGGCATTTTACTGAGAAAGTCCTTGCCTGCACCTATGGTATTTGAGGGTTTTGCCTACTTTTTCTTCTAACAAGTTCAGTGTTTCCTTTTAATGTCTAAGTCTTTGATCTGTTTTGGTCACGGTGGAAGTTGTGGGTCTATTTTCATTCTTCTGCATGTGGTTAGCCAGTTTTCCCAGCACCATTTGTTAAAGAGGCTGTGTTTACTCTAGTGTATATTTTTGGCCCCTTCACTGAAGATCAGATGGCTGAAGGTGCTCAGGAATATTTGGGCATCCTCAATTCTATTCCATTGATCCACCTGTCGGTTTTGTGCCAGTACCCTGTCATTGTTATCACGATTGCTGTGTAATATAATTTGGCATCTGGTATGTGAGGCTTCCTTCTTTTATTTTGTTGCTTAGTATTGTTTAGGTTATTCTTAGCCTTGTGGTTCCATCTAAATTTTTGGGTCATTTTTTTCTAGTTCTGTAAAAATGCTACTGATACCTTGATTGAGAGTGCATTGAATCTATATGTTAGCTTAAGTAGTATGGCCATTTCAGCAATTTTGGTTCTGCCTATCCAGGGACAGGGGATGTCTTTTCATTTTCTAAAATTCACTTGGGCTTCTTTTTTCAGAGTACTATAGTTCTCAACTGCTCTGTTGACTCCTAGGTATTTAATTTTCTTTGAGGCAACTGTGAACAGAATTGTCTTTCTAATCTCTTTCTCTGTGTTTTCATTGTTGCTATAGAAGAATACTACTGATATTTGTGTATTGATTTGATATCCTGCAATTTGGCTGAATTTGTTTAGTAGATCTAAGAGTCTTCTGGTAGATTTTTTGGGGTCCTCTATGTAAAGGATCATGTCCTCTGCAGATAAGGAATAGTTTGACTTCTTCCTTCCCTATGCGTTTTCCCTTGATTCCAGTCTCTTGCTTGGTTTCTAGCACTATGTTAAGTAGGAGTGGTGAGAGTGAACACCCTTGTCTTGTTTCTAACTTTAGAGGAAATGCTTCGAGTTTTTCCCCACTTAGGATAATGTTGGCTGTAAGAGTGTCATAAATTTCTTTTATCAGCTTGATGTAAGGTCCTTCTATACCAGTTTTCATCAGGAAGGGGTGTGGTATTTGTAAAGGCTTTTTCTGCATCTGTGAAGATCATGTGGTTCTTGTTCTTGCCTTTGTTGATGTGATGTCTTACATTGATGGATTTGCATATGCTGAACCAGCCTTGCATCCCTGGGATGCAGCCAACTTGGTCATGGTATATGATCTTTTAAATAATTTATTACATTCTGTTTGCAAGTATCTTATTGAGGATTTTTGCATCAATATTCATTACAGAAATTGGCCTGTAATTTTCTTTCTTTGTTGGGTTTTTGTCTGGTTTGGAAATCAAGATGATACCTGTTTCCAAGAAGGAGTTGGGCAGTGTCTCCTCTCTTTCAATTTTATGGAAGAGTTTAAGGAGCATTGGCCCTAACTCTTCCCTAAAGTTCTGCAGTGAATCCATCACGTCTTGGGCTTTTATTTGTTGGTAAATCCCTTATTACTGCCTAAATTTCATCCCTGATTATTGCTCTATTCAGGGTTGCGATATCTTCTTGGTTCAATTTTGGTATATCATATGTTTCAAGGAAATTATTCATTTCTTCTGAGTTTGTAAATTTGTTGGAATATAGTTTTTCAAAATTGTTTCTTATAATTCTCTAGATCTCAAGAGTATCTGTTGTGATTTCACCTTTTTCATTTCTAATTGCAACGATGTGGATTTTTCTCTTTCCTTCTTTTCATGAGTTTGGATAGAGGTTTATCAATCTTACTTATCCTTTCAAAAAATCAACTCTTTGATTCATTGATCTTTTGTATTCTTTTCTAGTTTCAATTTCATTGATCTCTGCTCTGATTCTTGTAATTTTTTCCTTATACCGCTTTTGGATTTGACTTGTTCTTGTTTCTCAAGGACTTTGAGTTTCATCAATAGATTGTTAATTTCAGATTGCTCTGTTTTTTTATACATGTGATTCATAGCTATAAATTTCCCTCTTAGTACTGCTTTCACTATGTCTCATAGATTCTGGTAAGATGTATTTCCATTGTCATTTGACTTTAAGAAGTTCTTGATTTCTTTCTTGGTTTCTTCTGTGATCCATTCCTTGTTCAGTAATGTATTGCTTAATTGCCATGTGTTTGAATAGTTTCTGTGGTTACTTTTGCTATTGATTTCTAGTTTTATTCCACTATGACCTAAAAGTATGCAAGGAATGATTTTAATTTTTTATATTTCTTTAAGAATGTCTAACGTCCAAGGATATGGAAAAAAGTCCCATGTACTGCTGAGAAAAAGGTGTATTCTGTTGATGTTGGATAGAACAGTGTATAGGTATCTGCTAAGTCCATTTGCTCCATGGTGTGATTTAGCTCTGATGTTTCTTTGTTGATTTTTTTGTCCAGTTGATCTGTCTACTTTTGAGAGTGGGATATTGAAGTTTCCTAGTATGCTTGTATTAGGTTGCATTAGGGCCTATTTGATTCTTCAGGTCCAGTAGTTTCTGTTGTATGTAAATGGGTGAACCTGCTTTGGGTGCATATATGTTTATAATTGTGAGCTCTTCCTGCAGGTTGTTCCTTTTACCAGTTTATAGTAACCATTTTTGTCTCTTCTGATCTGTTTTGGTTTGAAGTCTGCAGTGTCTGGAAGATAGTATAGGTACTTCTGCTTGTTTCCAGGCTCCGGTAGCATGTAGCATTAGTTTCCAGTCTTTTGCCCTCAGTCTGTGTGCTTCCTTGTGGGTGAAGTGTGTCTCTTATAGACAACAAATGGTTTTGTTTTTTGATCCACTCTGCCAGTCTGTGTCTTTTGATCGGTGAGTTGAGACCACTAGCATTGAAAGCAATTATTGTAAGATTTGTACTAAATCCTGTCATTGACCTGTTCTTTTACTATTAGTTCTTTACCTTTACTTTTTGTTACACTTTCTCTTTAGATGTTTTCTTTTCTCTGTGTTCTTTGGTTCTGTGCGTGTCTCTGTTTCTCTCTCTAGGATTCATTCCAATATCTTTCATAGTGCTGGGCTAGTGGTCACAAATTTCTTTACAGATTCTTGGTCATGAAAATTTTTTTATTTCCTCTTCAATTTTTAGGGATAATTTTGTTGAATATAAACAACCTGGGGTGACACTATCTTTTAAAGCTTGAAAGATTTTGCTTCTGATTCTCCTGGCCTTTGAAGTTTGCCTTGAGAAATCTTTAGTAATTGAAATGGGTTTCCCTTGGTAAAATAATGTCTGTTTTTCTCTTGCTGCTTTTAATATTCTTTCTTTATGTTGTATTTCTGAGGTTTTGATTATGATATGCCATGGTGTCTTTGCTGGTTGAGGTTATTTGGTGTTCTATAAGCTTCTTGTACCTGAATATTAATTTCATTTCCTAGATTTGGAGAAATGTCTTGTATGATTTTAGTGAATAAATTCTTTATACGTTTGGTGCTGTCTTCTGCTCTTTCTCCCACTCCCATAATTCTGAGGTTGGTTCTCTTTGAATCATTTATCAGCTGTTATAACCAACTACTTTGTTCACTTCTAATTTTGGAGTCATGCCTCTTTATGGCGTTTATTTCCTCAGTCTTGTCTTCAAGATCTGAAATTCTGCCCTCACAGTGCTCAAGTCAACTTCCCTTGCTTTCAAACGAATTTTTCATATCCTGAAATAGAGATAGATTTCTTTTCAGAATTTACACTTCTCTATCAAAATATTCTTTCGTATCTTGCATTTCCTTATTTACCTCAGCCAATATTTTATTTGTGGCTTCTATAGGCTCAGTGAGCTTTGTATCCAATAGGACTACTATTTGTTTATTAAGCTCCTCTTTAAGCCTGTTGATTGTTGCTTGCACTTCTTTGAGAATATCTTGTTTGAACTGGCTGTTTGACTCATTTATTTGCTTTTTGACTTCCTTCCCTAGGAATTCTGCTACTTCAGGGTGCATGAAATAGTTTCTGGGGATTCAGGGATTTCTGTAGGTGTCCTGTTGCCTTATCTTTTCCTCATGTTTCTGTTCTTGAGGGACTTCACTATAAAGGCCTAGCTGAGAGTTTTCTCTGAATAAGTATGAAATTGTGTGGAGGGAGCCAGAAGTCCTCTGATTTCTGTGCTGGGATTAGGCTGTAAGGGAGGGCTTAACAATCCACTAGCCTCTGAGGTGTCTTGTCAACCTTCAGCCCCCTCAGCAGAGCTCTCCCATCTGTCCTGACTTCCCTCCCCGAAGGGAAGGGCTCTCTACCCTTGGAGGTGCTCCCACTACCCCCAGAGCTGTGCAGGAGGTCAGCAGCCTTTCTCTCCTCTTCTCAACTGTCTCTTGTGCAAGTTTCTTCCTGTCCACTGTTTATTAGTGTCCCCTAAAACCCTGGAGTGCCTGTCTGAAGTCTGAACCTTCTTCTATTCTAAATAGTTCACACTAGGGTGCTCTCTCTCTCTCTCTCTCTCTCTCTCTCTCTCTCTCTCTCTCTCTCTCTCCCTCTCTCTTTCTCTAATAAAATGGGTCTTGCCTATCTCTCTGCCTGTTGTTATGTCTTCAGAATGCTGCTTCTCCCAAGCCAGTCTAGGCTCCAGTGGGCCTTTTCTAGAGGAAGCTCTCAGTGTGTTCGCGGTTTGCACTTCCTGCCACTCTTTTTAGTTTATGAAGGCGGGGGCTAACAGCTGCTGTCAATTCCCACTTCTCCCGAATCTGCACTTACGTGCATCTGAGGTTCTGGGCTCTGGGAGGGTTTTCCTCTGTCTGTGGAATCTGGTGGCTCACAGCCATTTGCAGTGGACCTGGGCAGTTTCCTGGGCTGCTGTCCCCCAACCCCACTTCTGATGTTTTTTTAGGGGTTTCTGGTCTTCCTGTGCCTTCTTTCAGTTGTAAGGGTGCTCCTTCCTCTCCTATCTACATTGAATAGGCCACTTTTTACCTTAATCTGAACTTGTCAAATGAGTCTACAAGGAGAATTGTGCAGCTCTGTTACTCAGCTGCTATCTTGCCCAGAAGTTCTTGAACCTTTGGTTCTTAAACTCCTACTTTTATATGTACACACACACACACACACACACACACACACACACAAACACATTCCTGCAAATGGCATGCTTTCATTCTCTTTATGGCTGAATAATACTCCTTTATGTACATATACCACATTTTCTTTATTCATTTATCTACTGATAGACACCTGAGCTAATTACAGAGTCTTGCCTCTTGTAAGTTGTGCTGCAAACAACATCATGTAGTTTGCTGATACTGCTATAATATGCTGAATTTAATTACTTAAGGTATACACTAAGAAGTGAAATAACTGGATCCTATGTTTAATTTTTTTGAGGAACCTCCATACTTATTTCTATAGCGGCTGTACAAATTTATGTTCCCACCAGTAGTATGAGTCTTCCTTCCCTTCCTCCCCACAACCTTCTAGCATTTGTTATCATATATATATATATATATATATATATATATATATATATATATATAAAATCATTCTAATTGGGGTGAAATAGAATATTCTTAGTCTATTTGCCCTTTACTTCTTCAGTACTGGTAATTGAAATTTAGGGTGCTTCAAATCCTATGGAACTTAAAACGAAAAACAAAGTAAAACAGGGGGGTCAAGTAGGGGAGGAGGGAGGGAGGGGAGGGGAGGGGGAGGAACAAAATGAGAGTGGGAAAGCCCTTGTCACCTTGGCAAGATACATATGTGCATAAAAGGCTCAACTCCATTGTAAACCTTAAATTTTGCACGTATACATATCAATAAAATGGGGGAAAAAGAAATTTAGGGTGCTATACCACTGAACTACATGTTCAGCCCTTTATATCTTTTTTTTTTTTTTTATACAGGGTCTCACTAAATTGCCCAGGATGGGCTTAAACTTGTGATGCTCCCTCCTCAGTTTCTTAAGTAGCTGAGCTTACATCAGTGTGTTACCACAGCCTCTTGACCATATCCATATCGTAGATATTACTGGGATATAGGCATGTAAGTGAATGAAGGTACAGAGCTTAAACCTTAGACATATATTATGTGTAGGGGGTTGAAACCAGGTCCTGAGCTATATTATCAGCCTTTTATTGATTTTTTTTGACAGAGGCTGGTTTTTCTTGAAGATCTAAGTCCCTAAATTGCTTGGGTTGGGCTTGAACTTGCAATCTTCCTGCCTATCCTTCCAGAATGCTGGGATAACAGGTGTGTGCTGCCATGACCAGCCTTAACCTCAGATTTAAGTTTTGACTCCAATCCAGCGGATGTGCAAACCAAAAATTTAAAAAAGTGACTACCCCATGTTTTTCTTCTTTATTGGGATCAAGCGTGCAGAAATGAGTACAAGAATGAACAACTGTGAAAGGAAAATTTTTCTCAAAGAATCCCTGACCTGTGAGGCTTAGAATTGACAAGGAAAATACACCTCACGGAAGGGAACTTGGTGATAAAAGGCAGTTGTGCCTAAGGACATGTGGAATGTACTGTGGAAAATAGTAGCACAGTCCTGAAGAAAATCATCTCGTGTTCTCTCTGTCCAAGATACAGATGAGACAAGATGCTCAGTGTTCCCATTGGGACAAGTGCTGACAGGAGTTCAGGGCCACAAGGAGGACAGAAGCACCCAACAAAAGGATCAAGCACACTTCCAAAATCAACAGCTATGGATTCATTAGGTGAAAATGGAAAGCACACAACAGATGTTTTGGCTGTTGACATTTGGCCTTAGCACCTGATCCTACAATGTGAATTAGGAAGGAAAAATGGAAGGAAAGTTTGTTAGATTGTTCTATGTAGCATCTAACAGAATCAGAACCCTAATCAGGTATATAGAGTTTAGGAAGGTGACTAACTTAAGCCTTGATAGATGCTGTGTTCCCTGAGCATTCCTTCAAAAGAAACAGCATGAGCCTTTCCTATCTCTATCTACTTTTCTCTGAAGAGTCTCAGAAGAAGAAATCAAAGAGACTGAAGGAGGCAGGAAGTAGCCTTTATCCTGTGATCTCCCCACATCCCACTTGAGGCTTTAGTGCCCCAAAGGAGGCCTCTTTCCTAAAGTGATAAGAGCTGGTTTCTTAAAGCTCTGAGCAGTCCTTGGAGCTTCTGGTGGTCTTGTCAGCAGGATGCTGGCTGCTTGACCAGGGACCTGAATCATAATCTCTAGGAGATTCCTGTAAAGCTGTGAAGAGTTGACATGAGGCAAAAACCACAAATCAACTCACTCAAGGAAAATGGGCTGCTGAGTCAAGATACTTGGGCCAGTTAAGCATGACATTACACAAGATTAATACCAAGCCAGATAGAGTCCCTGCCCTTTAACTCACCATCTGGATTTTCTGTGAGAGCATTGATACCTTATCAGAAAAGGATGTATGAGCCCTCCCAGGAAAGGGAGTGCATTAAAATACACCAGGATTAAAACAACACCCACCAGAGCAAACCATAAAGGAGCAAATTATGACATCTGCCTAGAGCAGTTCTGAAGGCAGCACAGTTAATGCATGATGTGGAGCCATTAATTTAGAGTTTATTGCCAGAAATCCAATCACTCTGAGCTGCGTGGACTAAGCATGAAATTTGTAGGATTTGAAGCACAATGTTGGTGTGTCAGTGTGTGTGTTAAGGAAGAAAATCAGAGGTGACAGTTAGTGTTGGGGAGACACATAACTTCCAAACACATTACAGTGGCTTTGGTTTTTTTTCTGGGTGTTTGTGTGTGGGTGGAGGCAGGTGGAGGAGTTTGTTGTTTTAATGTGACTCTACTATTCAGCATCAGCAAGTACAGTGTTGAGTTGAGAGGACATCTGGGCCAGGTTTTGGTTCTTCCAATAACTCAACAACCTGTGGTGATTTAAGTTAGGATTTTTGAGCCCATACTATCCAATAATGTGGGCTAAACAAATTGGGGCCTAGAAAGATGAGTATTCAAGGCATCTGTCCTCAAGGAACTTGCTTCCAAATCAAAGAGAATAGCCGATTTTTAAAGTTGAGAACACTAGATAAGGGGTAGCAGATAAAATGACTAAAATCTAAAGGTTATACTAAAATAAAGATACAACATTTTAATATAATAATGACGTTAGTTTAAATTGCCAAGATATTTAATAAGCATATAAAAGAGGGCATTCCAGATAGAGAGAATGGTATTTTACACAAAGCAGAATAGCAATAAAGTACCTTTTCATGCCCTTTAGGATGAATACTGTCAAAAATTTATAAGTATCGGTGATGAAGTGTGAAGACTGGAACTCTCAAGCAGTCCTGTGGGAATGTAACATGGTGCCACCTCTGTGGAAAATTGTATGGTGGTTCCTTAGCAAATTAAAAATACACCTTTCATATGACCCAGTTATTCCACTTCTGGGTGTGTATTCAAAAGAATTAAAAGCAGAATGTCGAAGACATATTTACACTCTTGCACTCGTGGTAGCATTACTCACAATAGCTGCCACATGGTAGCAACCCAGCGTCATTGACAGACGGATGGATAGGCACAGTGTCATGTCTATGTCCAATACAATATTTTTCAGCCTTTAAGGAAGGGAATTCTGACATATGCCACAACACATGTGAACTTTGAAAACACTATGCTTTATGAAATAAGCCAGCCACCAAAAAGCATATGCCTAGAGTAGTCAGATTCGTAGTGACGGAAGGTAGAGCTGTGGTTGCCAGGGCCTACAGGTGGGAACAATAAGAAGTTACCATGTAGTGTTAGAGTTTCATTTGTTCAGGATAAAAGTAGTTCTGTGGGCAGGCGATGGAGATGTTAGCACAGAAACACAAAAGTGCTTGTTTCTTCTGGGCTGTACATTTGGAAATTTTTAATATGGAGCTGGAAGGGAGGCTCAGAGGTGGAGCCTGTGAAGCCCTGTGTTGAATCTCCGTCATTGAATAAATAAATAAATAAGAAGAGGATACCTAAGATAGTTTTAGATTATGGGTACTTTAGCACAATAGTGAGGGGGAAAGGAGCCGGGTAGATTTAAGAGAGAGAAGACGATTGAGCATGGAGGTATACGCCTATTATCCCAGAACTAGGGAGACTGAAGCAGGAAGGTTGTTTGAGGCTAGCCTGGGTTACGTAATAAGGCCAGCCCAGGTTACATGGGAAGACAGCACGAGCCTGGAGTTGGGCCATTTGGGAGGGTCTTGAGCAAAACTTTTGCCACTTGATTTATGCCAATAGGAAGGAAAAGGGGGAGAAAGAGAAATTCAAGATAGGCCATCTACAGGGAGAAATAAGTTTTGTTTTGAATGTTATACGCTGAACATCACATTCATGTTTCATGTTAGTAAATCTTATGTCGTAAATATGCTATGTGGGAATATTCCAGGGTCACTGGTGCTGCTGAAGTGGGAAAGAGGCAGATTCTTATCCCATCCATGAAAGTACCAGAGTGTTGCGTCGTGTTCCTTACCCATCATCCAAGAAGCAGCTTTCCACCTGGCTGTGCATCAGGTGAGACTCCCATATGGCATAGCTGAATTTGCACAGAGGAGGGCTGTTACGATTAGATCTAAAATATTCCCCACAGAGTGAAGGTGACTGGATCAGGGGTGCTGAACTTATCAACAGATTCGTCATGGAGGAGTGCGGTCGCCAAATGTGCTGTTAGTGGGTGGGGCCTGGTGGAGGCTGGACCTGGGGAGTGCACTCCTATTCCTCACTCCTCCCTTTGCTCTCTGCTTTTTGACCTCCATGCAGTGAACAGCTTTCCTGCACCGTGCCCTTTTGCCATGCTTCTTCTGCCCTGGCACCAGCCACCTATGAGTTGAATCCTTTTCAAACTGTGAGCCAAAATAAACCTCTTTTCCTTCACGTTGTGGGCTTGGGTACTGTCCTCCACAGACAGGAAAGCGACCAATACAAGGGCTAAATTAAGGTGCTATCTACAAAGACCTAAATGGGGCTTAGGAGAAGAAAGAGGAACAGAGTTCTGCTACATCCCTAGACCTATGGGGCAGAGGAAGGCATGGTTCTTGAACCAGAAGGACTGAGTCACAGGGCTCACCAGCTCCCTTGAAAGACACAGTCACCACTGGACGCAGCAGGGAGGGGACCTGGAGATGGCAACCTTGACCTCACTCATTTTGTCTGAGGAGCTAGCCAGAGTTCCCCACTAGCTGAGGCTGGGCAGCTTGTCCAATGTCATCCTGTGACTCACTAACTTTGGTATATATCAGCATCTGCTGGAAGACTGTGCAACTCAGGTCAAAAGATCCTATTCTGAAGTATCTGATTCTGTGGGTTAAAGAGAGGCCTGATGTTTGCCCTTTTGATAAGTTCCTGGCTGGTCTGGGGAGCAAACACACTTTGAGAATGGCTCATGTAGCCTCCACAGGGCAAAGACCTGGAAAAAAAAAAAAAAAGGAAAGCAATTCTGCAACAACGAGTAACCTGGTGACCGTACAATAGCATCAGCACTTGGCAGGCCTCAGTCTCCTCATCTATAATGAGAGAGATCTAGAAGATGCTTTCTAGTCCATTCCATACTGTCAGGGGCCCTGCAGAACCTAAACCCCCTTTCTTTGAGCGGCCATAAATGTCGCTCTTGCTGCTGTAAGGTGAAAGGTTAAGATTGCCGAGGACTCTGTAGTGGCTTATTGAATGAGCAGTAGTACGTCATTTGGGTAGATTCTTGTGTTTTCTATTTATTTTCTGTAGGATTTAAAGCTATTTAGAAAAGGACATAAATATTTGATTTTCCCAAAATGCTCCACTACAGATGAAAGGAGACATTCACTACATCAAATAGTTTACTATGTTCTAAAATAGAAGCCCCATTTGACTTGTATAAAACCAGACATCAGTGAAATCATTTTAAATATTATAAAAGAAAGTGTCTAATTAACAAAAGTCGGGTGGAGCATTCTAATACTTCTTTTTTCAATAGCTCATTTGTAAAAGACAAAAACTCCCAGGGAACTTCCAAATCACTGGTGACTACATGTGTGAATGCGTGTGAGAGTGTGTTTGTGTGCGCACGCACATGCATCAAGTGTTTACACACCTCTTCATGGGTGTTCGTTTCATGTTTCACATATTTAAAGTGATGCAAATGATGGATGGACAAGGCTGAAAGGGTTTGGAAAATTCTCATTTATTCTTTGGTTCACATTTCACTTCAGTCAATTTAATTTTTTTCTTAAGTTCTTATGCATTGGCTGGTGGATAGTAGTAGAGCCCCCTCCCATCAGTTGTAAATTAAAATCTCCAAAAATTTTAAAATATCCTAAGACTGATCTTGCTTTTTCTTCAGATAGCTTTGACTCAGAAATGCACTCTTAAATTACTGATTCATGTATTATTCATGATTTATGGCTATGAGGCCAACCCTGTGGTTCAAGGCTACATCAGTCAGTCATGGTGAGGATTGCGGTCAGGGTAAAGTGTATCAGGTGCCTCTAGGGCACATCTTTCAGCAGGAGATTTCGGAGACCTGGACCTATAGAATAAGCTGATGCCTTAGACCTGTTTCATTTGTTCACTTGACAAACTGTCTCGAGAACCTACTTGTTCTGGGAACCTTCCCTGCTGCTGTGTGGTAGGTGCTCCTCATAGAGCTAACATAGAGCTGACTATGAAGAGCCAGAGCACAGGGTGGCACACTTCCCTATGGCCTCCTAAGGTTTCTGAGGGCAGAGACGGGCTTGGTCATTTCATGACTGAACACACAACTACCTAGCAGTACTGGGTTCCCAGTAAATATATGCAGAAAGACAATACCACATGATCCCATTGTGTGTGGAACCTAAAAAGGTGGATCTCCAACGTTGAAAATAAACTGCTGATTACCAGAGGCCAGTGAGAATGGGAGTGGGGTGGTGAAGCAATGGGTACTAAATCATAGTTAGGAGCAGGAAGCTCTGGTGTGCTCTTGCATAGCAGGGTAACTAGGGCAAATATAGACAACAATAATATACTGTGTATTTTGAAAATCTATAAGGAAAGGGCTTGAATGTTTTCATCATAAAGAAATGATCAATGTTTGAGGAGTTAGATACATTACTATGATTTAAACATTACACAATGCATTGAACATCGCATAGTACCCTACAAATATTTATTTTTTTGTATATCAGTTCAAAAAATTAATTAAAATTGGTGAATATTCAGTGTTTGCCATAGCTTCTACAACATCTATTGATATTTAAGAATTGTTATCTGGGTGTGGGAATTGTAACCTGAATGTAATTCCAGCACACTGGAGGCTGAGGCAGGAGGACTATAAGTTTAAACCCCATTTGGGCAACTTAGTGAGACCCCGGGACTTATCTCCCAGAAGATATAGCTCAGTGTGAAGGCCTGCATTCTGTCCCCAAGGAAACAAGAAAACAAAACAAGGGGAAAATATTGCACACGTGTGCTACTACATGGACCCTCGGTTTCTACCCTTCCCCGACGGGAGCGTCTCTCTTCCAGAGTGACTCATACTCAGCTTGTAAGCCCCCGCGGGAGGAAGTTCCCGGTTTGAAGAAGAGCAAATGTCAGTCTAAGCAGAAGGGCCAGCAGAAGTGCATGTCACAGTTGATAGCCAATTCAGTAGGACATAAAATTCCAGTAGGAGAAGCTAGCTTTCTGAAATGTAAGCTCCAGGGGCCCTGAGAGCTATGTAACAGCAAATCGTTAGGTATTGGGTGTGTGGAGGTTATAGTCTGCATTACAAATTTGGATCTTCCAAATGTTCTTTTATTGGATGTCATAAACTAGGATGAGGACAAGCGCAGCACGAGAACACAGGGGACTTTCTCCTCTCCAGAGGAACTCGTAGGGATTAAATTTCACAGTCCTGTCGTCCAGCTGTTCTTTTGTCTCATGTTCACAGGAATCACTGATTTTTCTTTTTATCCTTGTCTCTACTATCTGGCTGAAACTGAGTTCCTTTTTCCTGCTTTGCCATTAGTGGGAGTGGGGCGGCAGCTGCCTGCTGCTCTCACAGCCCTCTGCAGGACATGGGAGGCACCGGGTGTCTCCTAGATGGTTATCTGCTCTCGCTTCCTAGCCCTCCAGGGCCTTTGGCCTTACCCTCTGTGGCCCGGAGTGGGGTGGGGCCGTTCGTTCAGAAGTGCATGGAGCCCCCTGCATCTCACTGTACCCCTGACCCTGCTCGGAGCTGATGCCAATATTAAGGAAAATATCCTTGTGCACTTCTGAACGGCTCCCTTCGCCAACTTTCCAGAAGCTTCCCCCTGCAACTCCTTCACTCTTGATTTGCCCCCTCACTACTGATTTGAAATAAAATTGAGGGCGCATGGCGTTTCCTCCCCCTCCTCTGTCCCTCCTTGAACTCCCAGGCCACTCCTTGTCCCCAGAACACCCTCTTCCCTCCTAGCCCGAAACCATTCTCCTGCCAATATTCAAATAATCCTAAAATCCCATTTTTCTCCCAGAGCCTTTCCCAATAGGCTAGGGCAGGAGGGTGATTCCCCCACCCTCCAGCCCATCCTGTCAGGACTCGCCAAGAGCAGGACATCCATCACACAGCCACACCAAAGACTCTTGCACCATTCCTCTGTTGATTCCAGTGCACTAATTAACACATGCGTTATTTGTCTCAGGCTGGTTTGCCCAGTCCTCACTGTTAGTCCAAATCAGTGAGTTCCATCTTCTTTACACCACAAACTTTTAGAAGAGGGAATTCTTTGATCTTCCATTACAGCCATCAGTAATACTGTGTTCATTTGGGTTCTGGCCTGTGGTCACAGGGAAAAACAGAACTAAAGCAATGCCTTTGGCTTCCAGTGTTAATTAAAGAGAATGAGGCTGGGAGTGGGGGGGAGAAAGGGGAGAGGAAAGAACCTGAGTGAGATTTTTTAAAGACCCTATATTATGCCTCTGCTTCAAATGTGGCATCTTAGGGATTCCCACCTGAACGTAATGTGGGACAATGAGGGACATTTTCTACATGAGGCTCAGAGAGGTTTAGTAAGTAGATCACCCAAAATCAAACTGTAAGTTCTGGAACCAATAAGCAAATCTACGTCTATCTGGATTTCTCTTCCTTGCAGCCTTTCTAGTATGTGTGACAAGTGTTAAGATTCTCCATACTTGGTTAGAATAAGGAGCCTCAGAGTTCTGTCTAAATGCATGTGTTGGTCATAAAGAAGGGAAGTTCTTAATGAAAATCTATCTCGTGTTAGACAGTTAGCTCAATGTATACAACCTACTGATGTTGGATGAATTGTTTCCTTTAGGTATAAGGAAGATACCAAATGAAATGAAATGTTTATGGACACTTTTTCCATCATGGATCTGAATAGTACTCTCACAGAAAAATGTCACATGGTCATAAGAACAACTTGGAACCTGTTTTTTTTTCCTAAAAGATAGAAAAACAGACACCCTTTGAGAAATATAGTAGGCCACTATGTATAGACCAAAAAACCTTTAAGGGGACTCTTTCTCTGTACATTGGTGGCTTGTAATGTTCTTTTATAGCCTGCAGGAATGACCCAAGTAGTGACAGATATGTTGAAAGTGTTTTAGGGAAGATTTCATCAAGGTTATAATAAAAGGCTTTGGGCTTCCTGATTTTTAGCAACTTAGTGCAAATGTGCAGATGGAGTGCAATTTATTCCTGATAGAGCCATTTCCATCAAGACTTCTAGATCCTTCTCTCTCCCAGTCACCACCTGGGAGGTTGCTGGAGGCTGTTTGTGGGAGGGTGGAACAATGACAACTCTAACACCTTGTCCCTATCTCCTCACCTTTAAATTTTCAATTTTTGTCTACTTTTTATTTTTAAAAAATAATAATATAGAGCACTGTCTTAGTAACTTTTTCATCATTTTGACTCAATACTTGACATCCACAACTTAGGGAGGAAAGAGTTATTGTAGCTTACAATTTCAGAAGGCCTCAGTTTATTCATGGGTGGGCACCTGGAAAATGGTGGAATCACATGGTCGGGCCGCAGCTAGAGCTACAGCTGCCAGGAAGCAGAGATCCTCACAGAATGGTGTAACAGAGAGAAAACTGGGAGGAAGGGTGGTACCAGCATACGCCCCTCCAGGCCAAGCCCTAAGTATCTACCCCTTCCTCTCAGGCCCCACCTCCAACCCTACTTTGGGGGGACATTCTGGATACAAACCACCACAATCACTTAAGGTACTGTGCATCATGAATGAATTTACACTAGCCCTTGATTACTTGTTTTGATAAAGACACAGAAAGATGCTGTCCAGGAATGGTTGTATAACGTGTGCTCAGGAGTGTAGAGGTCAGATTGACAAAGTAGCTTTGTGGTCTGAAGCTGTAGCTCCCTTTGTTTCTTGGGGGCAGATTTTGGTGTGGAGCTTCAACAGTGGCTTGGAGCTCTGCCGGTAAGTAGGAAGGGCGTGGGTGAGGCCCATCTGATAGAAATGTAATAGGACCCACAACCTGAGTCCCATACATAACTGTAAATTTTCTAGGAGCCATGTTTTAATAAAGAAAAATAAAACAGATGAAGCTAATTTGAATAATATGTTTTATTTAGCCCACAATATTCAAAATATTATTTCAACATGTAAGTACATTTTTAAATAATATGTTCTTTTGTTTGTTCACATGAGACCTTAAAAGTCTGATGTGTGCTTTACATTTATAGCACACCCTAATTTGTTTTATCCACACGTGACTGATGTTTATCACATTGTCCAACATAGATGGGGACAGTTATTTCTTCTGTAACTCCTTGCTGTGTTTTAAATGTGTCCTCGCAGAAGTTCATGTACTGGAAACTTATTCCTCAAGTTCATGTGTTAATAGTATTTGGAGGTGGGGTCTTTGGGAGGCAATTGGAGTCCTGAGGGTGGCTTTCCAATGACAGCACGCATTGCTTTCTGGGAAGAGGAGTGACCTGAGCTTGTGTGCTCCCACGCTCTCGCCATGGGAGTCCTCTGCCATGCTGTGATGCACCAAAGCCCTCCTCAGAAACCCAACAGATCTTGGATGTACCAGCTTTCAGAATCTAAAGCTGAATAAATTTTGATTTGTTAAAATAAAGCACTTGGTCTCATGTATTTTGGTATAACAACAGAGAATGAATTAAGTCATAAAAGCTAATGGAGCATCTGCTTTGCTTTACCTGGACCGCTCACCCTGGGAAAGTCAGCCACTACGACACAAGGACATTCAATCAGCTATGTGCAGAGTCCACATGACGAAGAAATGAGGCCTGCTGCCAAGCTCAGGATCTGCCTCCACCAACTGGGGGATC
Organism: Ctenodactylus gundi; assembly: GCA_004027205.1. Taxonomy (NCBI): domain Eukaryota; kingdom Metazoa; phylum Chordata; class Mammalia; order Rodentia; family Ctenodactylidae; genus Ctenodactylus; species Ctenodactylus gundi. Next base: position 358,163 of record PVKB01000132.1, read on the forward strand.
TGCCTCAATGAGTGGGCCCACCATTGAGGGCTTCCAGTCCCATCAAGCCTTCCATTGACTACGGCCTGTGTGGGTTCCTGAGCTTGGCCACCAGCTCAGTCCCTTCTAAACTCTTGGCCCACAAAAGTATAAGGTAGCAAATAGTTATTATTTCTTTGGATGGTTAAGTTTGAGGATAGTTTATTATTCAGCTATAGATAACTAATATAATTACCCATTAACTGTACTTAGGAAGGAGTAGATATTAATCTCTGAAATATTACAATTACATAGAAAATTAAATTTATTCATACTAGATACCAAATTTAAATTTTTCCAAAAGGAGAAATAGATTTTTCCTTATTTATTTATTTATTTATTTATTTATTTATTTATTTTTGAGTCAGGTGCTCACTCTGCAGTTTTGGCTGGTTCTGAACTCGCTCTATAGTTAAGACTGGCCTTGGACTCAGGACAATCCACCTGCCTCAGCCTCTTGAGTGCTGGGATTACAGAGGTGTGCCACCACGCCCATTTTATGTGGTGTTGGGGAATTGAACGTGGATACTTGGCATTTGTGTAGCACTTGCTAGACAAGCTCTTTAACCGCTGAGCTATTCCTCCAGTCTCGACCTTTCCTTTTATATGAAGAAAAATTATCCCTGAAAATTGAAGGGAAAGTAAAAATTTTTCATGACCAAGAATCCCCAAAGAAATATGTGAGCATTAGCCTAGCATTGGAGAAAATACTTGGAGGAATCTTTGAGAGAAACGGGGGGACAAGCAGCACAAAAGAACATGGAGAAAAGGAAACATCTAAAGAGAAAATGTAAAAAAAATTAGATATCAATTATTTGATTGGTATCACACTAAAACAGAACCATGTTTCTCATGAAATTTGTGAAACTTCCCCTCATGATTATTATTTTATTAGTATATTAGTTTGCAAAACATAATAATTAAATTAAACAAGGGAAATTGGTATGAAATCTTAATCTGTGAAACTTTTTGGGGTTCATGTGTATAGATATTCAGCTGGGAGTAGAGTGGCAGAGGGCAGTGGTTTTGATCTGGGATATCATTAGTGCTAAAAACAGTAAGAGTTGGAAAATAAATGGTTCTTGGGGTCTTATCCCTGACCGTTTCATTGAGTGGTAAAGGTACAGATCACATAGCCTCAGTCCACTGGCTAAGAACTCAGTTGGCTATTGGTTCAACCTGTGACTCTTCAATTTTGTGTTTCAATTTCATACTCCGTAACTAAATTTGTAGTAATGATCTTTTTTCTTTCTGATCCTCTTTGGGAAAGAGCTCTTCAAAAATTCTGAAAAAAAGAATACTCAATTAAAAAATAAATGAATAACCAAGGTTTATATCTTGTACCAAACATATTCAACATCATCAAATCTGTGTCGTTTGTCTTGCTAACCTAAGTAACAATAACTTACTTTGGTTAGTGAGGTCATAGACAAGCATTTTCATCTAAGTATCGGGAGGTGAAGAATTGAGCATATCTATGGGAACATTAAATTTTCTTTAGACGCTTTAGAGCTATAAACATGGCTAGTGGAGAGTCCCTGGGGAATTCCCGGAGCCGGCTCTGCTGCTCTGCACACCATGTACTCATGGTAAATGCGGTTGACTCATCTGAGATTTAGGTCATACAGCGTCCCGCTGCATTTTCTCCCACCTTCTTTTCCACCTTCTTTTATAACGTGGAAGTATAAATCCAAATGCAAAGGATCTTCAGGGTTATAAAATCTGACCATACACATTACAATTCAGGCTTCCCCAAACTGTCCCATTTTTCCTTTCTACAAGATGTACTTCTTTTTAACTTTTCCTTTTAAATATTGCCCTAGCTATTAAAATATACTGTCATCTTGAAATGCAGTGCACGTCGGTTGCTTTCAGTTTGCTCTGTACGCTGACCGTGACAGTACCCTCGGTGTTACAACTGCTTTTTCCGACTTCGGCCCACCTGCCCTAAGCCCCCTCCGCGCCTGCCCTCATCTCCTTTCCTGCACTGCGCCTCACGAGTATCTTGCCTCTTCCAGTGTACACTTGTTTTGTGCTCAGAAACACGTTTTTACGGATAAATTTATATTAACTACATGCTCCCGGGCATTATAATAGCTTTTTTATTTATGAAGCAAACCCTAACGAAGTTAAACTATTAATGATTAATATGGCTCAGCCTGGCCATATTTTACCCGGAGATATTTTAACCATTCATTCATTCGCTAAGTGAAGAGAGAGACCCTAAGATAACCAGCTGCCTAGACTAGGCTGCTACCCTGAGCCCAACCCCCTCCCAGTACTGACCATCTGCGTTCAAAAAGTTGCTCAGACATTGTCTGATGCCGCCCAGATGTGGAAGCGGACGTAGGAGAAACAACCAGGAGCGGGTGTGCGCCCCTGGGCGGGCGGCGTTTCCTCTATTTGACACAAAAATAACACACAAGTTTCCTGTGGGATTTGTGGACAGCTCAAAAGGCGGCTGGCCATGAGCTATCTTCGCTCTGCCACCATGGCTGCCGCTGTCCTGCCGGCGGGTCAAGGCAGGGAGCTGCAGAGGGGCTTCGGAGGGACGGAACGTCCAGCGGAGGCCGGGCCCAGTCTGCACGCCAGGGAGCGCGGCAGGAGGGAGGGCATCCGCTGACCCAGCTGGACTGAGCTGCAGATGGGCCGTAAGACAGAGACGGGCCGTGCCCTGCACGCGGCCTGGGGTGAACAAGCCACAGCCGCCTCCTCACCTGAGAAGCCCAGAGAGAACCATCTGCTCCTGCCCGCAGCAGCCGGGCAGGTGCGCGGGGGAGGGAGGGCGACGCGTTTGCAGATGGTACTGGGGACCGAACTCAGCTGCGCTCGGACGCTGAAACGCACTATTTCATTTCATTTCCTTCCTTCCTTCCTTCCTTCCTTCCTTCCTTCCTTCCTTTCTCTTTCTTTCTCTCTCTCTCTTTCTCTTTCTTTCTGTCTGTCTGTCTGTCTGTCTGTCTGTCTGTCTGTCTGTCTGTCTGTCTTTTGTTCCTTTCTTTTTGCCAGGGTCTTGCTAAGTTGTCCAGGTGGGACTCAAACTTGTGATATCCCCGCTTTAGCCTCTTAAGTAAGGAGGACTACAGACAGGCATGGGACACTGCACTCAGCTTAAGGAAACTTTATTGTTGAAAATTTCAAACATAAAGATGGAAATAGTAAAATAGTAAGTTGCATTAACCATCTCTAACAGCGACCAACTCACAACTAACTCACAGTCAGTCTTTTTCATCCATAACCTCCAATTTCACCCTAAGTAATTTTGAAGTGAGTCTTAAATGTCAAAATATATATATATATATATATATATATATATATATATATATATATATATAGTTTTTTGAGACAGGGTCTCACTCTATAGCCCAGGCTGTTCCTGAATTCACTATGTAGCCTAGGCTGGCCTTAGACTCAAAGCAATCCCCCTGCCTCAGCCTCCAGAGTGCTGGGATTACGGGTGTGTGCCACCACACCCGGCTTTATGTGATGCTGGGGAATTGAACTTAGAGCCTTGCCTTTGTAAGCAAGCACTTTAACCACTGTGCCATCCCTTCAGTTCCTTCATAAATATTTTACTATCTAGTATTTAAAAATAAGGACCTAAAAATAAGTGTATCATTTCAGAACATTATCATATATTACCTAATTGTATAATGATTTTAAAAGCATGATGCAAAATGTTTTCCTCATATGACAATTAGATTTTATGACTTTAAAGACTTTGAGTTTACAGTTTCCTCTCCTTTTTTTCTTTCTTGCAATTTATTTACTGAAGAAACTTGGCTGCTTTGCTGCAGCTTCTCGTCATCTGGATTTTGGGGATTGTTTCCATATGACTTTGTTTAGCATGTTCTGGTTGGCATTTTTGCAAATTGGTAGTTAGTTGCTTGATCAGGTTTAAGTTGGTTTGACTTTTTGGCAATACTGTTTCATAGGTGATGACATGTTCTTCCTCAGAAGAAAGGTAATGTCTAATTATCTCCATCTTTTTCTTCTTTTTCACTCTTTTTTCTTTTTTTCCTTGTTTTTCTTGGATTGCGGTACAAAATAAAACACATTCTCTACCTTTATCATCTTAATCATTTTAAGTGTACAGTTGTGAAATTAAGCTCACATTGTTGTACAACCATCACTGTTATCTATATCCAGAACCTTTTCATGTCTTCAACTGGAATTCTGTCCCCATTAACACCTCCCCACTGCTCCCCCTTGGGCCCCCAAGAAATACCATTCTACTTTCTGTCACTAAGAACTGACTACTCAGGGTACGTTATGAAAGTAGAAGCACACAGTATTTTTTTTTTGCAATTAGTTTATGTTGATAAGCATAATGTCCTCAAAGTCTGTATACATTGTAGCACTATCAGAGTTTCCTTCATTTTTAAGGCTGTATAATATTCCACTGGCTATAGAGAATCTGTTTTGCCTATCTTTTTATTCATCTGTGGACACTTGGGTTGTTTCCATGGATCATCTATTGTGAATAATGCTGCTATGAACACAGTGTCCAAAGATCTCCTCAAGATCTTGTTTTAAATTGTCTTGGGTCTATACTCAGAAGTTGAATTGTTGTATCATATAGTAAATCTGTTTTTAATTTTTGGGGGGAGCTTAATATTATTTTTCAGTACCTGCAGCATTTTGCATTCCCACCAGCAGTATGCATGGTTCCAATTTCTCAACATTCTCACCAACACTTCTTATTTTCTGGGGTTTTTTTGTTTGTTTGTTTGTTTGTTTGTTTTTTAGTAACCAGTCAATTCACTTAAGGTAATGTCCCACTGTGGTTTGGGTTTACGTTTCCCTAATGATGAGTGATACTGAGCATCTCTGTGTATATTTATTGAGCATTGTACATTTTCTTTAAAGAAATGTGATTTTACATCATTTGCCCATTTTCAAAACAGGTTGTTTAGTTTTTCTTGTTGAATAGTAGGGTTTCTTTGTGTATCGTGGATACAAATATTTTATCAGACAAATTTCAAATATGTTCTCTTGCTGTGTTGGTTAGCTTTTCACTTTTTTGATTGGGTCCTTCAATGCACAGAAGTTTTAATTTTTCCTGTAGGCCCATTTGTCTATTTTTACTTTGCTGCCTGTCTTTTGGTATCATAACGGAAAATATTTCCAAATTCAGTGCCAGAAAGTATAACTTTCTTCTACAAGTCCCTTTATAGCCATCAATGATGATCATTGTCAAAGGTAATTATTTTATCCAAGGTTCCCAAAAATGCAATATTCCAATTCAGTCTTCATTCATTATCCGGCTACAGTGCATTTATAAAGAGAAATGTCCTTCACCAGCTCTTTGGTTACACTTGAGGCTCATTTTATATTAAGAACATTTATTTTCTTCTGTTTATTCACAAAATGTCAAAGCAATGTGCTGGTTTCCTACCATCCTCAAAAGGTGGCAGATGAGTTGAGAGATATTTTGTGTCATTATAAACTTACAGATTTAATAATTTTGGTGGTTTTAATCCTCTATGGTTATTATTTGTATTGTTGCTCAAATATTTCCATCTTTAGACAGAGGAAGGCTCTTCAAGTTGGCCCCTAAATTCCTTTGGCATGTCTCTAGGATTCTTTGACAGATTCCTTGCTTTCTGGTATTCCAAGATGTTTTGGGACTATTTACAAATTTCCTGTCCCAGACAGAATCAGCCACTGAGATAATATTTAAATATAAATAGTACTGAGCTTTTAAAATCTAGGCTGAAACTGCTTTACTAATTGGAACATTGTGTAATTGGACTAAACTATCTCAAGATTCCTGACTATTGAGAAAAGCATGACCAAGGCAGCTATAAGAAAGCCTGAAATGATTTCACATGGATCTCTTCAAGGAACTGAAACTTCTCAGCTGATGCAGCAATCCACATGAGGGGGCGAAGGAGGCAGTTGGAGAAATAGCTTTGGAGTTCAGAGGAGAAGTCCAGGCTAAAAGAACAGACCTGGGAGTTTTCCTATTGGCTTAAATGTAAGTCTATAACTCTGAGGTGTGGATCCGCTGATTTAGGGAGAAAATGCTGAAGGAAAAGAGGAGGCCAAGGGCAGAGCTCCGGGGTGCACCAACTTTTAGCCTTTAAGAAGAGATGGAACCTGCAAAGCGCCCCAAATATTTAGTGACTTAAGATACAACCAGAGCATCAAGGTGGTCTTGGAAGTAAGCGTATGCTTCCAAGAGGTCAGCTGTGTCAGAGAGAAATGCTGCGAGACAAGAAGTCAGAAAAGTGGCCACTGATGTGGAAACCCTTTGTGGCTGTGATCAGAATTACTGTTCATTCTGGTGGAGATGGAGGTATTAGTGGAGTGGATTGAGGACATAAACTGTTCTTGTGGCATCTGTCGGACAGCAAGCTGTCAGCTCACAACACCAAGTGGTAAGTCGAGGGTTTCATTACCAAAGTCCCCACCTCCACACATGAAGCAGAACTTTACACATTGAAATGGGCAGCCTGGCAGAGAAAACGGTGGCGTACTGTGGACTCATCGGATCCACTACCCTTCTGACTGTGAAGCCAAGTGTGGTGGCATGTGTCTGCAATCCCAGTGCTCTGGGAGGCTGAAGCAGAAGGATTGCAAATTTGGGCCCAGACTAGGCAACTTAGGCAACTTATTGACCCAGATAGACCCTTTCTCCAAATTGAAGAAAAAGAAAAAAAGAATGAAAGAAAGGCTGGTGATGTAAGACAATATGAAGGCCCTGGGTTTAGTCTTTGGTTTAAAAAAATGGAATAAAAAATAAAATAAAATTTCTCCTCTCAGTCATTTTTAAGTGTATAGTTCAGTAATGTTAAGTGTATCTACATTGCTATGCAATGGGTCTCCAGAACTTTTCATTTTGCACACTGAAGCTCTATATCACTTAAAAGCAACTCCCCATTGTGTACATCACCATTCTACCTTCTCTTCCATTTCTACAAATCTGACTACTCCAAGGACCTCATATAAATTACTTGCTTCTTAAGAAAGCTGGATTCACAGAAGCTGGGCGTGGTGGCACACGCCTGTAATCTCGGCACTTGGGAAACTGAGGCAGGAGGATAGCCTTGAGTACAAGGCCAGCCTGGGCTACATAGTAAGTTCAGGGCCAGCCTGGGCTATAGAGTGAAAGCCTGTCTCAAAAAAAGGAAGAAAGGAAGGAAGGAAGAAAGAAAGAAAGAAAGAAAGAAAGAAAGAAAGAGAGAAAGAAAGTTGAATAAACTCAGACCCCAAAAGGTATGTGTGAAGAACCTTACAGCTGAACAGGGCCATGAAGACCAGCTAACTCCTAGCAGCACGTTGGGAGCCCAGGGACAAGCCAGACCTCTGGGTGCACAGAACACTTCCCCAGCTTGCAGCCTCCAGAGTGCTGAGCCTGGTGGGTGCCAGCACAAACCTAGACACTCATCAGGAGAGGGAAGCAGCATTAGAGAAAGCGAGGTACAAAGTGCCTGGTGCAGCAGTTGGGGAGGACTCCCCTGGAAGGGCTCAGCTCAGTCAGCGTCTCCTTCAAAGCAGGGACCAGAGCAAAAGAGAAATCTGAAGTCCAAAGCAACGTTTGCACCCATCCTGCTGCAAAGCTGGGTGTCACTTGGACCCGTTGGGACAGCTGAGGCAGCTCTGCTGCTTTGAAGTGCAGTTCTACAAGAGAGTCCCTGGAAGCCTTCTGAGAACAGAGCCTACATCCAGCACAACTGGCTCATCTTCCAAACGCTCAAAGATTTTCTGCAAGGAAGATCCTCCCGCCCTGCTGCAGTTACCTGAGAGACCAGTCTGAGGTCCTCAGTCATAACCTGCAAAGCCCACAGTAGGGATGTGGTGACATGGAGATTCATTTGTTAATTCATGAATGTTTGCCCTTGTACTATCTGACTTAGGTTCAGCATCACAGCCTAGGTTTTATTTTCACTCCTAGTAACTTAACTGAGGCAAAAGAGCCTTGGTTTTTTGTCCTAAATCTACTACCTACCAGCTGTGTGATCTCGACCACCTTACTCAACTCCTCTGAACCTGAATACTGGATCTGTGAGGAACATGGATAATGCTTACACCTGAGAATTTGTTTTATTAAATGAAATTATGTATGAAAGTTAATTTATTGATCATACACTATAATCAAATTTTGTGTTTCATCTTTTGGCCTTAAAAAGACATTTTGTCAGTGAAGTAGGTCCTCCTGCAGCTTCCCCTTGCCAGGACATAAAATTCAGCCTTCTGACCGTCACCTAGGATTGTCAAGAGAGTTGGGGTCCTCCCCGGCTCTCACCTCAATTCTGGTCACTGCCTCATTCCCCTTTCTGTTCCCGTCACTGGGGACTTCTGGTTCTTGAGCATCCTAATGCTGCTTCTCCCCAGGATTAGTGTGCCTACACTTCTTCCCCTCTGCAATGCCTGTCACATGACTTGTCCCGTCTCCTACCTTAGTATCAATTCTGTTATCACTTCAAATATAATTTTATCAGATCAGTATCTAATATTGTCTCCTGACCTGTTGACAATCTCAGTAATTGAATTTTTTCCATCATAAAATCATTTTCTCCTTCTCAATGTACATTTTACATTGTTCCTGTGTAACTTACCAAAAAGAGACATGAAGCTTAGAATTTTGCCCTTTTATGACTATGTATCTCACGTAAGGTAATGCCTGGCTCATTGGAGGCATTTAATAAATATTTGTAGAGCAAATTAATTACTAATGGGGACTTTTTCAATTAAATTTTAAATAGACTCATGGGAGCAAAACAAGATTCAAATCATAATTATAAGGAATCTATATAACAAATATATAAGGAATCTGTTATATAATATAAGAAATCCGTTTCTTCGAGTATTCTATTTATTCTAGATAAAAAATTTTGTGAGCATGCTATTTTAGCATCTACTTTTTTTCAACATCTCTGACCTCTATACATCATGTTGTTTCTATTAAATTTGAAATTTATCTTACTTCCATGACTGAGTCTATTTAAAAGTCAATAGGAAGTGTATTCACTGGCCTGTGATGACAGCTCCTCCTCCCTCTGTTGGACTGTATTAAATCCTCTCCAGTCACCCCATCTCTTGGCTGAGGCTTTGGTCTTTCGTCCTCCCAGGGCTCATTCCCCAGGTTCTGCAATGGACACATTTGCAAACTCTTCATTTCTATGGTTCTGCTGCTCCTCAAGAGTATCAGGGAAGATGAGTTAGGAAGGTGGACAGGAGGGATGTAAAAAAATAAACAGCGAAGACCCCAGGAGTGATTATGACACTGGCTCAGATTCTAATTTTCTCCTGCTCCATGGGGTCCTCGTATACAACCCCAGAAATACCATGTGCTAATAGGGAGCACTTTCAGTGACGGAACAACAACAACAAACATAATAAAAGAAAACCCATGACTTCAAACATCTCAGCAATACAGAGCCTGTCTCAGTGAGAAAGTGCAGAGTCTTCCAGATATTCAAAAACACTTCTGAGGTGGCATCCTATGCTAATCGTGGTTTCCTTCATGAGAGGCATTCAACAAGAATCCTTGAAGTGTTTCATAAATACGGTGCAACACAGGTATTTGATGTGGAAGTTTTAACAAGAAAATGTTTTTGATAACAATTGGAGTTTAATGTGTGTCAAATATTTCTACCTCACTCTCCAACTGAGCTATTTTCTTTAACACTATGGCATACCACTATGTTAGACATCGTTGTATGTTTGTGTGTGTGTGTGTGTGTAAAAGGTTTAGCTGAACATCATAAAAGTTAGTCTTGATAATCAACCTACATTTTCTAAATCACCAAAAGAATTTAAGAGAACAGATACGGCCACTGGGAGGGCATGTCATACTTGTACACTCCAACCCATCAGCTCCTACTTCTTAGGTCTGTACTCCCATCTGTGCCCCAGGGGGAAAACACCAGACACACACACACACACACACACACACACACACACTCCTAGCCTGGTGTGGTGGTAAATGTCTGTAATCCCAGAGAAGGCTCTCCCTTTAATCTCCAGTACAAAAAAAAAGAAAGAAAAAAACAACTCATTTGTTTTTATTTCATTATTATTTGTGCCCTAGGGTAGAGTGACCTTTTTCTTTTTTTCTTTTCTAAGGTAAAATGAGCCATTTTATCCACTTGCATTTCTCTTTTGGAAGACATTTAGCAGGGAATCTGCAAAGAACCCCCACCATGTGTTAGTTGGACCGGGTTAGAACTCCACCGTGGTCAAGCTGGGGTTTTGTTTGTTTTTACATGCACTGTTACAGCTGACCCATCAAGCTGTTTATCTGGCCACGGACACCATTGTCAAAGAGCTGCCACCTGCAGTAAGATGGATTGCAAACAAAACCAATCTTACTTCCAAATGTGTAAATTACAAATTAGGGTGGCGAGAATTTGTCTTGAAGCTACAAGCAGTTAAACAATTATACAAGGAGTGATCAAAATATATGGTGAATGTTTAAATCTGAAACATTTATTACAGTAACACACCTTGAAATTAATCTCCCTCAAAAAACTCCCCCCGGCTCCATGGCACTTGTCACTTTCCGCGGAGTTGTGGAGATCCTGTTTTGTAAATGGCTTCGTAAAATGGAATAAAACTACGGTGAATGCTGCTGCCGGCTGCAGTCTAACAGAAAGGTCGCTGTAAAAACATTCTAGTATGTCCTCATCCACATTGTGCATGGAATCTGGCACCCCGCAACTTTTGGCTCTTCTCCAAAGGAAAAATGACTGTAAAAAGTAAACCTTGTAAGTTGATTCAAAACAGGACAGCCATGCCAGCACAACTACAGACACTCATAAAAGGGCCTTCCAAAACCACTCCAGAGAGTGGCAGGAAAGCCGGGAGATGTGTGGTGTGAAGGGTGCTTGATGACAATGTGTCTTTTGCTACAATACATTTTTAAAATTTAAAACACTCACCATGTGTTTTGATCACACCTCACATCTGACTTTAACCAGCTTGAAAGTATTTAATGGAGCAACAGTTCTGTGCCAACCATTAGAGACTGAGAGGAAGGGAATCATCAGGAACCAACTGCAGTTGGCTGAGATGGAGATCAATAGATTGACACGAATGGGAATTAGAAGAAAGAGAAAGCTTTCTTGTGTCAGTCCTTTCTTACAACTTTTTCAAGCTCTTTCAAACAGGCATAACCATAACTCCTCCCTTCCAGGCCTTTCTTCTTTCCTAAATATTTCAGGTCATCCTGTCAGAGCCTCTGTAAAGAAAGACACCCAGAGGGGAAAGAAAGCCAGGCAGAGAAGACCTCCACTAAAATCTTACTAAATTCCCCATTTTGTCCATCCTTTTCTCATTTCCTTTGTAGATTTTTCTCTTAATCTCTAACTAATGTATTCCACTCTCCAGCTTTCCCAACAATCCCATCTGTCTCCCCTGCTAACAACATATTTGGGATTTACAAAGTTTGCTAGTAATGTCCCCAAGAGAAATTAGATAACAAAGTATCTATTTGGTGAACCAGGAGATTTAAACCCTAGCCAACGAGACTCTCTTCCATTGGAAGTAATCTTTGTTATGATGCATTTTATGACCTTTTAGAGTTTGTAGGGCTCCAGTTTGACTTGTAACTGCCTGGAATGTGGCATCAGGTTCCTTTTTATATTGTAAATCCCAGAAAACTAATGACTACAATAAAGAACACAATACGTTGTTTTGGTGTCCTGCTTAGAAGAGTTACATGAACACTAGTAATTTGCTATTTGAAGAAAGAGTCCACAGAAAATTAGCTTAGCTAGCCTTTCCTCACCCACTTGTCGGTGGGTTACTATGAGGAGTTATGAAGGTTAGACATATTTTCATTTATTTATGAACACAGTCAGTATGTGCTATTTTCATAATTATTTTGTAGGAGAGAGGCAACTTCACCTCTGCCCTCTGAAGGACGGATGACTGAGACTGTGAAATAAACCTACTAGAGACAGATTAACAGGAGAAAAGTCTTACTATTATGTGCAAGAAAAGGGATCATGTGACCACTCAGTGAGATATAGATGCTGCTGACCTTCTTCATAGGAAAGAGGGGGAAGGAATGAAGGCCACTAGGAGAAGGGTTGGGGTGCAGGCAGCTCGGGGAGAGTAAGAAATTTGGGGAAAGATAAGCAGGTTTTGCTGAGAGTCTGTCTAGAGTGAGGACCACCTCCAGTCTCTTCCCCAGTGACTTCAATTGATCCTTTCTGGTCCGGTTCCAAGAGAGGAGACTCATGACAATGGCATTCCTTCGGGAGATTTGTTCCTAGGAAAATGAAGGTTGTTCAGAGAAAGCTTCTCATTGCCTTGCTATAGTCAGCACACCTACGCAGGATGCTTTGAGGTGGTATTTGCTCCATTCCTTCACACTCGCTAAGTAATGAGGCCAGAGTAGCCTGGCCTCTGCACTCAACATGCCCAGTGCAGCTCAGATTCGATGGCAGGTGCTCACTCACCAGAATGCCAGGCAGAAAGTGACAAGCATCACAGAAATGTGAGAGTCATACGAGGTAGAGTGTGTGACAAAAGTATGACAGACCCCTTTCCGCTTGTGTGAGAGGGACCAGCTTTTCCCTGGTGGAGGCATCTTCCCTGAGCAGAGTGGATAGGAGTGGACACCCCCAGTCTGCCATTGCCCTAGGTCAACAGTGAGAATGAAAAGGGCCAGATGGGCAGGGAAGGGAAGGCAGGGGAAGGGAAGGCAGGGGAAGGGAAGGGAAGGGAAGGGAAGGGAAGGGAAGGGAAGGGAAGGGAAGGGAAGGGAAGGGAAGGGAAGGGAAGGGAAGGGAAGGGAAGGGGTAAGTAGAAAGGCCACAAAGTACTTGTGTATAAATCTAGTGCAGAATGAGAAAATAAAGGGGGGGGGGGGACCAAAACTCACTCAGTTTATAATGACCATCATTGAACATTTAATATGTACTGTGCTTTTCAAACATTAATTTGGACCTGTTCCTCCCCTGTTCCTAGGTTACAGACTCAGCATTGAGACCCAGGGAGGATAAAGGGCTCTCGCACTCACCTGGGACTCGGATTGGGCTCAGGTATGCCTGACCAGGAGGACATATTCTTCACGGGTCATGTTGCCAACTGACTATAAAAATAACAACTACAGAGCAGACTCAGAGGGAATGTTTTTTTCTTTGGGAACAGCCAAGAGTTATATCTGTTCATTTGCATGTCTCCTCTGCTTTGATAATAATAATAATAATAATAATTCTCCTAAATAATTCTGTCTATGCAGGGTGGCTAGGTTGCCTCATCCCCTGGAATGCCTCTTGAGCATAACTGCCTGTAGGACAGTTTCTCTCACTGTTGAGACCTCTGACAAATGTTTACTTAGCCGGAAATGCTGATATCACCATGCCTGTGTGGACACAGAACCCTGGGGAATGTCAGTCCACAAACCTCCCGTAACTTGCTTTCTTTCTGTTGCCAAACAAGTGTGCAGACCCCCGAGGTGTGGATTCTGTATTTTAGCACTCACCTTCCACAGGCCCCAGCCAGGCACTCAGACTTAGTTGGAGCATTCTGTCCTCCGCCTTTGCCTTTGTGACTAAATCCCCTATGGCTGCTTCACTTTTTGTGTGCGGAGTGAAGAGAGGGGCCAGGAATTAGGGTGGACTTGCGACCCACCAGTGTCCTGGCGGTCCTTCTGGTGTGGCTCTGGGACCTGGAAAGGTTAGACATGGCATCTGGCTCGCTTCCTTGCTTTCCTTGGCCCCCTGTCCCCAGCAGGACGCGCACCACAGCGTCATGGTGTGGCCCATCTCTCCCCTGAACCGAAAGCTCCTTGAAGATCAAACTCTTTCTAATTCAGCTGCAGACTGTGGGTCCCAGCTCAGGACTTGGATCCTTTCACCCCACCACATACATATTTGCTGAGTGAATAAACAAACCCCGGAGTGTTCTGTGAGGTACGGGTGGGACGTCCCAAGGGACGTGCTTATCAGGCCCCTTGGATCTGCGCCACAAGAACTTGGGAGAAGATTCAGGCCTGGGGATAGGATTTTGCAAACACAAATATTGAGAGAATATCTGGTCCACGGAAGTTGCAGAGGGTTGGGAAAACAAGAATTGGGACATCCCAGGATGTTGCAGAGGGAGAGGTAAGCATTTTTTAAACAGTGCTGAATGCTTAGATTTAGAAGGTGCTAAGGCTACAATACAAGGAGATACTTTATTTTCTAGCAACTTTTAATAACTAATATGGCACTGAATATGTTTACTAGAGATCTAAAACACTAAGTGAATTTTGACCCCTACGGTTGGACACTGGGGAAAAGAAAGGCCAAGAGGACTCTACACCCTGCAAACCTTTCTGTTCTTGTTCGATATCGTCTTCTGGACAGCTCAGCAAGGTAGTTTTGTTAACCTCTCCTTGAACACAGGGATGCTGAGTCTAAAGAAATTAAACCATTGCCCAGCATTGCTCCGATGTGAATTCTGATGAATTGGACTTGAAAGACTTGGGTGTCTCCACCAAGTTGGCTCCTCTTCATTTTATTTAGGCTGGGCATGAGGTCCTGTCCACATGTCAACATTCAGGGGCTGTCCCATTGTCCCCAGGTCACTGCCAGCTGCTGGGAAATCCCAGCTAATTTCATCTCAGTTAACACAAGGAGCCCCTAGCAGAAGGGTTTGATTTGATTTCTCTAGAGATCTAGCCTGAGGATTTCCTTATATATCTGATGACCATATCTATTCCTTCTTTTGAGCATTGGATAAAAGAGAATTCAGATGTTCTCACCACTAAGAAATGATAAGTATTTGAGGGGATAGACATACTGCTAATTAGCTTGATTTCATCATTCCATAATGTATACATGTATTGAACATCACACACATCACAAATATATAGTTATTGTTCATTAATTAAAATAAAACTTTTCTTTAAAAAAAGAGAGAAGCAGAACCTCCGTCTCTATCTAGATGGTGTTCCTCCTTCGCTCTGAGATCAAAATTCATGATTTTTTCTGTTTCTTGTCACAGCAGGCCCTCACTCAAGCCCCGCCTGGCAGCTCCCTCCCTCCTGTTGGCAGAAGAGGCATCCTCACCGGCTTCTGGACCACTTAACTCCTTGGGGTCTTATCTCCACCGGCCTCACTGGCTGAGCCCACTGCCTCTTTTGGACCACTTACCAAGTGCCGTCTGCCTGATTCTCTTGCTTCTTGAGAATGACCCTACCAAAAGACTATCATTTGAGGCTACAGGCAGCAATGCTACTGTAAGCCACATGCTTTTTATGGCCATTCATAAACATACATAAGCAGGAGGATTTGTTTTATGGCCTCATGAGAGCCAACATGCTGGCTCAGAGATGCGCAGTGACTGTGCAGCACACACACCAGGGTGCAGAGGCTGTGGGACAAAGGAGCCGGGGCCTCTTCCCATGACATGCCTTGCTGGCTCATGATGTGAGCCAGACTATAGCCTCATGGAACTGGAAAACTCTGTGCTAGAATTTGAATGTATCCCTCAAAAAGTACGTGTTGAAAATGTTGTCCCCAAAGCAACAGTACTGATATGATATATGGGTGGGGAGTAATGGGCAATATTTGGGTGATAGGGACCCCAATCCCATGAATAGGTTGGTTTTGTTATTGTATATCTTAGCTGTTCTAGGAATTGAACCCAGAGACTTTGCACTGGGCTACAACCTCAGTCTTTTTTTTTATCTCTTATTTTTGAGACAGGATCTTTCTAAGCCATTAAGTTACTCAGGCAAGACACAAATTTGCAATCCTCCTGCCTTTCTCTTCCAGAGCACTGTGAGTATAGGCCCACACTATGGTACCTGCCCAACAGGGGAATTGTTGTGAAAGGATGAAGGATGAGCTTGATCTCTCTC
The DNA here is from genome assembly GCA_004027205.1 of Ctenodactylus gundi. Classification (NCBI taxonomy): domain Eukaryota; kingdom Metazoa; phylum Chordata; class Mammalia; order Rodentia; family Ctenodactylidae; genus Ctenodactylus; species Ctenodactylus gundi. The sequence continues at coordinate 373,986 of PVKB01000132.1, forward strand.
TCTCTCTCTCTCTCTCTCTCTCTCTCTCTCTCTCTCTCTCTTCATTTCTGTTCCTTTATCTTTGCCTTTCTGCCATGTGATCCTTTCCATCACATTGTGATGCAGCACGTTGCCAGATGCTCCCACCTTGATCTTGGACTTCCCAGACTCCAGAATTAAAAACCAATAAATTTATGCTCATTGTTAATTACCCAGTGCATGGTATTTTGTTACAGCAACAAAAAATGACCAAGACTCTCGAGGAGTTTAGCAAGTTTAGCAACATAGCAAGAGCTCTTTGAAACATGAGTTATCCTTTCCAGATCCACCTATGGTTGTTTCTGGTTTTTCCCCCGAGTACTAGGGATCCACCCAGGGCCTTTGCAATGAGCTACATCCCCAGCTCATTTTATGTTTTTATTTCGAGACAAGGTCTCTTTAAGTTGCTGTTTCCCAAGCTGGACTTGAACCTGGGATCTCCTGCTTCAACCTCACAGAGAGCCCCCATAGTTCGTTCTTTGGGATTGTTTTGCTTTGGTTTTTGGAGACTTTTTTCTTTCTTTCTTTTTTCCTTCCAGCTTTATTGAGGCATAATTACAAAATAAAAATTAAATATATTTACCATACATACATTGATGCTTTGGCCTGTCATTGTTTTTTTTGCCATTCTGGGCCTCCCTCTGTTTTAATTGGTAATTTCAGTATGTTCACATGTGTTTTGATTACTTTTTATATTGGAACTTATTGCTACTACCTCCTTTTTATTTTTTAATTGCCATGTTTTCTCTTTCCTTGTTTCTCTCTTCTCCTCTCCCCCTCTTCTATCCTCTCTCTCTCTCTCTCTCTCTCTCATTTTTCATTTTCACTTTTTACTCCACTACAGATTTGGACAAATTACAGTCTACTGATCCTTTAACAATCCTCAAACTTGAATGTGCAACCCATCATTTTCACATACATTGCTAGGGCTTCTGCCCAGAATTCCTGACTCCATAGTTTGGAGATGGAGCCTGAGAATTATTTCTAATAAAGGCCCCAAATGACATTTTATGCTGCTCTTCCAGGGACACACTAAGACCAGTTGGTTCAAAGGGAAGGTTATTAGTTTTGGTGGATGAAGATGGGTTTGAAAATATTTAACACTTTTAATTATCTCCCTCATGAAGTGACATGTACCTCCAAATTTTGCATTGAGTCTTCAGGATTTATATTCCACTCCAAGCCAATTCACAGATTCCCCAGGAGCCTGGTTGTAGAACATGGGATTTCTAGTACAGTCTTAGAACTCTACAGTGACTTGAACATATAGCTTCAATTCTTTCATTCATTGTCTTAGTTAATATATATTTTCTTTTGCGGTGCAGGGGGAGGGGAGTGTGATTTAGGGTGGAGTAATGGTTTCCCATGTTTCTCAAGCTGGTCTTGAATTCCTGGGTTCAAACACTCCTCTTCCCACAGCCTCTTGAGTAGCTTGGACTATGGACACGCCCCACTGACACCAGCTAGATGACAAGCATTTTCTGAGCACTTAGCACATGCCATGCATAGTGTTTACTGGTCAGCATGAAATGCTAGCCTCCATAGCAAGCTCGCACAATAAGTGAAAATAAACATTTTAAAAATTATAGAGCCAACGCAGTCATAATCTTGCATGGTAAGTACAGTCAGGGAGACGAAAGTGTCAGTAAGAGAATGACCATCATGGCCCCCATGCCAGGCCCTCGCATGTCCTGGGCAGCCCCCCATTTCATGATATGACTGGCCCTTCCATGTGGTTGTCCTTCTGTGTTTGGTCTTTGTGCTGTGGGGTCAAATAAGTGAGACATTTGAACAAAATGTTTATGGAAGAAATTGATATTGAAACCAAATGATGCCCAAGACGTCATCTCGGTGACAGGAGGCAGGGAATAAGCATGCAGACTGTGAGAACAGAATGACAGAGGCTGAAAGGTAAAAGCCAGTGAGAAAAAGGTGAAATCCCATTGAAACTGGGGTTTATTTTCCTTAAAATAGAATATGAGCCTCTCTAGGATTTTCAGGAGGGGCAGAAAAGGCATGGACACTTGTGGCCAGAGAAGTTGTGCCGGATGTACACCCAGAAGGCTGGAGTTTAGTGTTCTGTGGTCAGTGTCTCAAAATTCTTAAAAGTTGTATCTTTAAATTTGGGTTCCGTAAGGGAAGTGTAATGAAACCATGTGGCATGCCAGGATTCTGGAACATCTTGTTCTTGCTGTTTCCTTGACTCTCAGGAAATGTTTCTAGCCCCTATTCCTTATCCTCTAGCGCCTAGCCCTGTCCGGTTTTCTTCTGCTCCTGTCCTGCTAGTTTTTCCTATCTTCCGGGAAGACTGCTAGCCACATGGAAGAAAGGAGGCAGTGTTCCACCTTCACCATCCAGTCCTCATGGGGGTCGTCCATGTGCACACATGTGAATGGCTGGTGTCTTGGTCACTTGGAGTTGCTATAACAGAACATCCCAAGCCGGGTGATTTACAAAGAACCAAAATTTATGAAGTCCATGATCAAGGCACTGGAAGGTAGTATGGGCCCTTCTACTGTATCCTTATGTAACAAAAAGAGAAGAGAGAAAGAGAACCCATTCTCTCGATTCCTTTACATGGTAATATTAATCAATTCATGAGGACAGAACTCTCATAACCTAAACACCACCACAAAGGCCCCACCACTGGGTCTAACACGATTGCATTGGGGATTAAGTTTCCAACACATACATTTTGGACAGAACAACAAGCATGCAAACTATAATAGTTGGAGCTATGCCTTGCAGGATCTGAGGCAGAGTAAGACAGCAGCTGGCAAATTTCTGGAGTTCTCAGGGGGCAACTCAGAGAAGACGTCTTGTCCAACCAAAGCTAGGGATCAATTTCATCCCGGTGGAGTTGCAGCCTCCTTAGGGGGAGGCCATCAACCGTATACTGGAGCAGCCAAGCCCACAGGAAGGGAGACATCCCAGCCCTGCCTTCTCATTTTGCACCTGGTCTCTGAAAGGAATGAAGCCAATCTGGTCCTTGAGGAAGTAAGAGGAACAGATTTTTGGTGCCAACTTGCATTGATCTTTTAAATACCGAGTGAGAAATAAACATACGTTCTGTTGTGCCACTGAGATTTGGGGCTGATTATTACCCCAGCATAACCCTGCCCACAAAAACGGTTCTTCCAAAGTTTCACTTCTCTCCTTACACCTCCAACCCTAGCGCCTGCCCCTTCCCCTAAGACCTCGCCTCCTATCGTGGCTTGGATCTAGAGTGTCCCCCATAGTCTCAATGTATTGGGATGTTATGGGTTGTCTATATAACTGTGTGCTGTTGGGAGATGGAGTCCTGGCTGGAGGAGTAGATTACGGGTGTGTGGTGGAGGACAGGCCTGTGGCAGGTTAGAGGACTGTGGATTGGATTGCAGACGTGTGGCTTACCCCTGGATGGAGAGGAACAATTGAGGCTGGACCCAGAAGGAGCAGATCACTAGGGCAGAACTTGGAAGTATATCTATGCAACTTCCTTTCTTCCTGGACTTGACTTGACTCAGCATCCTGTTTGCAATGTTGTGAGGACATGTTTCCAACCTCCGCCTCTACTGAGGCCTTTCATTGTTTCTGGCAGCTCATGAACAGACTGTGACCTTCTGAAACTGTGAGCTAAAATAAGCTTTTCTTCACGCTAAGTGGTGGATGTTGGGTATTGAGTCACAGCAAAAAAAAAAGTAACTGAGACAGTTTCTTATCACGGAACAGATGGGGATGACTAGGGCACAGCACTTCTCAGTGCTGTTTTCAAGCATCGTGAAAGTGTTTTGCTTCTTTGTCCATTTTGGCCTCCTCCCAGCTCTCTCTCTGGAACTCATATCCCAACATCTTTCCTATATATTCGTATTTGCTAGGCATTCCAACTCAATTCCCCGCTTCATCCTGATGCCTGAATTATCTTTTTCAATGGAGAATAGTTAAAATCTTTCAGCCATTTATCATAGCTTGAAAGACAAAATGCAAACCCCTTCTCTTCACTCACATGTCCCTCCTGGTGGGTGCCTCTTACCCCTCTAGCCTTATCTCCTGACTTCTCACACCAGCCAGCCAAATCCTCTGTCTGCTCTGGCCTACTCTCAGCATGTCTTTCTGTTACTATTCTGCAGTAGAGAGTGTTTCCTTCATTCCTTCATCTACAACCTAGGTCCTTGCTAATGCCTACTCATCCTTCAGAAGGAACCTTCTCTGGATCCTGATTCTGAATTAAATGTCCCTCTTCTGGGCCTTTGAATGTCTGTGGTATTCCTCTGCCATAGCACTTTCCGACAGAGTCATAGCATTGTTTACTGACCTGTTTCTGTCCTGAAGTAGATTTTGTCCCCTACACCTAGTCTAGAATCTGTCATATAACAAGTGGTCAATACTCAACTGTGTACCAGGGTTGCTTATTTGTGCATGGCACCATTTGACATGTGGACAAAAATGCTAGTGTATTTGTTGCTATTAAATCCCTGTGTCCTCTGCATGAAAAAAAAAGAAAACATCAAAAACTTCCTGTTCCCAGGGGAAAGGCTTTTACCTAGCATTCCAATAAAACTTAGTAAATATAGGTGTGAGTCATTTTATTGAGTCCTCTGAAGAAAGAGTCGCTGAATAGACTCTTTTGTGAGTCATAAAATGACACCACTAGACAAGAGCAAGGCATTTCCATAAAGGCAACCTGAGAGTCACGTCAAACATTTCCTCTTCCTCTAGAACGTGTATTAAAGGAAGTTCATGGCTCTGGTATTCATCACACTGGGTCAGACATTTGCTCCTGGGCTCTTTGCTGTGTTTCCACCCTCTGGCTCTCAACCTAAGTAGTGAGCCCAAGGTTGACTCGGCTAGACCTCACCCAGAAGACTGGATGAAAGGCCAAGAACAGAAAGAGGGGCATGAAGTTAAAAATGAGACATGAAGCATCCACCACAAATTCAAAGAAAAATTAGAAAAATGGTGAAACAAAGGGAGTGGGTGGAAACAGTCCCCCTTTTTCCATTCATATTTGACCCTATGAAAATGCCCAGATTGTCCTCTCACTTCCTGCCATCCATGTGCCTGCAGCATCATACCTGTAGTACACAGGAGTACTTGGTACTTAAGATCCAAAAGAATATGGCCTGGAGCAAATAGGGAAGACTCATTTGTATATGGATTAGAACCAATCTTGGAATAGGCCTTCAATTTGAGTCTAGAGATTGCATACGTCACACATGTAGAAGTGTTGAGGAGAGGGATATTGCTCAAGATAGGAGAAACAGGAGGAAAACACACTGGAACCAGGAAGATGGAGCCAGTGCCCAGAAGAGAAGTGTTTGGAGTTGGTAATACGGGGTCAGGAAGAGAACATGACCAATGATCTCAAAACTATCTATTCCAGTGGATACAGGGCTGCATCATGACCAGCAAACTACCTTTGCTCAGTCTCCACTCAGAATGGCCTGTGTTGGGTTAGGGTTTTGTTATCTACTTTTAGAAACTCTTAAACGGGAATCTGTCATTTTCATCTTGCATTGGGTCCCACAGATAACTTAGCCAGCTCTCAGTAGAAGCATTTAGGACTTTGTCTGTCTGTGCCAGGACAAACAGACCTTGACTCATGATAAATTAATCTCCCACTACCTCATGAGCAAGGAAAGGGAAGTCCCTCAGCTGTTACCATTTAAGGAATTTCAAGTTGTTCACATTCAATTAGTAGGAAAGATGCCTGAGAAGGGAGCCTCAGTGGCTCCATGTGCCGTCAGGGGCCTTCAGGCCACAGAAAGGACAATGTTAATGGTAGAGGCCATCTTTAGTATAGATGGGAATGGACTCACTTTATAGAATTCTCAGTGCATTTTTTGCAGAAAAAAATCCCCAAGGATGTACTAACAAGATTGGTTTACATGTGTTTGATTTTATATACTTAATAAAATAAATATAAATGCAAACAGTTGTCCTTTTATTCTTTATTTTTGTTGTTGTTAATTTTTTTAATGGTATGAAGTGGCTTTCCAGGAATTTAATTCTATTTATAATCATAGGAAGTAAGGAGATAACAGTTAGAATGTATTGTGACGCGAGCAAGATATTCATTCTAGATAACTTAAATTTTCCTAATAGTGAGAAATGGATCTAGCAAAACCTGGAACTCCCAAGGACTCACCAATTTCCATGTATCTTCAGTCACACACACACACACACACACACACACACACACACTCCCACTAACCCGAGCCATACAAGTATACTTTTTTCTTTCATAGTACAGTATAATCAGAGAAAAGACACAACTAGTTTCCGTATACAGGGGACAACTCATCTTTTACCACACACTTCTATACTCTCAATGTCTGGCACAGAGTTAATAAATATCAGTTGAATTAATGAATGAAAGAATGAAAGGTATTTGACTGAAAATGTAGATCATCCATTGTTTCAACACTCAGTGGTGAAGTGTATTCATGAGATCAGTTAGTACAATGTACTATTGAGACTGTGTTGGTGTGTCCATGTGAATGTACGGGAACACCTTGCATTTACCCGCAAAGAACAGAACTATTATTGGAAGGATGGGCAGGAAGAGCACTGAGAAAAAAATAATGAAGAGGAAAATGTTCAGCCGGATATGGGGGCTCATTCCAGCCACTCAGCTGCTTAGAAACTTGAGGCAGAATGGTCAGTTGCTTAAGCCTGGGAGTTTGACATAGTTTGGACAACACAGCAAAGTGCAATCAGAAAAACAGAAAGAGGGGAAAAGAAGAGCAGAGAGGAGAAGAGAGAAAGGAACAAAAGGAAACAAAAGGGAAGGTAAGGGGCAGGAAACAAAATTTCTTCTTGGGATCTTAAGCTTTATCCTTTTGCCTCATTTTTCCCCCAACTCCACATCTCTTCCTCAGCACCTGTACCCCAGGACCTACGCTTTTCATCTGGTTCTTCTCCAGGGAAATACAGCAGGAAACTGGTGAGCTCTACACTAAATCATGAATGATTGCTACCATTTGAATGACCTCTCTGGTGCATATTTATTCTTGCGTATAAGTGGCACTGCAAACAGTGGCATTCCAAGAATTAAGAGCTGCTGTAGGTATGTAAGTAAAGGCAGAAGAGACATTTCTGGTCTCCATAGTTAGAAGTGACTGCTTTAAAACCAGCAATCACTCTTTTTTGAAGTAGAATAAGTGCACAAGCATATATGGTAGCTTATTGTCACAAGTTTGAACAGAAAATCAAAACACAATCGGAAAAACGTGTAGACAGAAATAAAGAAAGAGAAGGGCTTATTGTCAGAAGTTACCGTACATAGTCCTCCATTTCACATGCTCCAAATAAGCTCAACATCCGGAGAATGGCTCATGCCGTCACATCTAGCCCTCTCCTGCAGGTCGCCTGACTATACCAGTCAGCTTTGCTTTTGCTGGATCCAAAAACCTCATAGCCACAACCTCAAGAGACCCAGGATTCATTTGGCTTCTAGCTTCAGAGGTTTCAACAGTGGTTACCCAGCTCCAAGATACAAAGGTCAAGGCAGAGGGTCTGGCGGAGGGCTCAGGACAGACACCAGGAAGCAGACAGATGGGGAAAGAGCACCAGAGAGGAAGAGGCCAGAATCCAAAGTATTTTCTGAGGTCATGTCATCATGATCCACCCAGACATACCCAGAAGTATGTTTTAATAATACCCTAAGCATCTCTCAGGCTAACCAAGGTGACAATCAAGATTAAGCATGATGCTAATCTTCTCTTAGCTAACTTTTTGTTTCCTCCAAAGAGCAGACAGTAAATTTCTGAGTGCTTTGTCCTGGAGACATTGGAAACTTCTGGGGTTCTCTTAGGCCTTCCCTATATCGACTTGGCAGGCCACTGCACAACTGCTGCTCTGTACCACCTTTCCCCCAAGCTTAAAAATCAAACTAAACCAAATAAAACAAACCCCACTCCACTCCCCTGCTGTCCCCTAACCTACTATGGACCTGTCTCCTTCCCTGTTTCTTCAGTGTTGTCTTTATTCTGGCCTGCCTGCAAGTTTTGTATCTCTCCTTTGGAGCAAAAACTCATTTCCATCTGATCATTTATGCTTTTAACTATGTTGTTTATGGCCCAAACTGTATGCCATAGCTCCTTCAACCCTCATCTCTTGCAACTTGAAACACTTAAAGTCATCTCTGCTGTAAGACTCAGTCTATTTGAAATCTAGAATGTCGCTTTTTTTTTTCTTTCCAGTACTAGGGATCGAACCTAGGGCCTCTCCACTGAACTACATCCCCTGCGCCCCTTTTATTTATTTTAATTTTTTAAAAATTGAGACAGGGGTTTGCTAAGTCACTAAGTTTCCCAGGCTGGGCGTGAACTCATGATCTCCTGCCTCAGCCTGCCAGAGTGCTGGGATTACAGGGTATGCCACCACACTTGGTCGGAGTGCAGCTTTATGGCATTCTGAGAATTTCCACTGTAACCTGCCAACGCCGTGGATGGTAAACCCAGCAGCCTTCACTGCTGTTTGATCGTATCTGGTAAAAATCCCAGTGAGGAAAACAAAGACAAACCCACTTAACAGGACTATACCTTCACATTACTATTCTGTTGGAAATTGCTCAGTGAGTGAATATATCTTAAGACGTGAATTTTTAAAAGATATTTAAATTAGTATAGAAAGGCCGGTAATGCTTTGAAACAATATTTACAAATTAACTCTAATTTTAATCTTTCTGTACTAGATGCAAGAGTTTACACATACGGTTTCTTATTTAATGCCCTTTAATCTCTTACAGTTTTATTTTTGAGATGAGAAAACTGAAACCCAAGAAGCTAAGAAACTTGTGTGCATGGTCCTGGTAGTAAAGGGAACCATAACATAAAGCCCTAAAGCCCTGGCTTTTAGTGTCAAGATATCTTCCCACGGAGCTGAAAAGACAGACTGGGGCAGGAGGAAGCCCTTCCCTGGAGCCTTGGGTAGGGATGCCTGGTCTCCACAGAGGCAATGCTGAAGGAATGATATTTTTGTATTTTGGCTGCAGGGCTGCTTGCGTTTGTCAAGGTTCTTTGTGACAACTTCCACTTAGCAATGCCCTTTTACTAGAAGAGCTTGATCCATAATTGAGCCATTCTAAACTCCAGTTCATGTCACCATGAGGCCTTCCGCATGGTAAAGTATGAGCATTGTGGATGAACTGGGCGACCTGAGTCCCACAACACAGTCCAGGGCTGCCAATCTCCTCCATGTTGGCCCAGGCCAGCACGAATCAACCACGTTTGGTGGGCGAGTCCTCTGAGCTTCAGAGACCAGAAGGAAATTCAAGATCTAATGTGGTCCTAAACTTAGCTTCTCTGATTGTCTACTAAAATTAGCTGCTCCTGTGATCTTCAGATCTCCCTGAATTCAGTGATCTCAGCTCAGTCTCTGAAGGCAGCAAGGGAAGAGGAACTTTAGGACTAGTGCAGAAGGCTCTTTTGTGGTTAAGTGTGGGTCCCATGAGAGGTGATGGGAAGTGACTAGAGTTGCTCCAGCTTCGTGCTGAGTGGTCTCCCTGGCCTTTCTGGTGACCCCAGGCAAGTCTTGTTGAAAGACCAGAGTGTGCGTGCCTTTCAGCAGGCCAAACCTTGTAGGAAATATGATGTTTAATCTAAAGCTGTCAGTCACAGGCAGGACTGACACAAACTAGATCAAAGACAGATAATGCAGCCCGGAGTGATGCTTGACCTGGGAGATAGTGTCATAAAGCGTGCTGCAGGGGCCAGAAGAAAGGCTTAGTCTGAAGGCTACGTGATTTGATCAAGAAAGCTTTAAACTGACTTTAAACTGGCTGTCGAGGAGAGAAAAATGCTCAGGAAAAAAAAAAAAATCTTGTGAAACCAGTTACTTAGAGCAGGCTGGAGAGGAAGGGGAAGGAGAGTAAGGCCAGGATGAGCCCAGGCAACCCCCAAGGCAAGGAGCCGGAGCTGCATCTGAGAGCATCCGCACTCCGCTTGTGTGCTAAAGCAAGGAGAAGAAGCGAAGCAGACTCGAGAAAGGCCACTCCGAACTCATGGGTGCTGCTGGCGGTTAGAGGCCGGTGTCATGGCCTGCTGGTAGAATTAGTAACCATCTCAAGGACTTGTAAGGGGAGTCGACTCAGCGTCACCAGGGCCACCTTCACAGATGCCCCAAAATGCACCCTCCTGTCTTGGGAATGACAGCAGCACACACTAAATCACAGCATAGTTAGCTCTCTGTTGCTATGACAAAATATGGGAGAAACACATTAGAAGGGCAAATTTACTTTAACTCACAGTTTCAGAGATTTACGTCCGTGGCTGCTGGGCCTATTGCCTTTGCCTCTGCGGTGGCACAGTATAACAGGGCAAGAGCATGTGGCAGAGAAGTGCTTCCCTGTGGCAGCCAGAAAGCAGAAGGAGACTCCAATGTTCCCTTCAAGGGCGTGACTTCACTTCCTCCCACAAGGTCCCACATCCTAATGGTCCGCCATGTTCCAATTGCACCAGAGGCTGGGGGGAAACAAGCCTTTAATAAAGGGGCATTTGGGCAATGCTCCAAATCCAGACTGTAGCCAACAACATGAAGCCAGAATCACACTTCTTTTTTCCTGGTCCCTAAAGCTGATAATCGGTCACATCAGCTCTGGTCTCTCTCTTCTACTTACCCATGGCAACTTCTTCATTTCAAAGCTCATCCTCTTTTACCTGGTTAGTGCCACAGCTTCCCAACTGGTTCTCCAGTCTCTACTATTTCATGTTGCTGCTGAAGAAATTTTTCCAAATCACAGAATTGATTGTATCTCCCTGTACTTAAAATTCTGCAGAGCTTTTGCTGTAGTTGGAATATGGCTTTTCTGCCTAAACCTCAAGTTGAAATTTGATTTCCAAGGTAACAGGTTTGAGAGGTGGTGGGACCTCTCAGAGGTGATTAGATCCAGGATCAGTGCAGCTTTCAAGTGACTAGGTTAATTGTGTAAAGAGCAGGTTGCAATAAAGCAAGATTGCTCCTCGTGTTTTGTCTTCTCTGTGTACAACAACTTACCTTTCAGTGCTTTTCTGTCTATTAGAATGCACAAGAGGCCCACACAATTGCAGCCACCTACTCTTGGACTTTCAGCCTCCAGAACCACGCATTGGAAAAACCTTCTTTCCTTTATACACTACTCAGTCTCAGGTATTCTGACATAGCAACAGAAAATGGTCTAAGACAGCTCCACTGCACATTTCATTCATTTGATAGTTTTCAGGCTATTCCCTTTGCCTCAGTTCTTACTCCTAAGCTGCATATGTTCTGTACTCTGGCCATTTTGAACAGCACGCAGGTCCAACAGACATCCAAGGGTGCCTTGCCCTTACCTGCCATGGCATTTGCTCATCCTCCCGCCTGGCAGCTCTTGCCACCCACGGCCTCTCCCAGTCTCAAAGGTCTGAAGATCCTCCAGAACTTGGTTCATGAGTCATTTTCTCAGAAAGAAATCACTGGCCCACTCCCACTCCCTTATCTGGATTGGGTTCCCTCCGTTGGCCCCTGGTTTATCTTTGTATTGAGATGCCTGAGATTTGGAAGCTTTCATGGGTGGGTGGGAAAATGCTGGCACTGGTGCCAGGCTTTCCCTGTCCTCAGTGCAGATCACTCAGTAGAAAATAAGTTCCGTCTGCTGGTCACTTTACACAGGGAGACAAACTCTCTCTCATCCCCAAATATCACGATCAGTGACAACAAGCCCAGCTGCCATGGGTGCTGAGATCTGGGGCGGGCTCTGCCGTAGCTGGTAGTCAATGAGGCACCAGGAAAACAGTGAATCAGGCAGACTTCTTCCAGAGTCATGGCAGCCTCTGCAGATCAGGAGGAGAAACTCCCTCTGGGCATGCGCAGTTGCTTCTCCAAAAGCACAGGTTATCTGACCAGCCCTCACTGGTTACCGCATCCCAGGAATGAGAGTAGGGCTGAGAGAAGGTAGACTGCTTCCACCTTCACATCTGTCTTAGGGAGTGGGGTGGATAATTCCTCCCTTCTGTAGAATATCAGGAGTAGAAAGTGTGTCCCCCACATAGAACTCAGGATTTTTTTCCCCTTGATCTCTGTACCCCTGAAGTTTACCACAGTGCCTAGCACATAGCAATTGCTTAATAAGTGTTTGGTGAAGTCATAAAATGCACGCTCATCCAGTTACTTCTGCTCTGACAGTTACGAGTGAAGGATTGTTTTGATTTGCATTTCCAGTAGAGTATAACTTTGCTATAAAGAAAGATAAATTTGAGTCATTTGTAGGAAATGAATGCATGTTGAGACTATAATGCTAAGCAGGGTAAATCAGACACAAAGGTTAAATATCGGACCTAAAACATAAATAACTTAAGGAGCAAAATAACAAGGGAAAGATAGAAATCAGAGAAATAGATTCTGTGGAAATGGAAAGGAGATGAGAGGATGGGGGAGAGGAAGTGAAGATGATCAAGATGTGATATGTATATGCGTCAGTTCCCGAGCTCTATGTAATTAGTCAGTTTCACAAGTATGTATTAATAAAAATAATTATCGTGGGGGAAAATGTAAGGAGTTTGAAAAATCAAGTAGCTTAGGCTCAAAGTCAGGCTCTATTTCCTAGTGTATGACTGGAGCAGGTGCCTTAAGCTCCCTATGATCTGTTTCTTTGTATGAAAAATGACTGTAATACTAGTACCAGGCTTTCCAGGGTTATGAGAATTAAATGACTTAATATATGTAGACGAATTGGACAAGTGCTTGCCACATAGTGCATGAACGATGTCAGTCTCCTGGAAGAAACATAGCAGACAGGATCCAAGTGGTTGTTCCCAGAGCCAAGCAATCCAGATGAAATTATACCCACGTGATCGATGATGGGCTGGCTACCAGGTTTCTTGTAGGTTTTCAAGCAAACTTAGAAAACCCTATCCAACTTGCTTAGTCCGTGGAGACAAGAAGTTAATTGAATAATTGTTACCAAGAAAAATACTGTAGAAAGATGATTCAGTATTTATATACGAAGTGGATGAATGTTTATTTATTTAAAGTGAAAACATTTGGCTCAAGTTATCTTCAATTTCAACATGGGTTTATTTTTGTAAAAATAAGTGATGATAGACTATAATTAATAAAGGAAAAACAACATTTGGTTGGATCCCTTTTAAATCTCTGGTGCTGTAAAAAAAGAGTTATTAAACTATGTGTAAATCAAATTATACATTTGGCTCACATGAGCATTTTAGAGCATTTGAGAATGTATGATGCATTGTAAAACTGACACATCGATAGAACTCTACCTACACTGTGTTGAAGGTAGATATGGTCTTCAAAGAGATGCCCATAAGTTAGTGAAATCTTTTTTTTTTAATAAGCATTGCTCCAGGTATACTTGAACAATTTTTTATGTACAGAAGTTTATTCTGAATAATAGAAAATAAGCATTACATTGTATCAGGGGTTGTAGCAAGATTATTAACTTTTTATGTATATAAGGCATATTGGTTTTAGCCAAGTAAGTTTTTCACTGTTACTTTTCACTTCTGCAACATTGTGAACCTCTGGAGAGAATGCAAAGAAAAAATGAAGAAAGAGAGAGACCCAAAAATTTGTTTGGTTCAATGAAAAACTATGGTTAAGATACCTAAATCTCACCTTCATCCTGAGTTTGAGTATATTTGTTATCGCCTACCTATCTCTTGATTTGAACACAAAATGTTGTTTCTTAGTACATATGAATCAAGTTTGTGTTGTGCAATAAAATGTGAGAAAACATTAAAAAAAAAGAAAAGACTAAATATCCATGGGTAGGACTGGCATGACCCTGAGAGTTCATAAACGCATCGCATTACCCTTTCGTGGCTACTCCTGCAGTCACCCCAGGAAGACTCCAATCTCAAATTCTTTAAGTTCAGCCATCTGCCTGGGAGAGCTTGAAAGTGGATAAATTATCAGGTAGACACAAAAACATTGTTAAAAAGAGGTGAAAGCATCTTAAGATAAAATGACACAGTACCCGAGACTATTCTCATCAGGAAATTACAATTTTAGCTCGCCGTTTGAAAGACAAAAATGCCTTTGTGCTAGAACTGTCTCATACCAACAAATGAGTGGATCGATAACTGCAGCTGAAATTAATGTTTTTCTCTTCAAAATAAGGTAGTAGGTTCCAGTGTACGCTTGATCTGTGCCTCCCTTAAGATGTCTTCCCCTTTGACAATAATGAAGAAAATGAGATATATTTTGATTTTTTCATTCATTCATTTTTAAACGTAAAATAATAACTTGTATTTATGGTGCACAATGTGATGTTTTGGTCTACATTGTTGGGTAGGTTTCAACAATAGAATGTATTTTCACAAGGCAGACAAACGACATCCTGGTAAGGAACAACTAATTCTAAAGAGGGTAAGTTCTCTGCAAGAGTGTGGCCAGAGAACCACCCGCCTGCATTCACAGGACAGGGCAAGGGACCATTTGTGCTGGCAGTCAGATATTCCTTCAGTCCTGCATGTAGTGCTTTGGCCTAAATCTTGGAAAAGGGACTGCCACAGAATAGCAAATACAAGTTAGAAGAATGATGTCAGCGTGGTACAAGGGGCCCATGACCCTGACCTAACATCCCAGACACCCATGGGATGCAGCACAGGTACCAGTTGCCATGGGAAGGCTTGTTGGCCAGGTATCACCCAGAGGATGCACTGCTTCAGAAATCAAAGTGCAGAGAAACATAGCTGAAGACACACTGTTCCAGAAGAATGAATTCCTAAAGTGCACACATGTAGTCCTTTGTGGGACTTTCGGAACATTTGGAAGACCTTGAGGGGAACTGGAGGGAAGCTGGGGTTTCTTCCTTCTCTAGAGCTGCTTTGTCTCTATATTCCATGATAATTTAGGCAGAAAAGCCACTCTATTTTCCCCCTATCTGGGGAACAGAGGCATCAATAAGGTGAGTCATCTGGAATTTTGCCCAACAGTGGTCAAAAAGTCACTAGACACAGAATCTTGTGTTGGATTTGACAATTGTAGGTCTCGTGCCCAGACAACAGAGAGTCAAGCTGAGTCCAGATGCCAGGTTTACAACTCTTCCTCCTCCCCAAATTCCCTATCTCTCAACAGATGCTGCACTATGTGCCTGGTTGTCTTTAGACAGAAACATCAAGTGAGGGTCAAGGCAATGAAATGAGATTAGACTCTTCCTCACAAATTAAAGTAAATGAGTTAAGTACCTTGGACCTGAAATGAAGATAGCTGCCCTGGATACTGGTGAGGAACATGCTTTAACTGGTCTGTCTATGCTTTACACAACTCAGAAACCAAAAGCAAACAACTTAGTTGATAAGTGGGTGAAGGGTGCCAATAGTCATTTCTCCAAAGATGATAAAGAAATGGCCAATAAGCACATAAAAAGTCGTGCCACATCCCTGATCCTTAAGGAAATGTAACTCAAGGCCACGGTGAGATCCACCCCAGAACATGTAAATGGATAGACGAAACATGGTGCCTTCAAAGAGGAGAATATCACTCAGTGAAGAAGAGGAAGGTTCCTGACACACATGCCGCATAAGAGGACTCTGAGGATGTTAAATCCCACACAAAAGGAGTGTGGTGTGTAAAGAAAGACGAATGACAGTTTTGAGGAGCAGAGAGGACAGAGAAGTTGGGTTGTTGTTTAATGAGCACACAGTTTCAGTCTGGGAAATTGGAAATGCACAGATGGAGGGGGTTGATAATTGTGCAACAATGAGAATATACTTAATGCCACTTAGAAATGGTTAAGATGGTAAATTTTATGTTTTGTATATGTTACCACAATCTTTTTTTTAAAAGAAAAAATATGCACATAGTGGTACATATGTCTATGCATATACACATATATGTATGCATAGATACACATATATAGGCATACATGTATATATGTGTATATTATGCATAATTTTCAGTGCAATGAGATTATATGATGTCTACTATCTTGATATTAAAATCCCTTCATCTTATAAAATGTTCATGGTAATTGCTGCTCTTTATGTCTTGACACACAAAAATATACATTGTGCCCCCAGGTACTTTCTGGAACAGTCTTAGTCTGTGATTACCAGGCTGTGGATCACAAAGCTGCTGGTCTGGAATCATCCAGAGGTTTCTCAGTCAGGACACTGGACATTGTTTAGAATACCGCTTCTCACTTTGACTGCACACCAGCATCGGCTCCCGAGTTTCCAAAAACAAACAAATACCTTGGCTTCCACCACAGGTATTATAATGTCATAGCAGGAATTCAAAATCTAGCCAAGGAGAGACAGGCGAGTGAGCACAGCAAGGAGCCAAACAGTAGCCAAATGTGTTTGATTTTTCTTTTTGTTTTCTTTTTTCTTTTCTTTTTCTTTTTGCTTTTCCAACCAAATACGTACTCCTCCTCCATTACTTCCAGAGTGGAAAATAAACAGAAGAAAAACAAACAGAAATGAGAAAGGGCAGAGAATGGAAAGAAGGAACAGCAAAATATTTGTTGTATGACTGATTAGCATTTGGAAACCAGGCCTTATCAACTGCCTTTCCTCTTCCCACCCTTAGGAACCGCTTGATTGCTAATGATGTGTGATACAATCTGGTTCTTCTTCTTCTCATTTCATTTGTAAATGACTTTTCACAGGAACAATAAAATCACACAAGGAAAAAAAATCTCAAAATACTGCCAAAGAGTCTTCGGTATGCCTCCTCATTCCACGATTATGACATCACCCAAAACATTGGGTGACACAGAAATGTACTTCCTCTTGACTTTTAAATTCCTTATATACTAAGATAGATTTCTAATTATATTTCAGATCAAAACCAGATGTTTTGAGCACTTGAATTTGAAACTCCCTCCTCAGACTTGTTTAGAAACTGTTGGGACAGGGTGGCATTTGACTCTTTCTTCCTTTACTCCGGCATGTATTTCCCGAAGATAACATTCTCAAATATTTTTCCTGGGAATTTGTAAATTTGTCTCTAACAGAAAATTGTTTACATCCAGTGACCTTTCATAAGGCTTGACTGAGTCTGAAGACAGCAAAGAGTTAATTTTGCAAAGAGTAGGATTTCTAGAGTTTTAGTGCCATTCTTTAGAATCAAAAAGGAGCTTGCTCCCCGGTGGTTGCCTCTGTCTGGCCACCAAGCCTTGGCTTTCGCCTTTCCCTTCAATGGAGCTGTTCTGTTGTAACTCTCATTCTCACTCCAGTCCTATCTCTGGTAGCATGCTTACCGCTCAGCTAACAGGAAAATGAGAAATAATACAGGAACAATTAGCTTTAAGTTAGAGCACGAATTTCTTTTCCTCCTGTGATAGTGCCAAATCACGACTCGCTCGAGATCACATATTAGCCCAGAAAAGCTTAAGGCTTTTCCATGTCGTGAACTGGATGAAACATGAGCATTCCACACTCTGAGGAGACAATTGCCAAGTTTGGGGATGAAAGGGAGTCTCCTTAAGGCCGGGCCAATAGAAAGGGAAGCTTCCCGGGTTGCAAGGTCAAAGCACTGCTTTGTTTCTGACCCTCAGCCAAGGTCGCCTTCAGCCTAGGAGGAGCAATCATCAGGCAAAGGCATGGGAGGAGAGAGGTCATGGGCCTGACTTCCGTTCAGCCAGTTAACCTGCCCACTGTGCCCACAGGTGGCCTCCATGGAAGGCAATTCAACCTTGTGGCTTGGTATACGAAGTAGAACAAAATGTTTAAGTCTTATACTGCTTGTCTCAAAGAAAACACCAGCACAAGACGGTGGTGTTGCTAGGTGCCAGAGCGCTTGCCTAGTTTGTACGAGGCTCTGGGTTCTATTCCCATCACCACACGCGAGTGCACGTGCACGCATGCATGCGCGCACACACACACACACAGAGTTAAGATTTAAAAATAAGTTAAATAAAATAAAATGGCAAAAAAAAAAAGGTTGGCCTCCATCTCATTTTCTGCCTGTTCTCTCTTGCGCTTCACTTCTGGCCACACTCAGGATGTAGAGGTCTACCCCCTCTTGTGGGTCTAGTGAACTCACACGCAAACCTTGAGACCCAGATCAAATGTTACCTCCTCTATGCAGCCCTCCCAGCCTCCGCAAGTACCGAAGTAACTGCTTCTCCCAAAAAGCAGGTTTGGATTGTACACCTCAAACTCACAAAACGAGGAAGACTTGTCTACTACACCCAGAAATACTTTAGTTTGGAAAGTATTTACCGGCTTCTGAAGATAATTAATGAGTCATGCTAGCAGACACTGTTATCTAAAAATCATTATTATGTTCCAGCTGTTTGACTCATCTTACAGAATGATGCTCTTTTCCTCTTTGTTTTTTGCTGCTGTGTACTCTTTAGCACACCGAGGACATTTTTGGTTCGGGGAATGCAGAACCACAGCGAATGCTAATGCCGCCCACTCCAAGTTGACTCTGACTCATGCTCTGGTCAGCAGCTCCTGCACCTTTGCTGCTGCGTGTCTCTTTGTATTACTCTACACCGAAGGCCACCACCCAGGGAAACTGAAACCCCACAGAGCGCTTGCCTTTCTTCCAGAGGCAGGGTTCTAAAAATAGAAAATTCCAAGCTATAAAAATCAAGTAATTAAAATTCTGTGTCCTGAGCATAATTATGATACTTTTTCTCTGAAACAGGAGTTGGCAGCTGTTCTCTACTTAAAACAGAACCAATCATACTGGCATGTTTGGTTGACAACTAAGAATCTCTAAGTTTGGAAAAAAGTTGTGATCAAAATATTCCCTTGGTACTTTTTGAAAAGACTTGTTGACTGAGGTAATAATGTTGCCAGAGCTATTACTATTAATATTGTTAATACTCCTACATAAACCTAGGTCAGCTTGGTCTGTGCCTGTTGTGGGTGGGGTCTGTTTTGTTTTTATAAAGAAACAAGTTTGAACAAAGAAACTATCCTTTGGGGTTAGGAGTGTGGCTCAGGGATAAAACATTTGTCTAGTATGAGCAAGGCCTTGGGTCTGATCCCCAACACAGAAAGAAAGAAAGAATGAATGAAAGAATGAAAGAAAGAAAGAAGAAAGAAAGAAAGAGGGGGGATATGGAGGGAGGAAATTGAAAGTCCAGTTTTGAGTCAACAACTGGTAACAAGAAACAAATCCTACAAAATGACCTGTTTGTCAGATCACAAATGGACAGCTAGGAAAAGAAAACAAGAAAAAGATACAGAAAAAGAAATGACAAACTATATTTTGCAAAGAAGGATTCTCTAAGTTAGGCACACCTTCAGTCAAGAAATCAAAATTGGATGCCGGAAATATGGGCTAGGACTCGGGCAACCCTACTGGAAGTCGTTAAGTTTTCAGTAATAGAGGGGAGATTATGTCAAACAATGCCTGATAGAATTTCACTGTGCCTGGAGGTTAAATCAGGTAATGTCTCCAAGGATCTCAAATCTGACATCTTGTTGATAACGTTACAGGCATGCTGGTGTGGAATGTGTTGTATCCGAACAAGGTCATGACTCAAATTGACTCTTACTGCAGTCACTGCCAGAAAGCCAGGGCTCTTTGAATACCCCAGATCACAGCCTCCATGCTGCTGTGCTTATCCCTATGAGACCCAGCCCAATTTCCCCTCCAAACTTCTCCTGCTCCTAAAGAGCCTCCACTCTACAACTGGCGAAGCCGTCTAGCTCAACCTGCCAGCTCTACCTTGTTGTTCCTTTGTGGAAACCTAGCTGAGAGAATGCTCCACACCATCCATGCTGTGTGGTGGCTCTTTGTCCTTTATACACACACACACACACACACACACACACACACACACACACACACTCCTTGGGCCTTGTAGCCAGAACCAAGTGTCATGTGTTCCTGCATTGCCACTGCCTCTTGTCGACCCTGTCTTCCCCTCCCCGTTGCACCAACCACTGCTTTTCATGACTCACACCTTCACAGGCCACCTCCTCCTCCTCTTCCAGACCATTCATGCACAGTGTCAGAATTCCAACAACTACACACACCCCCCTCAGATTCTTGTCAAACTAAATGTGGCCTCAGGAAACCTCTGTAGGTCCTCAGAAGATGCAACCTAACAGAACATTAACAAACCGCAAACTAGGAATATGCATTGTGACAAACAGCCGAATCTCAGCCCACCATAGCAGCCGCGCTTCGGCCAATCACAGGTAGCCAACGGCTCACACCACGTTCATGTAATGCAAATGCCCAGCTATACCCAGGCCAGCTATCTCGGTACCACACTTCTGTTTTCTGCATATCCTTCATCTTCTCTGGCTGTAAATATCACCTGCACACATGGTGGTAGGAAGCAATCAGAACCATTCTGAGTCCTGGTTGCTATTCATTTCAAGAATTGCAAATAAAAACCAATTAATTGCTACAAAACTAGATTTGTTATAACTTTGTCTTTTTCCATGCTGGATGCTTTAGCTCCTGTATGCCTGTACTGCTCTCCACTCCTACTCCTGCAGCATGGCCACTTCGGCACACAGGGAGACTGCACACCCCGGTGTAGGAGGACTCTTAGGCCTTGGGCTGCACAGCCGCTACTTCCTGGACTGTGTTATCATCTCTCCACAGTCCCCCCACCACACCATTCTGGCCCACCACACCATCCTGTCCTACTGCTCTTATGCAATACCTGGGCCACAGCAACCCTTCATCTGTAGTAAGATGCTCATTCTTGGTTGATGGCCTTGCTCTGTTTTCACGGGAAAATGGGACATCCGGAAAGGGCCTCCACCCCTGTTCTCAGCCCCAGTCAACTAACCTTAGCAGCTTGAACCTATTCCCTTGTGTCACATTTTTCTTCCTTAAGTATTTCTTTTATAAAACCACCTCTGCCGTCTTCTGCCCTGGGCCACTGCCAACAGCCTACCCAGAAACACATAGAAGCGTCTACTGTCCTGAGCTGGAACCTTCCTATCTCTGACTAGGCAGCATGTCAGAACTGTGTGGCACTGGCTCTGAGGGCCAACTCCTCAACAATTTTACAACCTTTCTGGCTTCATGTTGGTAGCTGAAAACTGGCCATGGTGTGAGGACTTAAAGAGTGTTTATCCTGCTTCAAAAAAGGCTCTGATTTTGCAGGTTTTGGTTTGGCAACACACCACTGCCCCCTCCTTCATTCTCCTCCAGCTCCCAAGGCCTTTCTCAGCTTCCTGTTTAACCCAAAACTCAACTTCCCGAGAGCCCCCCCAGTGCTGCCTTCCCCCAACCCATTCACACCTCAAGCCCACTCCAAACCAAGCATCTGACATCAGAGTTCTCCTGTCCAATTCACTGAATGCTTCCATGTTACACCCACATGACACTTCTGCTGTTTTTATCTTCTTTGACCTTTGCACTCAACTGACTTCCTCACTTCCTCCTTCTTAACCTTATTCTTCCTTCAGCTCCCGGAGCACCACCCTTCTTCATCTCCTGCTACCTCAATAGCCTCTTACAGAATCTGTCCCAGACTTGTCTGTATGCCCCTCACCCAAGTACGTGACTTCTAAGTGTCAGCTTCCAGGGCTCAGCTCTAGTTTCTCTTTCTAGGTGACTTGACACAAAAGACTCTAGAGTCAGATGATCTTTTTTCAGAACAGAAAACTGACGTTTTTATTATGCTACCTGAACCTTTCCCATTGCATCTCAGATGAGATCCACACATTTTCCCTACCAGGCCCTGCTTAGTTTGTTTTTTACTTCCTCTCTAATTCTTAACACATCTTCCTTTCCCTCTAACTCCTCAAGCACCAGATACACCGACTTCTTTTTGATCCCTGGAATCCTAGTCTCCGGTGAGTGGTGGGTAAGTAGAGGTTGTAGTGAGGGGTTATTTGATTTTTGGTTATTTTTCCTCAGGGCCTTTGCGCAAGCGCCTTCCTCTGCCTTCCAATTTCTACTGATTTCTTCTCATCTTTCAGACTTAACTCAAATACCACCTTTCCAGAATAGCCCAAGTCTGTTAGCATAATACTGGGAAGATCAGGCAAGCAATCAGCATATCACCTCTCTTTAAACTAAATTGGTATTTTAACCTCTCTGCATAGCACCTTGTGCAGGCTTTCAGGAGAGCAGGTGAAAGGGCAAAGAATGTAGGAGGTCCAATCCCAGACCCTACTCTCTGAAGCACTAAAAGGATTAGTCTTTCTTTCGTGGACCTGAAGTCGCACCTGCAGGGTTTATTGTTGTTGTTGTTGTCATTGTTGTTAGTACTAAAAATTAAATGAGGCCCTTAGCAATGAACAATATCCCCAGCTCATTTTAATTTTCGTTTTGTGTCAGGGTCTTGCCAAGTTGCTACGTTGCCCAGACTGAGTTCAAACTTGTGATCCTCCTGCTTCAGCCTCCCTGTGTGGTAGGATTACAGGATTGCAGGCTTGCACCATCACGCCCAGCCTCCGATTTTTTTTTCTTTGGTGGTAGTGGTGCTGCAGGTCAAACCCAGAGGCTTGCATATGCTAGGCAAGCATTCTAGGACTGAGTCCCCACTACCCAAGTTCTTACTAGGCCTAGGAATATGAATAGACAGTTCCTGAGCTCACAGAATTTAGGTGACAAGGAAGACAATGCAAGTACGCAATTTCAATAGAACGATAACCGCTCTATTCATGTGGTGAACAGGCATTTAGAACCATGAGAAAGGACTCCTTGAGCCAGCCTGTGGGAGAAGTGTCCTGTGAACCCCACACTTGAAGGGTGAGAAGGAAATGCCAGGTGCCAACCGTGAGGAGTAGAGGAGGGCATAGGGGCTGACATATTCATCAGGCTCATGTTTCCAGGAGCTTCAAGTCTACTAGGAGACTAGTAGACTGTGCCAAAAAGTAGGTAAAGGCTATTAAGGTCTCTGTGTTCAACATTCACCCTGTAAATGATGGGGAGTCTTGAAGAATGGCTCCACTCTGACCTACGTTTTATGGAAGACTGCCATGATGCAACCTTGGATGTCTAGAAGACAGCAGGATGAGGGGGTTGATGAGCCAGAGAAGGGGGGGGGGAGAGGGAGAGAGGGAGAGATTAGTCAGGATTGTCTCCATTGGTGAATCTAAACTATGACCCATCTGCACTTAATTTTCTCATTTACTAGAAGGATGTAATACTTTTCCATTAGTTTCTCTGACCGTGTTGCATTGTTAAGTCAGTGCTCTTGGGAGCAACAAGGTTGGGTTAGTTGAGCTGGGTTGCTCACCGCTAGGCTGAGTGCCCTGGGGTCAGTGGTCATTGTCAGAGGAGTTCTAGGGGATTGGTCCAGCTTCTTTCAGCTGCCAGGAGCTGGGCAGCATTTGGCTGATGTTTCCATGCTCCGACACTTGTGCACTGATGAAGGTGGCTCATAGCTTGTGTCTTAGGACACAGTTTCAAAAACAGGGGTTCGTATACAAGTGGTGAGGTAGAGAGTGCCCTCAGGAGTGATCTGTGGTTAGGTGAAAGCAGGAAAGGCAAGGAGAGGAGCTAAGAAAAAATGTGCCGTCTGAGTCTGCAGAGGCAGACCACAATGTAAATTACATCTGTTAGAATGGCTACTATAAAGAAAATATCAAACATTGACAATAGTGTGGAGAAATCAGAGCACATGTCTAAGGGGTAAGAACCTATAATGGTACAGGCCATTGCCAAAAATAGAATGGCGATTCCTCAAGTAATTAAAAACAGAATTACTGTATGATCCAACAGTCTAGCAGCAGTGGATCTACATATTCCACTTGTGATTATATACCTACAGGAACTGAAATCAAAAGTTAAATATTTGTACACTCATTATTATGGTCCGAATGTGGAAATGGCCCCCAATCGTGTCATGTATTTGGAAGGTGATTGGATCACAGGATTAACTGGATCAAATTGATTGATCCATCAATGATTTCCTGCTCTAATAGGAGGTGGGGCCTGGTTGGAGGACTGGGTCACTGGAGCGCAGCCTAGCAGAGTGTATCTCTCACTGGCTACGCCCCCTTCACTCTGTTTCCAGTTGCTATGCAGTAAACAGCTTTTATACAACTAGGGCCTCTCCCAGGCCATTCCACCATACCGCTATTGTCACGGTATGGTGTAAGGGCTGAGACCTCCTAACTGTGCACCAAAATAAGCCTCACATCCTTCAAGTTGTAGATGTTAGGAGTAAGTCCCAGGATGAGAACGGGACTAAGACAACGTGGTTATAACATCATTATTCACAATAGCCAATAGGGGTAAGGTGCTCAAGTGTCCATTGATGGATGAGTGAATAAAATGGGAAATACACACACACACATATGTGTGTGTAAAAATGTTCATGTGTATGTGTGTGTGTGTGTGTATAGATGAACATTATTTAGACTTGAAAGTGAAATTCTGACATATGCTACAACGTGGATGAACCTTGAGAGGAGAACATTTTACCCTTTTCTGGTTTTGTGTATGTACAATCTGACTTTACTAAAAGGTAAATAAATTACAAAAAGTCAGATCCTATGTAATTCCGTTCATACGAGTTACCTATTATAGTCAAATTCATATGTACGGAAAGTGAAATTGTGATCATTGGGGTTGGAGAGGAGGAAGGAATGGGGAGCTCATGTTTACTGAATATAGAATTCCAGTTTAGCAAAATAAGAAACTTTTGAATATTGCACAACAATGGGAATGTATTTAACAGTTTTGAACCACTTAAGTTGGAAACGAAAAGAGAATATAGTGATGAATGGGGATGGGAAAGAAGTCTTTAAAAAATTGAGATGAAGAAACTGCTGTATAAATACAAATTTGCATATTTTCATGTATGCCTAGAGCTAAATAAATTCTTCTAGAAATTCGTGGTGGCAAATTATTTAAATTGGAGGGAAATGTTTTTATGATCTATTTAATCTATAATTAATTTTAAAATCAATTGCTAGATTAGAAAATTAGGAGGAAGTGGGGCCGGGCTGAGTGGCACAGGCTAGTAATCCCAGCAATCTGGAAAGCCCCAGGATCAATCTTCAATACCACACACACACACACACACACACAGTACAGCAAGGCAGAATATTTGGCACCTAGAAAAACAGAAATAGACAGATAATTTAATAGTACCTGAGTAGTGACAGGAAGGACCTCACGCACCCTCTATGGGTTCGTGAAATACTGCTCTCTGCCCACCTCCACGGAACGCTTGGGTCCCTTTTTACTGTTTAACGGTGTTCTAGTGCGCTGGTATCCCACAGTATATTTATCCGTTCCCTCACTGATGAACACTGTGTTCCTGGGCAGGAAGGACTCATCCAGTGTCTGCTGCAACTGGTCTCTTGCAGGGATTCCACTCCTCCTTGGGGCAGCTGTTTTAACCAGGAGTCCATCTGTTTCTAAGACAGTCACCAGGAAATGCGTGTGCAGGCTCCGTCGTGTTAGGTTTACCTGTCATGTGCCAGATCCAGTAGTGGTGGTTGTGGAGGTGGTTGCAACATGTGTGTCTGAGATCAGTCAATTTCTCTGAAGTTTCTATCCACTCACCTTTGCAGGTTGTCTGTGTGTTTCCGCTCCTATGGAACCCAGAACCTCACTCATGATGGCCACATCCCTGGCCCTGAAGGAACTTCCATAATCTCAATTCCCATTTTTATCTGACAACTTTTCAAATATCTGAAAGGAGATCTTAGCTGGACAGGGTGGCACACCTGGAATCCCAGCACTCTGGGAGGGTGAGGCAAGAGGATCACAAATTCAAGCCTAGTCTGGGAAATTCGGTAACTTAGTAAGACCCTGTCTTAAAATACAAATTAAGAAGGGTTGGGGATGCAGCTCAGTGTGAAGCTCCTGGGTTCAATCTTTAGTACCCCCCCCCCCCCCCACACACACACACACACGAGAAAGCAGGTCTCTATTAAAATCTCTCTTTTCCTGAGGAGGCACCTCTAGTTATTGTGATCTCTCTTTGACTGTTTTGTTCATCTGGTCCCTCTCCTCATGCAGACAGAGCTGTCTCTTAATTCTCTCCTTAAAATGGGGGCTCAGTACTGAGCCCAGGAGAGCTAGGTCTAGTAAACACCGGGTAGATGCCGCTATGGTCACACTGTCTAGGGCCATGCTGCGTGCGCCTGTGTCGCTGGCCACTTCATCATGCCTTCCCCAATTTGTAGAGGCAGAGTCAAACTTGGGAGGCACAAGAGAAGAACCTTAAATGTCTTCATCACAGATTCACTCAAAGTTTCAGTTTACTTTCCAGATTTGCTAAGCAATATCTTTGCGGTGTGGACAGTGTCACTGAGCCGCTGTGTCCCGGCTCTCAGCCAGGGCCTGGGTACAAGAAGAGGAATCCACTGGGTGGCTTTGCTATCAGAACTCATGTCCAAAGCAGATGACTGGGTGGCTCACTCCAGGCTTCCTGTAGCGTCCATTAGTGTTGCCATCAGAAAGTTCTGTCAGCCAGCCAGTCACTAACTTGTGCCAGCGACTCAACCCAGATGTCTCCATTCTGCCCACGTGGCTGGCAGGAGAAAGCTTGAAGGCTGATATACAAATCTGGAAAGAGCTAGGGGTCGGAGAGGGTCAAAGGGGCGAGGGCCTCGCCCTCGCCATCCTTAGTGCTCTCTCCCTAATTAAAACGTTACAGAAACTCACCCTCATGGAAGTGACAGCGGGGCTCCTGGAGTGACCCAGCCCACTCAGATAAACAGAAAGGGCGGGCACAAGAGCCAGCTAAGACACCGGAGGACGCCCAGACAATAACTCTGGCGGGGACCCCCAGGTGCGCCGGCCTGGCAAGCTCGCACAAGGCCAGGGGCGGCTCTGGCGCTGAGCTCTAGCAGAAAAAAAAGCCAATGCCACCAGGTACACCTTTCGGCTAAGCTTACGCCAGGCCAGAGACGTTTCCGTGGAGCAACTGCGGTGCACAGGTTGGGATTTTGGCGGTCTCTCCGTCTGGATAGAAACTTCAGCTAGCTGTCGTCCCAGCCACTGGGAAGGCCGAGGCAGGACAATCCCAATTTTCGGTGAGCCCGAGCAACACGACCATCTCAAGAGAGCGTGGGGGCAGTGCGGAGGACGAAGCCAGGCCCTGCCTGGGTGCGGGAGGAGCAGGGGCGAGAGGCGGTACTTTCCCTGCCTTGAGACTTTGCGGGCGCTGGAAGCGCGGATTTGTTAGTCGGCCCATGGTGCGTGGGGGCTCTGATTTCAAGGAGCGAGCCTGGCAGAAAGGAATAGTTGTACGTGGGGCGATGCTCTCGTGCCGCTGGACCAGAAAGTCCCTCACCTCCACACCCACGCCCCCGAGGCTCCCGCAGCGCCCCACCCGCGCCCGGCTCCCACGGACGCTCCCGCTGCACGCGTGGACGCCGCGGCGCTCGCTTGTTTACTGGTTTCCCGAGGCCGCCGTCCAGCCGGGAGGCAGCCCAGCGGCTCCTCAGACGTTATTCATCTTGTCCTGCGAGCGACTGGTGACAGCTCAGGGTGCTGCGTATCCTGTGCGATTGTTTATCGCGCGGCCCAAGCCCCGGCCTGCTCTGCACTCCGCGTCCCGGGGCCCGGGGCTACGTGAGCGCGGGGGGCGGGAGGCGCCGCTGGGGAGCAGGGGTGACGCCGCGGCCGCCAAGGCCCTGACCCCGGACGCCCAGGTGGCCTGCTCCCCGCAGTGTGCCGCCCGCCAGCTTAGCTCCGCGCCCGCGCCCGGCGCAGCGCCCCTCGCCAGCCCCGGCTGGCCCCCGCGGGACGCGGGTCGTGCGAGTCCCGCGCAGGTCGGGCGGGCCGGCCCTGGCTGGCGGCGGGGCAGGGGTGGCCGGGCCCTACGTGCAGGGCGGCCCACGCCCCGACGCCGCGGGGGTTCGCGCCCCGAGCGCCCGGATCCCAGGCGGATCCCGGGCGGAGCCGGGCGGCTTTCCGCTTGGCGCGGGCCCCGCTGGGCAGGACCCGGGGATGGCGAACGCGTGGCTTTCCTTTCTCTAGTCCCTTCTGCTTTCTTGTTTCTTATCTACCCTTTCCTCTGCACTCTCCCCACCGCATAACTGTTACTTTGCTTAGCGCCCAGTCGCGATGCGTGATAATCGCACTCGTCTCTGCGAACTGTGCGGGTTCGTAGCGTCACTCACCTCCCTTCCCACTCCCCGCCCTCCCCCACGCCACGTCCCCTTCCCACGCCACACAGTCCACGTTCCCCCTCTCTATTCTTTTATTTTGGGTAGCTTCTCATCTTAGAGAAACCACGCGGTGTTCAGCCTTGGGGCCGCCTTGTTTCTCTTAGCATTCTGGTTTCAAGGAGCACGGTGCTCCGGGGTGATTCCGCAGGTGTCTCTGCCTTTCCTTCCTTCCTCTTGGGAGTTTGGGAAGCTCAGGCCTCTTCCTCCTAGGGAGCTCTCCAGGGAGCGCAAGCTCCGGCCGGGCCGCACAGGGGCACAGGGACATGGCACGGACACGCAGGCTCACGCTCGCGCTACCCCACGCCTACTTCGCTTCCATTACACACGCGCAGACCCACGCACACTCCCCACAGCTATAGAAATACCACTGCTCACAGGCACACTCTCACACTGCCACACCTGCATAGATACACTACACACTGGCACACACACGCTCCCCCACACCTACGTAGATACACTACACACAGACACACACACTCCCCCCCCACTACATAGATACACCACACACACACACACACACACACACACACACACACACACACACACACACACACTCCCCCACACTACATAGACACTGCCACACACACAGGCGCACGCGCACACTCACACGCACCCGCGTAGGTATCAGGACACGGACACACCCACGAACGCCCGCGCAAGGGCGCACCCCGCTCCCCCGCCAGCGCGCCCCTCACACGCGCACGGGCGGCCGGCGGGGCTGCTTTCTCGGGCGGGCTTCCCCATCGCGCATTGTTACGGGACAATGGGCTCCGTGTCAGTCTCCTTGGCACCAGTCTGTACGACGCAGGAAACGGCATTTCCTCTCGGCGCTGGAAAATTAACTTGGACCGTGCTTTTCCCTTTTTATTGAGAATCCGCACACACCCCGGGAGGCCCAAGCTGCCGGCGAGGGAAGCAGCGGCCGCGTTAGGCGTCCCACGGCTCCCGCTCCGGCCCCTTCCCGCTCGTCCGGCGGCCGGGAACAATGAGCCAGGGCCTCCGAGCCAGTCGCGACCCTCCCTGCGGGGCCGTCCTCGGCCCCGGCGGCGCTTGCACAGAGGGGCCAGGGTTGCTCGGGAGCCGGGCCTGGGAGGGGTCGCCGCCGGCCCACATTGCCCCCTGCGCTGCCGCAGGCCCCTCCCAGCTCCCAAGCCTGGGCCACGGGTGGGCTGTGTGCGTGATCCCCACACTAGAAATCAGATGGGAACAACTGTTAGGCGGTCCTCGCCAGGAGCTGGAGGGGCGGCTCAATGCTTGGCTCCCATTCAGCTGCCAAGGCCCTGGCCTGGGGTCCCCAGCCTTCACCCTACACCAGAACCCCTTCTGTCCCTCCGGGACTTACCTTTGGTTCTCTCTCTTCTTTGAATTACATGCTGTTCCTGGTGTCCTAGAACAACAGCACTACCTCCTAGAATCCGGGCGACAAGAGGGCCGATGGAGGTCTTCGCCTTTGCAATTCCCAGGCAAGGCTAGCGTGGACATAGTAGGTGCTGTACTACCCTGGGTGCGTACTACATGCGTGGACACTTTCGCCCGCCCTTCCTAGCACTACCTGCATCACCCAGTTTGCACGTGTAGTTTGGGAACACTAACATTTTGGTTGCTGAGCATACGGAATGTACGTACCTATAACCTTCGCGCCATTCTGTGTGCACTGTGCAGTGCACACACACACACACACACACACACACACACACACACACACACACACACACCCCTACTAAACCCAAGCTAGGCTCTGTGTTTAGGGATTGCAATGCCGCTGCCATCGCCTCTCTGAGAGGGATCTGGAGACAAAGAACATGGAAACCACCTGTTGAAACCTGGCAGTAGAGCTCTCTACTCCTTCCCATTCATTTGTTTCCACAGATGTACTCTTCAAACCTTTTATGGAAACCCAGTTTTTGAAATGTTTTTCAATCAAGTTTTAAACTGTCAGTTTTGTTACTTTTAAATTTATCTTGGTGGTGCTGAAAATTGGGCCCAGTAGTTGGTTTTGACAAGGAGCCACCCCCATCCCTGGCCGTTTTAGAGTTATCATCCAAGGCAAAACAGAAAAGGCTAAGGAAATTGTTAAGGACTTGGTGTACCTATGGAAAAGGAATATGGGTGAGTTCTTGCCTCTGTTGATGTGTTGTTGACAGTGGCGTCTAACACCTTAGCTCTAAAGCTTTGCCTTCTTTCCTGACCACCCACACGTTTGCCCCTCTCTCCATCCCAGCTGCAAGAGTTAATAATCTGCAAAACAATACTCAAATATTCAAATCCTGGGGGAAGCTCAGAAAGGGCCCTCTGGGGCTCCGTAATGTGAGCATCCCCCTCTGCTTGTTTTGCTCCCCAGCTTCGCCCTGTCCTTACTATCTCCTGCCCGACAGTACTGAGGCAAGCCAGGGAAGCCGAAGCTTTTCAGCGCTTTCTGAATGAATGCATGAATAAATGAATGATATATTCTTTCCTTGTTCTAATTTATAAGCCTCAAAAAAACAGATTGCAGCTTGTAATCTCTAGGAATACGTTTGAGAAGAGCTAGGTAGAGCAATTTCTAAGGAATAGAAGGGTGCACCCTGATTGCTTAATAGCTTATTCATTTACTATTGACTGATGTTGGACTTCTGAGGTTTGAACCCAGGGCCTTTCCCGTACTAGGCAAGAACTAGGCTACATCCCCAGACCTTTTAAAATTTTGTTTTGATCTCACTAAATTGACTAGTCTGGCCTTGAACTTGCAATTCTCCTGTCTCTCGGCCTCCCTAGTAGCTGGGATCATAGGCATATCTCATCACACCTCTGTGAATACTTCTTAATGAAAAAGGTGGTTCACGCCTAAGATGAACCAAGATGGGGCGAGAAATAAGGTGAAATCCTTTGATCCTATGGGTTTTATTTTGATATTGTGAGTTTTCCTCCTTCAAAGACTGCTTGTTGTTTTCATAGGACACTTACTGCCCAAGAGTGCGCCATGCTGGCTTTTTGATACAGTGTGTTACTTAGAGCCGAATCTATCAAATCTATGCTTTACCTCTACATTTGTATGTTTTAACTAGATTGTGAGCCCCTTGAGGAGTTGATTGCCTTGTGTCTGCAAGGCTAGGGCCGTTTTACTCTGAAGGTGGTAATGGAAATAAGATAATTACCTAGGTGCAATGAATATAAGAGATCAAGACATCATGGAGCAATTAAATGACGTCAGATGCGCTCTAGTGGCAGTTTTCCGAAGGCGCTCTGTGGGGCCATTCAAAGAACAGTAGAGAAGAGTCTTATCAGAACAGTTTTGCATTTGACGTCCTGCTAAACTGCTATCTCGGAAGAAGACAGCAACAGGCAAAAGCAGGTTGCTGTTCCAAACCTATGAATACGTGAGAGGAAACCACTCAGGATTAGACTTGCTCCATCATCAACCTGCACCCAGCATGGTGAAGTGGAACTTTAAAAGCTAGATTTATTTATTTTTTTCCTTTAGATTGCAATAGCTTCTCCCTACTTCTTCAGGCCTAGGGTGTAAACCACCAGCCCCATCTCTCCTCCTCCCATATAAATGAACAACCTGGTACCAGGGAGTCAAAGTCCAATTTTACTTGTTTAGGCAAGGAAGGGAAGAGTTGGGGTTCAGAAAGGGAAGAAACAAGGCTGAATACATCTATTATCCCCTTGTATTCCCTCCCAGTCTGTTTCTTGCTATAAAATACTCTTACACACTTGTGAAAGGGGAGACAGTGATTTGAGTCAAGTGAGCTCCTCCCTCTCCCAGAGCTAGCTTTGAATAAATCTTTTCTCCTACTTACCATAACAAATGCCCTCCTTTGATGTGGCCAGCATCATGTAAACCAACCTAAGTATACGCATAGTCTTAAGCAGCTGGTAACAAACCCTTAATACTTTTTCTGAATATGTTATATATTCTATGAACTAGGAGGAAAGAAAACTTTCAGAAAAGAAGCAGTCAGGCCTGGGGAGAGGGAGGAAACAAGGGGACATTCGGATCCTTTGTCTCGCAGGCAGGAATAGCTATCTGCACCCAGCAACGTCTTGTTCTGAAGTCTTCAGTTGTTCCCACACTCCAGTGGCATCTCTACTTCACTTTATCATGGCCTAAAGGTTGTTTTGCAGAGTTAAGCAAGTCAGGGGCCTGCTGAGTGGTGTGTTCTTTAATAAACAAGAATTTCAGGGCAAAAGCAAAACGGCTGCACTTCAACTTGCCTTCCAGTGAAATGTTCATACTGCCTTAACTTGTGTACATGTCTATAGATGTATCTTTTATTTTCTTTATGCGCTGTTGAAACTGTCAGTAAAATTATTCCTCCAAACTATAGAAGTTTATGCGAAATAAATCAGCTCCAGGACTCAATGACGAGCTGTCCTTTGGTACTTGAGGCATTTCGCTGAGTGCTGATTGCTCCCTCTATTCCTAGGCTAAGCGAGTGGTCCAGGCTTCCTGCTTGGTATCCATCTCCCTCTAGGACTATTCTCTGGTCCCTTTCTTTAGAACTCTGATCCTGAGGCTGGGGCCTACTGTCTTCTTACATACTACATCCAGATTCTCACTGTGCTCTTTTTCTTCGTTTTCTGCTCTTTTCTGCGTTGCTGATGGATTTCCTGATCTTGGACTAAAGCTTGTAATCACCCTTCTGCGCCTGCAGTGTCCTCACTAGGGTCCTCTCTCAGCCGTGGTTCAGATCCTTTGTTCAAGCTGCCTTCATCTTCACTCGTAGCTTATTGCAAGTTGTTGACCGTCTTTCCACAGGACCAAGTGACAATTTCAAAGCCTTTCTGAAATGAGGGAGGCAAAAAATGATAAAAAATAAATCAATTGTCTTTCTTAATGTCACCTGAAAAAAATACCAACATATGAGTCACAACAGGACTTGAAACACCTGCTGACAGTTACAATGACCTTGCAGTTTTGGATTTGCTTATTTCTTCCTTTGTATGTTACTTACAGGTTAAGCAAACTGTCAAATTTTTTATTTGTTTCGTCTTGTTTTTGAGACAGGGTCTCTCTCCTTAGTCAAAGCTGGCTCTGAATTCATTACATAGCCAAGGATGGCCTGGAACTCACAGCAACCCTCCTGCCTCAGCCTCCTGATTACTGGTATTACAGGTGCTTGCTACCATTCCCAGCTAAGTTATCACAATTTAAGCTGTAGTACCATTGATGTTTTTATTTCTGTTTGTTCTTTCACTGTTAGTGATCAAACCGAGGCCCCTGTGCATGCTAGTAGGATACTCTACCACTGAGGCAGTCTATTTTTTTTTAAATTTATTGCATTATTTATTTATTTATTTTTGTGGTACTGGGAATTAAATACAGGGCCTTCACACTGAGCTAAATTAGCATCCCATTGTTTAGTTTTGACTGTGGGACAGAGTCTTATTAAATTTCTAAGCTGTCCAGGGTGTGCTCGAACTTGTGATCCTTCTGCCTCTGCCTCTCAGAGTGCTGTAATTACAGTTCTACGTTATTAATCCTATTTGGTGTTGTTTTATAAGGGCATGAATTCCATTCATTAAGGGATACACCCAGATACCTAGTCAAATCACCTCCAGAGACCAAACTTTCTAATATCGTTACCTTTTTTGGTTAAGATTTTAACATATAAATTTTGAAAATGAATGAAATATTCAAACTACAGTACATACCGACCTCCTCATTCATAAGGGAGCATTTGGAATGCATGCCTGGTGCCAGTAGCAGGTTCATACTGCCATTTAAGAATGCTAAATACCTTTCAAAAACATTTAATTCTACCTAACAGGCAAGGACATCCCGTGTTAAAAAACACAACTTGTGATTTCCAGGTTCATTTACTGAGAACAAACTTTATTAATTTTACTGTATCTAAGTAAGAACTGTTATGAATTTTTAATTAAAAATTTTAAGATACTAGGGATGGCTTAGAAACTGTATTAGTTTGAGTTCTTTCAAAAGGCAGAATTTACAGAAATTATAACAAAAAGGATCTATTCAGAAGGCTTACAAATCTGAGGATAGAGATAGTCCAAGATGGCAGCCTGCTCATGGGAGAGCTGGAGTATCCAGTGGCTGCTCAGCTGCGAAGTAGGGCACTGGTCAGGGACTATAGGGAAGGTAGTGAGGGTCTGCTGTGGATCTTGGTTATTCAAAGAACAGTGGTGAAGACTGGAGACTGAAGATCAGCAACAGGCAGACAGGCACAAGTTGAGACTGGAGCCAATCTGCGATGAAGATCTGTGGTGTGTTGCAAGTTGGCATAGACAATTGAGGTGAGAACTTTCCCAGAGGAAAAAGCTGCAACAATCTTTCTTCTTCCCTCCTTTTAAGTTCAAGTTCCCAGTTGGGCCTCCCACAACTGGATGGGTGTTCTTCCCTCATTTGCTGGCCCACAAATCACTCACACTCTAATCCAGGCTGTTTCTCAATTCCCAGTCTAGGTGTGGTTCCCAAACCCTAATCCAGGAGTGGTTCCTGATTGCCTCAAGTTGACATAAACTCTCCAACAGACACAGAAGTCTTTGAAACTGATTTGGGGGAGAGTTGGGAAAAATGTGGAAATGCCAGCTAGAGAAGCCTTAGAATGCTGTGAGCCAAGCTTGATGGGAGATCCTGCTCAGAGCTCAGAAGACCAGAATGCTGATAAAAAAGTGGATTGTAAAGGCCAGGCTCAAGAAGTTTCAAGTAGGAAGGAATACTTTATTGACAATTGGTCTAAAAACCATGTGTACTAGACTCTGACAAAAAGTGTGTTAGCATTTTGCCCCTATTGTGGGACTTTGCCTGAAACTGAAATTAAAGGTAGTGGGCTACTTAATCTGGTGGGGGAAATTCCAAGACAGCCCAATGTTCAGGATGTCACATGGGTACTACTTGCATTTTTTAGCCAGATTTACAACAAGAAGCAGGAAAAAGTGGCAGAGAAAAAAGATATAAAAAGTTTTTGATTTTACTAAACTAAAGCAGACTGCCAAGGCAGGGCAGAAAAGCACATGGTTATTATTAAAGAGATTAGCATTTTTAAAAAGCTAAGTACTTGGAATCAGGAATATAAAAAAAAAATGCCTGTCTCCAACAGCACATACTTCCATAGATAATCCATAACATCCAATTACATGAGGCTTTTTGGGTGACATTCTAGATCCAAACCACAACATGTCCACCATCTTTTCTTTTTTTTCCCATTGAAATTCTGTTTTATTATTTGAAAGTCACGATTTGAACAATATTGAGCATAGAGAAGACATCAATGACCTAAAAGCATACAAATCAAAAATTGTACAATAAACAAAAATTCAAATGATTCTCAAAGTTCAATACATTGAGTGGTACATGACTCAGGAATTAAAAAAATGTATTATGTTTGCAAATTTAACTTTCTTTTTGCCTAATCATATATATAGTATTTTTGTTCATGCATGAGTTCCAAATTCTATAACACCTTAGAGATATGGGATTTAGGGAATCAATGAGTGTCTCTTCCTGCCTCTTTTCCAGAGGCTCACCCTTTTCCTAGCTGATCGTTGCCCCTCTTTCAACACTGTTACTGCAGAGCTCTAACTCATGTGTGATTCTGAGCCTCGGTCTCTGTGTGGGTGAAGGATGGCCTTGCTCCCCCTTCATGCCAGTGTCTTTCTTGGAAGTTGTCTCATCAGGATACAACAACAAAGTCTCTTAGACTGGGTAGTTTGTAAACAACTAAACTCTGTTGTTAATAGTTCTATAGGCTGAGGGGTCCAACATGAAGGTGCCAATAGATTCAATATCTGGAGAGGGCCTATTCCCTCTAGATGGTGTCTTCTACATGGGCTCAAGGGAATCCCTCTTAATAGCAACATGTGGGGCTTTGGCATCAACGTGTGAGTTTTGGAGGAACACAAAAATTTAGAGCAGAGGCACAGCAGTTAAATCACTTGCCTTGCAAGCTCAAGGCCCTGAGTTCAATTCCCCAGCAACACATAAAGCTGGGAGTGGTGGTGCACACCTATAACCCCAGCACTCAAGAGGCTGAAGCAGAGGATTCTTGTTAGTCTGAAGTCACCATAGTAAGCTGGGCTCCATAGTGAGTTCAGGACAAGCCTACACTACGGAGTAAGACCCTGTCTCAAAAGAAGAAGAAGAGAAGAAGGAGAAGGAGAAGGAGAGAGAGAGAGAGAGAGAGAGAGAGAGAGAGAGAGAGAAAGAAAGAAAGAAAAGAAAAAAGAAAAGTTAGATCATAGCGGGGACTTACTTCCAAGGAATTTTTTGGCAATAATATTTTGATTTTAAAAATCATGTTTTGTGCAATGATAAGCCTATACTTTTTTCAAAACCCAAATATATTCAGGTATCTCAAATTTCCATGTAGCTAAGTTGGAATTTTAAAAATAAAAGTGCATAGTTTTCTATTCTTTTAATCAATGTACAATGAAATAATCTCTAAATTATCTTTT
This sequence comes from Ctenodactylus gundi, assembly GCA_004027205.1. NCBI lineage: Eukaryota > Metazoa > Chordata > Mammalia > Rodentia > Ctenodactylidae > Ctenodactylus > Ctenodactylus gundi. The sequence goes on from PVKB01000132.1 coordinate 410,384, forward strand.
ATTTTTCTTAGCCCTTAAAATAATGTGTATATCAAAACAAAACAGAATGCTCAGATCTATTAGGAAAGCTGGCAAGAATTCAGACAGTAGAATCAGTCAGTGTGATTAGAACACCAAAATAGGGGTTTCTTTCTTTCTCCTTTATTTACTAATATTTTAATTGGAATTTCCATATATAAATTTCATAAATGAAGTTGGTTGACAGCTTTAATTCTATACTTTCCTTATTTGGTTTTAGAAATGAGGTTGTTATAACTCTATAAAACTAAATTGTTGGTTTTCATTTTCTTTTCCAGATCAATTTTATAAGATAGGGAAGCCTACTTCTTGGCAATTTATTAAAACATAGATGAAAAACTATATGAAAATACATATTTGGGAAGAGGGAGAGATATTTCCTTGAATGGCTATTGATCCATTTAAATTTTCTAAATTTTTGCATCAAAAGGTTTTAGCATTTACATTTTAATTAAAAGCTTAAAAAATAAAAGCAGAAGCAAACAGAACAGCAAAAAGAAATAAAAATTCAATATCACCACTTTAATATTTTGATATATATGTTCAACTTTTTATGAAAAAAATCATGATATTGTGTCAAAGTAATACATGGAGAAAAGCATAAAAATGAAAGTTTTTTAACTCACTCTTAAGAAATAGCTATCATTAACTAGACCAACATCTATTCCAGAGTTTTCTTGTATATTCAAACAGAAGAATATCAATGGATAGATGAATATTTATAAGTGCCACTTTTAGAAAGATGACTAGAAGACACTGTTACCCTTCCTAGTGCAGATATCACACTGGAAAATAATTTTAATTTTAAAAAGAATGTAGTTTAGGTTTCATTTACTTAAAGAAGAAATTAAAGTGCATTTGGATTGCAAAAAAATAGTTTGTTTTAAAGACTTCTCTAAGGTTAAGAAGAGACTTTTTTAGGGTTTCCATGTTTTTTTTGTCAACAGAATTAACCTATATGAAATCAGGAAAATAGTATGATTAATTCTGATAAGCAAGAAAAAAGAAAAAAATTTCCCCTTCATCAATCTCCTTTTTAAATTACCAAAAAAATCAATCATGCAAACGAACCATCCTGGATCAACTCTCATAGAGAAAAAATTCTTTCTACAGGTGACCTTGAAGTACAAAGATTTCTGCGAAGGCTTGCTAGAGTTCAAGTCTGGTCTTGCATCTGACCTTGCCTCTTCTGGGCCATTGCCAGTGCCAGAGGTCAAACCATGAATTTTCCTTTAGTAAAAGTGACTGAATTATTGAGGCTAAAACAGAGAGACGAAGCTGTCGTGAGTTAACAATGTTAGTCTCAACAAAGGGAGTGAGTTAGCCCTCAGACTCTGATGAGAGGTTTGACATGTCCTCTGCCTCATTTTCCTCAGGAAGAACTGATTATCTGAGATCATGAATAGGATGGATAGGACTCGCTTATTAGGAGGAGTTGACTACAAGAGTAGAAACCGCCAGGTAACACCCAACTGATAACTGACTGATAACACAGAAGCAGCTTTGTGCTTTTTACAGATAGGCTCCAGCCCCTTGACCCCCAGGTCACAGAGCGTGGCCTGTCCTCAGATGAGATTGCTGATCAGTCCCTAGAGTAGATGTCCCCTCCTGTGCTTATACCACTGCCAACTCAGACTCCAGACCCGAACACTCCTTCCAGGGAGTACTCCCTATGGCTCAGATCATTGTTTGCATAGTCTCAACAATAAACGCCTTCGGTTCTTTGAATTCTCTGTTTTTTCTCATTTGTTTTAGTAGTCTGGATGTTTTGGATCCTTTTCTGTGGGGATGAAATCAAGGCAAGGCTAAAATCAACACCTACAGGACCTGGCCGTGAGGGGTGGCTCCCCGGCAGCTAAGCTGGCTTTGGGAAAAACAAAGACCCCCTCTCGGGCCCTCTCTGTGGTCTGAGCCAACCTAGCTGCTCCAGGCAATACGAAAAAAATCAATCCCTTCACCCACCGGGCACCCATGTATTTCCATTGTGATCACACAACGTCACTCTCTTAATATAGAAGATGTACATCTTATAGAAATATTTAGATTTACATAAATTAAATGTAGTTATTTAAATTTCTCAGTTAAAATTTTCTCTTCCTCTTCCTCCTCCTCCTCCTCCTCCTCCTCATCCTCTTCTTCTTCTTCCCTGTCTTCTTCTTCGTCTTCTTCTTCTATTTTTCCTGGGCCTAGAGGTGCAGGCCTATAACCTTGGCATATGAGAGGCTGAGACAGGAGAATCATGAGTTTGAGTCCAGACTAGGCATTGTAGTTACTTAGTAAGACCCTATCTCAAAAATCAAAAAATACTGAAAGGTTTGGGGACGTCAGTCAATGTGAAGTCTTAGTACCACAAAAAGAAAATAATGTTCATTCTTTTTTTCCAATATTTCATTTGTATATGCTTGCACTACAAGTTCGTTCACATAATAATTACATGCATCTCGGGAACTTGGTGCACATCCATGGCACTTTTATCCTCTTTTTCTTTCCCCATTACCCTCCCCGCACTGTCTCCCTGTTCCCCCATCCTCAAGCCCCTTCACATCGCTGAGGAGTCCATTTCCCTATAACCTCTTCTCTTTCTTACATTTTGTTCTTTTAGTCACTTATATTTTAGCTTTCTCATATAAGTGAGGCCGTGCAATACTTGACAATTGATGTCTCGTTTAGTTTGCTAAATAAGGTGTACCCACTTTCTTACAGATACCTCAAATGTATCTTTTTCATGGAACCATAACACACCACGGTATATGTTCCATGTGTTCTTTATCCACCCATCTGTTGCCGTTCATATGGAATGTGTCCAGGACTTAGCTATTACGAGCTGTGCTGCTACAAACATGAGTGTACAACCATTTCTGTAACAGGGTTTCTTCAGCTCTTTTGGGAAGATGCTCAAGAGAGGTGTATCTGGATCAAGTGAAATTCCTATTTTCTGCCTTTTGAGGAATCTCCATACTGATTTCTATGATGCCTGTACAAGTTTACAGTCCTACCAGTAATACAGAAGTGTTTCTTTTCTCCACAGCCTCTCCAACATTTGCTATTTTTTGACTTCTTAATGGTAGCTTCTTGTTGGAGTAAGATAGAATCTGAGCGTTGCTTTGATTTGCGTTTCTCTGATGGCAAAGATGTTGAACTTCTTTTCATGTACTTGCCACCCATTTCTGTTTCTGTTTTTGAAAAATAACTATTCATTTCAATTGCCCCCCCCCTTTTTTAAAAATCAAGTCTCTTTTTTTCCCCAGTACTGGACATTATTTAAGAGAGGACCTACCTAAATTGCCCAGGCTGGACTCAAACTTCCAAGTCTTCTGCCTCAGCCTCCGAAAGTGCTGAGATTTGCTGCCTCTAGGTGCACCCAAGTTTTTTTTTTTTTTTCTTTTTAATTCTTTCCATGTTCTAGTATAAGCCTCTGTCTAAGAAGCAGCTGGGAATTTTTTTCCCCATTCTGTGGGCTGTCTCTTCACTCTTCTGATGGTTTCCTTTGTTGTGCAAAAGCCTTTCAGTTTAATGAAACCTCATCTGTTGATTTTTGGTGCGATTTCTTGTGCCATTAGAGTTTTATTCATGAAGTCCTTTCCTATCCTTGGGTCTTCTAGGGTACTGATTTTATCTCCCAGCAGGTTGCATATTTGTTTTGATGTCTAGTTCTTTGATCCATTTTGATTTGACTTTAGGACAGAAGGAAAGATAGGACTCTAGGTTCATTCTTCTGCATGTGGATAATCATCTTTCCCAACACATTTTTAAAAGAGATTGTCCTTCCTCCACGGAACGGTTTTGGCTCCTTTGTTGAAGATTAAATGGCTTCGTGTGCTCAGGGTTCTCTCTCCGCCTTCATCTATGCCCCATTGCCCTTCTTGTTTGTTTCATGTCAGTGTCGTGTAGCTTTAATCTCTGTTGATCTGTGATATAATTTCAAGTTTGGGATTGTGACAACTCTTGCTTTGCTCATTTTGCTTAGAATTGCTTTACCAATTCTGGATCATTTTTGGTTCCATATAAAATTTCAAGTTGTTATCTCAAGTGCTGTGAAAAATGCTTTTGGTATTTTGATTGGTATTGTGTTGGATCTACCTAACGGTTTTAGAAGTCTGACCACTTTTACAATGTTGGTTCTGCCTATCCGGGATCATGGAATGTCTTTCCATTTCCTAAATTTTTCTTTGATCTCTTTTTTCAGGGTACCATAGTTTTCACTGTAGAGATCCTTCGTTTCCTTGGTAAGATTTATTCCTAAGTATTTAATTTCTTGTAGCTATGTTAAATGGAATTGTTTTCTTGATTTCCTTCTCAGTAAGTTCATTGTTGGAGGATAGGGGTATTATTGTGTGTGTTGATTTTACAACCTGCCTCTGCTGAATTTATTAGTTTTGAGGGGGTTCTGGTGGAGTTTTTTGGGTCTTTGATGTAGAGGATCATGTCAGCTGCAAATAGGAAGTTTAGCTTCTTCCTTTCATATTCATACTCTCTCTCTTCCTCTCAATTTATCACTGTATGCTCACTTCAGGAGCACTTGTACTAAAATTGGAAAGACTCTGAGAAGATTACCATGGCCTCTGCACAAGGGTGATGAGCCAATTCATGGCCAGGGTTCAGGTACTATGTTAAAGAGGAATGGTGGCAGTGTATGCCCTTGTCTCTTTCCAGATTACGTTGAATTTTGTTCAGTTTCCCCATGTAAAATGATTTTGGTGCAATGATTGTTGTAAATAGCTTGTATCTTTTTAGAACCTTCTATTCCTATTTAATTCAAGACTTTTTATCATGAATGAATGTTAGATTTTTTTCAAACTTTTTTTTTCTGCATCTATTGGGATAATAATATGGTTTTATTTTTGACATTTATTGATTTGTGTACATTGCAGCAACCCTCCAACCCTGGAATGAAGCCTCCTTGGTCATGATGTGTGATCTTCTCTGTTGAAGAATATCGTATTGAGTATTTTTGCATCTATGTTCATTATGGAAATTGGCCTGTAGATTTATGTCTTTTGGGAGGGGAGTCTTGGTCTGGTTTTTGGAAGTAATGTTATTTGCCTTCAAGGGATGACTTTGACCATGTTCCTTTCCTTTTTGTGCTTAGGAAGAGTTTGGTGAGCATTAACATTCGATCTACTCCAAAATTCTGGTAGAATTCTGCAGTAAATATGTTGGGTTCTGGGCTTTTCCCTAATTGGAGGTGTTTTTATTACCTCCTCTGTTTCATTGCAGGCTATTGGTCTAGTCAGAAGTTTTGTATCTTCTTGATTCAGTTTTGGTAGTTGATACGTGGCCCTACAATTATCCATTTCTTCTAGGTTTTTAAATTTACTGGAGCATTGATTTTCAAAGTAGTTTCTTACAATCCCTTGGATTTTGGTTCAATCTATTGTAATATTGCCATTTTGATTTCTAATTGTGTAAGTTTAAGCATGTTTTGCGTAATCTAAGGCCTGATGACCTAAGAGGAACTGAAACAGTGAAGAACATTTCTCTTCACCTCCTTCAACTCTACCACCACCTCAAGCCTGTGAAAAAAATTTTTGTCATGAAACTGGTCTCTGGTGCCAAAAAGATGGAGACCACTGCACTTCAGGACCGAGAGCTGGGAGGGGAGAGCCTAAGCCGCAATGACATTACTAGAAACTCAGTGTGGGCAATTCTCAGAATTTAAAACTCCAGAGAGGCACAGTTACAGGGACCATCAAGCTTTTTGTGAGGGTTACCTCCAGGAGCTGATCAGACCCTTAATAGTACATATTAGAGAAAAATCCCCTCAAGCTTCCAAAAGAGGGATGGAAAAAGACCATTTTGAAATGATGTACAGAACACTCTGTTCTTCTAAAGGAGGCCTGCTGTCAGGAGAAACTAGTGACCCAAAACCTAACCTACTGGTGTTTAATCAGAACTAAGTGACGTAGGGGAAGGGAAATTTGCAATTACAGCCAGCTCTGGCCACCCTGCTCCACGAAAGAGGGAGAAATGCTCAGGAAGCACTTGGGAAATCACATGCCAAAGGCATGGAATCACCCAACCTGAGACTATGACCACAGAACCTTACCATCATATGACTAAAGACCGACTTACGGTAGTTTCTGTTCCCTAGTATATAACAGAAAAAGAAAAAACCAGAGCAGAGCAAATAAATAAATAAATAAATAAATAAATAAACAAAGTAAAAAGCATCCTGAGAGGCAAAGGGTCAGTTTTAAGAGACAGGGCAAGCTTCAGAACCACAGATGGCAGAGTCGTTAGAATTATCATCTAGTGAATTCCAAATAATATGCTAAGTGTGCTAATGGAAGAAGTAAAAAGTATGGAGATATGGAAGCAGAGACAAAGACAGCCTAAGGATGAGCCAAAAAGATATGTCAAAAAAACCCACTATAACAGCTGAAGAATGCCTTTGATGGGTTTATTAGTAAACTGGACATAGCTGAGAAAAGAACCCATGAGCTTAAGGACATGCTAATAAAAATGCCCTGAAGTAAAAAGCAAAGACAACAAAGACTGAAAAATAGTAACTACCACCACCACCAGCAGCAAAACATAATATTTAAAGACTGTGGAAGAACTACAAAAGTGCAGTATGTGTACAATGGCAATACCAATCAGTGGGTTAGTCAGCTTTCTGTCACTGGGACAAAATATCTGAGTCAAATAACTTATTAGGAGGAAGGGTTTGTTTTGGCTTACAGATTTGGAGGATCTAGTCCATGTCTGATTATCCTCTTGCTTTATGGGCTGTGGTCAGGCAGACCATCATGATGGAAGCATGGTAGAGGAAATTGCTCACCACACAGTGATTGGGAAGCCAAGAGACAGGACAAGAAGAGGACATGATCTCACTATGCCCTCTAAGGGCACACCTCTGATCACCTAAATTCCTTCCATTAGGCTCAATAGTTTAAAAGTTCTGCTACCTCCCCAATAGCACCACAAGCTGTGAGGACCAAGCTTTCAAATGATGGACCATTAGGGAACACTCCCAATCTAAATTATAGCAATGGAGAAGAAGAAATTTTTAGAAAGAAGAAAGAAAGAAAGAAAGAAAAATATTTGAAACAATAATGACTGAGAATATCCCCAAATTTATGTTAGACACCAAACCATAGGACCAGGAAGCTAAGATGACACCAAACAGGATAAATGTCAAAGATCTACAGGTAACTTTATCATATCCTCAAAGAAATGCAAGCAATGACCAGCAGGCTTAAAGAGGAACTTACTAGACAAATAGTGGTCCTTATGGATACAAAGATTACTGAGCATATAGAAGCCACAAATAAAAAGTTAGCTGAGGTGAATAAGGAAGACGTGAAGGAACAATTTGATAGAGAAATAAAAATTTTGAAAAGAAATCTGGCTGAAATTCAGGATGTAAAAAATGCATTTGAAAAGAGGAGAAGTTGACTTGAATGTTGTGAGGACAGAATTTCAGACCTTGAAGACAAGGCTGAGGAAACAATGCCATAATTAGGCACAACTCCAAAATTAGAAATGAGCAAAGTAGCTGGATGAAACAGCTGATGGATGATTCAAAAAGAACCAATCTCAGAATTATGGGGGTTGGAGAAAGAGCGGAAGATAACACCAAAGATATAAAGAAATTTTTATTGAAATCAGGCAAGAAATTTTCACAAATCTAGGAAAAGAAATTAATTTTCAGGTACAAGAAGCCTATAGAACACCAACTAACCTCAACCAGCAGCAAGACTCACTATGACACATCATAATCAAGACCTCAGAAATACAACATAAAGAGAATATTGAAAGCAGTAAGACAAAAGCAGACATTATTCTACCAAGGCAAACCCATTTAAATTACTTCAGTTTCTCAATGCAGACTTTAAAGGCCAGGAGAGCCTGGAGCAAGATCTTTCAAACTTTAAAAGACAGCAAGTGTCAACCCAGGTTGTTGTATCCAGTAAAATTATCTCTGAAAATTGAAGGAGAAGTAAAAATATTTCATGACCAAGAATCCCTAAGAAATTTGCAACCACTAGCCCAGCATTGCAGAAGATTCTTGAAGGAATCTGAGAGAAGCAGAAAGACAAGCAGATCCAAAAAACCTTGAGGAAAGGAAACATGTAAAGAGAAAGTGTAACCAAAAAATAGATTGATATTTGAATCATTTGATTGGTATCCTTCTAAAATAGTACCAACTGTCTCATAAAATCTGTGACTCTTCCCCCATAATTATTATTTTAATGATATATAAGTTGGCAAAACATAATAATTATATTCAATAGGGCATTGAATATAATTGTTCAATATGATTAAATAATTATATTTAATAGGTATAACATTTAAAAAATATGTATGTATAAAGTTGGGAATGGATATGTACATTAAGTGATAAACCAAATGTGGCAAAATGTTAGTAATTAGTGAAATATGAGTAAATAATTTATGAAAGTTAAAAAATTAAGAAATAACTATGCCATTATATTCATTTCTTATGTGTAATTTACTCTTGTGACATAGACATAAGTGCATTTATTGTAGCTATTCACTTGTTTGGTCTGTGATATAAGTTTATCCAAGTAAACCGATTGATGTGTTAATAACCTGAACGTCTTTTGAATGTACAACATTTACCTTTCAATATTCAGCTAATGAATTTAAAATTTAATTTCCTTTTTCTTTCTCACATTTTCTAGCTTTAGGAATTTCATTGTTATAGTTCTTTTCTTATGTGGACTGGTGGGTGAGGCCGTGTTAAAGAATCTCAACAAAGATATAGTAATATACAGAAAAAAAAGAACTTTTGGCAAATCGTCCCAATAAAGGGCTCTGCGGGACCTAGAGAAGAGGCATCTACTGCAGCCCATTCTAGGGGTGGGAAGCTAAGCTAAAGAGTGGTGATTTGAGTGGTGAAGTGAGTCAGAAGCAGAAGGCTAAATATGTTAAATATTGCATGGTTTCTCTGATTTGGGAAACCTAGAATACAGACATTCTATAGAACCACATGGTGTGATAGTGGGAGTCAGGGGAAGATGGGAGGGTGTGGAAGAGCCAAAAATGGGAAGGGATTGTAAAGTTGATGTGATATATATGCGCGCAAAGTAAGTTCATTGTAAACATTATGTATTGCATACATATATTAATAACCATGGGGTAAAAAGAAAAAATTGTTTTTATTTTTAATTGATCTAACAGATGATAGTTTGTTCAAAATAATAGAAGTAACAATGGGTTGATTATATATGCTATATATGCCTATGTATAAATGAAACTAATGAGGGCAATGATAGCATGAGGAATAAAAGGGAGAAATTAATATTATTTTAGTTTTACAAGTACACGCTTCATTTGTGAAGTGGCATAATATCACTTGCAAATGGGCTTGGGTTCGTCATAAATATGTATTGCAAATGGTTACTCTAGAGTGTCCAACCTAAATCTCCATAGACAGAAAAGGGTGGAAGATGCAGATTGGAACAATGAGCATGGACCGCAAATAGAGCCACCAACGTGGTGACTATTAATTCAACTGATTACAGTTCCTGTGACTTCGCACATCAGCATGTTTTGAAGCATCCATTAAAAGACAGACTGTCAGTGCAGAAACAAAAATAAGAAACCTACTTTAAATATAAAAATACATAGATTAAAAGTGAAGAGATGGAGAAAGATACACCATGATACCAGCTGCGCAATTCATAATAGCCAAATCCTGGAAACAACCCACCTGCCCATCCATCCAGGAATGGTTAAAGAAGATGTGGTGCCTATACACAATGAAATACTATGCAGCAATAAAGAAAGAAAGATATGAAGCATTTGAATGAAAATGGGGCCACTTAGAGTCAATAATGCTCAATGAAATGGACCAAGCACAAAAGACTGACTATAGATGGGTGTCCCTCTTATGAAATGCTCAAAAATAATAGCATAAAAAGGCCGAAACATGAATGGCAGGGTTGAAGGAGAAGCAAAGGTCAGATAGGAAAGGAGTGAACCTCTGTAAAAGAGGTGGACACAGACGCTCACTAGTTGCCCAAACATCATGGTTCTAGTGTGTTACAGAATTTGGAATTCATGTATTTGCAAAAAAAAAAAAAAAAAGTTAAATTTTATGTCATGTGAACTTTTTAACCAAAATTGAAAAAATAATAAAATTAAATAAAAAATAGAAAACAGGAGTAGTTTAGGCAGAGCAGTCTTTAAAGCAAGAAACATTGTCAGAAAAAAATAAGATCAATACATAACAATAAAGTGAGTTCTCCAAGGAAATATCCCTCCTGTCCAACCTGAGAGGAAAGCAACAGAATACGTGAGGCAAAAACTGCTAAAACTATAAGGAAGGACATGTGGATTTGCTGCTGTGGTTGGAAACTGGCATCTCTGTCAGAGATAGACAGACCCAGACAGTGAAGTACCTGTGAAGTCATAGATAACGCCAGCAAGATCGTAAATCAACAAAATGTCATTGACATAAGGCACTTCATTTTTAAAACAGCAGAATGCACATTTTTCTCTCAGGGAGCTCTCAGGGAGCATTTTCTAAGATAAACCACATTTTAGGCCATCATACACACTTAACAGGTTTGAAACATTAGAGGGCTGATAATGTTCGCTCTCAGACACAGTAGAATTGAGCATGGAATCTATAGCAGAGAGAAAAATTCTGAAACTACGTGGAGATTAAGCAATACACTGTTAATGACAAACAGGTCAAGAAGAAATCACAAGAAAAAATTTAAAATATTTGAAATAAATAAAAATAAACATAGAGCCAGGCTGTGTGGACTGCTGATAATCCGCATATGCTGAGAGACGGAGACAGGAGATTCACAGATATGAGCACAGCCTAGGAAGTTTGTGGACTAGATGAGACCCCATCTTAAACTCAGAAATAGAGTGAGCTGGGGGTGAAGCTCAGTATGAAGGCCTGGGCTTGATCCCGAGTACCACAAATAGCAAGTAAATGAACAAACACACGACTCACCAAAATTTTGGGGTTGTAACAAAATCACTACTCTGGGGGACACTTATAGCATCAAATATATACGTTGGAGAAGAAGTATTAAAAATCAATAATGTAAGTTTCCACTATGGGAAGAAAAATAAGAAAAACAAATTAAATCCAAAATAGGAGGAAAGCAGATTTCAGGCATAAATCAATGATACTGTAAACAGGATATCAGCAGAGAAACATCAATAAAACTAAAAGCTGTTTTTCACAAGGATCAAAAAAATAATAAGCCTCTGTCCAAGTTAACACACACACACACACACACACACACACACACACACACACACACACACACACACAAATACACACACACATTCTCCAGGCCTATAATGTGATTTTTTTCAATGTAAATAATTGTCAACTTGAGTTTTCAAAATGACTTCTATGCTTTAGGTCACAGTTTTCTTCTGATTTTTGTTTTGTTTTTGTGTGTTTGTTTTTGAAACAGAATCTCTGTAGTCCAGGCTGGCCTCAAACACACAGCAGTTCTCCTGCCTCAGCCTCCCAAGTGCTAGGTCTACTGATATGTACCACGACACCCAGCTTATGTGGTGCTGGGGAATCAAACCTACAGCCTTGTACTTGCTAGCAAATGCTTTAACTGCTGAGCTACACCCAAAGCCTTTCTTATATCTTTAAAACTCTGGACTGTATCTACAGATTTGACTCTTCTATTAAATTTTATGTTTTCTGCCTCCCTGATTCCCCTACCTATTAATCCTGTTAAAAGATTTCTAATGTTTGGCTTCAAAACCACACTAACAGAAATTAAAAAAAAAAAAAAACTTAGACATGTTTTCTACCTTTGCTGAACTTTTAAAAGAAGGTATAAGTACTAGAAAATTAAGTTTAAAATAGTATGTTATTGCTTGCTTCTTACAAGCCACAGACCTCAGAGATGGCAGGCATAAAGATATAGAAGAACTTGGTGAAATTGCCACACCTCGTTATACCCTTCTGCAAAATCCTGTTTGTGTGAGAGTGTCTTAGTCACTTATTCATTGCTGGGACAGAATAATTGACATCCAAAGCCGAAGAGAGAAAAGTTTTCTTTTGCAAAGCTCAGTTTCAGAATGTCACAGTCCATTTATGGGTGGCAGCAATGATAGTAACCCATTGCGGAGTGGTAGCCAGAGGAAAGCTCTTCACAGCATAGCAGACAGAAGGCCAAGCAAAGGAGAAAAGGCAGAGTATCCTTCCAGGTCCTATCCCAGTGATCTACTCCCACTGGGTCAGGCTCCAGGGGTCTGCCCCTCTGACCAGGCCCCACCTTTTAATAGCACATCAGTGTTTTACAATATCCAAATACATGGCACTCCAGACCCAAACCATGATATAGAGCATTAAATTTTGTTTTTATTTTTAAAGTATTAATGCTATTATTTGCAACCAAAAGCTTTTCTAATTGATATGCCCACTGCTGAATTTGTTTTTGAAATGAGCTCTTAAAGGCTAACAGGAGTATTAGACTGGAACCAGGTCCTCTGTGATGTCATCACGTGCCCACTGGTGCCTGCCCCCGTGCCACCTTGACCATTTCTGTTGGTGTAAGCTGCCCTGCTGAGTGAGTGCTTGCCCAAATGCCACGGGTCACAGGAAGACTTCCTTGTGCATGCTGGTCAGCCAGACCCACCTCTTTTCTAGCATGTAAAGTTCTGAATTTTTATTCATATGCTTACTTATTTAGATACAGTAGGGAACTATAAGTGCTACAGGTGTGCCCAGGTTGGCCTTGAACTTATAATTCTCCTGCCTCACCCTCCTAAGTAGCTAGGATTGTAGGCATTTACCACTGCGCCCCGCAACAGCCTTCCTGCTTTGCTCGCATGCCAGCGTACAGCGCCTGTCTGTGGCTCTTACGGGAAGAGGTCCATGCCTTCCTAACATACCTTCCTCCAGGTCATCGTCTCTTTCCTTTATGGCCAAAGTTTTCACTTTTGTGTGAGAGCATCAGGCCAACAGCTGCCAGTGCCCTCTGCCCTCCTGAAGGACTCTCTTATGTGAGTGGGACTCTCAGGGGCCTGTTGTAAATGTTCCTGTTTCCAGATGTGGTCAGTGTTCTCACATTATCTCATAGAGTCACAAGGAAAAACACCATACATGACGAACACACAAGAAAACAAAGCAAAAATGTTTTAGGCTGCAGTCCACCTGCAAAGCCTGATACTGTGGCTATGGAGGAAAACCTGTCCCTAGAGACGGTGACCCACCAACTTAGGCTGTGCTCTTACAGATACATCGCTTAATGTTTGGGAGCTTCATTTTATTGTTTTATGAAGAATGAGCAATGGGGATTTTCTAAGCTAAATTGTAACTTTGGTGGCCATTAATTATAATTGCTATGTTTTGAGACATTGACATCCCAGGATTCCTTTTTCTTCTTATTCTGCCATCATTTAAGTGTTCTTAAAGCAAGAGAGAATAAAATAAACAAAGACCAAAGCTAGCTGCAGCTGGCCTGGCTGGGCAGGAAGGTTTGTGACCAGAAGGGAGCCAGCCAGCCTGGCAGCCTAGCAGTTTCTCCTTCCTTCGGCTTTTCCATTGAAGCTCTTCACTCTGGATTCTACCTAGCTCTGGGTCCCAGTTGGATAGTATGGAGAGAACATCTGCCAGTGTCATGCCTGAGCCTTGTCCACACAAGGAGGTGATCTCCTCCTGAGTTAGGTCTGAGTGGGAGGGGTCCTTGGTAAAGGTTTCTGCCTGCCCCAGCGACGCTGCTGGATGCTAAGGAAGTGTTTGCCCACAGGTGTGGCACCAGTCCCGCAGTGACATCTTGGTTTGAGTGCCCTCCAAGGAAAGGAGAGCTCAGAACATGAAGACAACAGCGAAGTCTTCACCACAGTGTGATTCTCTCTCCAAAGCCAACTTAGCAGATCAGGTTTTGTTTTGTTTCAAGAGCTGATGGATTTTCTTACCTAAAGCTTAGGACTTCGGCAGAAGCCTATGGGCACCTGGATCGGGGCAGGATGGATAAGACAGGAAAGAGGAAAACGTGGCAGCAGTGAGTTAGTTGACCCTGTAGGGAGCCGTGCAATCCAGTGGCAGCCTACGTGCCCATAGATGGTGCCTGAGGATGTTCAGCCCAGAGCACAGGCTGGGGACCAGAGTCTCTAGACATCACAGGACACCTGACATCAGATAGGAGACAGAGTCTCAGACACGCTGAGGGTAAAGGGAAGAGTCTATGGGAAAGCCTAGTAGGTATAGACAATGTGAGGTCATGGATTTGAGTCCTGAGGGCAGAAATGCTCCCTACTGATGAAGACAAGTTTCAGAGGACTGCTTAGGCACAGCATAGAACGTAAAAAATAGTTAACATTTATCAGCTTATTTTGGTTTGGTCACTATCGTAAGTGCCTTTTCTCTTTGCAACAGCCTCTCATCATCTCTGCTTCGGAGTGAGGGTCTAGAGACGCCAAGTGGCTTGCTCAAGGTTTATAAAAGCTGTAAGAGGCAGAGCCATGATTGGAGTTCTTGGAAGGCTGGTCATGGAAGCTGTGCAGACACCTGCTTTAATGATTGGAGCACTTTGTTCTCTGCTTTGCTTTTCTATGTGGAGAACCCAGAGCCCAGAGGAGGTGATCTTCTCCTGAGTTAGGTCTGAGTTGATCGGCAGACAAATGCTGTCTTCCTGTCCCTGATTAAAGAGATTACCTCACATGACCCTGGAAGGTAGCACTGGGCCCTCAAGAACCAGCTGTCTCCTATTAAGAGACACACACACAAAAAAGGGCTGATGGGGAAGAGTGGAATGGAGAAGTCGAGAACAAAAGCCTGAGAAGATCAAGTTACCTCTGCCTTCTGGTTTAAGTTTGACTATAAACCAAGTGCATCATGTGGCTGCCTATTTCCTTAAAAAGCAAGATCATTGGGTTGGATGAGACTACCTACAAGCCATCTTGAACACTAATAATTTATGTTTCTGTTTTATCACCATTAATCATTCTTTTTACATTTCTTTTCTAATCATTAGGTCTCTTCTTCTTCCTAATTTCTAGGGGAAAAATGCTCAATTGCCTTGAAAAATTGTCTTCCTGTTTCCTAAATTGCCTAGATGCTCACCAACAAATCCTATTTGGGGATTTGGTGGTGTGGAGGGGTGTGTGTGCATGTGTGTGTGTGTGTGTGTGTGTGTGAGTGTGTGTGTCTTATTAAAAATAGTTTTGATTGCTGGGCCTGGTGGCACAGGCCTGAAATCCCAGTGTTCTGGGAGGCTGAGGCAGGAGGATGTCATGTTTAAATCTCATCTAGACAATTTAGTGAGACCATCTACTCTCTCTGTATCTTTCTCTCTCCTGCTCTCAGGAATGGTACTAAAGATCAAGTCCAGTACTGGATGGGAAAAAATCAACATGAATGTAAGACACATCTCTTCTTGGTTTTTCTTCATTTTAATTCTCCTTTCTTTTGAGACAGGTCTTACTCTATAGTCCAGGCTGGTCCTGACCTCACTGTGTTGCACAGGCTGGCCTCGAACACATACCTCAGCCTCCCAAGTGCTGGGATGAAGTGTGCACCACTATGTCCAGCCTGTTTGGTGCTGGGGAATCGAACTCAGGGCCTTGTGCTTGCCGGGCAAGCACTTTAACTGCCGAGCCTTGTTCTTGCTTCATTTGAAACAAATTCCAGATGTTGCTTAATCTGAATTGCTTTAGTGAGTCAAGAAAGAAGGTGGTGTTTAAATAATAAGCTACTATTTGGCTGGGTTTAAATTTTAGCAAGAAAACTACACTGCTATCTGATTTCTTTCAGATACTGAAAATAAAATTTTTCTTACCTTGAGACTAATTTCTTCTTCTATGTTAATAAAAGAAAGTTATAACAAGAAAGACAGAAACAGTGATCCCTACCTTTTACATAGGCGGTCTGAGGACATCTTATTATACGACAGAATGTTACTTTGTAGCCTTACAATTAGTGAAAAGCAGCTTATAACATAATGACTGGAGAAAATGCTTAAAATTGGCTAGAACTTGATTTTATGGACTATTTTTGGATATTTTCAACAAAAAATGTAAATACACTTATTATGCTTAACCTATCCCTCTAGGGAGGGCTGAGCTCTTTCTTGGAAGTGCCAGTTGTGTCAGGTGTTGCACCTGAGACTGCTTTGAGAGTGACAGGGCAGGTGTCTGCCAGAGGTCCAGGCGGCCACAGTGCACCAACGGCTGGTCTCTCCCAGGACTCATGCTGCTGCTGTGGCTGCTGGGCAGGAGGAGCCGCCTAGGAGTAGCCCAGAGAGGCGCAGGAAGGAAAGGGCTGGTCTTCCACTGCTGCCGCCAACAGACCTGCCCTGAGGGTGTGTCTGGAGTTAGGGGAACTGTTGAAGAATTGAAGGCAGAAGATGAACTCTGTAGTCACCCGTCCTGACTCCGAGGTAGAATAAAATTCCAGTTTAGTGAACTTGTAGTGAGAGCCAAGCCGACCCACAGTATCCTGTCTGTCTGTGTGCCTCTCCACCTGCCTCCCTGTCACGTCTCCATGCATCCTATGGCTGTCTTGTGTGTTAGCTCCTCTTCCCTCTGTCTATCATCATCAGTCATCTGTTCATCTCCATGGTATCTACCTGTCAACGTCATCTGTTGTTCATCTAGCCTATCTAGGTCATCTGTCATCTAGGTCATCTAGGACACACACACACACACACACACACACACACACACACACACACGGTGTTTTGCTGGGCCTAATGGTGTGGGCCTATAATCCCAGCACTCTGGGAGGCTGAGGTAGGAGGATCATAAGGAAGGTCACAAGTTTGCGCCCAGCCTGGGCAACTTACCAACTTACTAAGACCTTCACCTCCAACAACCCCCAAAAAGGGGCTAAAGATAAAGTTCAGTGTGAAGGCCTTGAGCTCAGTTCCTAGTACAGCTAAGAAAGGAAAGATAGATAGAAAGAAAGAAAGAAAGAGAAAGAAAGAGAGAGAGAGAGAAAGAGAGCTTGAGAACTTGAGCCCCACTCTGCCTTGGCTCAAGGGGACCACAGAGCTGCTTGCCTTCAGTTGCCGACTCTGAAACCAAACCTTCCCAAGTCCCCAGTCACCACCTAGCCTCCCCACAGGGCAATGCTCTGCTTTCTTAGTGGACTTCTTGGGGCCCTGGGGCTCTTGTAGACTCTTCCCTCCCTCTTTCATGCACCTCTTTTGTCCCATTCTCTCGGTCACCCTCCTCTGAGACCCTGACTAGAACGTCCTGCCCCCTCTCCTGCCCCTCAGGGCACCTCCCCTCTCTTCACCTCCAAATGCTTCTTTGCAAGTGCGCCCCTTGGGACTTCATTCCTCCCCCCCTTCCGTCTCATGCTCCTTGAGTTCCCTCTGTTAGACCAAGCATCCTAAGCCAGCCCTTCCTCGCACTGACAGAATGGAAGGCTATCCTGCATCTGTGCAGCTTCAGAACTCCTCACCGTTATCCACTGGGAACGTGCCCCTATCTTCTGGCCCCTCCATCTTCAATTGCTATCTCTCCCCACACTTCCTCCCACAGGACACCGACTTCCTCCTATCCAGACTATATTTTCTCACAGATATAAAACCTGCTAAGACCTTCAATAGCATTTCCCAACTTAGTAGCAAAGAAGCCCATAAGTATATCTCACTTTTGTTTTAGAGTTATTTCCTAATGTTTCATGTAGGTCTAGATTTTCCAAAGTTATTGTAAGTTCCTCTGTATAATTATAATAATACTATAACATATCTTTTATAGAATAATTATATATTCCATACAACTATTTCAATCAGACTAGTACAGTGTTATGCATGGAGCATGGGTTCAATAAAGGAAAGAATATGTTTGGCCTGAATTGCTTGCCTCTGACTACTGAGCTAGGCCCTGTCACTGAGGTGTAAAAACTGTAAATGAAACAGTGCTATTGGTGGGTGTACATACACATGCCTCACATTCCAGGATCTGGTGAAATTCATTTTGGAGTACTTTATAATATGGAAACTGGAATGTGTAGCAAATAAGGTTATAGTTTGCAGCTATTGGATGTAATAGTTATAAAGATCATATACAAACATAGAAAAATAAAAGCACTTTCTACATTTTAAAAAAAAGACTCTTCCCCCCCTCAAGACATGAGGAAATTATGATTCATCCTTCAGCTCACCCTCATTGTTTTGTCTTTTTAAAATATTATGTTTTCAACTAGTAGTATATTAAAAGTAATAAAATATGAAAAAGTCAACAGCTGGTAGTTAAAAACCAAGATAAAATTCTGCCTTAGAAAAGATGGTTGAGTATAACGATTAGATAATCACTATACAGAATTTCTTAGTCAATTGTATAGATTTTGTTTGTTTGTTTAGTTCTGTTTTGTTTTGGGGACAATGTTTTGCTGACTTGCTCAGGCTGGCCTCAAACTCATGATCCTCCTGCCTCAGCCTTCAAAATGCTGGGAAGTATAGGCAACCGTTTTCTCTTAGGTATTAGTTGCGTCTCTGTTTAGCCTTTTGTCCTGCACTATGCATTTTTTTTTTTTTTGGACAGGATTTCACTTTAAACTCAGCTTGGCCAATAGCAATTTAGTGACACCCTGATTTAAAATGATAATAATAATAATAATAATAATAATAATAATAATGTGCTGGAAATGTTGTTCAGTGGCATAACGCCTCTAGATTCAAGCCCTAGTGCTGAAGGAAAAGGAAAGAGAAGAGAAAAAGAAAAAACGCTGTGAGGCTTTGCAATGATTCCTCCAAGACTGTGCCTGTACAAGTAAACATACACTTGCTTTCTGCAGAGGCCTGAACCAAGGGGAAGTATAGTAAATGCCCAGGTATGAAGCGGCTGCTCTCTTGACCTTAAGCCTCCAGGCCCTGGGGACAGAAGTGCAGCAGCTCTGCCAAGGCCCTTGAGAGAGAAGGGAAGAAGAGCAGGGCAAAGTAGGAATGCAGTGCCTCAGCACGCAGCTTCAAATAGCAGCCATGAAACATCGCAAACATCCAGGAGCGATGGCACAGTGCCATCCCAGCTATTCTGGAGGCTGAGGTGGGAGGATCTCTTGAGCCCAAGAGTTCAGGGACAGCCTGGACAACACAGTGAGCCACCATCTCGAAGCAAAACAAAGCAAAAAACAAACAAAACCCCCAAAGATCTTATAAATCACAGCAGCACCAACACAGGCAAGGAAAAGGTGGTCAAAAAAGACCAAAGCTTCTGCAGCTTAAGCAAGAGGAGTAAGGCTGTCCGAAGCAGCACCATCAAAAGTGGGTGCTTCATGCTGGGGAGGGGAGCCCTGGCATGCTCTTGAAGAGGGGGCTCCCCCACGCTTCTTTCTCCTTGCCTGGCTTCTCATCTGAGTTTTATTTCCCTCCTTGCTCGACTCTGAATCGTCCCAGTACTTTTCTGTTTGTCTGTGAGAAAAGTCACCTGTAGGATGAGGAAAGTCATAGTTGTGATGACTGTTCAATCTTGAGCATCTCACTCCTGGGGACACTGATGAACTGGAACCTTCTAGAGGAAGATGGAAAGTTCTAGAACATGTCATGTGAACAGTGTCCAAAGGGACACAGATGAGGATCCTGAACAGAAGGTATCCATAGAACTGAGATGTTTCTAAGCATTCGATATAGTTCCACAGGGAGAGAGCCCAGCAATAAAGAGAATGTTATAAAGGATATCCAGGAGTTAGCTCAGCAAAATAAATGGAATTGCTTGCTCGCTTGTTTTCCTGTTTGTTTGACTACTGACCTGTTGATGGATTCTGGTGATGCAACCCAGGGCTTCACATATGCCAGGCAAGTGCCCTACCGCCAAGCTGCACCATCAGACCTTGAGGGCTTTTAAAACAGCTCCAGGTGGTTGAATTTTTTGATGTGAAAATAACGTCCAGCCACAGTAGTAGGTCAACAGAAACAAGCCTCATGAGCCAATAGAAAGGTCAGGTCAGACTATTCACCTGCCTGCCTGGTACGCTCAGTGGATGTTCTAAGAGATGAGGAGGGTGTACTTCTTAGACCAAGCAGGCTGTGTAGTGCAGTGGATACGTAACATGATATGGAAGGATTTAACAAGCTTGTTGAGTTCTTGTGACAACCTTCCATATTTGATCTGTGTGCATGTAGCCATGCTACACGTTTTTCTTCCTGCATAAGGGCTACCTAATTCACTGAAGAGATTTCAAGTCTCAGCTACTACAAGCTGGAGTATTGTAGAAAGGCCAGCCCTGAGCTCCCTCCTACCTCTTATCCTGAAGCTCTGCCACTTTTATTCAGTCTTGAATATTAAAGCTGTTAGCTGTACCAATACTGTGCTCCCAATAGGGGTGAGAAAGAACCCTCAGGAGAATGTTTGTGGCTGATAACAAGAGAGTGGTTTTGCTAGCCACACAGGAGATGAAATGGCCTTTTGTGTGTGAGCAGGAAGCAAGCAGATAGTCACTTCAATAGCTTTTTATACCCACCAGGCATGTTGAATTTGATCTTTTTATCAGTATTATCTATAAAACCTCTTTCGTGTGTGTGTGTGTGTGTGTGTGTGTGTGTGTGTGTGTGTGTGTGTGTGTGTGTGTTGTTAGAAGAGTCCTGTAGCCCAATATAGGCATTATCTCTCCCAGGGAGAAAGGGTGAGACTTACACCTTTATTCCCCCTATGAAAGTAAAAATGAAATCACACACACAAAAAACTCGTAACAACTTGTAGCTGTTCTGAGTATCACGCCCCCACTTCTCCCCAGAAGACTATGGGAACTCCCAAAAGAAGTAGTGGAGAAATTGCTGACTATCATTAAAAGCCCGTATGTAACTTCTCAGAACAGCCGGGGGACTTGTGCAGGACCACATCTCTCAAAGCACGTTTTCACATAAATCTATGTTACATTTGGCTATAACTCAGCTAACCTCAAGTAACTGAGCAATGTGTTAGCATCACTGATGAGCACCTTTCTTAGTCTGGCTTCAGAAACTCCTTTTCTGCCAACAGACTGGGGAAGTATCTCTGTGTTCAAAGAAATCAGAATAGTATTTTTTAAAGTATTAAGCCAAACATTTGTGGGTCCCCAAAGATCATTGGTCCCCAAAGTCAGCTGCACGGTTCTCCTAAGAGTCCTCTTTGTTTTTCTTCCGCAGGTGGTCGCTCCTGTCCCGGGGCCCTGTGAGCTCCCCATTTCCCTAGCACTAGTACTGTGGGTACTGGAGCCTCGGGTCTCTTTACCTATCAAACTTCTTATCAGACTCCAAACGCCTTAGAGGGCAGGGGAAGCGTCTTTTAAGGGAGTGCTTGCTCAGCCTTAACGTGCCGGGTGCCCTGTCCAGCCTGCAGACCCTCCCAAGACGGTGTGAGGCCCACAAGCAGAGGGACCCCTGGGCTCCGAGGGTGTATCCAGGCTTCCCCTGGGAAGCCGGGATAAACATAAGCGGTTTCCAGCGGTTCCGCACGCAGGTGGTCATGTGGCTTTTTTTTGGAACCAGGTAAGCGAGAGGACGAGCACGAAGCCGGGGGAGTGGCGAAGGCTGATGGGAAGATAGCGAGGGCCGGTGAAGTTCACCCGTGAGCGTTGACTCCGGCGGTCCTGAGGGAGCGCGCTCGGGTGCTGCCAGCTGCCCGCGGCCGGGGGTGTGGTTGCCCAATCCTCCGCGGTGCAGGTAGTCCAGTCCGTCTGGAAGAGCCGCTGGGCGGCTCAGCGGTCACCACAGTCCCCTTCCCCAGTCGGCGGGTCCCAAGAGGGCTGCTTTTCAACCTGCTGTACTGCCGAGGCCAAGAGTGGGTCTCTCCACGGAGCCCAGATGTCAGCCTTTGAGCCAATGGAGCCGAGGAACAATGTGGAATTCGCGTCACCGCAAATGACCTAGTGCCTCTAGTTAGTGCCGCCCGGTCTCGTTCCCAGAGCAGTCGGGGCACTCTGGCCGGCAGGCTGCCCGCAGAAGCGGTTAGGAAGTTCGAGCGCTGGCCCTTCAAAGCCCCGGGAGCAGTCTAGCGCCTCGGCCTTCTAAAGGCATCATGATGTTATTGCTTGTTTTGCTTCTAGGAAGCCCAGGTTGGAGGAAGCGGCCCGGGCGGGTGTATCAGTGCAACCGAAAAAGACGCAGACGGCCTCCCCTGGGGCCGGGGTCGGGTCCTCGGCTTCCCCAGGTGCCAGCCGCTCGTCCGGCCCCCTCGGGCGCTCCGTCTCGGGTGTCTGGTGCGGAGGGTCTCTGGCGCCTCCCTAGCCCTTTCGGGACCGTCCGGCGGGGTCGGGCGGCGGGGCCGGCCAGGGGACAGGGCCGTGCCGCGCCGGTCCTCAGTGCCAAGGACACCGTCGCCGAGGCGCGGCTGACTTCCTTTGGGTCGGCTTCCCCCCCGGCCGGGCGGCGGAGCTCCGGCCTCGTCCCTTTCCCATTTGCGGGCGGCCCCCGCGGCGGAGCAGGCGGGTGGGGGGAGCCCGCAAGGATTTCCTGAGCCCGACGGCCGGCGGAGGGGCGGGGCGGAGAGCCCGAACCTGCTCCGGCCCGCGCGGCCCGCGCCGCCCCACGCGCGCGCCCCGGCCACCGCCCGCGGGGCCCCCGCCCCCGTCCTGAGCCGCGGGGAAGCGAGCCCCGGAGGGGAGGCGGATGCGGGGTGGGGGACCCCTTGACGTCACGTGAAGGAGGTGCCGGCGTAGGAAGTGGGCCGGGGAAGGGTTCTAAACGGCCCCCGCCCTCGGCCGCTCTTAATCGCGGTCCGCAGGCTCGCAGCGCGCCGGACGGTCCCGCGGCTGCTCCTCGGCGGCGGCGGCTGGGCGCGGGCTCCGGAGCTCGGGCGCGGCGGAGTTACTTCGCGAAGGGGTGTCTTCCGGCTGGAGCAGCGGCCCGGGACGCGGGCCACGGGGCCGGAGCGAGGGGCCGACGTGAGCCGGGCGCCAGGGGACCAGCTCCGCCGGCGGGCCGCCGGCCGCGTCGCGCCCACCATGGTCGGCTGCTGGGACGCCGGGGTCCTGCTCTGCGCGCTGCTGGGCTGGCTGCTTCTCCCAGGTGAGGCGGGGCGGGACCGGGGAGCGGGCACCCCGGCTGCGGCGACGCTTCCGCGCGGGCGCTGCCGGGCGACCGCCCGGGCCCCTCGGCATCACACCCGGGACCCTCGGCGAGGCGCCCGGGCAGTGCTGGGGTTACCTCTTGGGGCACCGGCCCCGGCCCGCTGCACAGCTCCTAGGTAGGGTCTCCGGGCACGGGCAGCGCGCTCACCCGGACCTGCCCGGCGCCCAAAGCCCGCTTCCGGTGGCCCGGTGCGGTCCGCCGTGCGCTGACCAGGGAGCCCCCGGGCGGCCCAGGGCTGGCTAAGGCCGGGGCGTGGGCGATGTTGGGCTCGCGCACAGACCTGGCGCCGCGGGGCGGGGTGGGGGGCGTGAGGAGAGCCAGTCTGGAGAGGGTGCGCGCCTGCCGGGGACGGACAGACGGATTCAGGAGAGGACAGGCTCGTAACCGCTGCTGCAGAGTGCCGGCAGGAATCCCCGGAGAGCGCCCACGCCTCCCTGCCGCGCGCCTCGCGGACCCACGCGCGGGGCCTCCGCGGGGAGCAGGCGGGCTGTGCTGTCCATCCTGGGTCGCCGACGTGAGTGATCCCGACCCACGAGGGCAGCCTAGGGCTCAAATACCGTTAAATGCAGGACTTTTGAGTCCTTTGAATTCCAAGCCAGGGAAAAGGCGGGCAATTCGACCTGAAAGGTGGGGTTTGGGGACTCGTTGAGGTCAGGTCGGCTGCTACGTGAGTCGGCTTTCCACCGTGTGGTCAATCAGGAGCCGGGAGATTTTAGGAACGGTTATTGGGGAGATCGTCGGCACCCGAGGGGTGGAAGCCCAGCCCGGAGGGACTTAGGGCTCCGGACTTGCCTTCTGCCCTGAGTAGGGCTGGGTGGGTCCCGCTGCGCACAGGGACCACGATTTGCAGCGCCTCGGGTAAGCGTCGCGCATGAAGTGCTATCCAGTAACAAAAAACGAGGCGTTGTAATGATTCCCAGAGAAGAAAGCAAGGTTAAACGTGATTATTTAAAACACATACTTTTTTTTGAATCCGAGAGGCAGCAACAGTATCGTTTTCTCAGTGGGAAGAGTAATCTAATCGCACCGTCAGTTTTTAAATAACAAGCGTTATCTAAATCGCGATCGGATCGGTAAAACTAACAAGCGGGAAGGCAAGCTTGAGGCTGCGGAGCGCGTCAGGTGAAATACTTCTGTTTCACAAGTAGATTCCTTTTTCTGGCAGTTGCTCGCATTAAATTGTAATTGCTCAGAAAATTTAAATAGTTCACTGGTGTGTTATGTCAGGATGTATCTAGGTAAATTTATTTGAGTTTTAAAACGTGGAAGTAGAAGCTCATGCTTTAGTGGGTCTTTGTGCTTTGCACACGTCTTTATTTAAAAAACGCGGTTGACGTGAGGGAAGCATGGTTTTGTTTGAACCCAGTGGCTTCGCCCCTGGAAGCCTCATGGGTTGTGCCTGGCACCCTCGGGGCTGTCTCTCAGATTACAGTTTCCTTAAGGATGCAGGAAACTTGCAGTTCTTTCTGTTCTTTGTTTTTAAGTTGACAAGTGTTACGTGAAGACAGGGGGACAGACATTGGCAGGGTGCGAACGCTTACCTGGGTGTCCTAGCTGTGAGGCTTGCGTCTGCCAGGAGAGCCTTGGAAAGCGGAAGCTTCGCTGGCTGGGTAACGGCTTCTCCCAGGGAAGCAATCAAATCAGCTGCCGGCTTTCTAAGCCCATCAGCACTTTTTTACTCAAGGAGGGTGTTGGGAGGCTGCATTTCTGTGACCGGAAAGAGGACCCCCGTTTCTACGGGTTGGCTGTACGGGGAGCCGGCTTTCGCCTCTGGTGAGCCCTGAGCTGTGCCCCTGCGGATGTCATAACTCTTGGATGTTTTTCAGAGTTGGGTGTGTGCCGTGTGTAAAATCACCAGAGTCAGTACTACACAGCGAATGCAATCCCCCCCCCCCCAGAAAGTATACAGATTAGCTCACCTTCCACATGTGTAGAAAACAAAAAAAATTGTTCACAATTCAGACTCTCTCAAGCCCTTTGTACTGTGGTCTTTGTAAAGGGTACCAGCCTTTTCTTGCCAGCTTTGAGTCTTACTTCCTTTTAAGGTACCATACCCTTGAGTAAAGCCACAGATTCCCGTCTCCCTATTTTTTCTTGAATTCTTAAGCGGCCGACCTTTATAATTTACTATAATTAACTGCAAACACTAAACTGTGAATTTCATGAGGGAAGTCCCCAGTAATATTAAACTGAGTCAAAATGCCCATGACAGTATTACCTGTTTTCAAGCTGGATGCGATGTGTCACTCACACAGCAGTCTCCTTCTGGCCCCGGTGGTCGCCGCTCTGCTAGGGCTGCTGAAGCCACACTCTTTGCCTGAGCCTGCATATTGGAAGTGCTCATGACTTAGGGGTTTGGTGGGCCACGTCATTTTCCAATGAGTGGATCACACTGTGGATAAACTTGGTGACTATTTATGTGGGCTCCTCTCATATTTTCACTTTAATTTTTAATACAGTATTTTTGTTACAGTTTTTCTTTCCCTGTGGAAAATCCATTAATAAGTTACCTAGTGTCTTTTCGAATAACCACCACCTGGATTTCTTTGTTTTCATATGTAAAATGAAGAAATTGGGTTGCATGATTGATCTCTAATGTTCTTTTCTAAGTTTAAAATTCAACAAATGTTCCCAAGAAACAGAATTACCCCTTGTCTTCCTCTCCTCTCTGTGTCTCATTTGTGTACAGAAGGGCTGTCAGGATGAGCTGAATTTCCCGTGGCATCAGAAATCACACTGTACTGTCTCTTTCTTTAGAATGTACCTGACCAACCATTTTGCGAGAGATGGGCAGGTGGAAGATCCCTGGGCTTGTAGATCATTGTTTCAGGCTTTTTCACTATCCTGCGTCACCCTATAATGGAAACACTCCTTCCTAACTCTTGTTGCCTTAACTCCTTAAGATACCAGTCATCCTAAAGCCCTGTGCATTTATGGACTTAAAAAAAAAAGAAACTTGTTCAAAATGGATATTTTTTCTTTCTAAGAGTTCCGGGTTTCAACAGGGCAACCAAACTTCTTATTTAAAAATTGAACAGGTATTATGTTACTTGAAAATTAAACCAAATAATTATGTCTTTTTTCTTATAAACTAACACTTATTATTCTACTTTGCATTATGCAATACAGAAATCGAAAATGATACATTGAAAAAAATGGTATTATATTCACCTCAACAGATGTGGTAGTATCCTTGAGAGAGATTATGTAAGATATTACAGTCCACACAGCAAAATTATGGCCTGTGTCTACCCTGGTTTGGGCAGCTCAGCAAGGTGAGGGTAAACTACAGCGTGAGTAGCTATCACAGTGCTTTCCTCAAGCTTTGTGACAGGGCAGAGGAATGGAGCCAGTGTCCTAAGCGGTCCTCATGGTTGCTGAGGGAGAGGCTCCTGGTTCAGCTGCATGGTTAATGGTTGTATGATATCAAATAAGTATTATTTGTCAGTGTATTTGTCATTGTGGATAAGGGAGAAGAGGCACTTGAAGTTATACCAAAAGTATAACTTTTGTATCCAAAAGTAAAAAATATTATTCTGAGTGGCTAAAAGCACAAAAACATGTTGTGTTGGGTTTAAACCACTTAGTAGAACAGCTCACCCTGCTCCATGGGTTTCACTCCGCTGGACAGGCTTGTAAGGCGGTGTCTCCTGCCAGAGCTTTCCAGGAGCACGGCTGAGTCCTCACACATTTGGGTGCCTTGGGTATCTTATGCTGCTGATTTAATTGCTGGACTTTATACCAGATTGAGGGAGGAGGGGAAGGAAATGGGAGGAACAGAGTTTTTGAGGGAGGGCTTGAAAGAAAAGCTTTTGGCTTAGTACACAGGCCTGGAGAGGGGGTTCATTAAGGAAACGGTTCCATTGAGTCTGCTGAAGATAGTGGACTCGATTTCCTGCATTGCTACTGGGGCGGATGTGGGGGGATGTCAAGAATTCCTGGGGATTTCCCATCAGTCTTGGTAAACCTGGGTACCTAAAAGCCATTTCTGATTGTTGCTCCTTTTCTTGATTTCAAGCTCCTTGGGAAATTTGATACAGTTTGACAGGCATATTCATTGAGAGAGCCCAGTGGCACCTCATTAATCCAGGTACTCATTTCAATCACTGGCCCAAGAGGGTTAGTAATTTTTTTCAAGTTCTGCAGCTGTCTAGAGGTCAACCCAGGAAAAGAACTTAGCATTCACCCTGCAGACATTTCTTCTTTACTCGTACAGTTCCTCTACCATGAACAGAGATGTTCAAATGTATGTTGAATAACACTACTACAATGCTCAAATTTCTAAATGAAAACATCTTATTTATTCATTGATTTTTAAAAATTATTTATGGTGCTGAAGAGGAACCCAGAGCCTATTGTATGATAGGCAAGCACTCTACCACTGAGCTACTTCCCCCACTAGAATCTTTTAAAATAAAAAATTATCTAATATTTCCTTACAGCCCAGAAGGGGTTTAAATGAAAACTATCGAAAAGATGGCTATTTAGTAGCACACCAAGACATTTGGTGAAAAGATTAATCTTCCTTGCATTTAGAATCCTTCCTTTGAACAACTGTGACTTAAAATAGTTGTGGCTTATGGTGTTAGCTTTGTATTTTGCCACATCCCTCTAAACACAGTGTTCCAGCACCCAAACTCTCCTCCAGTCGTAGAAATTACTCACCCTCCGTCAGAGGGCTTGGCTCACAGCGGTCGTGCTGCTCAGCTGCCTGCTAGTGCAGGAGCCACGCCCTGCCTTCGTGTTGGGTCCTCCCCTGCCTGCACACCCCAGCTCTGCAACCGCTTCAGCGTCTCCCAGACAGTGAGTGGTTTCTTCTGCTTCCCTCTGGCCCCTGTGTATATTTTTTCTCCATCCCTTTTCACCTAGCTTGTTAGTATTTTACGTGTGTGTCTTCTGTCTTTGGGAAAGAGATCATGTCTTAGCTGTCCTCAGGTCCCGGTTCCTGATGTAATACCTGCCGTGCAGGCTGTCAGTGGGCACTGGAATGAATGAAGGAGAGGTAGCCACACGGTCACTTCAGAGAAGTCTCTCTGGGTCAGATATGCATTAACCTCAGTGTATTACTGTGCTCGGCCTTTCCACTTGGCCTCACTTACAAGGAATATTGTGTTTGCAATAGATATTTGTCCTCTTCAACAAGTGACTAAGTTGTTGGAAGTCAGGAATGAGCCTCAACCTTTTGAGATTCCCTCCTGTCTGAACACGAGGCTTTGCTGGGGCCCCTGAATCATCGAAGCCACAAATTCCATTCTCTCCTGCGCTGCTGAGGTGCTAAGGACTTCTGCTTTATCCTGCAGTACATTATTCAATTTTTAGAGAATACTGTCCTCTTCCATTCTGTGTTTTCTCATACTTACCTTCTTATTTTCTCAAACCTGAGTCCTTGGGTGTTAGGCTGCGGTGCAAACTTGAATGACAGATGCCAGAATCAACTGTTTCAATAGATGTGTTTGTTGTGCTGGACTTCTGTGCTCATGCAAATAAATTCCTGCCCAAGTAGATATCAAACATATTTTAAATGAGTCAAGCATTGAAGGACAATTGCCTCATGTTTTTATTTGTGGAAACCAAAAAGTTGGTCTCATAGAGTAGAGAGAAAAATAGTTCCTAGAGACTAGGGAAGGTATTGGGGTGGGGGTAGGGGGTTAAGACAGTTAATGGATAGAGCGGTGCAATTGAATGGGGAAACTTCTGTTCTATAGAAGAGTAGGATATCTCAGGCTGACAGCAATTAATTGCTGTTTTTCAAAATAGCTAGTAGAGAAAACTTTGAGCGTTTCCAACGAGAAGAAATGGTAATGTCTGAGGAGATGAAAGTGCCCAACACTGTGCCCTGATCATTATACATGTGTAATTGAAATATCAAAACTTTTAAGACAGGACCAGAAAGTAATTGATAATCAAAAAAATGATAGCCAACACAATTTTTGAAAATCCTACAGCTGGCTTGGTGGTGCAGGCCTTTAATCACAGCACTCTGGGAAGTTGAGGCAGAAAGATCAAAGTTCAAGCCAAGTCTAAGCAACTTAGCAAGCTTCTATCTCATAACAGGAAATAGAAAAGGGCTAGAGGTATAGCTCAGTGTGTAGGCCCTGGAGTTCAATCCTTCGTACCACAAAAAGAAAGAGAGATAGAGATAGAGATAGAGAGAGAGAGAGAGAGAGAAAGAGAGAGAGAGAGAAAGAAAAAGAAAAAATGAGGCTGATCATGTAGCTCAGTGCACAGCCCCTGCACTCAACCTCCAAATATTTAGTACTGCAGAATAAGTAAGTCCAAATTCCATGGTTTGGGATTGAATTGTTTTATTTCTAATCCAACCTACACCTTAACCCGGTACATGCCCACAACAGACTCTAAAACATGCTTCTCAGATAGAGGGTTAGTTCAATAACTGATTTCTTGCCTACCATGTGAGACACTTTGAGTTCAGTCCTCACAATGTCCACTGCAAAAAAATCCCCAACCAATCAACAAACCAGCGAAACAAAACAATGACCAATAAAACCTCATCTTTCTCAAAGTGTAGTACTTGTTCCAGCAGTATAAACATTCCTGAGACTCTAATACATAAGAGCTTATTATTTTAATAAAATCCCCAGGTGCTTTGCTTTTATATTAAAAATGGAGAAGTACTAATTTTAATAATGTGTTAATAATTTTAGTAATGTGTTTAATAATAGGGTCTGATTTCTCCTTATTACCACCTTTGACCTGTGTGACTAAGAGATTAGACAGAGCCAGACACAAATCTCTCCTGGTTCCTTCGTTGGCTCTAACACCCTATCTGCTGCTGGAGCACCTGTGTTCTTCTTCCAATCTCTTTCTACAGAGTCAGACTTAGCTTTGACCTGTAATCAAAGCAAGCAGAAGTTGTGGTCTTGAGGAATACCATGGTTAACCAGATCATGGGTGGCAAGATCAAGGTCTTAGAAAATACAAATTTGGTGGGAAATAGCAAAATGACATTGAATAGATGGGTTTTGACCAGAAACCAAAGTTATGAGGCTTTTGCTACCAAAACAAAATTACTGGTGGTGAAAACCAGTAATGTTAAGAGTACTTTTCCAGAATTTTCAGCTGTCAGGGCAGCATCCCTGTCTCATGGAATGGTAATACAATTCATGGATTTTATCTCCTTTCTACCGGCTTGAATTTCTATGTTGGAATTCCACCTTATTACTGTATATCTTGGTAAATGCTTTTGTCTTTTCACAGATTATCACAGTATTTGCAGGCACTTTTTTTTTTAGCCGGGTGTTTCATCCTTCTGTTTAATGGGTGAGGTATAAGTGGGATTTCCTTTCAACCTACAGACCCACCCATGTGGTTTGCAGAAGCAAGGCTGTGACAATAGTCAGATTCTTTAAAGAGGCCTGAAATGAACCTGGTATGAATGAAAAGCCCTGACTTTTATTATATACAAATATAAAACTACTTAAACTCAAGGCCATGTTTAGCCAAACCGTAATGAGTGCTTAGTATGCCTAGGAGTTTCTGTGAAAACCTCTGCCTCTCTTTTGGGCCGTGGTTCCCAGCCAGGGGTCTCCTACCAGAACTGTCTGGAGAGCTCTAAAAGTCCTCATGCCCCAAGTGCACCCCTCACCAGTTTAATCATAGTCTCTTAAGCAGGATTCTGACTTAGATGGGTAATTTGAAGGCTTTAGTGCTTTCAATGGATAGCTGAGGTTTAGAACCTCAAATTCCATTATATGTCAATCAGAACTCCGAAGATGGCATACCGAATTGCAGATTGCCTCGCTCTCCTCTGCAGTTTCAGGTTCAGTTTCTCTGGAATGGGGCCAGTAGGTGGCATCTTTAAAGGCACCCAGGTGATGTTGATATTCCTGGTCCAGAGATCCCATTTTGAGAACAGCGATCCTAGGGCTGGTTTGAGCCCTAAGTACCAGGCTGTATGATCCCTGGATCTAGGAGAAGCTGGAGGGAAATGTCTATGAGAATTCCTGGCAAGAAGTGTCATTAGGATGTACAGAAGAAGTGTTTACTTGAGTGCCGACACAGACAAGTGATGTGAGTACAGCAAATGCCTTTGTGGAGAGGGGGTCTGTGCTGCTGGTTCGGAGCCACAAGCGAGTTGCTGATCTAGACAGTTGCTGATCCATCTTACTCTCTGTGGCACTCAGCCTTTCTTCTAGTTAAATGCTGGTCAGTGTCATACCATCCGCCTATCTTGGGCAACTGAGTATCTGCAAGATACAGTCTGAAGCTTCATGTTGCCTTGCCTCTCCCTTGGGCCTCTGTATCTGTATTTACTTTTCTGGGATCAGCATTCCCACTTGGGTGGCTAACTTCTACTTGCTAGAGCCATATGGTGATGTCCCATGGTCTTTCTCCATTGTCAAGAAAGGTCACTGTCACTTGGAAACAGAACATGTGGAACCGTGGTGCCGGGACTCTTCTTGTGAAACACCAACACTCCAAGCAGTGTTCCCTTCTGAGAGCATTTCAGGGTACTTCTTGGGTGTTTAATACTCAGTTTTGTGTGGGCTTCAATTTGACACTTTATTTTTTCCAACAAAGAAAAAACACATGCCTCATCTACAACCCAGACACTGCTTCTGCAGGCCTGAGACACAGCAGGCATCATTTATTTGTATCCATCACATATTACTAAATACTGAGCTGTCCAAAAACTTGGTGGCCTAAAACAGTCTGTTCTATTTTGTGATTCTGTGAATCAGGGGTTTGGACTAATTTCAGCTGGATGACTTTCTTCTGGGTCTTACCTGGGCCACTCAGGCAGCCACAGTCCCTGCCAGGACTGGGACCTTGGCACAGGGCCTCACACTCTGCAGTGTCTGGCTGGGGCTTTTTTTTTTTTTTTTACTGGAGGCTGGGGTATTCCTAGAGCACACGGTAGAGGCTTCTGGGGCCCAAGCTTTGGAATTCTACACCTCTCTGCCACATTCTAATAGTTGAAGCAAGTCCTAGCCCAGATACCAGGGCTGGGGAGGTAGACCCTGACTTGAAGGGGGAAACCATCAATACTCTAGCAATGGATTCTAGCCAACCATGCCACCATTTAACACTTCACCTTTGCTTTTTAGCTTGGCTGAGAAAATCGTAGTAGCTAGTAGATACTATGTAGATACTAAGTAATGTTTTGGCTCTTTTAAACAGTCTCTGAGGATGAAATAATTTGCTCATAGCACAATTTCCCATTCATAAATCTCTTATTTAGAGTGCATAGGTCACAATTAACAGGATGTGGCATTTTGGTACAGTATCCTCCTAGGACACCCATGACTAGTAAGAAAGGACAGTAGATCCCAGAGGACTCTGCTGCTTCTTTGGGCTTGTCTCATAGGGTCTCTGACCTGGCTCCTTCTTCAGGTGGAGGTGGCAAGACTTAGGGAGAGGCACGCTTTGGGGGAGGGGAAAAGAAGAATAGTAACCTCTGCTGACCGTCAGGCACCTCGATGTACATGTATTATTTCACTCCATGCCAAGAGGGAAGGGCAGGCTCATCACTATGAGGAAAAGTGAAATGAAGGCAAATTAAACGTCCAGAGATA
The DNA here is from genome assembly GCA_004027205.1 of Ctenodactylus gundi. Lineage (NCBI taxonomy): Eukaryota > Metazoa > Chordata > Mammalia > Rodentia > Ctenodactylidae > Ctenodactylus > Ctenodactylus gundi. Next base: position 442,896 of record PVKB01000132.1, read on the forward strand.
GCAGAAATGGTATGTAAGTAAGGAATTATTTGAATCTGATCCTGTCAGACCCAAAACTTCCTCCTTCCCACGCATTACAGCCTGTTTGAAAAGTGGAGAAGGAAGAGTATGGAGCAAGAGTGTTCTAGTCAGTCCCTGTCCCGAATTCCTCCTCAGAATTTCACCATCCCCGAAGAATGTGAGAAGGCACTGCTACCCCAGCTTGAAGTAGCTCTGGGAGATTCCACTGCTGCATGTTGCAGACCCTGGCAAGGTCTCCACTGAGACAGAACCTTAGTCCTGTGGGTTTTCTTATAGGTATTCAGAACTGTCCAAAAAAAAAAAAAAAAAGTCAGAAAAGTATCTCCAAAGCCATTGCAAGTATGATTTCACATGGGCTTCCAAGCTGCTCTTGGAGATGTATCATTGAGCTACTCCAGACTACAGAAGGGTGGTCTGAGGCCTTCGTTTCGTGCTGTAAATGTCCCATGAGGAGGTCTCAGCAGCCACGCAGACACCCTGACAGTTCACAAGAATCACATGTCTGCTCCTTTGTGCAAATTCTAGATCCCAGCAACTTGTAAAAGTTGGAGCTCTTTCTAGAATGAAGCTGGAGTAGCTGAGGGAAGGACCCCGATGTGTGTTGACCCCGAAGGCAAATGCTCATAAATTAGAGAGAAAGGGGTACTCAGTCTGCCCCAAGAGAAGCAGAAGGAGTGCAATTGCTTAGCCTCTCAGAAAGGCAAACTGTGCCATGCATCATGTGAGCTCCTTGCTTTAGTGGGCTGGAACCTGAGGCTGAGTGTGATTTGAAGACTCGCTGAGAGCCACACGCTTAGGGACCACTCTGGCTGGGATTCAAGTGTCGAGCTTGATTTCAAAATGAGTGTCCTTTCTACCAATATTTACCGACAGTAGCTTGAAGGAGAAAATTTAGAAATTAAAGTAAAAGTAGGAGTTTCATTTTCAGAGATCAGAATAAAAAATGCTAATACATCCATGAGAACCAACTTTTAAGGGACCTCTTTTAGCGGAAGTTACTTTTCAGTCTGCAGTGCCCATGCTACCTACAAGCTCCGATGATCCTTGTATGATCATATGATCAACAGTCAGCAGAACTGGGAGGTTTTTTTTATTTTTTGTGGTGGTGCTCGGTGACGGACCAATGGAACATTGGACCTTGGGTGTGCTGGGCAAGTAGCAAATACTCTATCACTGAGCTACATCCCCAGCCCAGGCTGCATTTCTAGAAACTGTTTATTCCTTATTGTCACTTCTTCCTCTTCTACTTCCTCTCCTCTCCTCTCTGAGATATTCAGAACTGCAAGAAGTCAAGGAAGAGAAGCTGGTGTTTTTCTTCTTCTTCCTTGGTATATTGCTCAGGAAGGGACCATTTTCCCTACCAGACTGGGATGGTGTCGATCCGAATCTGAACAATCCTACCTGACGCCTCCTGAAGAGCCTCATCTTTGGCTTCAAGCAAAAAGCTGGAAAGTTTGGCAGTGTGGTTATATGCCCCAGATTTAAATTATAGGGAGCGGTGGTGTAAATCCTGTTGAATTTTATTGATTGTTTTCTTTTTCTAAGTTGACAGCAAAGAAACTAAAAGTGTATGTAAACAATGGGAAGACAGGGGTAAATTAGAGAGGATTGTACACAAACTATTTGAGAAGGCAATGAAACTTTTGCTACAGCAGTTCATCTGTGAGTGATGGTATTATGTTCTTTTTCGGGAAACGTTTGAATCTCTTTTTCCATAGAATGTCTTCTGCCGGACCAGAGTTTTGTTCTCTGTTTTATTCTTTGAAAATTTTTATAGTTTCAGAATCCTTTCCATAGGGACTTCTGCTAGAAGAAAAGAAAGGAAGAAAGAGAGAGAGAGGGAGAAAGAGGGAGAGAGAGATTAAAAGAGAGAGAGAGGAAGAAAGAAAAGCAGGGAAACTGTCGTGGAATGGACTTCGGACACCTCTATCTTCTTGGGAATATTTAATTCACAATATTGATGTATAAATTAAAAGCCATTTGCCAACCATACCCTCATCCCACATTGTTTTTCCTCAGAACTGTAAATGAAAAAAAAAGCCCCGTGTAAAATATTTGCCCCACACAGTCACATGGAAGGCAAGTTGGAGAAAATGAGAAAGCCTACAGGAATGCTGATTCCACGAAGTTCTATTTAATTTCAGCCTGTTTGAAGTGATTCTGTATTCAGGGCCATCTTTTTTTAGGAATAATAAAAGCCTAAAATATAGAAATGAAGGTTTGAGTTTTTGTTGATGTTTTTATTTTTTTTAAATATGCTTTGCAGCCCAAGCAGATGGTCCTGGAATGGCCTTGTGGGAGTAAGTCATTTCCCCTTTTGGAATAATGTTAGTCACAAATTTGGTAGGAAAGATATAGAAAATATATATTTTGAAAATGACTTGGAATGCTGCAGTTACTCCCATGATTTCATGAGGAAAAACATGGATCATATCAGATTTAGTTCCCCTGATGCCAATTTCATAGCTAGTCATCCGTGCAGATTGTATTCAGTTTCCAACTGGAATTCAGCTGTGCCAGAAGACTATTTTATTTTAATTTTAATGTGTTCATTTAGAAGGTGCTTAAGTTATCATCAAGTAACCATTATGCTTTATTTGTGAATGTAAATATGGTTGTAATCATTGTGCTGCATCTTTACCACTGAATAGATGACCTTATTTTTTAAAAATTTACTGTAGTAAATCACACATATTAGTGAAGAATTTACAACTCCCCATACTAAAAAATTGTGTTCCTTAAACATAAAGTGCACATAGTTAGGGAAGCATGTTATTTGTTGACGTGTGTGTGTGTGTGTGTGTGTGTGTGTGTGTGTGTGTGTATACATATCTATCTATGTATGTATCTGATACAAGGTCTCACTCTGAAGCCCAGGCTGGGCCTGAACTCACTATAGAGTCTAGGCTGGCCTGGGATTCATGGCAATCCGCCTGCCTTAGCCTCCTGAGTGCTAAGATTACCGGCTTGCGCCACCATGCCCGGCTTATGTGGTGCTGGGGAATCGAACTCAGATACTTAGAGCTTGCTTTAGTTCTTGCTAGGCAAGTGCTTTAACAACTGAGCCATTCCTCCAGTCTCTGCTTTCTACATTTCTTGGCATTTACCTGTTGTACTTTTAAACAACATCCCGTGAGAAGCCAGCTTCGGACTGAGCCCTTCAAGAGGGACAGGCTGGCTGTTGCTGGTCTATCCGTGCAGCTGGGAATCGAGCACAGTGCCTGACATAGAAGTCGCACAGTAAATGCTGGTTGAACTGACTGATGCTGCACCTAAAGCCATTCCTGTAGGTCGCAGAGGCCCTCGGAGGAGCCACGGGTCCACGCTGACTCATTTCAAAGAACCTGTGTGTCCGTGAGCGTGTAAGTGGAGAAGGTTGGCGGAATATGTCTGCGAGCTGGCAGTGAGTCTCCCAGTCCAGGTGTGCTGTGCTTAGCTCTGTGTGGCCATTGCCTGGGGAAGCCTGCTTTCTTGGTATTTGCTTAGCAGGCTTCACACTCCCCGCAATAGCTTAGGACAGAGAACTGATTTCTAAGAGATGTGTCCTGGCAGTGGCCTCCATTCCCCGCTATGATTCTCTCATTGGTTGGGACACCAGGACAGTCTGGAGAAGGCGTCTGCCTGAGATGCTGGGTAATTCCCCTGTTGCTGCTGCTGCGAGTTCTGCTACCTTGGGTAAGAACATCTTGGTTGAACAACTGCTTGCTCCTAGTTCCTGACCATCCTCAGAGTAGAGGAAGGGAGGACCAGCTAGCCCTGGCAAACGGGCCACACCTGGCAGTTTTCACTCATCTCCTCAGTGCTGAGGCCTACCCCAGTACTCTTTTATGATGCTCTATTTCAAAATGCCCATCGTGACATCCATAGGTCTCCTATTTCTTTTCTTTCTTTCTTTCTTTCTTTCTTTCTTTCTTTCTTTCTTTCTTTCTTTTTTTTTCAGACAAGGTCTTGCTTTGTAGCCCAGGCTGGTCCTGAACTCACTGGTGTAGCCCAGCCTGGCCTTGGACTCATGGCAACCCACTTGCCTCAGCCTCCCGAGAGCCGGGATTATAGGCATGCACCACCATGCACAACTTTCTGTGGTGCTGGAGAATCAAACTCAGAACTTTGCACTCGCAAGGCAAGTGCTTTAACCATTCCTGCAGCCCCTCGATGTTTTTTAAAGACTGCTTATTGGTGTTTTTACCCTCCAGTGGTAAGTGAAGTCAGGTAGACCCTAGACATGTTCTCTATACTGTTATTTTTATTCCAGTTTCTTATTTTCACATTTTCTTAAGATTAATTTAGTTTACACAGAAAATGTCTGTTAATATTGTGCCATATTAAGATTTATACAAACTTTAAAAGTTCTTGTCTCAGATTGAATTAATGTTTCATAAGTTTTGTTCAGAGTTATGTTTTGGGAAGGAAAAGTAGCTTATTCAAAGCAGAGTGCTTCCACTTGAACAATCTTTTTATTTATTTATTTTGAGATAGTTTCTCCCTGTGTAGTCTTGGGGGCCTTGAAGTTACCATGGAGCCGTGCATGTCGTTGGGCTTTGAACTCACAGTGATTCCCTTGCCTCAACCTCGTGAGTGCTGGGATGACAGGTAGTGTATCTCTGAGAGAAGAAAAACAATTTCTGCTGTGAACTTACGAATCAGCCTATTCTAGAGGACAAGGCCAAGTCCAGAAGCCTATGCGACTGAAGTAGAAGTTACATAAAGGCCCGGGCATCCCCAACACTGAGGCTGCTCCCACTGATTCCCCATGCCTCCTGGGTTAAGGCGTTAGAAGCCAACAGTGGAGCCCTTTCTTCTCTCAGCAAAGGGATCAAGGAAAGCAGTAGAAGCAAGTAGGAAGGAAGAGAAGTGAGAAGCAAAAGAATTTAGATGCCGTTGTTAAAAGAAAGCAGTTGCTGGCTGGGGCTGTGCCACAGTGCTAGATTGCTTCCCTAGAGTGCGTGAGGCCCTGGGTTTAATTCCCAGCACAGGAAAAAGATGTTTAGAAGGTAAAGCTGTAGAATGTTTGCAGCTTTGGAAGTTGCTGAAGAAGAAGCAATGCTGGGGTTTCCTTGAGCAAATACATGTTCATTTTTCAGGCCGTAACCTTCAACTTAACCCTTCTGAGAGAGCATCCCTCACTTCCTAACCAGGTGAGGTAGCACCTCATCCCTCTCCCTGCCGATACACAAATAAATGCACTATTATATCTACGTACAAATTATCTGTTTGTGTAAATTTTAATACACCCACACAGACTAGTTTTTGTGTCCATGCTAAGATACAAACATTTTAAAGCCAGTGAGTCCAGTTTGCAGACTGCCTTTCTCTCCTCTTTATTTATTTATTTTTTTGGGTAAAGAGACATTGTCTTAGGCTGCATGTAAGATATATAATATAGTTAATGTGTATGGGTAACAAGAGCAACCTTATCTTTTTACATTTTATTGTAGCATTTTTTAATAGATGGAGCAAGAATAAGGAAGGCTGTAATTTGGACATGACTATTTTTAGAGAAAACCATCTTGTCCTGTTATTTTTTAGTTGTATTTCCCTCTAAGTATATGTTCTGAAATAATGAATGAAAGAATTAATGCTGAAGTTAAAGACTGCAGAAATCAACAAAGGGAGTGAGAGAAAGAGGTCAAGAGAGAACAGAGTAGAAATAAAGGAGCGATGAGGAGAGGGGGATGCAGAAGTGGAGTAGGCATGGTCGTAACCCAGGAGGCCGGGTGGGGGACCGTGGGAGCAGCCTCAGCACTGGGGACGCCTTCTGCCTTTATGTAACTTCTGCTTCAGTTACATGGGCTTCTGGACTGGGTCTTATCCTCTACAGTAGGCTGATTGCTAAGTTCACAGCAGAAATTGTTTTTCTTGTCTCAGATACACCATCTTAATGACACTAAAAATGTGAATGCCCAGAAATGAAGCTCTAGATAGAGTGATAAAGATGTATGAGTAAAGTACTCTGAGAATTAAAACCAGTCTTCTCCAGAGTTGGATGCAAAGGATAACTTTTATGGATATTTGTAAGGAACGACTTAATGTCACATATTGAAATAAATGACAACCAGCCAATGAATTGTTTCTTTTAAAGTTGAGATCCAGGTTGGAGGGATTGCATAGTGGTTAAAGTGCTTGCCTAGCAAATACAAGGTCCTAAGTTTGAATCCCCAGCACCACATAAAACTAGGCATGGTGATGCATGCCTGTAATTACCATGAGGCAGGAGAATTGCTGTGAGTCCAAGTCTAGCCTGGGCTACATAGCAAGTTCAGGACCAGCCTGGGCTATGGAGTGAGACCCTGTCTTCAAATAAATAAATAAATAAATAAATAAATAAATAAATAAAGTTGAGATCCTCTTAGCTGAGTGTGGTAGCACATGCCTGTCATCCCAGCACTCGTGAGGCTGAGGCACGTGAATTACTGTGAGTTCAAAGACAAAAGTGCAAGTGAAGCTTCATGGTAACTTCAAGGCCTCCAGGACTACACAGGGAGAAACTGTCTCAAAAGAAAAAAAAACCCAGCAAAACAAACAAACAAACAAAAAACAAAGAAAAAAGGAAAGAAGAAGAAAAAAGATTGCTCTGGTGCAAGCTCTTTGCTTTGAATAAGCTACTTTTCCTTCCCAGAACATAACTCTCAACAAGAGTTGTATAATATTAACTTCACTGAGACAATAATTTTTAAAGTTTGTAAAAATCTTAATAAGGCACAATTATTAACAGACATTTTCTGTGTAAACTAAGTTAAGAAAATGTGAAAATAAGAAACTGGAATTAAAAAGAACAGTATAGAGAACATGTTTCATTTTCTAAGCAAGTTTTATTTCCAGACTCTGTATAATGACAAGGAATTTCATTTCAAAATTTTTTCTAATTTAGAAGGGCACTAGTTTTGGCAACGGAAAGAACAGTGGTCAAGCATAGTGTTTAGGGCTGGAAGTACAGCTGGATGGGACAGAGCTTGCCTGGCATGCCCAGGCCCGCCCCAGGCCCTGGGCTCAATATCCAGTTAACAAAACAAAAACAAAAAGACCAAAAGACAAAACCCAGAATATTTAATAAGGGTTAGAAAGTGCACCATCGTAGCTTTCCAAAGCTCAGCCTCCCCGGAGTGGGTGGCTTTACTGTGCACTCTTGGCCATTTGAATCTCAGATCTCAAGGGGTTTGCATATGTTACTGGTTGCAAGGACAGAGATGTTTTCCACTTTCCTTAGTGAGCGAACTTACGATACCTTCAGTCTACAGGAGGCGCTCCACCTTGCCGCCAGGGAGCAGCATGCAGCCTGGACACTTAGTAGCGCAGTCCTACAAAATTTTCATTTCTTAGCACTGTTGCGTGATTTTCACTGCTACTTTTCACGACTCGCTTGCTGGCTGCTCCAGCATGGACTGTGCAGGTGACAGCAGAAGGCGGTGCCGGAGAGTCCACAATCCAGGGGGAGCTGAGCGTCCCGCGCCCGCGCGGTCAGCCGCCCAGTCTCATTGGACGTCTGCGCTCATGTGACTTGGCAAATACAGAGATTACTGAGCATGGTATTTCAGTCTACCTACACGTGATGTGTGTGTCTGTGGAGATAGGCATTTATTGCTACTAAGCAGTCAATGTTTATTAATATTAAATATTACAATTGATATATAGCATTTAATATTTAATTACTAAACTTAGGCTCATGTGCTCTCATAAAATAATAAGCCAAAATATAAGAAATGAAGCATTGTAACTTATGTATATTCATTATATATTTTATACATGACCCAAGGCAATTCTTCACTCAGTGTGGTCCTGGCAAGACCAAAGGCAGACAGCCAGGGTCTAAGTCATGGGTGACCGAGCTGCTGGCCTGTGTGGGCTGCCTCGAGTGATGTTATCTTGGGCCACATAAACAATATATAGTAAGTTAATGTGTAGAAGTAACAAAACTTTCTTCATTTTAAGATATTTCTAATATATCACTAAAAATAGTGTAAGCAACACTTCAATAATTAAACAAGAATATACTTACATGTCTGCTTAATGGCAATATGCACCTGTATTAATGGGCACACACGTGTAGGTAGATTAAAATGCTATCGTAAATAATTGCTATTTTACTTGCCAGCTTTCACATGTATTTAATGTCCGATATACGCGAGTTTCTATGTGTGTGGCCAGTGCAGGAGGCAGTGTGTTAGCATGGACTTAGCATGGCAGTGTGCCCTCCCCTGGACAGTGTTCCCTTGTTGCCAGCACAGTCCCTGGCATGAAAAATCTTGCTAAAAATCACATGAAAATGTTACAATTCTAGGATCTTGTGGGGGTGCATTACTAGCTGTCCAGGGCCGCACGCCTCCACCGGACTGTGGTTGGACACCCCCGATCCCCAAAGTTCACACTCAGAAGGCACACAAAAAATTTCAAACGAACAATCTCGTAGTATTTTAAGAAAGCTTTTGAATTTGCGAGGCACCACACTCAAAGGCATCATGGTCGACGTGTGGCCCACAGGCTGGGTATTGGACAAGCTCCGTCTAAAGGATTTCTAAAGAATGTTTTCCAAGGAGTTCGGACTTCATATGCCATACCAAAGGAAGCCGAAATTTGCACAGAACTTTAATCACCTTCAGCCTTTCAGTCTTATCTTATTCCACCCCATTTTCTGTATGCAGAGTAAACTGTACCTGTTGTTGATTACAAAAGATGATAAAGTGGAAAGTGTTGATGAGTAAAGAGAATAGGTGAAACTGTATGCCAGGTGTTGCAATGTCTTGTGTCATCTCTTGCTCAGCTCACTGCAGAGCTAAGACGCATCCCTGCTTGCCAGCCTGTTACTTCGCAAAAAGGCATTATTTGGGGTTCAGAACTAAAAACTTGACCAAGATACATTTGACGGTTGCATTGGAACATTGGAACTCCACATACTCAGAAAGATCTGTGTGTGAATCTGAAGGTATATGACAGGTTTTAAGCAGTGGCTGAATATAATTAAAAGGTTCCAATTACGGTGCATATCATTACATGGCAAGGCCTACGTTTAACTGATAAAAGATTACCCAGATCTTTCCTGTGATGTGTGTAAATAACGTTCATAAAGCGTAGAGACCTGCTGTCTTCATCTCTGTACCTGCCTGGGACATTGGCGTTGAACCATAAAGGAAGCGGCCTATTTGGTAAAAGTGTGGCCCCAATACTGTATTGTAATCCTAGTGTGATGTGTAACAGGGAAACTTCCAATTTTTAGTTGCGGGTTGTACACATACTATTCTGCACTTCTAGATTGAAGTACAGGATGGTATGTTCCAGGTTGTGCATTTAATACTGTGTGTCCTGAGCAAATACCGAAATTGCATCTCTACTGAACAATCAATTACTGAATCTTTTCCAGGTGTTTGTTTTATCTGAAAATACATACATTCTTGCCTGAGATAACTTGTGACTTTCAATTTGAAAAATAGAGTAACTCTGCTAATAATTATGATGCCACAAGATATGACAGCAGGGCCCAGTCTCCCCAGAAGAACTATGCTCCTGAAACAAGCTTCTGACACTGGGAGGGACAAGACCTTTTGTGAGCTCTTAGAGAATACATTATGTCCATGGCTTCTGCTCAGCCAGATGAAGTTCAACCAGACCTCTCTACCAAGTTCTTTACGAACTTTGGCTGTCTCATGCCTTTTCAACCAGATCTTGACCTTTGCAGTAGGCAGCTCTGAAACTCCCACAATCTGATACAGCAAATTGAAATGATACGTACTTATCTCTGTGGAGATGGGTTTGGACTTATTCAATATAAGCACAACGGTGTGGAAATAGAACATTTTTGGGGGAAATGTAACCCCTTGGTCAGCATGAGATCTCTCCCTGACCAACCTTAATTAACTTCAATGTCACATGAAAAGGAGTTGCACATGGCTGTAGGTCACTGGAAGGGTAGGATACTTGTGGTAGCTTGTGACAGGCCTAATGATCAATGAATGTGCCCTATTAAACTGTGACCCTTCAAGAAGCCAGTGTCAAGTAGAAATCTCTGACAGGTAAGCTGAAGACATGCTCCCCTTGCAAAGCTGACCATAGGAATGTTGATGTTATTAGAAGGGCTTCTCTCTTCGTATACCTTTTAAGCCACATAGATTTTTTCCCTTTTCAATAACTTTTATAAAGTCAATGACTCACATATGGGTGGAATGGAGATTATCCGAGGTCTGATCATTATATGGCCCCATTTCAGTGGCTGCCAGTGTGGCATCCTGGGCTGTGAGCTGCAAAACTGATTCACACATTATTTTTGGCTGGCAAACTATGAGCTGTGGAGCCCGAGGTTGTGGCTCCGTGGTGGCACATTTACCTTGCTCACCTGTGGCTCTACGTTCCATCTCTAGTGCACACACACGTGTGTGAAATATGAATTGCAAATCAGTTTTAAAACCAGCGTGGGAGAAAAATATAAAAGTATCATGCTTAATTGTGGAACTTGATTGACAAACATACCTGTGGAGAAGTACCCAGGCTAACTGCTGGCATTGAATGTTGAAATAATTTCCTAACCTGGTGTTGGCACCTAGAGTGAAACATAAATGCCTGATTAAAAAAAAGTCTTGAATTTTCTGGTAAGGCAGTGATATCAAAGACTTCACATTTTCAATCTATTGATTGGAGGAAAATCTGTCTAGAATAGCTAAAACTCTAAAGCCAGAAGCCAGGGAACTACTTTTCTGTGTTTGGTGTGGTAAAGTAGCAAGGGTAATTTACTGTGACAATTTTAAAGGTCCTTGGGATTAAAAACGTTCTACGATTGAACATCTGTTGCTGGACAGTAGCTAACTAAATATCCAGTCCCTTTCTGGACTTTGAAGATCAGTTACACAGTTACCCTAATCTAATGTGTCCTCCGTTGTGAAGCCACCCATCCGAAGTCCCAGATGATCTTATCTTCTTAAAAAGGAATTAGTCAGCGAGGAGTCAGTGCTTCGTGCTGTTACCGCACTCAATGTAATTTCTAGTCTCTCCTAGGCTAAACTGAAAGAATACAATGAAAACACACATGGCACCTCTTCCATGTCTCCACCCACTCCTACCACAGCCAAAACAAACTTAAAGCTTGCGTGTGTGTGTGTGTGTGTGTGTGTGTGTGTGTGTGTGTGTGTATGCGTGCGCCTGCCTCATCTGCACATCTTCATGTTTTTCTTTAATTTAGGGCCAGTTATTTAAAAAATGTGGGGTGAGGGGTGGGACTCTGATAGAATGTGCGCTTAGTACGCGTGAGGCCCTGAGTTGGATCCTGAGCACCAAAAACCAGGCCAATACTTAAATAACATATTTAAACATGAAAATCATGGCTAATCGTGGGCTTACTTTATGCTGTGGCTATAAAATCCCCATGCTTTCGACAACATTCGCGGAGTCTGTTGGCAGATGGAACACAAACCCTCTGGCTTCGCTCCATTGTCCTTAGAAGCAAAAGAAAAAACCCACATTGTGACGCTTTGTCACAGTGTGTCCCGATCAGCTGAGCCAGCGCTGCTGACTTCATTGGTTGCGGTAATTCTAATTAGTATAATGCTCCCTTCATGCCGACTGATAAACACCCCAGGGGAGAGTGGTACAGAGGGCAAGACACGTCACCAAGACCTTTAGGAACCAGCATCCCAAACACAAATTTTCCGGCTCCTGAGATTTGCACTTGCGTGCCTTACCCTCTCCCACGCTTGCCGGGGACTGAGAGGCTCCATGAGATTCAGTCTATGACACAGTTAAGCTTTTAATGAACTATCTGTTGAGGGAGGAATCTTTTCTTTCATTATGAATTATGTCTAATTAACCTCATGCAACTTTGGTAAGTGGTTCATGGTCTGAAGTTTTAGAAATGTGATATTTGGTGCAATTTTATGTAGATAAAGAGGCCATTTATCATATAGGATTATATATGATTGAGAACTCAGTATGCAAAATCAAAGGCAGATGCTTCTCATTTGAAATAATCTAATATATATAGCTTTGAGTTAAAAACTAATAAATTAAAAATCAATTTAATATAAAAGGAAACATCAGATTCCCCCAGAGAGCTCTAGCTATCAGTGTGACTTAATTTGCTAAAGCTTGCTATTCAAATTGTAAAAATTCAAAATATGTAATTAGAATTTTTTTTAAAATTAACACTAACTTAATTTAGAAGATTGTAACAGGGAATAGTGAGTTTTTTGAATATATCTGTAAAAGTTCTAGTACGTAATGATGTTACTAACCATGAAGAAAAATTTATTTCTCTGAAGTCAGCCTTTTAAAACTTGAAGGAAATAGAAATAAAGTATAAAACTCAATTCTGATGGATTCATATGTGTCAACAGATTTCAAAATAGCTCAATATTTCAGACCTTTAAATTTGTAATCAATTTAGTCATAAATTGGTGTTTTTTAAATAAAAACTTCATTGTAATATAAAATTCAATCCAGTGATTAGAATATTTGCCTAGCAAATTCAAGGCCCTGGGTTCCTTCCCCAGCGCCACATAAACTGGGTGTGGTGGTGCACATCTATAATCCCAGCAGCACTCAAGATGTTAGGAGTCTGGAGATGAGGAAGGGTGAGCAGGGGGAGGGGAAGGGAACGTGAAGTTGATTCAGTATATATGGGCACAAAATTCGCAGGCTCAGTGGAACCATTGTGTGTTACGTATGTATACATATGCATATATGTGCATATTAGTATATGTATATATATATATATATGTATATGTATGTTCGTGTGGGTATATACATACATATATATACTAATAAAAATGGGGACGAATTAAAACCATCTTCTGCCACAGACAAAAAAAAAAAAGAAATCCCAGCAGTGGGGAGGCTGAGGCAGGAGCATTACCTTCAATTCAGGGCTAGCCTGGGCTACATGGTAAGTTCAGGACCAGCTTGGACTACAGAGTGTGAGACCCCACCTCAGAACAAACAAATAACCCCAAATAAATAAAAATAAATTCAATTCTGATCTTTGGGAGGCCAGCACCTAATACCCTAAGTATGACTATAGGAGATCAGAATAATCAAAAGATTGAATTGTTTAATTCTGTGGACTTTGGTAGGTTCAGAGTTGTACAGATATTACCACTGTCCCGTTTTAAAACATCTTCATTATCCCAAAGTAGCTTATTAGAGTTCACTTATAAGTCGTTCTTCATTCGTGTCCCTTAGCCCCTGGCAGCCATGAATTTACTCTCTGGTTCACTTGTTCTGGAGATTTTTATGTTTACAGAATTATACACACACTCGGCTCTTTATAACTGGCTCACTTAGGATACTTTTTCATTGTTTTTGTTTTAAAATTTACTTTCCCATAGTTCTGGAAGCTGGAGGTTTGATATCAAAGTACTAGTTGGTTTGGTTTCTTCCAAGGACTCTGCAGTTTGCAGATGGCCATTTTCTCTCTGTGACTTCACATGGCCCTGACTTTCTGTGCCACGAGCATAATGTGTCCAAGATTCATCTGTGTTACAGTGTGTATCAGTACTTCTTTATGTTTTATTGTCAAACACTATTCCACCGTATAGATATAATACACTTTATTTATCTATTCATTTGAATGGATGGGCATTTGAATTGTTTCTACTTTTGGCTAGGTGTAATATTGCTGTAGACGTGGGTGTATAAGTTTTTATGTAGTTATGTGTTTTCAGTTTTCTTGGAAGGATACCCAGAAGTGTATGTACTGAGTTGTATGGTTAACCTATAATTAACTAACTCTGTTTAATCATTTGAGGAATTGCCATACTGTTTGCCAAAGTGGATGTACCATTCAAAAATCCTACCAGCAGTGCATGAAGGTTTTAATTTTTCTACATCCCCTCCAACTCTTGTTATCATCTTTCTTCTATATTAAACTATCCTAGTACCCATGAAGTAGTACGTTATTGTGTTTTGGTATTCAGTTTCTGGGTGACTAAGAATGTCCTTCAATGTCTATTCAGGTCCTATATCAAAAACATTTTTTAAAACAATTGAGCTAGTCGTCTTATTAGCAATAACTATTTTTAAAAATGCAATTTCTAATTTGTACATTGTTATCAATGACTGTGATTTCCTAATCAGAATGTTTTGGCTGGAAGGAATTATAAAAAATAAAAGTCTCAACCTTTTGTGTTGACAGATAAGAACTGAAAGCTTAGAATTAATTGCTTTCCCATGGCCACAAGAGAGCTAGGTAGTTGCAGAGCTGCAGAGAGCGCTGACTCTTCAGTCAAAAATGAGAAAACAAGTAATTCATGACTTACATAGTCATGTTGCTTAATGACAAAGAAAGTCTCTGAGAAGTAAATCTTAAATAAATTCCTTGCTGTGTGAACAAAGATGGCAGTGACATCACTTGACTTAGGGGACCGCTGTCATGCATGTGGCCTATTGTTAACCAAAATTTGGTTTATTGTGTTTGGCTAATGCCCCTTTCTTACTGAAACAACCCTCTGATTTTGATATAATAGGGGCACAGGAGTGGCATCTAGGAGGAAAAGGAGCTATGGGATTTGTCCTGCAGTTGTGACTAGTAAGAACACTTATTATTTAGGTCAATAAACACGGAAGTTCCCTACAGATACTTGTAGACTTGTCATAAGAGACTTTTTTGAGCTCTAACAGTGACAGCAAGACTGGCTGGTTCATAATGACCCTGGTTGGACGTTCATTCTTTTAATATCCCTCACAGTAACTTAGAAGAGCTTTGGAAGAAAGCAATTTAATCATTGGGCTTTCGATATGGCTGCAAAATAAAGTGTTCTTTGATTGGAAATGTACTTTTCCTGAAAAATAACTTCCCATTTTGCTTAATGAAATGAAGGTTAGGAATGGAGGATAGCTTTCAGCCTGATTTGTCACAGAAAGAGAGAAGTGATTTTTATCAGACAGTACAGAGCAGAAACAGTAAATGTTCACATGGGATCATTGTAAAAGTGACATTGGTCAAATAAGTGCATACTCTGTAATGCTACTAGCTCATACTTCTTGACCTTCATAATTTCTTTTTTTCTAACAAAGATGTATGTGATAAAAGCTGTTTTTTTATCTGCATTGAGTTTTTTGTTATTGTCATTGTTAGAAAGTAATTTTCCTCATACAGGAAAATTTCCCCCCCTCATGATTATATTGTAGTTGATTTTAATGGAATGGGACAACATCGTTCATTTGAGAGTATGAAATCATTCCTTTAAATCAGATATCTAGGCAACCAGGGCAAAGAGTGGAAAGTTTTAATGACCACCCGAGCTTTACGATGGGAGAATTGTCGTTAATGGCACTCTATCCGTAGACATGAAATTTCCTATAGATTTGTTATCTAAGTGAGCAATGTGACTGTCAGCTGGTGTGAACTGCCCATGATGTGCAGAGGTGTGTGCTTGTGGGTATGTGCATACCCCTAGATGTATCAGTCATGCAATGCCTGGTGCACACTAGATGTCAAAAACAGTAGCTGAACCTTCATTACTCAGGTACATTGTGGGCATTAAACTGTCTCAAGGAAACATCCAAAAGCCTAATAATAGGATTTCAAAGCATCTACATAAATATTTCGTTTTTCTCATTAGTTTTTCTGTTAAGCTGTAATCTTGGCATTTCTATTAATCTCTGTGAGATTCTCTTTTCCTATTACCTGAGGAATAATGGTATAGTCAGTGTCCACTTGCTTGGAAATACAGTTCCCTTACAGTTCTCTTTTTATGTAATTAACTGCTTTAATCTAGCTTCCTTATTTCAAATGAAAATTTCATTGATTTTTGTTGAAACAAGTTATATAGCACAGTACTTTTCTTAGCATTTTCCCTCCTAAGCTTTCCAGAAACCTAACTTTTTTGCAGTATCTTCTCACCACTTAGTCTGTCTTTGGTCAGGAAGATAGCCTGGGGGTGCATAGAGGAACAGAAGGAGGGACAACTTTTACTCCTAAAGGGACCTTCTAAATGTAGCCTCTCTCTCATCTGGGTGTCACTTGATTGTTGGACCTTACAGTTTCTCTGATGACAGTTCCAGATTGCTGATAAAGAAAGTCACATGATTAATCTAAGAAAAATGGAAGCTTCTTCTCCAACCTCTTTCCTGAATGTGAGAACTAGTGGTCTGTACCTAGACCACAGAGCTAGCTGCAAGTAATGCCAGAATTTTCCACAGGAAGCTTTCCTGGATCTTTTCCAGCATAGAAACAATTGCTCAATTAAGTCTCCAGAGTTCCATGCTGTACAGAAGAACAGAAACTATTCTAGCCTGGAAAATTTTCAGGATAGGTGTATCAGTTGCTAGCTGAAGCTTTAGAAAAATCTACTGTTCCCGTCATCACTGATCTACAGCTTCATGTGCCCTTAGAAAACTTGAAAAGCAAGTAAAATACCAAATGTGTTGCTGAGTGGGTTGGCAAGTTCTATGGGTGTTTTGACAGACCAAATGACTTTATACAAAGTGGTGATTTGAATTTAAATTACTTAATTTTGAGCAATTTTATTTGGTGGCAATTTGATACCAGGACCCATTGTCTATAAAAGCAACTAAAAATACTCACTTATATTATCAGCAATGTTTGAAAAGTATATAATGTTCATTTTACATTTTTCTTCACAATTACATAACTAGCAAAATTCTCTCTGGCAGAAATTGGGGAGCAATTCACAAGCTGTCAGAGCCGGTGGGCATCTGCCATGTGGCCAGCGGCCAGACAGCCCTATGCACAGCACAGCACAGCATCAAAACCATGTCTCACAGCTAGGAGGTAGATGATGGGTTTTCTCGTTTTACTCATGAGGATGTTAGGAAGCCTCAAGGTAAATAACACTGAGACCATGCATGCAGCAAACAAGATTCAACTGTAAATCTTTTAACTGAATCCAGTTTTTATGGAGGTGCTAGCACCCAAGAGAGATACTGGGAAGCACATCTGGGCATGGCCATGAGATCTGACACAAGTCTCATCTCACAGGTCTGCAAACCAACCTGAAAACCTAGAGGACTGTTTACTCAAGTTTCTACCTTGACTTTCACTTTGTAAACTCATTTTTCAGTAAAAATATTCCTTAAAATTGGTGCCAGCTATTTAAATTTCCAAGACTGTCTTTCCTTCCTCCTAAGACTCTTACTTTTTTGCAAAGGACCACTGATGCTGGGCTGTCTCCTGGCTTCCCCAGGCATTGCAGATGCCCTAGGAAAAAGAGGCAAAAAGAGGCAGTGGAGGAAGGGTGAGAGAGGAGGGCAAAGGATAAGGAGGGGCAGTGGGAGAGATCCTCTGGAGAGTACTTTGAGTGGTCAGCAAGAGCTTCAAAAGAGGTTCAGCATCTTTAGAGCTCAGAGAACCGGTGGCTGGGACAGTCAAACCTGAAAGTCAGGGATGCAAGAGCGTCAAGTCCAATCTCTTGTTTTACAAGCAGAAAACTGAGAGCTGGAGAGGTGACCTGTCCAGAGTCACACAACTGGTCACTATGATGGATACTGTTACTGCACTGAATCGTCATGTGTAGATTTTAACAATTTCACGTCCTTTACTTACTTCACTGCTTCATGACAGTCCCCTGTGCGATGTGCTTGTTAGATGTCACTTAAGAGTGGACAGTTCCCTTTTCACTGGGCTGTTAAATACAGGGAACTCATAGATTATGTAAGAGAAATCTGGCTTCTAAAACTGGTTTTGGTTCTAAAATTAGACTTCCAAATAAGGAAACTAGTTCAGAATAACTGGCCTAATATTGCTAACTAATGATTGAGCTATACCTAGGGTACAGAAAAACTTCTCCACCTTTTAAAAAACTATCTATTATACATATTTATGAGTTATAGTATGATACTTTGGTACGTGTGTATAATATATAATGACCTAACCAGGTTAGTTAGCATTCAATCTCCTTAAACAGTTAACATTTTTTGTTTACACATAATAATTATACATATTTATGAGTTACAGTCTGATATTTATTTTTTATCCAGGAACAACATTACATAGGCCCATATCAACAGATAATGAATACTTGTATAAACAAATTCCATGTTAGACACATAATAGAGATTACATTTCATCTCAAGAGTTTTAAATAAGTCATTCTATATTAATATGGTTGCATTTTGATTCATATATATGAATCATTAACATTCTGAGATAAGCATTGGATAATATATTTAGGTTACTCATTATGAGAGTACATGTGATATTTGTGAGCAAGACTTGGATTAGGAAAACTTTGTAAATTAGAAGAAACTTGGATTTGATGTTTCTCCTGCATATATAACAAAACTAAAAAGAACTCAACTTATAAAAAGAATAACTAGAAAAAATGAGAAAATGCTTTGCAAATAATATGTTTTAAAAACTTGTTTTCCAGGATCTAGTTCAGGTTCAAAAGTAATGGCTCCTGAACTGAGTTTAGAAGGCCCTCAGCACGTCATTCAAGCAGGCCAGACCCTGTATCTCAAATGCAGGTAAGAGACTGTGTTTGTTTGAGAACAACCTAATTGCTTTTCCCAAGGCAAAACTCACTCCTTTCCTGGTAGAGTAGAAAGGTCACCTCCAGAGTGAAGAGACAGGGACCCAGTGGTCTCCTGTGATCGGCACTGTGCAGCTTGCACATGTCTAGCTTAAGGATTTCCAAACTTCATTGGCTCTTCGCTCTGAGCATTGTTCAAAAATTACCGTGAATATGTTGTTTGACAGTAAAGAGGATGATGACTTCACTGGAGAGAGGACCTCAGGGAAGTGGTTCCTGCTTAGTAAAGTGAGTGGCTAGGAACTGGTGTGAGCCTTGGTCGCAGTCTTGATCGTGCCTTGTTTTCCTATCTGTGGTTTCAGAGGAGAAGCCAACCACGTGTGGTCCTTGCCTAAAACTGTGAGTAAGGAAAGCAAACAGCTGAGTGTAACTAAATCTGCCTGTGGAAAGAAAGGCAAACATTTCTGCAGTACTTTGACTTTGAGCGCTATTCAGGCCCACCACACTGGCTTCTACAGCTGCAGATACCCTCCTAAGTCTACTTCAAAGAGGAAGACTATAGAATCTGGAATCTACATCTTTGTTAACGGTAAGATTTTCATTCCCTTTATTCTGTTTTCTGTTGCTTGGTGGTAGACTTTATTTTTCTCTGATTCGTATGGCAGTTGTCTTTTATAGCGAGTATGAATGAAACGGGCTGGGAAAGAGATCGCACCCAGTTGTAGGAATTTCTAGAGTGTGTGTTGAATGCGTTCATATCAGTTTCTACCAGAATATTCGAGACCAGGTCAGGGAACTGTCAGCTTTACAAGGGGAGAAGGGTATGTCTATTTATGTCACCACTGCCCCCACAGCTGGAATAGTGTGTTGCATCTAGTGGGATGGATAAAAAAGTGATAGGATCTTAGTTCTAATTCTTTTTTCCCCTCAAATTCTTCTTTTTATTTGTGTGTATTTGTGATTGCACTAACCTCGGAGGGTTAGTGAATATCAGTATCCCATCTTAATCTTGACTGCCCTTTCCTTTCCTGCCCTCTTGTCTCTCCTTTCCTCACCCCCCGCCCCAAGACGTGTCTCCCTGTTTCCTGCCATCACACTTCCATTTCGCTCTTTTACTTACTTATACTTTGAGTTTCTCATATTAGAGAAACTATGTGGTATTTAACTTTCTGTTTCTGGCTTACTGTGCATAACAACAGTCTCAAGGTGCATCCGTTTCCTACAACAGATTCAGATTTGTCTTTATGTCAGAGGCGTACTCCATTGTGTATCTACACCATACTTGCTCTGTCCATTCATCTGCTGGTGGACATACGCTCTGCTTCCAAGATTTAGCTATTATGAATTGTATTGCCATAAATGCAGATATGCAAGTATTACTGTAAGGTGATGACTTACATCTTTTGGAAAGATACCCAAGAGTGGTACAGCTGGGTCAAAGGGAATTTCTATTTTCAGTTCTTGAGGAATCTCCATATTGATTTCTATAGTGGTTGTACCAACTGACAGTCTCACCAACATGTAGAAGAGTTTATATTAACCATAGACTCAGTTGTTTCTTGAGTTTTTAATAATAGCTATACTTGAGTAAGATGGAATCTGTGGGTCTTTATTTGCTAAATATGCTCTTCTTAGATCTAATTCCTTTTGTTTTGCTTTATTTTGTTCGTTTTTGGACTAGGGATCAAGTTCAGAGCCTTCACATTGAGGTATATTCCTAATCCAATTTTTTAGTATTGATTTTAAGAAAGGGTCTCACTAAGTTGCTAAATTGCCCAGGCTAGGCTCAAACTGTGATCGTATTGCCTCAGCCTTCTAGAGTGTTGGGATTACAGATGTGTGCTACCTGACTCAGCAAAATTATAGTTCTTCAAAGTGATTTTTCTGGGGAATGTTGAAGGGGTAGCTCATGCCAGGGATTGAACCCAGATCTGATGCTTGCTAGACAAGTCCCTATTACTGACCTACATCATCAGCACTTAATTCTTAATTATTAAAAAGCCCAAAATAGCATACAAAATTTTGGTCCCTTAACGTAACCGCATGACAATCATTTATGTTAGAATTGTAAAACAAAATTTTTTTCTGGGCTAGAGGTGGCTCAGTGGTAGAACACTTAGTATGTGCAAGAATGCATAGCATGTTTGAGGCCCTGGTTTGATTCTCAGCAACATACACACACATACATGCAGGCATGTACACATGCATTCCCTTATAACACATCTCGCCATTGTTTCTGGTAAAGTAATATATAACGTTGCTATTGCCTCTTGAGCATTACAAAATTGGTTTCAGTTGATAATAGCGCATATTATTTCAATTTTATTAAGCAAGGACTGTAATGCTATCGGAGCTAACACATATCAATGTAAAGCAGGAATGATAAGGTAAAAATGGACCATTTTTGGCTATAATTTTATTCTCTCCTTTTGAGAATGAACACATAAAATCATCTTCAGAAAAAGGTCAAAAATCATTAAAGAATATAAATGACACAGAGATGGATTCCTGAGAAAGGATAAGGAAAATGGGTGTGCTATTGTATTCTTCCTGGTTCAGTTATGATCTTCAAAGCTTGCTAAGGTGGACTGTGGAGACTGTAAATCAAAAGTTAGAGTGCACTTCACACACAGACCCAAAAGACAAGGTAAGCAGCTACCACACCCAGCCTGCCTGCTTCTCAAACTGTTTTGACAACAGCTTTTCCAAAGGTAGCTAAGTTCAGGGACTGCACACCCTGGAAGTGTGCCATCTGTCTCAGGGAGGCTGCCAGGGTCTTTTCTCTGGAGGTAATACAATAGATTTAACATTTTGGTGGGGTTCTTTTTAAATTTTGAATTAGACAGTGCTTTAACTAAGCATAGTGAGTAATTCTCTAGATTCAAGACTAGTTTTAGGAAATAGCAAAAAATTGTATGATATAATGTTGACCTAACACTAAACCTCGTTTTAGCTACTGTCAGCTTGAAGTTTTTTCCCCCAGTACTGGAGATTGAACCCAGGGCTATTGCACTGAGCTGTAACCACAGCCCTTTAAACAGGATTTTTTTTTTTTTAATTTTGAGACACTGTCTTAGTCTCTGAGTAACCAGTTACTTAGGCTGAACTCAAACTTGAACTTCCTGTCAGCCTTCCAGAAATCTGAGATTACAGGAGTGTGCCGCCACACCCAGCCTGCCTGCTTCTCAAACTGTTTTGACGGCAGCTTTTCCAAAGGTAGCTAGGTTCAGGGACTGCACACCCTGGAAGTGTGCCGTCTGTCTCAGGGATGTTGCAGCCCACTTCACAGAAGAGTAGTCAGCCCATTTCTAAGGGGGAAAGAAAGATTTGAAGACAGGAAGTGGGAGACTGGGGAGGGGCAGAATTAAGAGCAGAGACTTCCAGAGGGGCCACTTTGCTGCTCAAGAGGAAAAAAGACACAATACCTAATAGTGCTGGGAAAAAATTATATTTTCAGAAATCTGTTGTCTTTTTCTAGTTCCATAGAATTAAGTATTATTTCCAACATATGGAGGGGGAAAAGCACTTCTCAGTGACTGAGAGGCTTCTCTTGTGTGGAGGAGAGAAAGAAAAAAGCATTGATACAATTCTCATAAACCTTTTCCAAGGGTTGTCAGAGTCTGACTTGAAAATCACACACTTAAATGACTAAAAGACCTTCTTTTTTTTCCCCTAAGAAAACAGTATTCAACTGTTTTTCCTTTGAGCTCCTACACTATTGAATAGATATCACAGGTCCATGGAACCAGCAGGTACCTTTGTACCTTTCCTGGCACAAAAGAAACAAAAGCTAAGGTTATTTTTTTCCAGCTGTGCAACAGAGCAAATGTGGCAAGCAGCCATTTAAGTGTCAGATCAATTGTCAGTCATGAGGGTCGGGTCTGCCTCTGTCTTGGTTACTCGTATCTGTAATGCATTTTTCCAGCATAGTGCTTGGCGTGTGGTGAGAATTCACTATTTGTAAAATAAATAAATGAATTGGCTAACAGGTGCTCTGTGGAATTTTATGTTTGAATGGAAACAGACATAAATTCTATCTCTAGTGGAAAGAGTGTCATGATGAGCCAGTGGTGCCTGCTGTGGGATCAGGAAGTCGTGTTCTCCTACAACAGTAGTGTAAAGTTACAAGCCCCAGCCTCTCAAAATGTTTGCATAATTTGTTAGGTATTAGGAAACTGCTTATTTCAAAGATTGTTCTAGGAAAAGGAAGAATTGTGAAGTGCGTTGTATTTTATAGATTATGATGTGTGTGTGCAAATACATGTTTATGTACAATATGAGTATTATGAGTGCACTGGAAAAATTGTAAGATACGTAATGAAACTGATTAGTTTTAAAATAGCAATAGTAGAAAAAATGTTTGAGTCAATAACAGTAGCATCCCAAATCTTGTTTGCTGATTAATTTGATCAACCACATTTTAGGGAAATAGTTGATATGTGCCTATAACTGTCCTGCTATGAAAAATAACACCAGTTTTATTGACCTTCTTTTCCTGGTAGAGTGCTATTAATCTCATACTCACCCCTTGTTCAAGTCTAGTGTAGTCGTTACATGATCTAGTAAAAAATCATGACTTTCCCAAATAGCCTAATATTTTATATATTTTTGGTTTCACTACTTTATGAATTTTCTTTCTAAGAAAATGTGATCTTCTGCTTCCATTTTTATTGAACATTTCCATTAGAGGGTTATTTTAGTTCAGGGGTACAAAATTTATCTCGATGGCTCAGAGGATTGTCTTTGGAACTAAGAAAACTCCAGCCATTTTCCACAGCAGAGCTGTGATTACTTGCTAATATTAACTGGCCTTCACTTATTTATTGTTGAGTATCTACCTCTGAGCACATTGTTGTTATTTGCAGAACACTAACCCTGGTGAGCATCGGTAGGTAGGTTCACATTTCATTTTAGTTTTCTACAAAGATGACAAACCCTGTTCAGATGTTTTGAAAAGGAAAAGTTGTAGTCTCTCGGATTTGAAGAAAAAGAATCCAAAATGGGTAGCTTGGTCTACTTATTATCAAATCCAGTATGTGAACTAATGTCTAGACATTACTGATTGCCTGCTGTACTAATGTCTTATACATCTGGTATGTAGTGTACAGAAAGATTAATGTCCCCACTATCACTATAACTCGCTATAAGCCTGCCAGGTCTCTGATATAATGGGTACATTTAATTACTCAAGTAATTATTTTCCTTGATAGAACTTGTGTTTATTATGTTTCTGTTCAGTTAAACAAAGGGTTTTGTTCATGCTGTTTATTTCAGACCACAACTCAATGAGGTGTTACTCTTTTACAAGCAAGAGACCAGTAATCCACCTCCCATCACAGCTCTGGGGGAAGTATGGGCAAGTGTTTGCCACAGAATCAGGGTCACCAGATTTTCCCTTCAGCCCCACCCAGTGGCACAGGCCTTTCATCTCAGCATCTGCCTGAGCAACACAGGGAGACCCTGTGTCAAAACCCAAAAATAATAAAAATGAGGGTTGGGGATGTAGCTCAGTACAGAGGCCCCGGGCTTAATCCCAGTACCAAAAACAAACCAAAGGACGAAGACAAACCCACCAGATTGTCCCTTAAAGTCTCAGTGGCAGGAGGAGATGGGAAGGGTCACGACCGAGCTGGGCAGGCTATCCAGGGGCTGCTGCTAATACCAAGGCCAGAGAGACAGTAGCCCAGTTCACTTTGCTGGCAGTGGGGAAGGAAGAGAAACTGGGGAGATTTGCGGGATTTTTTTTTTTTTTCGGTGATCAGATGTCTCGTGGGCGAGGCAAAGGAAGAGCCAGAGTGACAAAGTAACTTGCTCCAGATCTGTTTTATTTCTCTCTTTCTTTGTTGGTTTTCCTCTCCAAGTCTTTTAAAGTTGGAATGTTTTATTTTTTTTCTTTCATTGGTTTTCCCATATGCATAAAACTTAAGAGATCTTCACAACAGGAAAATTTGAGATAGAAAAATTAGTGAACACCCTGAGACGATAACCAAAATCTAGCAGAATGTCTAACAATGCAGATATTCTAGGAGAGAACAAGAATTCTACCTTCACGTAAATGTATTTAAGGGGGATGGTGGATGTCTAGAAGACCCTGAGCAAAAACTGCTCCATATTCTGAGGTTTGACACATTCATTGCACAGCACTGGAGATTTTCTTAAGACTTTTAACTCATTATCTCGGACAGGAGCTGGGTTGCTCTTTCCTCCGTTTTATATATGAGAAGCAGCCTGGGAGGCTCACACCAGAGGGAAGGCTGGTAAGGGATGCTCCAGGAGGGGGAGCCATGTTGGACCTCAGGTGAGGGTTACTTTCCCTGACTGCAGGTTTACCCAGAGGCCTCCAACCGTAACCTGGTTGTTGGTTTAGTCTTTGAGAACGTAGGTTTATTTAGTTACTGCAGTTGTAAAAAATCTCAAACTGAGTATGTTTTTGTTTTCTTCTTTTAAGAAATGATAGGCTAAGCCAGTTTCAGAGTATTTCTGAGAGACAGACCCTCGGAAAGCAAAGCCTGATCCAGATTGCTTGGTGTTGTCACCTGTTGGGGACAGAACTTGGTTTTCGTACCTTCTACTTGAACACTGTCTCACGGCTATACTCCAACTCACATACTTGGCAAAGAGACATAACTCTGCTTACATAGTTGAATAGTGCTATATACATCATGTGGCCTGGGCTGGGGGTGTAGCTCAGTGGCGGAAGTGCTCTACTGGCTATTGCAGGGCTCTGGGTTTGATTCCCCAGCACCACATCAGCGTAGTATACTGGCATATACCTCTGATCTCAGCATTTGAGAGGCTGAGGCAGGAGGATTGCCTCAGTTCAAGGCCAGCCTGGACTACATAGTGAGTTCAGGACCAGCTTGGACTACAGAGAGAGACCCTGTCTCTAAATAAATAAATAAATTAATTAATAAAATAGCCCTTCTCATTATTGAACTGTGGAATCAAATTAGCCGATTACAACCAGCATTTAAGACAAAACGACAGAACAATGTCTGAAGTATCCAAGTATATTGCAGATACTGAGGATAAGTAAGTGCTGTTGTCAGTAAGACAATTTTTGTTTCCATTATATATACACATCTCACAAGAGCACATTGCATATTACTCACATTAATATAAAATGTGTGTGTGTGTGTGTGTGTGTGTGTGTGTGTGTGTGTGTGTGTGTGTAATGGTTCTGAAGTAAAACACACTTGTCATTGTAGAACTTCCTAAAGTAAGGTTAAGAGTGAACAGGGTCCAAGACCAGCCTGGGCTACAGCGTGAGTTCAGGACCAGCCTGGATGACAGAGTGAGAATCTGTCTCAAAAAAGAAAAAAAAAAAAGATGAACACGATAAGCCTATCTGTGCATTTTATAAAGGACGGCAGTGCTGACTCTACGCACCATGTTTTTTGCACACCAATACTGAAACAGAGGTCTGGAGGCAACAGGGCAGTGGACATAGCCCCCGTCCTTTAGGCACACTGCGGCTGGGTGCTGTTGTACAATACACTTATCTCATTGCTGGACGGGGTTTTCCCACGAGTATGTTTGACTCAGTTTCTGTAGGCAGGAATCTGTATAAGTGGAGAAATGCACCTGCTACATGCAAAACATGCTGTTCGTTCTGTGGGAGGCACAAACAACAAAGTTAAAGAATCCTGTAATTTTGAAATTCCCATTATGTTCTAGGATCATGACTGCCAAATTTGTGTTTTGAAAAGCAAAGTTTTTTTTTTTTTTTTTTTTTTTTAAAGAATGATGTTCAAAAGCAGGCCTCTCAGAGGCAAGGAGGTGAGTCCTTAGCGATGACCGCATTAGTGCTGTGTGGAGCACGCACATCCTCCCTGTACGTTCCTTTCCAGATCTACGCGATTGGGCACACACATAAGATGCTTGGGCGACACCACCCAGCAGGATGACAGGCGAGCAGCGGGTTTGTGTGGCCCCATTTGCCGTGCTGATGTGGCAAGTCCGATGAGCACAGTCAGTAGGCCCAGCAGGGACATGAGTGGTGGAAATAGGCACATGAATATTACCCCTCTGAGTCTGCTTTACCCCCGTGGTGGCCACAACCACACTTCTAAAGGGGGGAGAGAGCAGGAGGTGAGGTCTTTGTCCTAGATTGAGAGGTGGTGTTGATATGTCCAGCGCAGCCGTTGTGCTGAGCAGAGAATGTTGCATGGCTGAATAGGCTGTCAGGCCTAAGTATTTCTGAGGAATTGTTGTCAATTTTATAAAAAGAAATTGTAGTTTCCATATATCAAAATTCTCTCGCAGGGGAAAAGAGACTAAAACAGTTTTCATTTTGTGGGAGCAAAACAATAATGAAACCAACTAAAATGAACAAAAAAGAATTCTTAGCCATGATATCTGGCTGACTTCTTCAGGTCTGCGTTTCCTGGGAAATCCTCCTTACCTGTTATTAGAGGAAAGCAGTGCTGATTACTGATTATTGGTTAGTTAACAGCTAGTGAACATTATAAGTTATTATCTAGACTTCTTTGGTTTTAGATTTTGCAGTCAACCCTCCCTTAATCAGTTTTACCTTTATTACTCCACACAGCTCCTTCCTCTTATTTTTGGATACTTTCTTTTAACACAAATCTCCCAGTTAGAATTGGTTTCCAAATTTTATCCCAGAAGTTGTCTGTGATTCTGAGCATAGTGGTGAGTTGAGCCCCTGAATCACTAGGAAGAGCAAATGCAGATGAGCCAGATGAAGGGTCAGGTTTCCTTCTCACATCCTGACCTGATGTACTTGCTCAGGAGAAAGATGAGGGTGACCAAAGTTCAGACTTTCAGCCTCTGGACTACAAATCTGGAAACTCAGGCTGTTTCCCAAAATGGCAGGAGTCTGAGGCTGATTTGCAAAATTCTACTTCATTGGATCTTCTGTAAAGAACTTCTAGGAATTTTCTGGCCTGTCTGAATATGATTTTCAAAAATCTGGTACACAGTCAGGTGATTTTTTAAAAATAGAATTGTGAAAGAAGAGACGAGGGTTAAAAATAGCAATTTGTTTTTAATCATGAATTTTTCTTTGGGAAACAGATCCTTCTGTACCCTGGCTGTGTGCTCCCTCTAGGGCTGACGCAGGAACGAGATTATCCATTCCATCCATCACCGATGTGATTAGGACCACATGGTGAGAGTTTAGAGAAGAGTAACTGAACCCTTACCAATTTCCTTTCCAGCTACATGAAAATTTGATGGAAGACATTCTTGATATCTGCAGGCCTTGCCATTTCACATTTCCCTTCTAGAAATATTTTTGTCATTAGACACTAAGGGACTTGGACTATAGTATAGAAACCCTTACGTGTGATGGGGATGGAAACCATTCATGCTGATGGTGCGTTGGCAGGCAGACAGGCGTATGTGCTTTCTTCAGACTCTACTTCAGGCCTGTGTTCACATAGTGTGTTCCTGAGAATGTCGTCTTTAGCTTGATGGTACCTGTCAAAGGATTAGACAGTTCATTCCAAAAGAGAACAAGGCCTAATACTCCCTGGGCTCCATCCCAGAAAATATTGGCAAGCCTGCTCTCTAGAGCCGTGGTGGTAAGCCTTTCTGGCAGCAACATAATTGTGTACCACCAGGCGTTAAGTAGAGCTACATAAATGCTCAAAAATAATCAAAGTGAGCATAGTCTTGAGTGAGCCACTTGGACACAATCTAAGACTTTCAGAAGCTGAGGCCTGGGGTAGAATTTTGAAATCTCAAGATGAAAGTGTAGTCCAAAGGCACCACCCCCACCCCCACTGCAACCAAAAAGTGTGAAACATAGTGGAACAAAACTTTATGGTTTTAAGGATTTTTAAAATTTTTAATCTTTTAAGAAAAACAAGCAAGGGACTTTTTCAGAAGAAATTCCACTAAACTGAATGAGCTTTACATTTCTAACATTTCATAATTTCAACAATGAAATGCCAGCCTTGTCTAGAGATGAGGAGGTAATGTATTTTGGTCTTTATTGTTATTACAGATCCAATACTCTCAATTTCCTTTTACTGTTTAACGTAATTGTGTGATTGTTGGATGCATATCTGCTGAGTTATGTTGGCATTGATCATGGCTAACTGTGCTATTAAAAATCAGTGGTTTACTGAAGCAGTAAATACCCCTCCCTTCCTTCCCTTCTTCATGAGACGCCAATTAGCAAGACATAGTTAAAACTATATAACCTGGGCTTTGGTTTATTTTCACACTTGTTAGGTCTTTGGCTTTGGACAAATTGTTTAGTAAGGAACCTATGAAGCAGCACTCTTTTTCTTTTCATGGTATGTGTGTGCATGTATGGGTTTAAGACTCCTCCCACAACACGTTTTTTTTTCATAGCTCCAGTTCAGGTTCATAGCAAATTTGAGAAGGTAAATGATAAGTCATATACCTCCTAGTGAACGTGCACAGCCTCGCCACCCAGAGTGCTATGTGTGCTACCACAGATAAGCTTGTATTGAGACACCGTAACAGCCCCAAACCCACAGCTTCTATCAGGGTTCACTCTTGATGTGGTACACTCAGTGAGATCAGACAAAAATATAATGTCACGTGTTCACCTTTCTAGAATAGAAGCAGCATTTTTACAGGGCTAACGTGTTGTTCTAACTTCATTCTCCCTCCAAACCACTGCTCTTTTCTCTGTTGTTGCTGTAAGTTTGCTTTTTCCAGAATTTTCACAGAGTTGACATCATACAGTATGTGGTCTTTTCAGACTGGCTCCTTTCATTAGTAATATGTATCTCAGATTTCATCGTGTTCCTTGTCCCCAGCACCATCTGATGTCACTGTCCTGGATTTTGACTATTCTAATAGGCGTACAGTAGTGTCTCACGGTTTGAGTTTGCATTTCCCTATGACATAATATGAAACGTCTTTTCATATGCATATTTGCCATTTCATATGGCTTTGGGGAGATATTTTTAAAGCTCTAGGTTCATTTTTTAATAGTTTTTCTTAATGTCGAGCTTGAAGAGTTTTAAAAAATACATTTTTAAGCTTGATAAGCTGTGTGTTTTGTAAATGTTTTTCTGTCTTTGGAGTGACATTTTCTTTTCTTGATAGTTTCTTTGGTAGAGCAGAGGTTTTTTTTTTTAAATTTAATAAGGTCAAGCTTACAAATTCTTTCTTTCTTGGATTGTGCCTTTGGAGTTTCATCCAGAAAGTAATAGTCATACCCAAGGTTATCTTGGTTTTCTCCTACGTTCTAGAAGTTTTATAATTTTTGTTTTATATTTAGGTTTATGATTCTTTTGAGTTAACTTCTGTGAAAGGTTAACATTTCTGCCCACCCACACTCTTTCTTTGCGTGTGGATTTCTAGTTGTTTTAACACCATTTGTTGTAAAGGCCATCTTGAACCCACTGGGTTACATTTGCTCCTTTGTCAAACATTAATTGGCTGTGTGGATGAGTCAATTTCTGTTCTTCCTATTCTGTTTCTTTGATCTGTTTGTCCTTCCCCATTACAACCCTTGTGTCTTGATTATTGCTAGTTTAAATCTTGAGGTTAAGTAAAAGTCCTCCAGCTTTGTTCTCTCTGGATGATGTGTTCTTCTGCCTTTCTACATAAACACTAGAATCAGTTTGTCCAAACTCATGAAACAGTGCCAGGGGTTTGGATGGGAATTGCACTGAATCTATAGATCAAGAAGAGAAGAGTTGACATTTTGACAAAATTGACTCTTGGTTGACCATGGCAT
The DNA here is from genome assembly GCA_004027205.1 of Ctenodactylus gundi. Lineage (NCBI taxonomy): Eukaryota > Metazoa > Chordata > Mammalia > Rodentia > Ctenodactylidae > Ctenodactylus > Ctenodactylus gundi. Next base: position 473,013 of record PVKB01000132.1, read on the forward strand.
ATATATATATATATCCATTGATTTGGTTCTTTGGTTTTGCTCATAGTAGTTTTGTAGTGCTTCTCCTATATATAGATTCTTGTCATACTTTTTTTAGATTTATGTAGAAGTATTTAATTTTCAAGAGTGCTAATATGAATAGCATTGTTTTAAATTTCATATTCTATTCCTTTATTGCCAGTCTGTAGGAGAGCAATTGACTTTTGTATATTAACTTCATGTCCTATAACCTTAACAGTAATCACTTATTAGACTTTGAGTTTTTTGTTGTTTCTTATAGCTTTTCTGTATAGATAATCACATCTTCTGCAAACAAAGACACTTCTATTTTTTTTCAATACATTAATTTTCTTTTCTTCTTTCATTAGTAGGGCTTCCAATAAAATGTTGAAAAGGAATACTGAACCAAGACATCCTTGCCTTGCTCCTGGCAGGGAAAAAAATCATATTATCATATTCATCTGTCTTTCAAAGATTAACCGACCAAGGTCATTTATCTAGTACATGACTGAAAAGGCCAGCAAAGTTCTTGCCCCTTACCACCTCTTGTAGTCAGGAGTTCACAGATACAAAATATTTTAGAATTCTATCTGGGGTATAGTGTTTATTACTAATGTTGTTATTATTATTACTTGAATCGTGATTTCTTCATCTGTAAAGTAGGAAGAACACTGATAACTAAAGTTTTTTTGGAGACCTTTAATTTTGAGAGAGCCCAAAATGTGATAGATCAAATAAAACAGCCTGTGCCTACCTGTATTGCAGTGCACAGTGAGCAATGAGAAGGTAAGAGGGCCCTTTTCTCGGGATAGTGCCTGCCCATCCCTCTTCTTCCTTAGGTCTTTTGGACCAACTCAGTTTTCAGGTCCCAAGTTAAACATTGCCTCCTCTCCTGGGAAGTCACCAGAGGAGGAGTGGGGCTTCTCTTTACCTTCTTTTTCCATATCGACCTCCCTCCGTCAGCTTTGTGAAACCAGGATTGGGTCTGTATTGTCCACCGTGATAGCCTGAGGACACATCATGGTGTATGGTGTGTCAGGAGCTCAAAAGTGTTTGTTAAATGGAACGAGAGGAAAGAAAGAAATAAAAATAGATAGAAAGGTGGGTTTTAAGTTTATATTAGACTTACCTAGTTTTCCTGACTTTGGAGAGAAAATTGAGGGCATACGAAGCAAAAGAACCAAATCCGGGGGCCAAGACTCACACAGCATGTGACTGGCTGCAGGTGCAAACAATTTCTAACAGCCTAGAACAGTGACTTGATGGAACTACACATAAAAGCCTTTACTCAGCTTCCAAGCCCCCTACGTACTCTAGTCCAACATGCGGGAAGCTGTTGTTGAAAAAGCACAGCTGGGAAGGACTGCAGCTCAATCTTGGGTTGTATTAATAAAAATGATAGTGCCCAGAGTGCCAGTAGTAGTGCTAGTCTCACTCTTCAGTTTGTATCTCGAGAGGAACACTCAAAATAAGATTTCCAAAGCCAATTACAGAACCCTTGTAAACTTTATTTCCTTATCTGTAAAATGGATACTTGCCTCCGAGGCTTGTAAGCACTAAGTAATTGGATCATTTTATTACTTTCCTTGGCAAGAACAACTGAAGGGACTGGGATGTTTAAAAAGTAAGGAACTGGGTGTGAAAAACGGAGACACGAGTGTGATAGTTTCAAGTTTTCTTATGAGAAAAGAGATTAAACCTCATCTTTATATTCCCAGATGGCAGAACAACTAGCTACAATAAAGGAAGTCAACAGAGGCAGATTTCAGATTGACCTAAGGACCCTTTTTTTTTTCACATCCAAAACTATCCAAAAGTGGAGTGAGCCATCTTGGAGGTGGTGCGATCCCATCCTTACAGGTGTTTAGCATGTGACAGGTATTGATTTGGTGGTTCTGGATGATATCATGCTTCAGGACCATTATGCTGCTGACATGCACTAGATACTCTGTGTGTGTCACTATCATTTATTGGTAGTTCGCTCAGAGTAATTTCACAGCAATCCAATGAGATAAATTCTGTTATGAGTCTTTTATAGAAAAGTTGAGAAATATGACACTGCATCCAAGATTGCATACTTTGTGAATAATCAAAACAAGCTTTGGGTCCAGGTCTGAAGTCCCCAGCCTTCCCAGTATGTCCTTGTCTGGGCTGTTGCCCTGACCTGTGTGTGCACCGCAGGGGAAACTGGAAGTGTATGCACCAAGTTCAGGCCAGACTGGCAGGCACAGTGCTTTTGGCTGCCAATGCTTAATAACTGGGAGATTTAAAAATTCGACTTCCTACACACTTTAAAAACTGGAAACCCTAGCCGTGCTGGCCCACATTCTCAATTGGCAACAACTGGTGGTAGCAGGCAGAGGCTGCTCCTTTTCAGACGCAGCTCCACACTCCAAACTGCTACTTCTCCAAGCGCATTGAGTTCCTCTGCTCAGCTGCCGTCCTCGCCTGGCCTCCACAGGAAGGTCAGTGTACTCTGCCTAGCACGGCATTGCCAATGAATGCCAAAAATAACTCGCGAGTTTGCGAACAGGACAGTGTCTCTGCCATGTCCTAGGTGATGAAGCTGGTCCCCAGAGTCCCACAGTGGTGAAGGCCATCCATGTGGCCCTGCCTCAGAGCCTGGCTCTTGGATCCCTCTGCATGTGACCACGAAGGAAATGCTGTCCTCGTAGAACACACAGAGGCAGCCCTAGGAGAACCTGGGGTTGCAGCTGCAGAGGACTCTGAGCAAGCAGCCTTGCTCTTGGGAGGAAGTCAACTCCCTAATCTCCATAAATCAGTGCACATTGTGATTTGGCTCCTGGTTCTGAGGTGGCCATCACAGTCTTTCCTTTCCTTTTACTTTCTTTTCCTTTTTTCCCTTGAGACAGGATCTTGCTATGTAGTTCAGGATAGTTCTGAACTCATCATGTAGCCAAGGCTGGCCCTGAACTCAGCAACCCTCCTGCCTGCACCTCCCAAGTGCTGGGCGTGTAGCACCATGCCTAGTTTAGAGTCTTTTATGAAGTTCCTAGTACCCTATAGCAAAGAGAGAGAAAAGCTCCAATGATTTGAGCTTGGTTCAAATCATTACTTACTAGTCTGTTGTTTTACGTTACTAGGTTTTGTCAAAATAATAAAAAGGGGTGGGAGGAAAAGTCCAAGAACCCCTAAGGTAAGAAGCTGTGGGTGAACTCCTGGTACCATTCTGGCTCAGAATAGAGCAGTCACTACCTCTGAGAAAGAAGTCAAAGCTCTGTTTATTTTTTTTTTCCCAAATAGGTTATGAGGTATGATTCACATGCTATACAACTCGCCACTTAAAATATAAAATCCAATGGTTTCTCCCCTACTGACAGAAACACACAACCATTATCATAATAGTTTAGAGCATTTCATTATGTCAAAAAGAAACCTCATACCCTCTGTACCTCCCCTCTCCATACTTCTCCGGCCCTAAGAAATTATCAGTCTTCTGTCCCTATAGGACTATCTGTCCCTGTAGGTTTGCCTCTTCTAGATAGTTTGTATCAACAGAATCATATAACATGTTCTCTTGTAACTGGCTTCTTTTACTTAGCACGGTGTTTTGGGGTTCATCCCCTGTTGGATCATGTATCAGCCCATTGTCTCCGTTGCTAGATGATATTCCACTGTACACATGTACTGCTTCTTGCCTATGCCTTTATCAGTTGATACACATTTGAGTTGCTTCCACTTTTTGACTAGTTTGAATGACACTTTGATAAACGTTGTGGATATGCTTTTGTGCAGGCACACATTTTCATTCTTTTGGGACTATGCCTGGGGTGGAATAGTTGGGTCAGATGGTAATTCTGTGTTTAACCATTTAATGAACTGCCAGTTTCTGTTCCAATATGGCTGCACCATTTTGCATTCCCATCAGCTATGGGTGTGGGTTTTGATTTCTCCACATTCTTGCCAAAAGTTGGTACTGTGTCTTTTTAACTATAGCCACATTAGTGAGTGTATGGTTGTACTTGTACTTTGCTTAGTATTTCTCTAACAGTTCATGATATTGAAGTGTCCTCAGTGACCTTTTACATATCATCATTGGACAAATTCTATTCAGGTGTCTTTTCCATTTCTTAATTGAGTTATTTGTTTTTATCGAGTGGTAAGAGTTCATGTATTTAGATAATTATCTATTATAACTATATTTTATATATTTTGGATATAGTAAGCATAATGTATATATTTATTGTGTAAGCATTATATACATATTATATATCTAATTTGTGTACATCTAAATGTATGAGTTTATGTCATATATTTTAAAAATATAGCCTGTGTATATATTGTAAACATTTTGGCACAGTTTGTATCAAGAGAATCATATATAGGAAAAGTAATTTATCTATTTTGACATAAGTACCCTAGCAGATATATAATATGCAATTCATGATTTTTACCAGTATTTGGGATACATTTTTACTTTTTGAAAAATTTTAAACTTGAAGCTCAAAAAATTTTAATTTCGCTAAAGACCTATTTTTACTTTTGTTATTTGTACTTTTGGTATTATATATAGAAATAAAATGCTAAGTCTGAGATGATGATTTTCTTCTGGTTTCTCATGAGAATTTTATAGTTACTCTTAAATCTTTGATCTGTTTTTGGTTCATGTAAGGATGTGACATGAGGACCCAACTTCATCCTTTCACTTGTGGAGTTGTTCCAGCAGCATCAATCAATAAAATTAATAATTGATTTTAATAAGAATTATATTTTTCCATTAAATAGTCTTTCTCAAAATTAGTTGAATTCTCAATTCTGTTCCATTGATTTAAAATCTATCCTATACTGTCTTGATAATGGTTGGTTAGAGTTTTTGTTTTGCAATCAACAAGTTTTAGATTCTCTGATTTTGTGTTTTTATCAAGGTGATTTTGCCTCTTCTGGGTAGCTTGCAATTCTCTCAATTTAAGAATTAAGCTATCAGTTTCTACAAAGACATTAGTTGGGATTCTGGTTGGCATTAAATGAATTTTAGATCAGTATGGGACAGTGGCATCTTACTATGGTCTCCCAATTTGTGGACCTGGAATACTCTCCCATATCTTTAGGTCTTTAATTATTTTCTATAATTTTTTATAGTTTTTGAAGGATAAATTTTTCATTTCTTTTTATTAAATATAATCCTAAATATATTATTCTTTTTGATGCTGTCATAACAGTTCCATAATTTCATTTTAAGATTCTCCATTGCCAGAGTATAGAAGTATAATTTATATTTTATTGATTATTTTGTATACTGCAATCTTGTTGCACTTGTTCTAATATTTTTAAATAGATTTCTCAGGATTTTCTTTAGTACAAGATCATATCATCTGAAAGTAGAGAATGTTTCTAAAGTAGCTGCACTGTTGTGATCTTTCTAATTTGAATGCCTTTTTAAAATGTGCCCTGGCTAGACCCTCTAGGACACTGGTGAATAGAAATGATGGATGTGAACATCCACCTAGTTCCTGATTGAAGAGCAAAAACATGACATTTACTATTGAGTATGTTAGCAATGGGGTTTTTTGATGACACCTTTTGACAGATGGAGAAAGTTCCATTCTGTTTGTTGTTTGTGTTTTTATCATGGAAAAAGTTATTTTCTTGTTTTCAGTTGCTTTTTCTTTATCGCTTGTGTTAATTATGTGGCTTTGAGTTCTCATTCTATTGATATGGTATGTTTTATTGTTTGATATTTAGATGTCAAACCAAACTTCTTGCATTCCTGGAACAAATCCCATTTGGTCATTGGGCATAATACTTTTTATGTGTTCCTGGACTTAATGTGATTTTATTTTTGGATCCACATTCGTGAAATACTCATCTTTAGTTCTCTTATGACATCTTTGGTTTTGGCAATGAGTAATACCTCATAGGATGAATTAGGAAATTCTCCCTGCTTGTCTACATTTTTGGAAAACTTTGTGAAGAATTGGTATTGGTCTTTAAGTTTGTTAGAATTCGGTTGTCATCTGGACCTTGGCTTTTCCCTGTGGATATTTTTTAGAATTTCTAATTCAATCTCTTATTATAGGTCTCACCTATGTCCTCTTGATTGGTTTCAGTAGTTGGTAGTTTGTATGTCCTTTCAGGATTTTATCTATTTTATCTGTTACCTATTTATTTTTTATCAATTATCTCATTTAATTTAGTAATGTCAATAGAAATCACCATTGTTTAGTTTTGGTTTTAATAATTTGAGTCTTCTCTCTTTTTTTTCTTGGTTTGTCTGGCTTGTTATTGGTGGTCATCTTACCAAAGAATCAGTTTGGGTTTGCTGGCTTTCACTGCTGTTTTTTTTCCTCTTTGATTAGGTGTTGTTCTAATATCAGTCACTTCCTCCGTTTTCTTGCTTTAAATTTAGTTTGCTGTTCTCTACCCATAGTCTTAGGGTGGAAAATTGCGTTATTGATTTGATACTACTTTTCTTTTCTATACTGACTTTTATAGATGTAAATTTCTAACTAAACATTGATTTACTCTCATTCCAAAATATTTGATATGTTGTGTTTTTATTTTCTTTCACTTCAAAGTATTTTATACTCTCTCTTTTGGTATCTGTTTTGACCTACGGATTATTTAGAAATATATTTTAAATTTCTACTCTTTTAGTCTCTCCAATTTCTGTTATTGACTTTTAATTATATTGTACTATAATCAGACAACATACTTTATGCTCTTTTCATTCTTTTAAATGGGTCCAGGTTTGTCTTATGACCTAGTGTATGCTCGGTTCCTGAGAATGTTACACGTGTGCTTGATAAAAAAGTGTGTCCTGCTGTGATGGGTGGGGAGTGGAGTGGATGTCCGTTGGGTATAGCTGGTTGATAGCATTCAAGTGGTCTATTCCCTTCTTGGTCTTCTCTCCAGCTCTTCTGTTCATTCCTGAAAGTGCAATACTGAAATCTTCATCTACTGTTGTCAGACTGTCTGTTTCTCCCTTCAGTTTCGTGTTTTGATGCCCTGTTTCTAGGCCTGTATATGTTTATAATAGTGTCTTCCTGATGGATTACCCTCTTGCTATTAACGAATGTGCCTCTTTATCTCTACTAACATTTTTGTTTGTTTGTCTTAAAGTCTCTTTGGGCTGAAGTTCGTAGAGTCAACACATCTTTCTTTTTTAAAAAATGTTTCCCCATTTTATTGGTATGTACAAGTGCAGAATTTAAGGTTTACAATGGAGTTGAGCATTTTGTGCACATACATTTCTTGTCAAAGTGACAAGGGCTTTCCCGCTCTCCTTTTGTCCCTCCCCCTGCCCTCCCTTCCCTCCCTTCACCCCCCCCCCCAGTCCCCCTCTTTTGCTTTGTCTTTCGTTTAAAGTTCCACACATCTTTCTTGTGATGACTCCAACCATGTGTTTTGAACTGTCCAATGCTTTGGTGGGCAGTGCAGGTCAGTGAAGACCTTGCCTCTTTTCGTTTTTTTGGTCATGGTTCAAATGAAATATTTCACCTGTCAACAGAGTCCTTGGATATTAGGTGGGCTGCCCAACACGATGACCTGTGTGATGTGAAAGTGTTCATGTCCAGATGGAGCTGTCTCTGTGGGATGGATTGATGAGCTTTTTGTCCTCCCTATTTCTTCAATAAATGAAAACCACATCCTCCTTTATAGTAACTGTGAGTCCTCATGACTGGAACTTGGAAATAAAGGAAAGGAAAATCAGGAAGAAGTTTATAAACATGTGCACGTGTTAGAAAACAAAGTATTTACTCTTGAACTTCTCTTTGAGTTAAAATAAAATAGCTCCTTAAATCTGAAGTGGGAGGAATTACTCACCATTTCTGAACCCAGCAGAATCACAGCCTAAATGGAGCAGAGTGAAGACAGCAAGTGGGGGCCTCTGTCTGTGTGCCTATTTTGTGCCAGTGTGATTACAGATTTTAACAGGAAAAAACAAATTTTAAAAATAGACGTAATTCCTCTCTGAGCGAGGGTCCCTGTTTGATCTTTGCTTGTCTCCGAGCCCACTGTTGTTCTGAAGGACAAATGATAACCCAGGTACTCCCACTGGGTGAGAAAGCCTCATATTCTGTGCCAGTTTCCTGTCACTGCTTTGAGCTCCAAGAGTTCAGAGGTGAGGGTAATGAGACCTTTACCTCGCGGTGTGTTGGCACGAGTCCCTGGTGACAGTATGCCTGCACTGCTGGCAGTCTTGGGAACAGCTCCTCCTCACTTTTTCAACAACTAGCCAATTTGATCTCAGGAAACCACTCTGCAGGCTGGCTGGGCTTAGAAGTCATTTGTAATTTTGTGACAAGGACAAATGTGTCCTATGGGAGTAGTAGTGGTTTCACTGGTGATATTAATGGAACCATGACCTCTTCTGAATCTATGGTCCTACCAAACAAAACATGTTTGTATTATGTCAGGCAAGTTCATTCTCAGTTCTTCCTTAAAGTAAATTCTAGAGGAAATTTACTTTTAACAAGCCCGGAGTGTTACCGTGTGAGTGTGCACTTGTGTTGTGTGTAGGTACAGTCATAAGTTCATTTGCAAAGGTGGTGGATTGATAATGCTGCTGTTTGCTGTCATATAAGTGATGTGTTCTAAATTGTGTTGGAAAGGAGACCAATCATTGCCATTCTGACATCTTTGAGCAGAATTGCAGTGGATCCAATGCTGAAATTGGAATTGGCTTTTAGAGGCTAATAGTTATAGTGAAATATAATATGGGGATCTAGAGAGACAAAAGGGAAGAAGAAACCCAAAGACAAGTTGAGTTATCTTCATCTACTTTTATTTGCAGCTGCCATTTCATTAGCCTAGAAATGACTACACTGATGTTCACTGTTTCCCGTAGAACTTTTATGCCAGTGTGCTTGTTGGAAATGGTTACTTAAGGAGACAGTAAACGAACATGAAGGACTTGCAGTTTAGTTAAACGAATTAAACCATTTTCTAGTGTTTGTGTTTACCTTGCAATTCACAAAAGAGACAAAAATACAGACTCACAGAAGGAAGAAAAGGAATGGTAAAATCCTAACAGGCCGTAGCTGAGTGCTTAGCTTAGCAACTTTGAGTTTAGAGGAGGAATTTGATGGATATAAGCAATCCTTGTGTTCATATGATTGACTTTTCCTTTTTGTATATGTTCCACAACCACTGAGAATTCCTGTAAGCAAAACTGTATAACTTGAGATGTTAAATTCTTCATTTCATTATAGAGGACAAAATTAAAGTAAATCAAACCCAAAATGTGGGTAGTTTTCCTCAAGTTAAAATGGATGGTGCTTTGAGATTTAACTTCATAATTAAAGTATTATTATAAAGTAACACATGGTTATTTTAGAAAAACTTAGAAATACAAAAGAATCTAAATAAGAAAATAACTCTTAAATCTACCACCCAAAGATAATCATAGTTTGCATTTTAATGGACTTGTTTCCAGTCTTTCGTCTCCCACTATCAGAAATCAAGATGTTTTCAGGGCCAACCTCTCTCTGAATCCAATTAGGAAACCCATCCTTGTCTCCTTAGGATGGCCTGCAACAATCCCTGGCAATCCTTGGCCTGCAGATGTTACACCAATACTTACGTTCTTCCTTATGTGGCTGTCTTCCTAAGGATGCCAGTCAGATTAGGACCCATTTTCTTAGCTTAAGCAGTTATATTTGCAACAGCTCTATTTCGAGTTAGGGTCGCATTAGGAAGTGCCAAGGGATTAGGGTGAAACTTTATGAGGGGGAGTGATCAGGAATAGGGGGAACAACACAACTCAACCTATAACAATCAGTGTAGCTACCACCTCACAACCATTGCTGTTGACTGTTTTCCACAATCGTTTTCCATTCAGCATCCAGAATGAAATTCCTAACCTACAGATCTGGAAATGGACCAGCAAGCAAGTGGGGACCTGGTTGAATCTTTGAGCTCTAGATAGAGTTTACACAGAACTTCCTTTGGGCGTGGGAGGCTGAAGCGAAGGGAGGTTAGATCAGAACACAGTGACTCCTGAGGAGATGCCTGAGAATTTCGGTGGATTCCTGTGGGCAGGGCAGGGTGGACAGTAAGAATGGTTCTAAAAGACTCTGATGCTCCTTCTGGTTCCCCAGAGGAATTATAAGGAAGCTGAATGGTGGTAGGAATCCTCCTTGCCTCTGAGAAGGGCCAGGCACCAGTTTCAAGTAATTCCTTTTGGTGATCATTGAAAGCCTTTCCCAGGCCGCTTTTCAGGTACACATGCTTACTTGGCTTCAGTGCATAAGTAGTACATACTGAAGAAATTGAGCTAATATGCACATGAAATAAATGCAGTTCTCATTGCAGCTTTTCTGCTTCTGGACCTCCCCTACGCAGTTCATACTTTTTTATTCTTAATAGTCTACCAGGAAAGGTCTAAAAACTCTATTAAGGCATGTTGCTACCCTCTCTCCCACTTGCTACACTTTTGCAACCTCTATAACTCTCCAGAGAGAGTTGACTTTGGTCACTGCACCTGTGTCCTTTGAGTTACTACAAAGGCTGTGGAGGGCAGGGCGCTTCCTGGGACGCTTAGCATAGCTGTGGTTAAGAAGTTTAAGCAAAATATTTTCTCTCTCACTGCACTTCTGTAGCCTTTTTTCTACAGTGATTCTTTATGTCCATTGTATCTTAGAGTATCAGGACAATCTGATTGAAGGCCAACAACTGAATTAAAATTGGGCTTTATTAGAGTGGCTTCCTTTTTCTGGATAGAAACAGAGAGCCACATGCAGAGGCAAAGACTGCGAGTGTCCCTTAAGGAGAAGATGGTGTAACTATGGCGGTGTCTGGATGACCTTGCCAAATGCAGTGTCTGCGTGTTTGTATTCCTGTCATTTATGTATTTTAATTTTTTTTTTACTCAGATACAAGTAGACCTTTCATAGAGATGCACAGCGATGTACCTGAAGTTGTATATTTGACAGAAGGAAAGGAGTTTGTCATTCCCTGCCGGGTTTCTTCACCCAACATCCATGTCACTCTGACAAAGGTAAAATTAAGCAATGCTACTCTTAGTGTTTTTACAGTGAACGAGTATATGAAATTGCAGTTGTCTTGTCTCATGGGCTTTTCAGTGGACCTACCTGTTAACATTCTTTTTTTATAATGGAGAAGTGCTGGAAGTTGCAGCCAAGTATGTATTTCAGTAGAATAAATGGAATTTAGTCTTAAACATAGATACATATGAATTATGTAATATTTCATATTGCTACTGTAGTGACAGGTTGCTGTCTTACAGTGTGGGAGAATGAAACTGTGGATGAAGGGGCGAGTTGCAAAGTGTGTAGTTTAGTTGAAAACATAAAGACAGAGGGGCATAATATTCTTCTAACTAGAAGGGATCCTGAAATGGGGTCCTGAAGAGGCTCCTTGTCTAGGGCTTTTTATGTGAGGTGACTACGGGAATAATTTTACTGGTTGCTGAGGTCTTCCACCCTAAAGCCCTCCACCTTTGTTGTCCTGGTTGCTATTTAACATATTATAGCCATAAATAGTTTTTGGAAATCTGCAGGTTGTTTTAGGGTGCACGAGTTGCCCCCAGAGGTCATCTCGCGTTACTGTAAATTCTTTATTCCAAGGCCCCCTACCTGTCTATATTCACTCCACCTCCTGCCTCAGCATCATGAAACGTTTGATATATTGTCACAAATCCAGATGTCTGCAAATGTGGCAAGAGCCAGTTCTTCTGCATGTGCCGATTACATTGTGGTGGGAAGGCTCATCTAGATTATTGCTGAAGACAGAACTAGCGATGGGGTGCCTGACTCTCTAAACACTGACAGGATCTTTCTTGGCAGGAGCTAGCACCTCTGATCCTAGTGACACAAGGCTTAAGTCCTTCTGGGCACCCAATGTTAGCCTCTCAGGCAAAAAATGAGGACAGGAAAAAGTACACGGGAGACTTTTCTTCACATTATGTTGTTATTTGCACATTTGGGAAGGAAAAAGTAGAATCTAATAAAGAGAAGACCAAAACGTGACATTATAGGTACTCCATCAAAAGACAAAAGGGCTGGGATGTAGCTCTCAGTGACAGAGCAGTTGCCTAGCAATCAGGAGGCTTGAGTGTGGTCCTGCCCAGCCACCCACCCACACACAGTTAGGAGTAGGTTAGTATAAGAATTAAATAGAATTCCCATATGAAAAACTCCGCTAAATGCTAAGAGCTTAGGAGGTTAGGGTCCACAGCTAGCACCATCCACAACAAAGCAGGTACTCAGGCAGTATTTATTTGTTTGTGAAAGGGTGTCATTATAGTCGATGCTGATCCTGAACTCACTCTGCAGGTCCAGCTGGCTTCAGACCCATGGAAAGCCTCCTGCCTCAGTCTCCCAAGTGCTGGGATTATGAGTGTGCTCCGCCACACCTGGCCCATGTGATGCTGGGGGATCAGGCTCAGGGCCTCACACGTACCACACAAGTGCTCTGCCTGCCATGCTAGTCCTCTGCCTTCGCAGGCAGTATGCGATAGGAGTGATGGTAGTAAAGCTGGGAAGGTCGTGATTCCCAACATCATCTGTTGACCCAGAGTCTCCAAGTGTGACAAGGGGTCTCCCTGTCCTCTGCCATTGCAGCACTGTCCCAAGTTGACTTAAGCCCTCTATATAGACAGAAACATCTTGGCCTCTGTCACATCTAGGTGCCATTTTTAGGAAATAGAAAATCATTGGGGTCTCAAAAAAAAAGAAAGAAAATTATTGGGTATCATCAGGGGGGTTGAGCTGACCTAGTCCAGAAATTACTGAGATGCTCAGGGTATTGGGGACTTCTAGCTCTACCGGGCCAGTATCATGGCTTCCCAGTTAGTGCTTCCACCCTGAGGAATGATAGAGTGGTTCAGAGCAGAGACTGGTGTCATAGTGCCTAAATTTTTGCCACATTGTCACTGACCCGAGAGCAAACCAGCATGTAACTGAACTCCTCCCCACCTCTGTTCCCATATTTGAGAAATGAAGTGATTGCAGTAGTGCCACCTCACACCATTTCTGGGAAGGACAGGCGAGGGAATACATAGGAAACACCTGTACCAGCATCTGGCTCAAAACAAGCCCCATTTGAGGATCAGCTGTCAGTCATGTTTTTTGTTTGTTTAGTTTATTTATTTATTTATTTTTATTTATTTGAGACAGGGTCTTACTCTGTAGCCCAGGCTGGCCTTGGACTCAGGTCAATCCAGGACAATCTGCCTGCCTCAGCCTCCCGAGTGCTGGGTTTACAGGCATGCACCACCTCTCCCAGCTTTATGTGGTACTGGGGAATCAACTCATGGCCTTGTGCTTGCAAAGGAAGTGCTTTAGCCTCTGTGCCATCCTTCCAGCCCCCACTCGTGTTTATTTAACAGTGTAATACCCATTTCTTGACCCATTACCAAGTCATGTTTTGAACTGCATGGCATTACTCCTCTTTGTCAGAGATAATAATTTATACATAATTAATGTAGAAAACCATTAGGGAAGGGGAGCCCTCTTCCATGCAAGTCCACTGCAAGTGAGCTTTTTTTCAACAGAAACATTCCAGAATTCCTACAGGTAAAAAGGTGGAGCAGGGTAGGTTATTTACTGTTTTTTTTGCCTAGATCTACAATGCACATGTTTTAAATGAAGGAAAGAGTAAAATTCTAACAGGGATATTGAAAATATTCTAACTTATTGCATATTTAAGTTGACGTGAAATGAACGTTATTCCTTTCCATTTCTCGCATTCTTCTTCTTTTTTTCTAACTGGCTATGCTCTGCCTCTCTCTTTCGATGCCGACTCTGGTGAGCCCTGTGGGCTGGAGACATCCCTCCAGGCCCAGACCGTTCTCTCAGGGATGCAGACTCGCGCCTGCCTCTCTCACACACGGAGCCACGGCCATGTCCGAGGCGCCCAGAGCTAGTTTTGCTCTTGTCAGCTAAACGCGTAGCTGCTTTGTCAGCGGAGCAGTATTAATGATGGTAGTGGGCAGGGCAGTGTCAAAACACTCAATAGGAAACGTTAACATATTTTTAAGGTGTGCCAAGGAAATCTGTCAGCAAACCTTTATTTTCTGCACAGCCTTGTTTTCACTAATTTTTAAAGTGTCATAGGCTTCAGTGCTTGATTTATAGTTTTTTGAGGTTCTCCCTTAATACTTTGGGCCAAATTAGAAAATAAAGTTCTTTTCCACATGGACTACAGAGCTTTTCTAAGACACAAAAGGAATTCTTTGCTTGCTTTCAGGTCTGTCTCTTTCTTTCTCTTTTTTTCTTTTTTGAGACGGGGTCTCACTCTGCAGCCCTGGCTGGTCCTAAACTCACTATGAAGGCCAGGCTGGCCTTAGACTCAAGGCAATCCTCCTGTCTCAGCCTCCTGAGTTTTGGAATTACAGATGTGTGCCAGCACACCCAGGTTATATGGTGCTGAGGAGTCAAACTCTGGTACTTGGTTCTTGCCTTAGTGCTTGCTAGGCAAGGGCTTTAACCGCTGAGCCATTCCCCCAGCCCCTGCTTTCAGTTCTTCATACAAACCCAAGCAATGCTGCTGACAGGCATGCCCACTGGAAGTGAGGCACTAGTGACTTTTGGAATGGAAATTTCTGCCACAGAATCATAAATCCAGATTTGCAACTTCATTCATGAATAAGTGCAAAGAGGGATGCACGTGCTATTTTTTTAAAAGAAGTAGAAATGATTTCAAAGACCTTTATGGATATTGGGCATTTCCTTTTTTTTTTTTTTGTCATTGAGGATAAGTAATGCCAGCAGTCAGAATCTATAACTCTAAACTGGCCTCTCACGAATATGGAAAAACTAGTCTATGGAATGCTTACACTGTGTTTTTGAGATGACACCCATAGGGTTGGGCAGGTAGCTCAGCAGTAGGGAGCTTGCCTACCACGTGTCAGGGCTGAGTGTAATCCCCAGCATCATAGGAAGAAAAGGGGAAAAGAGAAAAGGAAGAAAAGAGAAGAAAAAACTCTGGACATTGGAAGAAGCCATAAGGAAAGAACTAAATCCTAGATTCTTTTCTTCAGTGCAGAGTCACTGCACTCAGGAATACTCCTAAGAGAAGGTGCTTCATTCGCGATAGTGTCTCAGATGCCCATAGACTAGGTCACTGCTTGCGCTTGCTTTCCCAGAACCAGAGCTTACGGCTTCCCTGTGATACGGGAAGATTCTCAGAATGACAGCCCTGGTGAATGCCATGTTAATGTGAGGAATCTTGGAGGACCTAGAGTTGCTGATGAGTTTTTCGGACAATTACCTCTTTATGAAGCCATACCAAGTAAGAGGACAAGGAAAGACTTATTGGAAGCTCCGTGTGATGAAGACACATGAAGAGAGCCCAACAGTTAACCCCAGTAGAAAACGTGTCAACTGGCTTCTCTGTTGAAAACCAGGCGAGCCTTCTTGCGAAGATTCCCACAGACCAAAGAACTTAGGCTCCCACTGCCTGATACGACAACTTGGGTTAGTTCTGAGTGAGTGCATCTTATTGCCAGGGCTGATAACAAATTACCAAAGTGACTACAATTTATTATCATAAAATGTATCTTTCCATATGCAAATAAAACTAAAGAATCAATGACAACAGGCTGGAGTTTGTATGTGTACTATTTTAAACGAAAATCATGTTTTTTTGACTAATGACGACCAAAGTAGTATCACTACAGAGCTAATGTGGTTTTGTTAAAGCTTGATTCTTCCTTTTCAGTTTCCATTTGATACACTGGTTCCTGATGGAAAAAGAATTATTTGGGACAGTAGGAAGGGCTTCATAATATCAAATGCAACATACAGAGAAATAGGGCTTCTGACCTGTGAAGCAACAGTCGATGGACACTTGTATCAGACAAACTATCTCACATATCGGCAAGGTAGGTGATGCTCCAAAGGCAAGGACATGAACTGGAATGCTCGTCGGCTGATGAATTCTTGATGTTTCAAATCATTTCTCTCTTATTCTTGCAGTCAGTACAATCATAGGCATTCAAATGAGCACAGCAAGACCAGTGAAATTGCTCAGCGGTCACACACTTACGCTCAACTGTACAACCACGACTGCCTTGAACGCGAGAGTAGAGATGACCTGGAATTACCCTGGTAAAGTGAGTGACCCATTTTTTCTGTTTCTTCTGCAGAGCACTGTTTATTTCTAACAAGTGAAACCCCCTTGGGTTTTAGGGATAGAAAAAACAGAAAGTTCTGGCTCCTGTGGCAGCGCTTGTCAGTGAGAAAGCTTTGGGTTCAGATAGGGTGCTTTCCTTGCCTGGCATTTCGTGAGTGTGATAGGCATAGATACCGTCGTTTGATGTCTGGGGTTTCTGTTTTGAAGTATATAGGCTGCTGTTTCTACTGCACGATTCTGGGAGAAAAGGAATTGTTTCATCTTTGGAAATGATGCTCTAGGATTTAGAGATGAGAGAGAAATTTATCACTAACTGCCAGGCAGGGACTGTCTTTTGTAACAACAACCACAACAACTTTTCAGGAGGCTTTCTTTGTCAGCACATTCATTTAAGGTACTGGCAGACAGTCAGGCACCTGATTAGGGCATGTTTGGAAAAGATAGGACAACCCAGCCATTCACTGTTCCATTTGGTGAATGTCAAAGGAGCAATTCTGTCTTCCATAACAATGAGAAGAATGAAGATTGTTGCTGTTCTCTTGATCCAATGGAACAACCTTGCAAGCAGAAGCTGTTAAAAAAAAATTGTACAGATGGGGAAACTATGGTAACCTGTTAAGAAAATTCAGGCAGAAGACAGTACTTATTTCTTGTGTGTCAGTGGGACTTATGTGGCATATCCCAAGCACAGTCATTTGTTTTGTCATATATATTCCCCAATCTCTAGGTTAATGTATGATTAAATAATGTACAAAGATTAATCCATTGGCCCCAACCCATTGTTTCTCATCAACATTTCTTGCCAAGAAAATAGAATAACTTAGTAACAAGAAGATATAATAAGTATTCTGTAGGTGCACAGGAATCTATCAGTCATGAATTGTTTTGTAGAAAATAATATCTTTTTCTTTAAATACAGAAATGCAGTATTTTAATCACATATAGCAAATGAGCATTTGAAATGTGGTAGCTTGACCGAAGAAGGAAATTTTAAAATTTGGTTAATTTTAATATGAATAGCTACATTTGGCTAGTGGTTACAGTTCTTGACAAAGCAGTTCTAGAGCACAGGGTTAGTTGTTTTCCAAGACAGAAACAGTGACAGTGCTACTAAAAATTGGGAAGGGAAGAGTCAGAGGGAGAAGTAATGCCTTTACAAATGGCATCTCTGAAGGTCTTAGTCTATTATATCAGGAGACTGATTCTCTGAGAGCAGTGTGGCAGTGACTGACTTTTTTCTTTGGTTAATTATGAGAAGAAAGAAAATGACCTAAACACAATCTGTGCCAACAGGGAACTAAACAGGTAGGTGAACTGAAGTTTATTAAACATGGCAAGGGGAAAAGCTGACTTCAAGATCTAAAGACCTGTCCTGACAGCTTCCAAAGTCTCTTTTTCATTACCTACTCCCAGCTCTAAGGGGAAGAGTCGAAAGGAGGAAAAGAGGAAATATTATATATTGTAAAATGAACAGTTAAGTTTGTAAGAGCAATGCAATTTCACCTTTTTTAAAACAGGAGTCACTGTGGGTAGGGTAGGCTTCTGAGCCTCTGGGCTTTCTCCTGGGCTTCCCTGGGATATACAAGGATAACACCATCCACATGGTGACCTAACATGTTTGTCTTAGTTACTTTTTCATTGCTGGGACAGAATACCAGAAGTCCACAACTTAAGGGAGAAAAGATTTATTTTAGCTCACAGTTTCAGAAGGTCATAGTCTGCTCACAGGTTGGTGACTGGAAATGGTAGAATCATATGGTAGGACCAGAGCATGGAGCCAGAGCCAGAGCCAGTGATCCATCAACAGAGATCCTCATGACATGGAAGAACAGAGACAAATCTGGGAGGAAGGGCGGAACCAGCACACTCCCCTCCAGAGCAAGCCCCAAGCATCTGCCCCTTTCAGCCAGATCCCACCTCCCAACAGTACACAGTATGCATAGGTACATGAGATCAACCCACAATGTCCTAGATACATTTACTAGGACTCAGTAGACATTGGCGAAATTGACAAACTAGTTAAAAAAAATGGAACAAGGAATGTCCAACTTATTAGAGATAGCTAGGAGTCATCTTTTTATTTCCACTGGTAACAAAAGAAACACACATGGGGATTTATGAAGAGATGCACTGTCATTAAGCCAGATAGTAAAGATGGTATTGCCCATGTTTGGGTTTGATATCAATAGGTAGAGAATAGATGTGTATGCCGGAGGAACAACCCTAGATTCATATTGAGAAAACTGAGTTCCTGGTCCACTTTGCCCAATGTCTCTGTCATTTCAGGCTCTTGATTGGCAAAAGGGCAATAATCCTGCTGATACCACTAGGTAGCTGTGAAAGACAACTGAGTTAATACATGGGAAAGTCTACCCAAAGAAATTAAGTGCTACTTTATAGAAGCCACTTTGGTACGTAGTTGAAGAGCATGTAGCCCAAGATGTCATTTTCAGGTATTTGGCTCCCTAGGTTTGAGATCCACCATAGGGAAAAAAAAAAAAAGCAGCCATCAAACTAATGTCCAAAAATACTAAAATGCTATAACTTTAAGAATAAACATTTACTACTACTACTACTACTACTACTACTACTACTACTACTACATTTTTTATACATTTTCTTTCTAGAAAACTAAGAGAGCTTCTATAAGGCAACGAATTGACCAAAGCAATTCCCATGCCAATGTGTTCTACAGCATTCTTACTATTGACAAAGTGCAGAAGAAGGACAGAGGACTTTATACTTGTCATGTGAAGAGCGGCCCATCATCTGAGTCTGTTAACACCTCAGTACACATATATGGTAAGCAGTACTTAAGTGTTGCCTAGGTATTCCATGCTCTCTAATCATGGGGGGCTTTGGGTTCTATAGACAAGTCAGTGTTTTTCTGGCCAAGATACACACTTTCATTTATAAATACAACTTTTCCACAGTCCCTTCCTGCCCACTGTCCAAAAAACAAATGATATCGAGTGCTCTTCAATATTTTTGGACAGTCTTTTTTCCATTTATTATGATTAATAACTCAGATCATAAAACATTTACGAAAGTCCTCATGTAGTGTTCTATATAAACAAAACAGGAAATGACTGGTTTTACACTTATTATTCAAGAAAGTTTCCCCAGGTACTACTATGAAGTAGTGAAACAAAAGTATGGTGTGAAAAAATTGTTAGAATTAATGTCATTTTATCCCTGGCTTTATTATCATGGAGTCCTTTATTTTTGCTTTAGTCTAGTATGTAATAACTATAAAGAAAAAGCTTAAAAACCTTATTTATATCTATTGTTGAAAAAGAAAACTGTGTGAGGAGCAAAAACCAAGAGCAGTTTCATTAAAAGCCCACAGATTTTCTCCCATGTCACTCATCTTGACCAGGTATACTCTCAGAAGTAGCTATTTTTTAAATAAAGAAATGGACATTTCAGGTGTTTTCTGTTGCCCTGCTGTGTTTTCTGTCCCTAGGGCTTACTGCCATTTGATTTGAAAGTATTTCACCAGATAAGGTGCTTTTAAGGGAATTTATTCATTGATCAATATCTTGTCTCACTGACACTTCAGCTCTGTTTAGACATTTGTTGATTCATTGATTGCTCCTGCCCTAAATGAGTCAGTGAGACTTCGTTTACATAAATATATTCTTTTATAATGTTCTTATCACTTCTCCTTTCAAAGAAAAACCGTTTATCATTGTGAAGCATCGGAAACAGCAAGTACATGAGACCACAGCAGGGATGAGTTCCTACCGGATCTCCATGAAAGTGAAGGCCTTTCCCTCGCCAGAAGTTGTATGGTAGGAGGCACAGTCATTTTAGTAGCAGTGTCAGATATGTTTTGTAAGTTGGAAGATGCAATAGCCCAGTGACTTAACTTCCTGAAAAATCTGTCAAGAGAAGTCTCTGGGACAGTCAGTACTGGGTAGCTGAGCTATGTTGATTTCCGGGTGGTGGGGGCCAGAAAGCCTGGAGGAGAGGGGAATTTGCATCAGGATAAAGCAAGAGATGATTTTTTTTTTTGAACATTCATTTCAGTTTATCTGGTTTCTTCCTAATACTAACTTTCTGCATCTCAAAATCTTCCTATGATGTCAACATTATTTGAATAAACCTTTTTGGGCAATGACTAAGAAGCATCGTGAACGTGTAACATGCTCTATTAACCCTGAAGAAATAGGCCCTTGTAATGAGGATGCTGAAAATAATTCTTTTATATACAGCTGTGTTGAAAGTTCCAGTATTGTTTGAAAATTAAACAAACATTAATAGAGCAAGACTTATTCATTTGCAGGAGTGGACAAGTGGACTTACTTGAACTAATTAAGGTTTTTTGGCTTGAAGGCTGCATATTCAGAAACTTTATAAAGAGATTTTTAAACAATGTTAATACACCTGGTATAAAACAATGTAATCCGTTTATAATATAAAGTCATTTTGTTAGATGACTTTTAAACTCCAGTATCTTTGGCCTAAGTCTTTGCATTTAAAACAAAGGGCATGGCAAAAACTGACTAGAAAAACAGTCCAAGCAACACAGAATTGATGCCGTATTGGGATCTCCTTAGTCAGAGCTCATTTGGCTTTTGCTGTCTTATTACTGCAGCATTTTCTTTCCGTTTTCTCAAATACTTATATAGGGACTAAGGAGAAAAGCTTTGTGCTGTGCCTTCTTGTCATAGTAGTAAAAAAAAGATTTCTTTTTCATAATATGTAAAAGCATTAGCAGTAAATTATTAAGTGTAGAAGTAAATTTAGTAGGAGTTTAATGGTCAGAAGATACGTTTCCTCTTTCAGTATGAGTGTGCTGTCATCTGCTAGTGCTGATTTCTTCAATACCTAAGTAGCAGGAGCCTAAAAAGATTCAGCCCATGATCAAAAGTGCTATGCCACTAATAGGAAATAACTTACAGTGAATAAAATGATAGTTATCATTCTAAAATATATCAGTCATTTTTATTGCTTTGGAACTGAGACATACGGGAATTAGTCTGCAGGACTGAGTAGTTTTTTGTGCATGATTCCTAATGGATAGTATTTCCATTACACACCTTCTTACAGAACACAACAGATTAGAAGTGTCCACTTAAAGATCTGTGCATTGAAATGAAACCATAATATTTTAGAATAAGAAGGGATCTTTGAGAACCTCTAGAAAAGGTAACTAAGCCCCGAACTGGCCAGTCACCCATGTGGCTGCACACACTTAGTGGCAGCGCTGGCCAAATGCCAGGCCTCCTGACTCTTCCATATGCAACTGATGTATCAAGGCTGTGGTTCTATATTTATAATGTTTTTAAATTCCTTTAAGTTTATAGTTGTCTTGTGTCTTAACAGTTCTTCCTCAAGGGCAAAGGAAGGGGAATATCTTGGTTTCATTATAGTTTTGCTATGAAAGGGACAAATATGACCATTTGTGTCACTAATAAGAACTCCACATGATATCACAATAGGAACATCTATTTTTATTTTTATCTGGAGAAACAATCTGGTTGACATGGCTCACAATGGCTCCCGTGCTGCTCGTGGAGTGTCATGGGAAACTCTCGAAAAGTGTCTCGATGGAATTAGAGCCTGTACCTCTGGGTTACTACTTAAGTCCTGGTGGCTCCCAGCGTCTTTGTGGGTACATTAAACCATTACTGTTTTTCTTCTCTGTTTACGACCTCTTCCTTGCCAAGAAACACTAACTGAATCTAGCAACCACACCTACCTTTACTGAAACACTAGTGCCCAAAATTTTAAAATCAATGATGGGGGTCAAAGGCTCAAAACTGATTAGCCTTGAAGTTGTGAACTGAAAAACTGGGTTACTGGAGAAGCATGGGAAGTGACTTAACTGATATGATTTTAATCACAGGCTAAAAGACGGGTTACCTGCAACAGAGAAATCTGCTCGCTACTTGGCTCATGGCTATTCATTAATTATCAAAGATGTAACCGCAGAAGATGCAGGGGATTACACAATTCTCCTGGGCATAAAGCAAGCAAATGTGTTTAGAAACCTCACTGCCACGCTAATTGTAAATGGTAAGTTTACAGTTCATACATCTTTTGGGTTCTAGTAAAGGAAAGTTAACAAGAATTTGTCAAATCAAAAATCGTTAAAAGGTACTGGGGATGTCACTAAGTTACAAAGTACTTTCCTGGCATGCCTGAGGACCTGGATTTGATCCCAGCATCAGCATAAAACACAAAATTCAATGTAACAGTGTCAAAGAAAACCAAGTTTTACATAATGATTTATTTTTAAAACTCACTTCTGTTAACCTCCCAACTGTTCATGTTTGCTTCTTTTCCACAGGCAACATGACCGTCGTTGTAATCATAGTACATATTATGGAATCAAATTATTAATGACCTCAATACATTTAAACTTTAGAAAATAGGCATTTTCTTGACAAATATGAGGGCTATTTGTGGTTTTGTTTGCCTGACATCAAAGCCAGCGAGACTGTGGGCATTTGTGTGAGGTCCAGAAGAAAGTCGGAGCAGCTTTTGACTTTCATCCTGTTCTTCATCTCCTTTTCAGTGAAACCCCAGATTTACGAAAAGGCTGTGTCATCATTTCCAGACCCAACTCTCTATCCACTGGGCAGCAGGCAAATCCTGACTTGCACTGTCTATGGAATCCCTCAACCTACAGTCCAGTGGTTCTGGCATCCTTGTAACCATAATCATTCCAGACCAAGGTAGGGACAGTTTCTTAATCTTGATGTAAGATCCTCTGATGAATGCAGAGGAGAGTTTACAGATGGAATTTGCAGTGTATTTGGGGAAAAGACTTCCTTTTTCTTGCTTTGGAAACAGGTAGGCAATAGCTCCTCCTCCTCCTTGGTGATTCGTACCATTGGCTCCCTGTTGCACAACGGATCTAAGGTCACCCTGTGAGGTGTTACTTGGCTTAGGTTGTAACCTCAGTGCCCTTGTTTCCTCCTTACAAACCCTAGACTTGAGCTGCACCACTTGTTAGTTACACTGGTCTGCCCATATTTCGTTTTGTCTTCTTTGGGTACGATCCAAGATTTTCCCAACACTGATGATCACTGTGTTTCCTACTTCGAGACTTGGACTGTGTTTTCCATCTGTCTGAAATGGGTTTCCACCCGTTGTCTGCCTCATAACGAGCCCTCCTTTACCACACCCCAGGCTCAGTTCTGGCATCCCCTTCTCTGCGAACCCTCCCGACTGCTTCAGCCCCCTTTTCCCTCTGTAGAAGAAACAATGCATTGCTCACACTGTAATCGCTGTCTGCAACGTGCATGCTTGTCTCTAAGCAGTGCGCAAGCTGTGCACTATCTCCAGGGCCAGCAGTAGATGCCCAGCATGCATCTGTCCGGCGACTTTCCTGCCCACGGGGCCTGTGCAGCATTTCCTTGCATCCTGTTGATGACTGAGACCTTGTTTGTCTTTTCCCCTTTTTTGTTGAGTTTAGAAGGATGGTATCAGTGATAGCTCATGCGAGCTACTTGGAGGAACAGGAATAAATTTGATAGATGCAAAAATAAGATATTTTTGAAACTGACTGAGAGTTGTTATGCCAAAAAAAATGATTGCTGTTAAGTTCACTTGATTGACTTACAGTGTGTTTAGAAGGATTGCAGTCAACAAAGAAATAAACTAGCCTAATAAAAAGTAAATGTGGCATAGCTCTAGCATAAACAGAGGTGACTATTTGGTTTCTAGATTTCTTCTTTAATTCCATCTCTTCAACTATGTCTTAATCCTTTGCTTAGGGTGTGGTACTCTGATAGTGGAAAGTTACTGGTGAGTTACGGAATTCCTGAGAAGTAGCTGTTTCCACATGTGGCCTGTTTCTCAGAAGGATGTTATGTTCCAAGAATAGAAATACAGAGAGCTTGCAAATCTTGTATACCTTCTTTGTCAGTGTGGATATTCCACCTACAACATACTGTGATCTGCTGAGACTTTGTGTATTTTGCTAATGTGAAGTAAACATCTGTATTTGTGGACCCATCCCTTTAAATTAAGATACTGATATTTGTGCTAGCGAGTATGTAAGCAAATTAAAAATAACTAAGTAACTAAAGCTATTAGGTTAGGATAAATATAGAGTTGAATTTTTATGAAATAACATAACTTTTAAAGTATTTTAAAATGTTGTTTTGGCAACATCCTATCTAGTATTTCCTTTATATTTTTACTAAATTTTGGTAGTAACTATTTTAGAAACCAGCAATTATGAGTGATAGAACATAGTATTATAAATTTGAGTTGAATGACGCTCATAAAATATGATTTGGGGAATGAGGCAAGCTGAAGAGAAACTTGGTGAATTTTAGTTCTCTTTCAGTTTCTTTGTGGTATATTAGATCTTTCTTCTGTCTTAGGGAGTACACTGATTTTGGGCTGGAAAGATGGCTTATTTCTTCTGAAATTCTTCCAGGACTCTGTGTTGAGCCATTTGAGTGATTCTGTTACTACTCACAAGATAGATCAGAAATGGAAGCTTGACCTGTTTCCATTCTGATTCGTTTGTTTTTAGTAAGTTATTGCTTGAAATTATCTGCCAAGAATGTCTCCATCTAGAAACACTTTTTGTTCTTTGAGTCGATAGATACTGATCCAGTGTTTACCCGTGGCTCGCTCAGATTTGGTGGTTTGTGGTTGAATCAGTACACTTGCCTTGGAAGTATCTCTGCAGTTCCCGTGAGA
Organism: Ctenodactylus gundi; assembly: GCA_004027205.1. Lineage (NCBI taxonomy): Eukaryota > Metazoa > Chordata > Mammalia > Rodentia > Ctenodactylidae > Ctenodactylus > Ctenodactylus gundi. Next base: position 497,742 of record PVKB01000132.1, read on the forward strand.
CCGTGGTACACTAGGAAACTAAGAACAACTCTAGGTACCCTGTCAGAGAGAGAAAAGCTAAAATTTATAGATAAATAAAATCTACCAATTTTTTTCTAATTTTTTTGTGTAAATATATTCTAAATGCTTAGATTAACAAATTCATTTGTAGGCAGGAATTTTCATTAGTGATATGAATGAGGGATGTCCTATTTTATTTATTTTCAATTATATAGTGACATTTACATGTTGGTAACTATACGTGATCTTCAAAAGAGATTATGCAATTACATGCATGACCTGTTAACCTTAAAAATGGGGAGTAGTTGTTAGTGCTTGATTTATTGCTTTGATCACAGAGCACATCTATCTGTGACCATAGCCAAAGCAGTGGGTTAGTTGGAAGCATAGACTGTAGTTAAGTATCCCAAAATTATGAAAATTATGGTTTAATATGCTCAGCTAGTTAAGGTGTTTAAGTTAATGAAAGAAGAGCTTCAGACTTAAATTGGGTCGTTTCCTGGAGTTTGACAATATGAAAGTATATTTTAAAGCCATCAAAACTGTTGCTCAATTAGAAGTTTTTCTTTTAAAACAGTGTGGTATTTTATGCAAATGAGCTGTTTTAAGTAAATAATTCTGTTGTTTTTTTTGTTCTGTTTGTAATTTGTTCTTACGAAACACTGGCAGAAAGCCCTCCTCCAACTCTGCATGGTAGGATGAACAGAGATAACAGCTAGGTACTATATAACTCAAAAAGCGACATCAAGAGATGCTGAATATTTTCATTGTCATAAAGAAATGATATATTTGGGAGAGATATGTTTAACCTGGTTTAAACAATACACAGTACATACATGTTTGAAATATCACGGAGTACCCTATTTACAACCTATAGGGTGTTTATGTATCTGTTTTTAAAAAGCACTAGGAATAATAGCAGATGTTAACTATGATGACTTTATTTCTTTATATTATATCTCATATATAGGTTATATATTAACCAATAAGCCAAGAAGAAATAAGGTAGAATCTCTCTCCCTTGTACGTTTGTGCATATTTGGATGTTAAGGTGGTAAGGGAAGTAAGGTATTTCTTTTCAGCGTTCAGTAACACTTACTCCAAGTTATCGATGCTGAAGGAGGAGGAAGCTTGGGATTTTTCTTATGGAGACCTGCTAAACCTGCTTCGTGTTAGCCAGGCACAAACCTAGGAAGTGAAACAGTGTCCAGCTTCTAGTGCCTTTTGCATGTCTGTCGTTTACAGCCTCTGTTCATATCAAATGAGGGCAATTAAATATATTTTATGGACAAAATAGGAGGAGGATTACATGAGGTAATAAATCTGAGAGAGGCATACAGTGTCATAGAAATGGAAGGTTGTAATTATTGGTGGCATTAAGGGGGATATATTTCTCTGTCAAAGACCTAAAAACTTCTAAGGAACTTGAAAGGGAATTTCTGCTTACTGTAGAACTAGGGTTCTATAGTAAGAAACTTGCCAAATATTTCTGAGAAATGAACAGAAATTGTGAAAGGTAAAATGTAATTTTGCTCTGCTTTAAAAATAGAAAGTTAGTAGGCCTGAAGGGGGAAGACTACACAATTAAGGAAAACGTAACTTAACAGCTTTTCGGAAGAAGCAAAAAGGAACTGCAGAAAAGTTAGGCAAAAGTAAAAGAAAGAATAAACAGAAGGCTACTGTGGAAGAATGAAGTAACCATCCTGGGTCATAGGGCTTGTCGCATTCATTTGTTTCCCGTCATGGGAGGAAGTGGTTCTGCCCTGCCGGTGACTGTGGCTGGGAGGGGGCATAGTGGCACATGAGACAGCTGCCCCAGTTCACATTCGATTTGCGGGACTTCACGTCACCCTGCGTTTTGCAGAACAGTCTAGAACTCCCAAGCCTGCGGAGCCATGAGCTGCTCCTAATCTCACAGGTCCTTGATGAGCTTTGGCACAGCACTGGGACACTTCCACAGCAAAGAAACTGCCTAGGTGAGATTTCCCAAGGCGAGAGGCTTGTCCCTAAAAGAACAAGTGACATGCAACTGGAGGAAAGAAGTTTCTTCCTGGGGATTTGAGGATCCCGAGAGAGCCAAGGGAAAGGGCAGTCAGGACATCATTTGTTTGTGCTCCAGATTACCCGTGTGGTTTTCTCAGAAGACTCTACGATGTTGAGAGACTGCTCCTATTCCTGCATGCTTGAGTGCCAAGGGGACTCCCGTGTAACTGACGGGAGCACATTATGCCTGAACTGGCCTCTGAGCTCACTTGTACCGAGTTCCCGCAGACGCTGGATGGAGAGGGCTTCAGCGGGATCATTCTGGCTGGCCATTAGCTCCGGTCACCTTTCTTGTCAGTGTCCTGAGCTACCTCCCTCCCCCTTTTAAGTCAAGCATTGTTTTTCGAATGTCTGGAAAGATTCAAGGCTTCAGTGAGTGCAGTTGTATTTTGAGAGCAAGCATGTGCTAGAGCAGAGGCTCCTTGAATTCTTTATCCCTATATGACATTATGAGTCATTCACTCTGATCGATTATAACAGATAGAATTGCAAAACCTTTTAAGCCCCCTCTGATAGAAGGAATAGTAGCTGACATGGTGATGACCAATATACATGTTCAGAGACAGAATATCTAGTGTTCAGAAAGCATTAATATTGCTCACATCATACAGGCCAAGTTCACACATCTTCAGTATTCCATCTAAATGCCTCATGTTAACCGCTTCCTCATCACACGCATATTTGGTAGGTATCAGCCATACAGAAAGCATAAATTGTCACTGTTTCTCAAACGTATGGTCAGCCTTGCTCGGTGCTCACTCACTGGATCCACGTGTGTACCTGCAGCATGTCTGTTTCTCAGTCTCGGGACTGGAGACCTGAGAATTATGGAAATAGAATCTATTCTCGGCACAGCCCCTGACTTCTGTGTGACCTTGTCAGTTATTCAAGTTCTTATGCCATTTCCCCTTATGTAAAGGTAACTGCCAGGCTTCCCTTTCCTCTAATACCCAGCTATGAAGGAGTTAAGTGAGGAAATCACATAGAATTACATGTTCTCCTATCAAAAAAGCTTGAAATAATTTCCCAGTTGTTGTACACTGGTATTTCCCTTCTGCTTTTTATAAGCTATAATGCGATTTCACCATTAACTCTGAGGTTTAATGCCAAATTAACAGAAAACTCTAGCTTATAAGAAAAGTCTTACATGTAACTAATGCTCTGTGACACAGAAATGGCTCAGTGGTTATAAGGTTAGTAAGCCCCCAGGAAGATAAAATGCAGATGTGGTGGTATAGCTCAGTGACGGGGCACTTGCCTAGCATGCACGAGGCCTGGAGTCTTTCCAGCGCCAGCACCACGAGAGGAAAAAGATAAAGGAAAAAGAAAACAAAAATCCCAGCCTCTCCAATGTTGGTGTCAACCCTTAGTTTAGTTCATTGCCAACCTGGGCCCCAAAGAGGCCAGCCTTGGTCCAACAAGAGTTTTATTCTCCTCTGCCGAGCTGGCTCTAAAGCCTTGTTTGCTTAATTTGGTCTTTTGCCAGTGAGCCCCTTCAGGATATGAAAATGGTGTGGGAACCTCAACTCCTGGATGGTTGAGGGAGTACAGTAACCTTTATTACATTCACAGCTAAAAATGGCGGGTTTCTAAGAAAAACCTACTAGATAAACATGGACCCTCAAAGAGCTGCTTCCCAAATTCTAAAGTGTGACAGATCTGAAATCATTACATACTTGAGAAATTTATCAGAAAATAATCTTCCCTGCAATTCCCAATGGCAATTTGATGTTCTGTCTCTGCAAACACTTTGGTTTGTCCCAGCAGTAGAGCACTGCAGGGATATTTAAGCAAGGCTGAGCATACAGTCTGAGCACGGTTTGCCCTGTGCTCTGTGGGAGGAGGGGTGGCCTACAAAAGCAAGGCAGGACAGAGGTCTCTAGGACCTCTGAGCAGGGCCTAATTGCACTTGTCTATTGTTTACATTCACAAATTGGCGAGAAAAGGAAGCCCAGGATCATTAGAGTTGTGTTGGGGATAGATGATTTGGGAGAACCATAATTTTGTGCATCAGTGGTGTATGTAAAATGAACAGAACAAAACCCAAATAACTGTTAATAGTAGTTAATTGGAAATGTACTCAAGGACCCAAATTTAATTGACTGCCATCATGAATGACTATTATTTTTATGCTGTAACAAGTTCATATCCTGTATTTTGTTTTCGATCTGCAAAATGAAAGTTTTGACCGGTAAATTGAAAAAGTCAACATTTGCTGGAAGTAAAATGAAGGTCAGATGTCTGAAAGAAGCAGTAATTTAAGAATATCTTTTCTTTTAGGAATATGATCAATTACCTCGTGTTTTATTTAGTATTTACCACATTTTTCTTAAATATACTTAAAATTTACAGCCATGAATCTCAACTTTCATTTTGTGTAGTGTACGTGTGAGTGTGCAGGCTCAAAGCAAGCATGATATAGGACATTTTTACTCATCACAAACAAGACCTTGAATCCAAATGGGGCCTTTAAAGAAGACCACTTGACCGAAGACCACTTTAGCAGTACTTTGAGCTTGAGGAAAGCCAAATAAAGCTGGTCATCTTATACAAGAGGCTTTCATCACAAGCCAAAAGTGAATGTCCGCTTATTTACTAATGAGAAACTTCTTGCATTCTGTTATATAATTACTGGATGAGCAAGTGCACACTGCCGAATGTGAGTGTTTAGACAACAGCCCTTGTTAATGTTTTACAGAGTCCTGAGAACAGAGCACGAGTTCACGTGCCAGATCCTTCTTTCCCACTTTCCTGAGCTTTGTGAGATTTTCCTCTTTTTACCAGACTTCATCATAATGAAGTAAACCTGATGAGTAATTGTTCCTAATGAATTAACTGTCTCCTATAATTGCTATCAAACATTTCATTAGGTGTTTTAAATTAAACCAAAAGGCTGAGTCATAGGAACTTTGTGTTGTATGGTTCTTACAGAGATCTTTTCAACAAGATTCAGTGTAGCTTCCCAGTATGAGGACTATCAGAAGACAGTGACAGAAACTTTGGGAAGAAACTCTGTTTCTTGAAACATAGAATTTAATCTGTGGTCTTAATATAAATTCAGTGCCTTTTAAGTGAAAAAGTAGTGGATGAAGAAGGTAGAAAAAGTGTAAAGGATTTAGACTATGGTGCAGGCAGTGCCTTAGAATGAGGTGCTAGCCATGACCCTTGTTTTTTCGTGTTTTTCTCTAGAAGCTCTGCAGGATGTGTCCAACTTGTGGTCTGCTGAATTTTCACCCTTGTTTTTCTTTTTGAGTGAAGAATATCTTTGGCCACTTATAAAATGCATGTGACCACATATAAATATAACTAAGAGTGTATCATTTATATAATTAAATTATAATTTGATAAATTCGATTATTATTTGATAAATATAATTTTATATAGCTATTATACTATATATGAGCACTAAATTTTCTTTTTAAAATTTGTCATTATGGCATTAACAAAGTAAAGAGCAAAAACAAAAACATCAGTCCACAGATTGGACATATCTGATACTGAACCATAATAGCTGTAGTGGATTGGGTCAGCATGCCCTTTGCAGTACTGAAGCTGTGTTCATCCCTGTCTTGGTCAGCTTTTCCACTGCTGTGGCCAAATACCTGCCATTCATAGCTTAAAGGAAGGGAAGGCTCATAGTCTCAGAGGGTTCACTCCATGGCTAGCTAGCTTTAAGGTAGAAGGATATGGTGGAGCAGAGCTGCTCTCTTCATGGAAACTAGGGAGCAGATCACAGGGGGGAAATACCAAGACAGGAAAGGCCCATGGGCCAGATACAGTCCCACAGTCACAGCTCTATGACCTATCCAGGCACACTCAGAAGTGTGCTTGACTAATCTGCTATGGATCTTTTAATTTATTTAAGTTAGCAATCCTGACTGATCATCATATTCTCTTTATGTTACGTTACCTCTTAGTTTTCAACAATTCTGTGCAGAAGTATGATTTTTCCATTTTGCCATGTTTTTTAAAGGAAACTGAAGTTTTTCAGGTATTTTTAGATCATGAAATAAAAGGACAGGGGCAAAGTAGGTTGGCATTGCATAAAGCTGTTTTTCAAGGTGTCCAATATAATGCCTCAGAGTGGTTTCCTATGTATTTCTCTTGGAAGGAACAGAAATCCTCCTGGGGCCAACTTTAGGGAGCACCAACCTACCCTATTAAGTTTGCTCTTCACAGACATGAGTTCACATTGAACACATCTGTGGAGTTAAGAGTTGAGCAGTGGATGGGAAAGGAAAGGGAAAACTGGTTAGCAGCAATTAGCAAAATTTGGCTCAGATTTCACAATATCTTTGGGAGGAAGTGATGACCCACAGTTGGTGGCTGAGGACAAATGCTATAGTTTAGAGGAAGCACGGTGAGGAAGGAGATGAGGGCCTTGAAGACAATGGGTGCGTCCTGGAAAGTCACATGGAAAGGGAAGGGACAAACAAGGGAGAGAGTGATACGGCATTAGTGATGGATTGAGATGTTGGAGGACATGTCAGAAGACTAATTTGGTAGACTCATCAGATTTGGGTTGAGAAAAGAAATAAATACGCGGTTGGAAAGGCAACTGTGGACTTGACACAGAATTTTTAGAAAGGAGTCTATCATTCACATCTGCCCACGTTTCCTGGCTCCCCTGCTGCTCCCTGGCTAGAAGTCTAGCCAGTCATTTCTTACAGGTTGATGACCTCTTGCGGTCTTGTTACCAGTGGCCTTACTCTGTGGCTATTCTCGGGCACATACCTCAAATTCTGCCTTCTTTGTTGGAAAATCAAAGCTTTGGAGTTTCGCTCAGGCTTAAAAAAATTACACAGGTGGTACACATTATTCCATTTTTCCATATGCCTTGTCATCATCACTGAGAATCCCATAAGACGTTCACTGATGGCTTCCTTGTTGGCAAACCCGCCTGTGCAGATATGAAAAAGTCCTTGAATGAGTAAGGTGAGAAAACATATATATTTAGAGACTATCTAGAGCCAAACAGATTATGACCAGTAAAAGACATTTAGCCTTGAATTTCTATTTTTATTTTCTTTGTAGGTAAAAGTAGCCAGGCCTGGTGTATGGACCTATAATCTCAGCACTTTGGAAGCCTGAGGCAGGTGAATTGCAAGTTCAAACCTAGCAACTTATAAGACCCTGTCTCAAAAAATCAAAAATTTGAAAAATGGGTTGGAATGTAGCTCAGTGTGAAGGCTCCAGGCTCAATCCCCAGTACCACAAACATAAATAAAAGTAGGTAAAGGTGACTAAACACTCATCTCTTGGGCATTAGATGTTTAATGTGCATTACACCCACAGATGCACAGAATCTCTAATTATCACAGAGCTTGTAGAGACCAAAGCTGTTATAATTACCATTTTCCAGGTCAGGCACAGGTAATTCGAAGACCTTGTGAGGAAACAAGTCCTGTATCAAAGAGACTACGAGTGGCCTTCTGACATATCATCCTCCAGGCAACTGGAAGCACTGGATCTGTCCCTACCAGCATTGTTTCTGTAACAAGTGCTTAAATATTAAAATGAATTAAGGAAGCAGGAATATTTTAAGAAGCCTTGGTTGCTGTGTACGGTGCACATGCCTGTTATCTTAGCATTTGTGGGGCTGAGGTCTCAGGATAGCATGTTTGCATCCCACTTGAGCAAAATAAAAAAATTTTAAAACAAAAAATAAAAGAGAACTGGGGATATAGCTGAAAACATATATATTTGGTCACCTCTGCATTCAATCCTCAATACTGAAGGTAAAAAACAAAACAAAACAGCAACCTGTGCTATAATATTCAGAACCAATTTGGAAGACATTAGGATGCAGAAAGGCAATACAGTCTACAATTTAATGATGTGCTCTCTGGAGCCTGCGTCCACGCTCTGTCACCTTCTACCTGTTGTGGGATTCTTGGCAAGAGAAACCGAGTTAGGTTTTCCTAACCTATGTGAAGCACGACAGCACTGGCATCCGAGGTCGTTTGAGGGAATTACACGAGGTGATACATAGAGCGCTTAGCCCTGCGGCTAGCACATTACAAGTGCTATGCTGGTTTACCAAAATTTGCCCAGTACTTTTACTTACTCTGTAGGCAGCTCTGGGACCGTGTCCTGCAAAGTTGCTTCCCTCTCAAGTGGTGTCACACACGCGCTAACGTCCTGTAAATGCCGACAGTCAGTAGCCTGCCAAGATACTCCACAGAATTGGGTTCAAGTTCTCCCAGGAAAAGTGTTCTTCTGAGCACAGTGACTTTTTGTTGTCTGAGTAGGACCAGAAATGGTAGGCATCTCAGATTATTTAGGAAACTCGAGGAGCTGCAGCAGCATGGGTCTCTTCATCTGTGAACACCCCGTTGCTGTTCATTCTTTAATAACAAAAGGAAGTAAATCATGCATTTCAGGAAGTATGGTTTTACATCTTAAATCAAACATAGGTGGGAATTTTTTTTTTTTTTAGTATAATAGTGCTAGAAATTATGAGCCAAGCCGGTTTTGCCCACCTTTGGAAAAAGGAGTCCCATAAGATAATTTTGTATTTTCCTGCAGACCAAGGGGATACTTCATCACACAGCAGCATCACTGCCTAAGTTGAAATTGTCCAGGACTATTGTTTTTTCAGATGCTGCAAAGCCAAGTTTATCTGTGTCCCCATCACAACTCCTTGTGTTCATTAACATTTGTCCTTGTGAATGGACAGGCAGTGATGGTGGTGAAGTAGTAGTAGATTCATTTGCAAGGTGTGTGAGGTCATTAGATGGTCACCAGCACCACTTTTTCAGCACATTTGAGGTCAGTGATGGATGGTGAGTTTGGCACCTGACATGAGGTTGGGTCCCAGCCTAGTCTGGCCATTGGTCAGGATTCAGGAAGTTAAGGAGCACAGACAGTTACTTCTCTCCAGTTTACCAGGTGATTGGGCTAAGTGCTGAGCCGATAATGAGGAGTGAGACATGTCACTGTCGTTAAGTAGCTTGAACTGTAGCAGGTAATTAAACGACCACCAACATGCTGATCTGTTTACTGTGTGCTAAGAACTGTACTCAGCATGTCATCTAAAGTAACTCATTTTTCACCATCCCAATATTTGCTGATGTCAAAGGGATCTTCTTTAAATTCTTTATTTAAATTACTTCTTTTCTGTTTGCTCTTTAGCACCTTTAACAGTAAGAAGTGGTAGCATGTTTTTTCTTCCCTTTAGAGTTGACAAAGCCAATAACATACTTATTCCCCCAAAATGTGTGGGGTTCACAAAAAAGACTTACAACAAGTAATTGAGCAACTCTAGATGAAGGGAGAAAATAGGGAAAGATGGTACAGAAATGTGGCCCACGTGCTACTTATGGAGACAGAGGAAAGAGAGACAGGTATTTGTGAGATTAAGGATGGTATAGGATACAGACAAGCACAGTAAACTACAACTGTCCCGAGGACTTAGAGCAGAGGGAAATGACTTCTCTCATAGTCTTTGGGATATAGGGACAAACTCCTCATGTGCACGTCTACTATACTGAACATCACAGGACTGGTAACTCCAACGTCTCTCTGTGTGGCCAGTGGCAGAACACCAAAGCACGATTGGAGTGATTTAGTGGACTGTGACCCAAGGACAAAATTTCACAGTAATTCAAGAAATCAAAACAGACTGCAGGTCCTCTGTGTAACTTTCTGTACCTATAATTCTCATAATTAGGCCTTTGCTATTCAAGAATATCTAACTAGAAAGTTATAAACCAGGATTTGAACTCAGGTGTGGCCACTCCTAAGATGTACTCCTTGTGCTTACCTGATCCCAACTCTAAAGGCTTTCTGGATATCTCAGTATCTACCCCTAGATAGTGAGTAAGCCTCTATGGTCCTTTTCTCAGGAATGGCATGCAACGATAGCTTGCAATATTCTTCACTGTGTAATTGGAGCTAATATCTAAAATTTCCTTCCTAAATATATTAATGGATGTTATTTGTACCCACTCCTAACTTTTCCCTAAAGATTTACTTATATGATTCCTCAACCAGTTAGTCCTTCACTAAGAAGAAAACTCAGTGAATAAATTAAACCTTCCTTTTAGGGCCCCTATTTGGGTGTAACCAAGTAAGCACTTACCTACTCTTTTAGCTTCCCAGACACCAAAAAATGAGGTTGAGGATTCCCCTGGCCTTGGCTCAGACTCTGTAAGGGAGACCGGGAAGGTGGAGGAGGGGACTGTTGGAGCTCATGCTAGATGCAGAGGAACGTGAGGAGGGAAGAAGAGGCTGAAGGCAGGCCTTGCTCCGAGTGTGAATGAACCATGGCCCTCACAGGCGGGAAGCAGCACAAGCCAAGGTGCTCGGGGAAGGGCTCTTATCTAAACAGAGGTGGTCCAGGACGCTGGATCCCCTCCACCATTGTCCAGAGGCTGACCCAAAGCCTACAGTCCCTGAAACTCTTCTCCATGCCCCTTCCGCCAGGAGACAAGAAGTAATTTTCAGTATGGGCTCCAAGGCGTCACAAGGTCTCTTACTGAACAAGAAAGTCACTCCTCCAGAGTCCCCCCGACCTGACCCTGTGACCACTCTGAAGGCCCAAGCCCTTTTCCTGGAGCAGAAGGAGCAGGAACCATTCTGTCTAAACACTCTTTCCAGCTCCACTTCGTGTTTCTGCCAGCATCCTCTCCCCTGTATTGTTGTGTTTGTTTTAAGAGAACGTGAGAGGAGGGGAAAAGATAGCGTTTGCAAATTCTATTAATCTGATGGCTCGACACACTCACAATGTTTTGACATGACACCCACAGTAGCAGAGAAATGTTTACATCAGGGCCTTCAGCACGATGGCATCCTGCCGCTAAATGGGGAGCCAGTGCTTGGCGGTCGTGCCCTCTGGCCTGGTTCCCAGGGGTCTCTTTCTTTTCCTTTCCATTATTTTAAAAGACATTTTATAGCCTTGATTTGCTCTTTATCGTTACTCTATCCTTTTGTTTCCTAACTTGAAATGATTCAGTCTTCTTTCCTAACAGATTCTAATCACAGTTAGCACGTGCAGTAAAATCCCATTAACCAGATAAGCAGAGTTCACAGCAATCCCCAGATTTCATCATCTGAATGGGAACACAAGAGTGGAGATTATTCTCTGTCTTGGGACTTGGTAGAACTTTCTTTTCCTACTCAAGCATACGTTAAGCATATATTTAATATATATTCATTCAGGCTCACATACAGAGCCATTGGATGTTGGAGTGCTCAGCCTGCACCCCCACCTCAGAGGCCTCTTTCAACTAGTGGAGTTTGTAATAAAAAGGTGAACTTCATCTCAGAACATGCCTACTGGTCATGAAGACAAATTTGATTACCAGAGATGAAAACATTATGAGGAAAAATTTTTGTTGTTGTTGCACTGTTTTTTAAATGATAAAATTGTCAGCCAAGAGAAGGAAAAATTTTCTGGTAATTTTACCATCAAAACACGTTTATGACCTAAACTGACCAAAATTTATATTAAAAATATAATTATAAAGTGCTCTTTCCTCGGTTCCCCTACACCTTTCTGCCAAAGGATTAGGTATGTTCTTCCCTCTTGAAAATGAAACCAAGCACACCAAAAACTTTTCTTTGAAAAAAGTGACTCTACACCAGATTTCCCCCTGAGAACGCCACAGAAAAGGTTTGGAGATTCCTGGGGACACAATTCCCCAGGTGGTGGACTGAGCTCTGATGTGACAGTAAGAGTTGGGAAGCCTGGGCTCCACTCCCAGCCCTGTGAAGTGAGGCACCTGACTGTCCTGGGTCTCAGTTTCCTAACTGGTAAAATAATTTGAGAAGCAGGGATCGTAATACCTGCTCCAAGAAGGGCACTGAGAACTAGTTGAATCCGAATGAATGCGTAACGTTCCTAGCCCAGGTGTGACATATTAGCAGCTCAGTAACAACCGGTTTCCCTTCAGCCAGCTGAAAGCAAGGCACAGTAGAACTGAAAGACAGTCAGCTTCATGGGTGAAATGAATCCTTAAAAACGAAACAAAAATCTACATCTGTGCATCATAAGGCTCAGACACAAAAAACAAACTTATAATTGTTGTGGTTGCTAAACTGGCAGAACATCACTTATGAAACAAGATTTCATACTAACAATAGGAGTCTTGGGCACCATAACAAGCTACTAAACACCAGGCAGTTTCTTGAAAGGCTACCACCTGAAATTTTTTGTCATTTTCTTACATTGGCCACTTCAAAGAAAACACAAATACCACTGGTGGGCAAAGCTCACTCAGCTAGACTTTCCCTTATTCTACAAGATGAACTAATCCATCCCCTAAATAAAGAATGTGCAGATTTGACTTTTAGGTAGAGGGATATGGGAGGAAGAGGGAGGAGTGAAGGAAATTTTAGAATCAAGACTGTTAAAAACCAGCACTTAGGGAAAAGCCCAGGTGAGCATAGGAGTGCTGATCTGGAAAGAACAGGAGCCACCTGGTTAAGTGTGACGAAGTGAGCTCGAACAGACTGTAATCGCGGCCTATTTATCCAGTGAGGACTCGCCATTTTTTGGCTGTATAAAATGAGGAACGTGTACCAAACTTTGGAAAGAAGCTCATCATGTACAAAAATGGCTTGAGAAGGCATTAAATCCCCGATGCAGTAAGGCTGTGCAAGCCTCAGAGAGGTCCGTCTCCATACAAAGAAACACAGAGTGTAATATTTTCCTGGTATGCCACAGCAGTTACATGGGTATCATATGACATGTGGTTTAAGGTTAAGAGTAAGATTCAGAAGCAAGCCAGAGCTGAGTGCAAATTCTGGCAGCGATCAGTATTGTTGGGACTGCAGATCTGACCTGAGCTGAGCCTTTTCTGTGAGTCCAGACTGCCCTCATCTGCTTTTGGTCACACAAGTGCCTGGTAATTTATAATTACAGAGGAGGAGGGCAAATCCATCTCCTCTAAAGGAGGATCACCCTAAAGCACATAGGTCGTAAGTGCCATCTACACGTATGGAGGGTGGCCATTTCCCATTATGTGTCAAGAAAAGACAAGTAGTAACTGAGACCAGATGGGCAAACACCCAGATGGCTTCCAGTTGGAGTCAGACAGACTGACATGTCACGTGTCAGGTGCTCCGTGTGTTGGATATGTAAATTGCTGTTATCAATCTCTAGTCCTAAGCTGTTTCAACTCCAGAGCAGTCAAGCAGAGATGGCGAGGAGTTTGCTCTCCCCCGCACCTTGTCCCCCTTCGTTTTACTGGTCACAACTGCCTCCACACTGTTGTGCTATATGCAAAGGGAGGCAGGAGTCTTAAAGCTCCTTAGGAAAGGGACAGAGGCGTGGAGCAGGGAGAGGACAGCTCCAGCCTACGCTGATAACAGTGGCCTTGTCCAGAATAGTGCATGGGAGCTTTCTTATCTTGCTTTGGCAGGAGGTGCTGTGGGCTTCCTGTGCGAAATCAAGAGCGAGCTGCTTTCCTCTCCTTGTTCAGCTTCCTCCCCCCTCAAGACGGTTCCCAGCACAGCCATTATCTTTGCATCTTCAAACATGGCACAATCTACTTCCTTAAAGGCTTGATAGATTCTTAAGGCTTAGGAAGATTCCCCTCCCCCTAAATCTCTTTTCAAGTGCTCTTATAGTGTTGGGCTCCTAAATGACATTCTGTTTTTATGGTTCCAATTACAAAGAGGGAAAAATAACAGCCCTAAATTAGAAAAAGAGCCACAGAATCTGTCCTTTTTGTTTGGAAAACCTGGCAGTAAGCTGGGCCTATGGTTTCCATACTGGGACCTGTGCAGTTTGTAGTTGCCCATGGGGACACAGGCTGGGGTGGGATGGAGGGAGGGCAGGGTACGGGGGTCAGAGGTCGACAGCCCCAAGTGAACTCAGACAGCAGACTGTATTTCCCTCGGGAAATGCCTAGACTGGTTTTACTCTAGCATATTTCTTTGTACTTCCTGAAGACCAACTATGTGAAATTATGATCTTTGAGTAATGCTTCCTTTGTCTTTTTCATTGCTTTGGGAGAAAAAAAGAGAATGAAATCTAAAGTATTTTCTTTCAGGTGCAAGAAAACCTCAGGTGCCTAGTGCCACAATCCCAAGTCCACCAGTGGGTCCACAGATGACGTATGGTTGTGTGTGCCCTGAGGCCATGCAAAAGCTGAGAAGCTAAATATTTCATTACAGTCTAGCAGCTAGACAAAACTGATAATGAAAACAAGGCAAAGTAGTTTTTATGTAATTATTTTAAAGCTATCATTAAAAAATGTTTTCAATAGAAGAGCAAGTATATAATTTCTTCCTGGTACATTTTTCTCTATTACTCAAGGGCTAAAATATTCACTTCCCTTACCTGATAATTATAAAGAATAGCCACTAGAAATCATATGTATTCCTTAAGGAAAGGTCACCCTTTTTTATTTTTAGAATTTACAATTTTTATAACATTTGGAAAAATCCAACATATGGAATGGGTGCAGTCCACCATGATATTCTTCCTAGTTCTATTGGGCATAAAAGTAGCACTGTGGTTTCTTTAGACAAATATGCATGTTTTAGGCCACACCCACTTAAGCATGTAGAGTTGAGATTCCGTTCATGTCCAGGATTTGCTGTAAAATACTTGACAAGTAAAAAACAATAGCAATAAATAGATAAGGTGTAAATTTTGATAACTGGGTTTTGGATGATCGGGCTGGGGTATAGTTCAGCGACAGCACTTGCCTAGCAGGCATGAGGCCCTGGGTTCCATTTCCATCACCAGATACCCACACACATAAAAATATGGGGGTGGGCATGTGGGTGTTTATCACACTGTGTTCTGTACTTATCAGTGTGTTTGAAAATAACAAACAAAAACTTTTCCTGGAAATAGAACATATCGGGTACCTCATGCCTGTCTATATGTTTACAAATATTTGTGGCATACTAATGGCACTAGCTCCTTGCTTAGCTAGGCAGACAGAGTGAGTGAGCTGATAAGGCGACTATCCTCCCGTGGTAGCTCTTGGCCCAGAGAGCCCAGCCCCGGAACAGTGAGAGAACACAAAGACAACGATGAGTGCTCTGCAGGGAGGATGTTACAGGGTGTGTCTGCGGAGCTTAACTATTGGGCGCCCATCTCAGTTCAAGGTCCAGAGAGGACATGCAGCGCAAGCAAGCTTCTTCGTGACCCTCACGCTCCTTTCCCTTCTATCTTCTTTGCACCCACTTTATCCTTGCCCCTGGCTTCACATGCATGATTATCACTCTTGGCTACTTAAGATTCATCACTTGTTCTTTCTGGAAATTGGGCTTCAAAATTACTCCTGGCAAGAAAAAAAATCTCCAGAAACTTCCCAAGGCATGCACACGTTCAAGACCAACACACTTTCTGATCACCAGAAGTTCTAGTCCAAATGGTAAGAATGCCATGTGACAGAATGCCCCACATTGGATGACTTCACAGACATAAAAATATGCAGCATCAACACTCATTTTATAATTAAACCCTTGAGGCCCCAGAATTCTAAGAGCTTGCCATGTTACCCCAAAACTTGAAAGAAAAACAGATTGTATTTAATAACTATCCCAAGATATGTTTCTGTATTCACTTTATTAGCCTTGAAAAAAATCAGTTGTGACTTAACTAAAAGCCATTCTTTGACATACGTGAAATGCTATTATTTAAGGTTTCCATCCATTAACATGACTGTTTTCCCTCATGCCTGTGTGTTACTTCCATTAGAAATGAATTGAAGTCTAGATATTAAATTTTTAAATTCATGCCTTTTCTTTAATTTTTAAGATTTAGAACTAGAAGGACATATGGTATCATGTTGTTGGAGTTTTGCTATCAGGTGAATATATTCGCTATTGTTAAGTGTCGAGCATGAATACAGGAGAAAAAGCCAAAGAAGAAGGTTCACATAAGTTCATGCTTTGTTATTTGAGGACTTGTTCAGTGGTTTTCATGTCACCTCTCACCTCTGGCTGGACCATGCTGCACAGCTACATTGTAATGACCTTTTTTTTTTTTTTTAATAGGTATGACTTTTGTTCCAATAGTGATGAATCCTTTGTCCTGGATCCTGGCAGCAACATAGGAAACAGAATTGAGAGCATCACTCAGCGCATGGCAGTAATAGAAGGAAAGAATAAGGTATTGTTTGTAAAAATGGGCATTGGAATATCCTAAAAATACTCACTCGGCTTCTAATTTTAGATTTATTGAAACCAGAAGTAATTCAAATGCTCAAAAAAAATTTTCAGGGAAAAGAAAGACAGTAACTGAGACATATCCTCGTGGAGAGATACATTAAGATTACTGAAGCTGACCCCAAGTTCCAAGATAAAGACCACTCATTCTGAGCAGAACGGGGAGATCCATCCCCTTGAACATCAGACTGGCCTATTAGTGGTTCTTAGTCTTGGCTGCATATTAGAATTCTCTGTTAATTGTGTTGCCTCTGAATCTACAAAGTAAAGCCCAGGGCTCGTAAGTCTTCCCTGGTGATTCTAGTAACAGGAACTAGTATAGGACTGAGAGCTAAAATTGAATGATTCTGCCTCACAAGTTCTCCCGTTTGACAGTGCAAAGCCTAAGTTGGTGCAAGCAGAGGTGGAAGAGGTGGCCTGTCGCCCTCTGAGCCTAATCAAAGCTAGCAGGTATTGTTTTTCCTGCCTCGTGGGCCATTCAGTTCCTCCGAGCCTTGGCAATAGCTGACTCTCAATGAATGTAGCCGAGAACAGCAGACTTGGTGGCTTTTTCTCTGTTGAATTACTGAAGAATACACTTGAAAATCTGCTATTGTTAAGCAAACAAATAGTGATACTTAAAAAAAAAGATCAATTCTTGCTGAAATGTCTATTCACATGCACATAGCTTATTTGACTTGGGGATGATTAGTCTGCTCAAGTGTGCTTATACTACCCACTGTTCCATTCTCTTTGCATTTGAGGGTGCGTGGGTAGGTAGCACCTTCTCTGTGAAGGATTTAATAACAACAAATAGCATTGCATTTTCCTTTACGGGGAGCCTTTTGACACATGCTGTTGCCATCATTCTATGTTAAGTCAGAATGGTTTTCTCCATTTTAAGGATAAGAAAAATTATTAGCCCAAAGCCATACAGCTTAAAAAAATGAAAAACTCAAAGGAAAGTCTTATTTAAACCCAAATGCTCTCAACACTGGCAAATACTGTGAGCTTGAAAGTGTAATTTCTAATTTTGGCTATACAGCATTTTTTGGGAGGGGTGGAGGGAAATTGTGCCAGTTTATTAGCAGTTGACAGAAAATTAGTTGCTACAGAGTACTAGGGAAATTTCAAGATGTCATAAATCTGCTTTCATTTTGCCTTTCCCCGACCATATCAGGTGAATATATTATTAACTACTGGATATTCAAAACAACAGTTTCTGAGTATAATTTCAGTAGTAACTTCTAGTTCTTCTTTAGTGTCTTATCCATAAAACCACACAGCAGGAAATCAAATGGAAAATGAGAAAGTAGGTGAAATTTCTGACTAGCCTGAACTATGACATAGTTTTCTGGACTTTAGATGATACCAATTTAAAAATGGTGGGAGTGAAATAAAAAAATCTGACCACGATGAAAGAATTTCACATATTTTTTCACATAGGTCTGAAACAAAAGTCCTGTCTTGTATTTTTATAGTTAGTCAAGAGATTTTGAAAAGAGTCTTCTGTACACAGTTGGGCTTTATACCACTTGACCTTCACTAGGGAGCCCCCGGGTCAAGCTCTGCCCCTGTGTATCTACCAGAACCCTTGCAAATCAGTCTAGCTCTTTTACCTGGAATTCTCTCCTTCAAAATAGAGCCAAGGATACTTGTCCTACCTAGCTTCCTGCTATAAAGATGAGAAGAAATACCTTTAAAAGTTCTATTTTAATAAAATGACTGCCACCACTTGCGCCCTAATACAAGTCCCAAACTGATTGCAGTCAATGAAGATTATTTGTTTAACAATTATTTGCATTGAAAAGAATTTTAATACTCTTTCTAAGCAAAGTTGAAATATGTATAGAGACACAGCATATAAGCACCTGCAGTAGTAACACGTTAGATTCAAAGTAAGCTGTTGATTTCTTATTCTAAATTTAAGGGGAATTAATTGCTTTTACGTTTAGCATTGATCAATATATCTTTTTGTGTGTAAAAAAAAGGTATTTCATATGACATTTGGAAATTTCATTATTTCTAAATTATATGCAATGCTCTTTCTTTACAGTTGAAACTGTTCTTTTCTTTTTCTATGTGTTTTTTTGGAAGTAAAATCCCAACTTAGTCCATGACAGTTCCCTTATCTACAGTCTATCCACAGTCACATAGGCAGCCAAGCCATCAGTTCTACTCCGTGGGTCAGGGTATCTGTTATATTTCAGGGACCCGTCTGGTTTATTTTTAAATTTTTTAACTCAGGGTATAGAGGAAAATCAAATCTGATTTCCTTATTGGCAAGTTTTGGCCCCGATTTGTGAAGTGTGAGTCATCAGCTGGAGTGGCTAATAGCAAACGTGGAACTTTCGTATTGTTTTAATGAGTTGCCAGGTTCTTGGTTTTGTGGACTTGGAATAGGAAGTAGAAGAAACCCTGTGTTAGAAAAAACACCCACACACATACAGGAAATACTATTACATATTACAGCATTGATTCTGTAAGGCTGGAGAATCCTGGCAATTTTTAATGTAGCAACATTTCCAGTGAAATTATAAAAGGGCCCATTGAAAAGTATGCACACTGTGAAAGAGTTGTAATTCCTGTACAGAGTTACAGCTTGCCTTTCAGTTCCCACATGGCCTCCGATTTTTGTCCTAATTCTTCATGGTCTATTTCCCCATCAGTTGGCTCTAATGTACCATTCTATGTTAATCTTAGATTCATTCATGACTTCTATACATTGACCTTTATTTCTCCCTGAAACACTTAAAGTCAAGTTATATTAGAAATATCCCGAGATTAAAGTCATTTTTTTATCTAAGACTTAAAAAAAATGGTTTTAGAAATTAGGCCAAATGACACGTCACCCCATTCATTCTGTTCTTTGAGGTTCTTGTGACGCTACTGAAGTGAATTACTGATGCCTTGCAGAGGGAAGGAAGGAAGGGGCATGACGGTCTTGATGTATGTTCCTGGTTACACCAAAAAGCCAGGGAATAGCCTGGAAGAGTCTGTTTGTAGTATCGAAATCCTGGGGATCTTGGCAGGGCACGTGGAAGCACCCCTAAAGTAGAAGTATTCCCATAGTAAAAGTCGCAAAAATAAGGAGCAAAAAATTATGATTCATTTAAGAGGATTACTCTAAATTGGAAACCTCACTGAGAGGTTGATTATCCCAAAGTAGCTGATCGACAACACTTTAATTACGTGTGTGTGTGCGCGCACGCGCACAGGCTTGTGCGTGTGTGGTAATTGCTTAAGCTGGATTCCCATAACCACAATTTAAAAATTTTAAACCTTGCAAGTTGATGTGTTTGTCCTACACAATGAGACAATCTGAATTTAAGTAGATGTGAAAGAATTGTTACCTTATCTTCTGACTAACAGGATCTTGGATGGGCTAATTTTATTGTAGTGCTGCTGATTTCTTTCTGTTGCTCTTTCACTTATTTTCAATTGTGGAAAACAGAAATTGATTATAGAACTAACAAAAGCAGACATCCTTGAGAATTCCTCTTGGTGTGCCCTATAAAATAAAATAAGATTTCAAACACATGTCACAACTCATATCTGTGGCACTTTTTCTTCAAAATATTAAGGTGGTATTTGGAGCTCCAATTGTTATATTTTCTTCCCTCACCCACCCCTTTGAAATAACAGTTTTTGGCTTTGGGTATTGAGAAATGAATTGTCACTGAACACTCATGCATTGACGCTTTCTATAATATGAAAAATTGTCTTGTATTCCAACCAAACAAATCTGACCTTCAGCTACCACTTGGGTTCCTTTCTCTGTTCTCATAAGTGTTAAGTTCTCATCGTCAAATATCTTTCCTATTTTATGAAAGTATGTTTATAATTTTAAAGTTAGCCCTCAGAAAGAAAAGGATGTCAGAAATGAGCTAATTTTCAGTAAAGTTGATTAGAGAATAAACGTTTCATCTTGTTTTTAAATTTTCTTCTTTAATTATAATTTTTAATTCATCAATCATTTTCAAACCATACAACATATTATCAGTTGAAAAACAGTTTGTACCTTACGTAAACTGCTATCAAAGAAGGAAACTACTGTTTCTATACATAATAGCATTTAGCTTATGTGAACCATCTCTGGATTAAAAGAAGAATTTTGAAAGAAAAACCCAATTCAATGGGTAGATAGAAGTTTGCCAATAGGTTTTTGTCACCTGATTTAAAGAATTTCAACAGGAGAATCAGTTTGGTATGGAGACTGAGCACACAGACATGGGAGTTAGTCACAGCTAGGCGTCAGTTCTGTCCAGGCTGGCTGTGGTCCTGAATGTCTGTGAGTGATTCACTTAACTTCTGTCTGCAGAATAGGGTAATATACCCATCTCCTGGGGATATGGGGAGAATTAAATGAGACGCTGCGTGTAAAGTGCTCTGCACGCTGACTGGTGCATAGTAAGGGATACCTAAGATTTTCCAGAAATAAACAAAATATAATGCACTTCTACTCTGTTTTACTAGAACTTTGTTGAGGTAAATTCTGAGATAGGCCTGACTGTCTTTTTTTTTTTTTTTTTGGGGGGGGGGGGTGGGGAACAGTCTCGCTCTGTAGTCCAAGCTGGTCCTGAACTCACTATGGAGCCTAGTCTGGCCTTGGACTCACAATAGTCCTCCTGCCTCAGCCTCCTGAGTGCTGGGATTACTACAGGTGTGCACCACCACATCCATCTGGCTGAAGTGGTGCTAGGGAATTGAACTCGGGTACTTTGCGCTTGCTAGGCAAGTGCTTTAACCGCTGAGCCAGTCCTCCAGCCCAAGGTGTCTCGTTTGGAAAGGCATCATTCAGGCACAGGAGAAAGAGTTGAACGCCTTCCTCAGCTTAGGCCATGGATTTAAACTAGGTCTGGGAGCCTCCATTTTATTCCCTGATTATATGATAGTTCTGGCTTCTGTTGGAACCTTAGCATACAGCTGTTCTCATGTTACCTGCAGAGGCCTTTAACATGGCAAATGTGTCATGCAGACTGCTTTCCCCTTGCCATGAAACCCAGTTCTTAGTTTCGGTTGTTCTGAGTTCTGTGGAACTAAAATCATTTTCATAGAAGCTCAAACATGATTTATAGATGCAAATAATTAATGACTAATTTTTCACATTCTCCAGCCACCAAAATCGAGTTTCCCACTTACTGTGTTACAATAACACTGAGAACTGAAATAACGTTCTACTTAGGCCCCTTAGAAGGAAACCTTGAACTTCTTAAGGGAAACAGTACCTGGGCTGACATGTGCAGAAGACACTTCATTTGAGTTCCTTTCTAAACCTGTTGCAGGCAGCTTTGCAGCCTCTGGAATTCCTGAGACAGTACGAGGAGTTGGAAGCCTCACCGGAGACCTGTCCTGTCTCCAGGCTGGTGCCATGGCAGTTCCTTTCCCATTGCTGCCTCAGAGCATGTCTCTGGTTCCATTTTCCTTCCTGGCTCTCAGTGGTGGTTACAGTAATTAAAAGGAGATGGTTATCAGAACTTTATTTCTCACTTCTTATCAAGATTTTAATAATCAAGGAAATATTTGAGCCCTCTTTCAAACGCTTCACTGGTCATTTGCCTTTGAATTACTGTTTCTTTGCAAAAGATAAAGTGTGTTTGATCTTCAGGTGAGGAAATGATTCCCTATCACCCTAAAAGTTGCTGTGTATAAGGACTCTGTCCTCTGTCCTCCTTGCAAGTTTGGGCAATGCCTTGCTAATTGCTCAATAAGTGTCTGCTAAATTGAATGAAAAAATGCCACATCTTGAAAACATTTTTGTTACCAATAATTTCAATAGTACACAGAATATATGGGTAGATATAATTATCTGGGTACTTCCAACAAACAAAAGAAAACACACTTGGAAGGAATTTAGAGCAGTGAGCTTCCTGACTAAAAAATTCAGAGCATCATTTTATCTGCAAAGACATAACTACCGTACCTTCTAAGATGGCTTAAGAAATCACAAGTGAGGTACCTAGCATCACTTAGCAACTCAGACAGTGTGAGAATCCTTTGCAGTGATGAAACCACCTGAGTACGCTCGCCACCCAGGGAAGTCCAGCCTGCACTTACCGTGGTCTCCCCCGTCACTTGATCACAAAGCTTGAGCCTGATTAGTCTAGAAGTGTCGGCACAAGCCCTAAAATTTCATAGCTCAGGGCCAGTTATTGGTATTCTAGGATACAAGCTGCAAAAGATGTTGAAGCAACTG
The DNA here is from genome assembly GCA_004027205.1 of Ctenodactylus gundi. Taxonomy (NCBI): domain Eukaryota; kingdom Metazoa; phylum Chordata; class Mammalia; order Rodentia; family Ctenodactylidae; genus Ctenodactylus; species Ctenodactylus gundi. The sequence continues at coordinate 520,093 of PVKB01000132.1, forward strand.
AATCAACTTTTGCGTATGTGTAACTTCAGGTATAAAAAACAAGCTTGTTCCTCTTTTCTATAAAATATGCATTACTTGTTTATGCAATGGAGTTGAATTCACAAATACTCAAGAATTGGTCTCATATTGCAAATCTTATTCCCAAAGGAAGATAATTAAAATTTTTAATCTGTCTAAATTTTTCTTTCTTTCCTTTTTAGACATGACAGTGTGAAAATACGTTTAAGCTCATACGAATTTGACCAAAATTTCTTTCTTTAAGGATGAAGTTGTCAAACGGTAGCGCTAAAACCTAGTGAAACAGTACTGTATGATTCACAATTTATATCTTCGTTTTCTAGATCATGAACTGAAAAATTGTAGAATATACAGGCACACTGATAGAACCCTCTTAGCTTTTCAGGCTCATGTCTCCTCTAAGACTATTAGGGGCTGTCTGCCATATTTCTTGAGCACACGGAAGAAACATGCAGCCAGTCCCTCTCTGCCCGTGCTCAAGTAACATGCCCATGACAGAAAGGAATGGCAAGAAGCCTCCTGCTTCCAAGTGTCATCCATGCTCCCAGTCACCCAAACAGGGGAGGGCCTCGGCCTCCCCTTTCCTCCCACTGACATGGAACTGACCACCTCGTAGGTGGGACGTGCAGTCCCACAGCTCAGCTTCAGATCTGTAATTGTTCCGTAGCAGCATGAGATAAGCCTACAGCTCTCGTAAGAGTCGGATGTCATGGGCCCCGGTCTCCTGAGGACCTGCCTTCCTGTTGTTTTTCCAGTCTTGCTGGGGCTGGGCAAGAGAGAGCTTTCTGGTAACACCACCCATGCAGTACTATCTTTGCTACATGAATGAGAGAGCTGAATCATCCCAGCCTTCAGAAGCTGCTAGGATATGTTCAAAGAGTGATTTGTCCTTTTGTAGCCAAAGTTTCTCTTTCTTTTGCAGATGGCTAGCACCTTGGTTGTGGCTGACTCTAGAATCTCTGGAATCTACAGATGCATGGCTTCCAATAAAGTAGGGACTGTGGATCGAGGCATAAGCTTTTATATCACAGGTAAGCCTCACATTACATATCACAAAGATAGGTCATGACCTCAGTCTCTCTCCAGCCCCGTTCGCTTTTAGTGCATTTATAGTTGGATAAAAAAAAAAAAATTCAGAGAATTGTCAGGCTTTAAGTACCTTCATCCTTGCTCTCAGGAACAGAATTCTATGACATCACTGGCTCTCCTAAAAAGTTATTTCCCTGAATTCTCTTTTAGGGCTATTTGTGTGTGTCTCCTTCCCAGTCTGGATTGTGAATTTGGGGTCCTGTTTCTTCATTTCTGAGCTCTCTTTAGGACTTCACGCTGGGTCTGGCACGCAGCAGTTGCTCAATAATCATCAAAAATCAATTGTAATACCTGTGAAGCCATGGTTTCAGAACTGAAGTAATTTAGACTTTTGGGAGAAGGTGACTCTCCTGCAGAAGTTGAAACTGAGCTTTATTAATAATAATTAATAGGTTATTTTAGAATATTTGAGCATGTTTAAGTATGGTGGTCTCTGCAGACGTTAAAATCTCCGCAGTACACAAATGGCACTCCCTATGTCCCTCCGTGAGTACAGGAAGGAAATAAGTAGCTCAAAGTATAAAAACAATTGCCTGGCTCCATACTCCCCAATTTCTGAGGAAACCTGGGCGGCCTGCCAACCCTTTGGAAACTTTGAACTGCATGGGTCAGGCTGCTGGGTTTGCCTAGAAGTCTCCAGAATGAAACAGGCAGGACTCGCTTCGTGAGACAGACGACAGGAGCTTTTTGGCAAGTTAGTCAGTCCCCAGAGAAGGCTTTCCACGGAGACGTCCTGGAGGAGGTTCCCCCAGGTCAGAGCTGGATGGCACTTCTTGAGGCACTTTCTGGTGCCCCCACTCGAGAAGGAAAATGGGATCTGGAGAGGAGAAGGGAGGAGGTACATGGCAGAGCGGCTCTCGACCACGTAGATGTGGAAGAGAAAGTGTATTTGTATCCATTCCGAGGAGGAAAAGCCTTAGCTAGAGGATAATTTTGACAGATTTATTCTCTGATAAATCCAGATGACGTGGATTAATACAAAGGTCTTTAATGTCCTTTATATGGGTTTGAAACAAGTTATTTTCTGAATTCAGTCGCTGTACTTGCAATACAAAAGGTGGGGCAGTTCCTTCTCTGCTCTGAACATTGTACAAGTTTGAAACAGCTTAATAAGTGTTGTTAAACAGGATGCTTGAGCTCTGCTCTGAGCACTTGAAGAAGCGTCCATGCAGCCCTGTCTTTCTAGGAGGACAGTTCTTACAGTAAGGACATGAAGAAATGACAGATTATGAGCTTCTATTATCAACATGCATGTGCAGCAGTAGTATGATGGGAAGTTCTAGCTCAGCGATAAAGTGCTTGCTTAGCATGCACACGGCACTGAGTTCCAACTCCAGTACAAAAAAAAATAGTAATATGATGAATAAATGTATATTTTAGAGTCACGGTTGTCCAATAGCAATATAAGCCACATATGCAATTTATCATTTTCTAGTAACCACATAACTAAAAGATGATATTTATTTTATTTATTCCAATTTACTCAAAATATTATCATTTCAATATGTAATCAATTTGGATGAGTGTTGAGGAATGCAGAGCCTGAGACAAGTACTCAGCCACTGAATGACACACCTAGACCTATAATCAACATTTAAAAAGTATTGCAGTTTCATTTTTTAATTTTATTTACTCATTTCAAACAACATAAGTGGAATGAAATTTAAGTCTGCCTTCTCACTGTTCATGTATCACATGTGTGAATGCTACGTGTGACTAGCAGGTGCCCTGTTGGACAGTGCCGATCCAGGCCTCTGAGAGGGCAGCTGGATAGGACAGAGTTCTGGCTGGGGTGGAGGATAAAGCAGAAGAGGACGCCAGCTTGCCCTGATGTTTGAAGAGCTGAGGCCAGAGCACCAAGGGAGGCCCACAGACCAGTCACATAACCACTGACAACTTCTAAATCTACTTACCAGGCCATTATATTCATTTTAACTTCCTAAGGTCAAGTACATCTTCTTGAGGACCAGAAAGGCCAGGACAAGTCCAAAGTCCTGAGTCTATTCTGAGTTACAGAATGGACTGCAGCAGCACTTAATGGTGCAGGAAAGCTGGCTCACCTGTCACCTCTTTTTCCCGCTCTCTCAATCCCTTGCTGTGAGGGACCATGAGTGATCTGACCCCAGCCCAAATCAAATGGATCCACCTCTAGCTGAACCTAGAGGTGTATTACTGAGAAGCACAGTACAATATCAGGAAGGTAGACCTACACAAATGTACCATTATCTTTTTTGGGAATCTGGGAATCTCAAAGGCCCCAGGCATGTTACAGGAATGAAGTGACACAGGCCCTAGAGTGTCCCTTGGCATCACAGCCTCTTCACATTGGAGAGGGGCATGAGCCAGAACAGAGCCATCTCACACCCTGGACGGGAGCCCTTCCGGCTGAGTTCTAACGATACTGGAAGGGTATGTGCTGAGAGAGGAGGGCACAGGCATGCTCACTTCCTTTAAACATTCCTTCTGGAGGCTCACAACATTCTTCCTTTAGAAATTCAAGAGCTTTGATTTTAAAATGACCACAACAAGTTCAGCAAATCCAGCCCCCATTGCCTAAAATAAGTTTTCTTCAGGTAATTCTTTTCTACTGGTCCCTAAAAGTTCTAGTTTGGATTGGGGATAGTAAAGTAACTTGCTCACATTCCTTTATTTATTTTTGGCTAATGATTTTTTTTTTCTTACCCAAATCTTTGTCACAACATTTATTCTCACTAGAGATGAGACTGAATACTCTTTGGAATATTGCACCTTATGTGTCTATTTTTCTGGGGGAAAAAAGTGAATTGCATTTGTTCACTGTTTATACTTGACTCAGAGTAATAGCTGTGTAAATTTTTAATGCTCTAAGTATCTCGACTGGATCTTTATTGATCCTCACTTCAGCCATTTTACCCCTTTCTTAAAATGTAATAAACTTGACCTTCCGAACTGTTGTAAGTGGTTGTCTGTGGCGGTTTAGTATCTTAGACTTCTCCAATTCCAAGCGTTATCCTGCACTTGGGTGTGGCATCTGCTTGAAACAACTAAAATGTCTAATAAACTTTGCTTTCTTCTTAGAAAATGTTATTTGTATTCTTCTATGAAAGTAGAGTCTGTATTTCCACCTGAGAAATAAGATCTCCTTCCTCCTTTCACATTTCTACACTGTGTCCCTAATGTACTTAATCCACTGCTCCACTCAAGTCAAAGTGTCTACCCATACATATGCACCTTTACACATAGATTACTCTCTCAGCTAACTCTAAGCTGGCTGTCCCTTCCAAGCAAGGGTTGAATCTTCTCTGTGACACCTCTTAAGATTCCATGAGTGTGACATGAGTAGATGGATGGAGGTTATTGGGTGAGGAGGATGACTGTGTTGAATTCTCAGCAGATACTGAAGTGTGGGAAGATTTCTTGTTTTCACTTGGAAGGTTAGAAGGCAGCTCTTTCTTGGGTCTGTTTTTGCACTCCGGCTGAACAGAAAATCAATATGAATTAAGAGGAAAATCCCTCTGAGTTCATTAAGCACTTAAGAATATTCTATTTATCATCTTGCACACATCAAAAGAGAATACCAAGGAGATTACATTGAGAAACAGATAATCCTGTCTAAGGAGCTATTGGATGACTTGAACCAGTTATCTGCTGTAACTGTGTCCCTTGTGCGAGAAGCAGCCCTCAAAATGAATTGGGTCCTCGTCTGTCCTTCTGTGTGTGTTTTTGCAGTTTTGCTGGCACTCGGCACGGCCACGGGCGTGTGAGCCATGACTGAGGGTGAAACAGGAACAGCACTGCCTTATCTCCCTGGTCCCCAATGTCACTAAATGCATTTTATTTTGAGATTCCTGGTGGTGCTTGGCAAAGATAAACAAAATCTTCCATCAGGAAACCTGTGAGCTATTTCCACAGGAAGTTTCAAATCACTAAAGTAAATAAAAGCGCTCTACATGATCTCCAGGGTGTTGCTGGGCTCTCTTGGGTTCTCACTATCAGGATGAGACCTCATAAATGAAAATTTGTTGTCTTTTAAGAAGTGATCCGATTGCAACCATTGCCCAAGACCTCTGCTCTAGTATTCGTGTAAAAGCTGATGGTTAATGTTCTATTCCTTACATTTGGAAAATATCCAAAACATAAAAAATGCTGAATTAGAGTGCCTATTTCTGATACCTTATTGTTAGGTTAAAAATGATGCTCTTGCATATTCTGGCACATTCTTAGATTTTCATTTTAAAACAGAGAAACTCCACTCATCTCTCCTTAGCCACTGACAGCTTCATAAGCTACTGTTACCCCCCACTCCCAGGTTTCAAATGAATATTTTGGCATTTCTTCAGACGTGACACTATAATAAAACCGAAGCCCAGAAAAATCAGAAAAACAAGCAAAGTGAGATTAGGAAAGAGTTTAGGAAAGAGTTGATATGATATCTAATTTTGGTCTATTGTCCCCTTAAGGTTTAAAGGTTTCTTTATAGTTTTGTGTGCAAAGGATAATAATAATAATAATAATAGCAGAACATAATGCTTTTCATCTTCAAAGCACTTTGTGAAATGTTGGCCCAAATTCTTTGCTCAAATATAGATATGACACTGGTAACAAGCAAAGGGAGGGTTTTGAGAGATCAGTTCGGGGCCAGTAGCCAATGATTTTTTTTTAACTCTCTAGTGAAATGGTCCCAAATGACACGAAGGAACTTGCAGCCTCCAAGCTGAATGATGAGCCTTGCAGGAAAGCTAAGAGGGAGAGTGGAGGCTCTTAAAGATCTGGGGATTGACATTGGACAAACGGTTTTTAATGACACAGTCACCCTCAGAACATGTTTGAAAATTTTGTTTTTTTAATCTGTGGTGCTGCGGATCAAACCAGGGCCTTGTGCAAGCTATATACGCCTTTTACTAAGGAGTACCCACCCAGCCCTAAGTTTGAGTTTTTAAGTTCTTTGCGATTTTAGAAATCTGACAGTTCTTGCTGATTAGTTGTCTGCATTTTCAGAGGAAATCTGTGCCATTTGTTTGTTTGTTTGTTTGTTTCTACGTATATGGGATCAAAAGCAGGACCTTCACCGTGAGCTACATGGGGTCTCGCTAAGTTCCTCAGTGGCCCAGGCTAGACTTGAATTTGCTCTCCTCCTGTCTTTGCCTCCCAGAGCCCCCGTGGCCCAGATATCTCTGCTCTTCTGTGTCTAAGTAGAAAATAATTCACCAGCTAAGGGAGGCTGAGCATGTAACCCTGCCCCGCCAGCCTGCAGTACAAGCAAAGAGGAAAGGCACGTGCTCTGGAAGGGAGTCCTGCAGGCAAACAGGGCTAGGAGTGAAATGGTGTTGACCAGCCCGTGCCGACAGTGCCTCACGCTCCCGTGTAAGCTGTGCTTGCCCACTATGGGTACATTTGAGTGTTAGTACAAATTGCTGTCCTCTTGCGTTACTGTTTTGCCTACTTTCAATGTTCGCAATGTTCCAATGTTCAATTTCTTAAACCAAAAGAGATTATAATGTGTTATTTTAAACTTGTATTTGAGGGGAAAGTGACTTTTTCATCTACCTACTATACATTGTTTTGTTTTCATTTATGACTGGTATGATCTGCATGAATTACAAGGGACAGAAAAACCCATGATGACCGAAATAGCTATGGCTGAGAAACATAGTGGCTGGGCAGTTTAATAGGAGGTGACAATATGACAACTTCTCAAGCTTGGGAACTCACCAGCCTGTTTCCTCCTTTAGGTAACAGACTGTGTCCCACGCTAAACTTGTCTTTCACGTGGGAATTGCTTTTGTCGGGTGTGAAAGAGTAGGAGGACTATATGTGATAAACAAGTGGGAGGCAAGGCCATTAGCCCAAGGTGGGACAAACATTCCGCCCAGAGGAACAACTCTGGGCAAATAAAAAAAAAATGTACCCCACTGCCAACTCCCTGCTTTGAATGTCCTGTCTCTCTTCGGGTGGAATGAGCTTACCTGACCCCTGCCTGCTATTTCATCAGTTCCCCTGAAATAAAAGGAGAGATCATCATCCTTTTCAACGCTGGTACTGAGATGATTTGTGTAGAACCGATTTTTAACATCTGTCTCCTTGTAAGCTTGGGTTTTCCTGTAAACTGAAGCTCTTCCTTCTTATTTTATAGATGTGCCAAATGGGTTTCATATTAACTTGGAAAAAATGCCCACCGAAGGAGAGGACCTGAAACTGTCGTGCACAGTTAACAAGTTCTTATACACAAACATCACCTGGATTCTGCTGCGGACAGTCAATAACAGAACAACGCACCACAGTATCAGCAAGCAAAGGGAGGCCAACTACAAAGAGTACTCCGTTACTCTGAACCTGGTCATCAAGAACGTGTCACGGGAAGATTCGGGCACCTACGCCTGCAGAGCCAGGAATGTGTACACAAGGGAAGACGTCCTTCAGAAGACAGAAGTTGTAATTAGAGGTGAGCACTGCAACAGAAAGGCTGTTTTCTCTCGGATCTCCAAATTTAAGAGCGCAAGGAATGATTGTACCACACAAAGTAATGTAAAACATTAAAGGACTCATTAAAAAGTAACAGTTGTCTCACATCATCTTGATTTATTGTCACTGTTGCTAACTTTCAGGCTCAGAGGACATGCTCCTCCCAAAATGAGTTCGGAGATGATAGGACTAATTATGAGCCCCCACCCCACCGCCAGGTGCCAGCTCGGTCTCCGGGCGGCCAGGGGTCTTCGCTCCAGGGCCGACTTGGTGCGCTTGGATTTGGAGGATCCCTGCACTGCCTTCTCTGTGTGTCTCGCTCTTGCTGTCTCCTCCTGCCTGATAAACAACAACCTGGGACTGATCCTTTCCTTCCTCTTTTTGTTTTTAATTTGTGAAGCTGCACAAACTGAATAATTTAAACAAAGGCTGGTTTCTGCCAAAGATGGACATGAATAAGTTAATTTTCTATTTCAGATTGAGCACAGTTGAATTTGAGACTGTCGGACTTCTGCCTGGTTTTATTTTGTACTGTTTCATCTGCTCTTGACTTGTAAATAGCACCTGGGTAGCAAGTGATAATGCTTATTTATTTGAAGATGCTTTTTTTTAAAAAAACATTAAACACATTGATCTTAAGTGGGAGTTTCTAAAATGGGCCCCAGGGGTGTAAGATGTTGGTGTAATTCAGGAAAAAAAAAATGAGTTTTGTTGAGTGAGTCATGAAGTCATGAAAGCCCACCCACACCAACACTGCCCCCTTTTTTGTCCAATTCCAAGTAATTCTACAATCCGTGCCACAGTAGATAAGTCCAGCATTAGGCTTTTCTCCTCACGGCTCAGGCTGGATGAGACAGCTGTTGTCAGCACCTAAAGTGCGACATGTGTGCATGGTTAATATTTATATCTGCTTGGTAATTTTTTAAAAGAACTTTATCTTGTGAAAATGGTGGTTTTCGAAAGTGGTCCACAATCAGTTCATCAGGGAAGTGCAGGCTACTATCTATGGCCAAGGGTCTGCTGCATTCTTCAAATGTCAGTTGGCAATCTATCCCTTAAAAATGTCCAGTTTGCCCATATGCACATGTTGTTAGTGGGATTATTTATGGAGCTTAAGAAATGGCAAACGTATACAGTAATGAAAGCTAGTTAAAAATGCACACTGTTTCTTAAACCAAAAGAGATTATAATGTGTTATTTTAAACATGTATTTGAGGGAAAAGTGATGTTTTCATCTACCTACTATACATTGTTTTCTTTTCATTTATGACTGGTATGATTTGCATGAATTACAAGGGACAGAAAAACGTATGATGACCGAAATAGCTATGGCTGAGAAACATAGTGGCTGGGCAGTTTAATAGGAGGTGACAATATGACAACTTCTCAAGCTTGGGAACTCACCAGCCTGTTTCCTCCTTTAGGTAACAGGCTGTGTCCCACGCTAAACTTGTCTTTCACGTGGGAATTGCTTTTGTCGAGTGTGAAAGAGTAAACAATAGCATTTCCCCAGAAGGCCTGTTTTCTGGAGCCCCAAATGCTCGGAAAACAATTAGTAACCTGGAAGTTGTCAGCCCAGAGGAAAGAATAATCGATTGTATCTTGAAATTTTACCTATGGCTCTTTGGCCTGGTCTCTTTGTTCTTTAGAACTCCATGTGTTCGGTCAGGAAACTGAGCTCTGCTCCAGAAATCGGGGCCTCAGTTTTTACAAAAGCTGAAAAAGCAAATGGAGCGATTTGGGGTTTCTTAAGAAAAAGTGATGCCTTGGCCAGAAAGAGCCTACCATTTCCTTACCCTTATTGCAATTTTTGTAGGGATAGAAGGATGTTAGTATTCTAAGAGATGATTTTAAGAATTCTGTAGAATAATTATTTATTATGTGATTAATCTTTCCAGAAAGTTCTTTTTTAAAATATTGGGTGATTTTTGCTTTTTATTAGTAGTTCTTTGGGGGTATGAAGCAAGGTAAAGATAAGAGAGCAGAAAAGAGACAGAAGAAAATGCCTACAGTAGTGAGTTATTGATGGGGCAGGGTGTGAGGCTGGTTCCTCACCCTCCAACTGCAGGTGACAAAATCCGAGCTGTGGATTCATGACAGCCGCCAGATCTCTGGGGCCAGAACACTGAAAAGGAAACGAAGAACTTGGTAGGCAGTTGCCTTTGTTACTGACAACCAGCAGAAATGTTCTGTCAATTTGAGTTTTCAAAAAGGATCAGCTACACATTGCTACATTTGGAGCGCAAGTGTCTGCTTCCGTCAAGTGTGTCTGGGTCCAGTGTGCCTTTCTTACTTACATCGTCAGGCTACATCATTAAAATGTATGAAGTAGGAAATTGACAAAATATGCCCTCAGTTGAGTGTCATTTAGAAAGTAAACAAAAATGAAACACTTCAACACATAGCACACTTTTCAGAAATAAATCCTGGCTGTACGTTTCAGAATGTTTGTGTGAACCTTGTGTCTAACTGAGAGTTGTGTGTTTATTCTGCAGCTTTTTGCTGCTTCTCTTCTCTGAAGTTTGTGTAATACCAGTAGGGTTCCTCCTGACATTTATGTTCAAATAAAGTGTTCTCCTCCATACAAGTACTGTTTTCCAGAACACTTGTCAGGGAAGTTCAAATCCTGTCTGTGTTGATGTTAGGGGCTATAGCTATGTCAATAATTTGAATGTTTGGGGTCCTATATTCAGACTTCCTTTTTATAAGGACTATGAGCAATAATAGACTGTTTTTATCATATTTAATATACTGAGAGTAGAAGATGTGCTCAAGGAAACAGTTAAGAGTGTAACCCAGTGAGCAGGATCTGAGTTTTAAATGAGATCTGTTGGTTTGCCACTGGAAAAGATATAAAATATGATACCGTGCCTTACCCTGTCATGTTCCATTGAGATGATGAAGGTCTTTACAGCATTAACAATGTCAAATTTCTAACGAGCAAGTGTGAACAAATTGCATATTGAAGGCTTTAAATGGGAGGGTTTTCACTTAGGAAAAGCTGTTTGACAGAATGCAAACAGAAATTTTGTAGTCGTTCTGCCTATGGGGACAAGGTGGGACAGGACAGATGGTGTGAGAGAGGCAAAAGGGGCTCTCAGTCCATCCACACAGTACGCAAAGAAATTGTTATAAATCCAAGCACTTCCTTAAACACTTTTTTGCCTTCAGATTTTATACAAAATGAGAAGACTAATGATAAGTTATGGAGATCAGAATCTGAGAAAGCTTTCTCCTAACCGATAGTAACCTTTATTACATTATATATTACTTCAACATGTTATAACAGTTATATGATAATACACTTTTGAACCGGGATTTTTAAATGGCTACCACGAAGGCTAATCCTGAGAGTTTTCCTGCAGGGATAAAAAGAGGTTTGGGGGCTCAGCAGAATCCTACAGGGATGTGGAATCAAAGCCACTGCACTGTACCATCTTTTGTAGCGTTGTAATCACTCCTAAGCTGCTTTCAGTGCTAGTCTGCTAAGGTGAGGAAGTCCAAATGGTCAGAGAAAGCTCAAAATGGTCAGTGAAACCGGTGCCGCAGAGTGTGTAAGTCATGCCAAAACTCTTGATTTCTGTTCCAGGATTTGCGACAAGAATGGGAAAGGGATGATTTGGGAGGGCTGAAAAATATTAGGAGATACTTTTATTCTTTTACTTTGAAAGCTTGAGTGACCGATTCAGTACCCATCTAACTAGAATGTATACGTTTCAGCAGGACTGACTACTTCATTAAATAGAGACTCTGTACTCATTGGGGCCTTGGGGGTACTGCTGTTCCTATGTGGGATTTTAAAGTTGTAATGTATTGCATAATAATGTATTAAATTCATTTTGTTGTACTATATTGGATGGCATTTTATTAAAATAAATTGTATTGTATCATATTTGTATGTTTTAAGAGAAAATAATATAAAATACAATATTTGTACTATAATATAGTGCAAAACCTACAAATTTGTGCCTCCGCCTCTTGAATTAACCCTGGCTTCTTGCATTTGGGAAGGGAATGGAGGAAGGGGAAACAATAAAGCTTTCACAATTCAAGATTTCTTTTGTTGGGTCCACTGCCTTATAGTTTACAGAGTAACACAGACACATCCTCTCGAATATTAATAAAAATACATAAGAGATTGGGCTGGGAGAGTGGTAGAGTGCTTGCTGAGCATGTGCAAATCTGATCCCCAGCACCACACACAAAAAGAAATATTAGGTCATCGGTGTACTAAACGTGAAGATAAAAGTTCATTATAAGCCTATTCATCTATAGTTCCAAAAATGTTAAACAAAATTATTAAATTTTAGAAAAGCTTTCTCTTAGCAAAAGTTGTTAGCAAAACTGTTATTAAAGTCTGAAAATATAGAATCTAGTCCTTGCTTTTTACTGCATGCTAACACATTTCAGCTTATGGTAGCAACTTACCACAGAAGCACGGGGCCAGCTCCTGCAGAGCAGTAGGGATCAAAACACTTAGGGTCAAGTTTTGCCGGTCCGACACATATACATACTGTTTTTAATGTTGGTATGCACCTACAAAATAAGTGAGACTGACAAGTAATCACGACTCCCCTTCTTTTCTTCCTTAGATCAGGAAGCGCCACACATCCAGCAGAACCTCAGTGATCACACGGTGGCCATCAGCAGCTCTACCACTTTAGACTGCCACGCGAGTGGTGTCCCAGAGCCTCAGATAATTTGGTTTAAAAACAACCACGAAATACAACAAGAACCCGGTAAGATGTTTCTCTCCCCTTCACTCTTTTTTACCCTCTTTCTCTAAACTCCCCAGTATCTAGACAGCTACAAACTTGGGCTGTGGTTCATGCTTATGTCAGTGTCCTGTTGAGGATAATGCTGTCCAGGTTTTTTCTGTGACCCATATTTCTGACCCTTAGGAAAAAATGCTTACAAGATCTTTTCAACTGGAACTAGGCTTTAAGGTAGCGTACTGAGAAAGAAATGGAAACAACCTCTTAGAAAACAGTTCGATTTACCCTGATAGCTGGGGAAGTGAGGAGGGAATTTCTTGGCCTGAGATCTACTCGCAAAACTTTAAACATCTGGCACACATGCAGTTCAGAGGAGTGTATCTAACATTTTAAACTCCTCACAACGATATTAGGGGTTTGAGAAGAAGAAAGCAAATTTAAATTATATTTTATTATTCTGGGAGGAAAATGTACAAACTAATTATTATAGGTTTATTTTCTTTTAACAATAAATGTTCTTAAAAACAAGAGTGCAGTATTCCAACAAGCGAAATCAAGCAATATGGAGTAGTCCCTAAGTGTCTTCTGGTCAAAATTGAATCCCCATTTGAGTGTGACACACAGAATGAGGTTATGGAATAGCATCTTCAAATTTTAAGATATTGACTTATGTTTTAGAAAGACCTTATACTCTGAAGGTCCAAAGCCAATCGCATCCTGTTGCTTTTCTTCATAAAGTGGCACCTGTGCTTATATTTGACATCCCTCACTTAATTATCTAAAGAAGAAGGCATGACCTCCCTTTACCTTCTTCATATGTCACCAGCTGCGCAGGTTGTACCTACTAGGTACTCAGTGTTTGTCAAGCCTGTCCTTTCCTCCAGCTCTGAGGTCTCCTGGCCCAGGTGCTCGTCCTCTGTCTGCTAAGCACTAGTGGTCATCTGCCTGCCTACTTTCTTGTCTCTCCCAACATCTGCTCACCACGCAGCTGTTTAAAATGCAGCTGTGAATGTGTCTTTTTCCTTACTTAAATCTCCCACTGGTTCCCCATCACACTGTCTGGAAAAGTGCAAGACTCTGCAGAGAAGGCTTCTGACAACGAGCCCCTCCCACTGCAACTCTATGCGGGGTCTCCTTGACTGACTTTCTAATGGAGCAAGCCAAACCTAACTGATCACGGCAGAAGTCGTGGCGCCTCAACTCCCTGGGCCATTTTTGTTCCTGTGCCCTCTCTGCCTGGAGCACCTTCCTTTAGTCTGCTTCCTACCCGTCCTCTGACACCTAAAGCTGAGGCCTCCCTCCTGAAAGCCTTCTTCAACTCCCACAAAGAGGAATCAGCCCTCCAGGAGTCCTAATTATTCATGTTTCTGCTTCTCTCTTTCTTTTTTCTTTATAATCAGTTCACATGTGTCCATATTGTCTATGCATATTTTTACTGCTCTTTTTCCACATTGTTTTAAAATCAGATATGTACCTGTCATACAAAGGCCAGGCATATATCTTGTTTGTCTTACTTGTATGTTGTGTTCATGTCCTCAGAACCTTAGAATAATGCTAGGCAATTAGCCAACATTCTAAAAAATGAATGAATGAGTGGTTTTTAGAAAAACATTATCTATTATTAGCGAGTTTATTTGTTAGTCAAATACCTGGATTTGGGGTTTCTATATCATAGAATTTTTAGAGCCAGAGACCTTTGATATATCTTTTGTCCAATGTGGAAAATAGAAAATTTAGGCCAAAAGAAATAATGTGGATTACCCAACATGACACAATGACACACTGTGTACTTTCATGGAAAATGACCCCCTTGAAGTGTTCTACCACAATAAAAGGATGAGGGAACACATGAACCATGAGAAGCTTGTGAAAGAATACATGGCACATGCTTCTCTTAGAGGTACAGAGTCCATGTGGGTGCGCTGAAGCCCTCAAGGAAGTCCCAGCTCGGAGTTTGGCACACTGCTTTTAATTCTTCTGTATTCCCTAAACCAGCTTCGTCACATGTGGCTTGATTTTATGAAATACTAGTGTAAGATGCTGAGTAGTTTTTTGAGAGAAGTAAGTTGACTTCATTTTCAGTTTTCATGCCTTGTGGGTATGGATCAAAGACTTAGAGCAATTTTGAAAGCTTATGACTATTGTGGGACTAGAGGAAAGATTTGACAAGATACTGTACCTAGGCAGCCACTACAGCTGAAACAGGATTATGAGGTGCTCGGAATATCAGGGTACGAGGCATAGCATTGCCCTAAAGGGTCATGTAAGAATTTGGGCAACTCACTTTGGCTCTACACACATTATTGCCTTATCTCTCCATGCATTATTTCCTTATTTATAAAACTGGGATAATGCGGACTGCACAGGGCTGCTGTGAATTTTGAACAAGTTAACGTAACTAAGCTGCCCAGTGTGGTGGCTAGGGGCTTACACCTTCTCACTTCCTCATTTATATAATGAGTTGTTAGGATTCACAGGTGGGCATCGAGAAGTAATAAGTCATCTCAAATGTTAAACAACTCTAAAACAGAATTTTAAAAACTATCCCAGAAGACAGTCTAAAACATATCTTAGATAAATGCTTATGCAAAATCTTTTATATGTATGTCACCCTAGTATGCTACTATCAGCACTGATTAAGCTCAGCTAAGATAAATCATCAATTTTATCTCTTTCCCTTATAAAGTTATTATAGCCTTTTGAGAAAAAATTCTTAATTTCTACATGGGTACAACATCCATAAAATTTTATATGCAATGTTCCCACTTGAGATTGCAATACCCCAGCCTTCATGACTGTGATTTATATGTGTGTGTGTAAACACAGGTATCTTCCAAAATGCCAACTCTCTTACGGTTATTTCTTGTTACAAAACTATCAGTGATGACAGTAGGTAAGCAGAGTGATCATCTTTGACTCACTGGTATTCCAAAGCTAAAAGGAAGGACTATTGAGCTCAGAACCTGAAAAGACAGAAAATGAATTTATTCTATACTAAGCCAGACTAAGTTTAAAAATCTTGAGAACAAGGTGTGTATACTGTAGGGACCTCAGGTGCATCTTTTATATGAAGCCTATAGCTCAAAAAAATATATATCCTTCTACACTGAGAGAATTTTGGGGGCTTTGGATCACTGGCAAGACCCAGGTCAGTATCATTATCATTTGTCAAATGATAACTCGAATTCATTCCAAAGAAAATATGAGAGAGGAAGCTGGGCACACATGCAAGCTCACATTCTGGAGGTCATGAGACATGTGCTGAGAGAACTCAGGGCAGCTGAGGCTTTATCCTCCCTCCTCATTTCCTCTCAGGAAAGAACTACACAGTCAGACATAGCCATTCTCCAGAAGAAATGCACAAGAAAATTTCATGAAAGCTGAATAATACGTTCTTGAGCCAAAGGGCATCAGGCAAGAACAAAAGGTGCCTTAAATGTGCGTTCCCAAGAATGCGTGTTCAGGGGGACCGAGAATCCATCTTGACACACCCTCCTGCTCCCTGCCACCTGGACCCCCAGCACCACCCCTCTGCCTGCTCCACCCAGAGCCAGAGCTCTTACTGCTCGCGGTTCTCTGCTGCCCACAGCCTCACTCTTGCCTTTCTCCTTGGCTTTCAGCCCTGTGGGCCACGGGCCACTTCCATTCCTGTCTGGAAAACTCTCCTTCCTCTTGCCAAGTGCTGCTTATCCCTCTTTAGCGTCTGTCACTGGGATCCTTCTCCCGCACTCCAGGCAGATTTGTCCCGTCTTCTGATGCTTCTTCTGATATCCCTTCAGAATTCCTACCACTCAGCATATCGCCTTATTGCACTGTGGTTTTGTGTGTGCTTTTTTTGGGAAACTTCAGAAGATACATGTGGTTTCTAATATGTCTTCTTTATTAAGAATAATAAAAATGTGTTGAGCATATCCCAAGCACAAAGACCCTGTGTTCTAGAAATATCCATTTAATTTTCATGACTCTTACGCAAGGTCGATACCATTGTTAGATGTGTGTCACTGACCCTCTTTATCTAACACTGATTCGGTACCCAGGACTGCATGATCACTTTAATATTAATGTTTACTCCTCATAATATTAATGTTTACTCCTCATAACCTCTAGGAGATTTGCTAAGTTATCATGTCTGTTTTATTGACCAAAGGCTGAGTAAGCTGAGACAGAGACAGGAGAAACAATTATCCTCAGCTCATAAAGTTAGTGGGCAGCCGACCAAAGCTCCAACCAGAAGAGTTTCACTAAGAAGCCTGTACTGTAGACATTGAGCATGTGGAATTAAATGTTAGTCACAACACTCAAGAGAACAGATAAGCACTAGTTTAAAAAGACCTAGTGGGCGTCAACAAGAATGCATTTAAATCAACAAATGTTCTCATTGCTAATGCTTAGACTTGAAGTCTCCTGAGAGTTTTTTTAAAAGCATGTTTTCAAATAATTTTAAAACATACAGAAAACATATAAAGTACTTTTAAGAAACTGAATGTGCCATATAGAAAGATCTTGACCCAAAGCTGGGTAAGTTTTAAAACTTCTAGAACTCATGTTCCATGAGGCCAACATTCATGAATTTACTTACTCAGCAATTTGTGCCAGGCTCCCCAAATACAGCAGAATTTAAAATCTGGATAACCAAAAATCCAGAGAATTAACTTACGAGTTTCAGTGAAATGGTGTTGCTTCAAGCAGCAACTGTGTGTAATCAGTTGTTTACTATCGCCTTGTCAGCTGGGCTAAACAGAGACAGTAATTGGGGCAAACATTATGACTCCTTCACAGGATTGTCATTAATATCATTAGTATAAGAAATGAGGAATGTTTGATGAATTATAGTCAGGAGCAAGGAGTCCTGGTACACTATTGCACAGTAGGGTGAATATAGCTAAACTATGCAATCATATATTTCACCATAAAAAATAATAGATTCTTGAAGAAACAGATCTGTTTTACCTGACTTAAACATTATGCATATATCAAAACATCACAAAGTGACCCACTAATACCTTAGGTAATAAAAAAAGATCCACATCACTTGTGCTTTAATGTTGATAATTGGTAGCAGAACATGCAGAAGAGAAGAGATTGGTAGAGGAAATATGAGAAAATTCGGGAGCGGTAATAAAGTTCGGATGTCTTTAAAGTAGAAGTGGGTGAAAAAGCACCAAGGGAGGCTAAGGTGTGGCTCAGGGGTAATGCACCCACCCAGCATGTGCAAGGCCCAAAGTTCTAGCCCCAGCTGAGAGAGAAGGGAGACAGAAAAAAAAGAGAGGAAGAGGAGGAGACAGGAGGGGAGGAGAGAAGTGCCATCAGCGGGGGCTGGTGGGGTACAAAGTGTTGACAGATGACGGTGATGGAAGATGTAATTACTTTGAAGAGACAAGGGGGCAGGGAATTACACAGGATAAAGTAAGTCCAGTATAAAGGACCAGTGATAAGAAAGAAAAATGTAGCGAGAAGGGACGAAACCCCAAAGGGCAGCCCACAAGAATTCTAAGTTGGAGATGTGTGCTATTTGACAGTGGCTTACCCTGTGCAGGATTCAGTTCCCAGGGGCGGGAAGGTAATAAGGCTCCTTTAGGAAACATTCATTTCTGTTGGACTAGAAATTTAAAGATTTGCACACAAACTTGAAACAATGGCAAGAAGTCATCTTTGGAGAAATTATGACTGAATTTCCTTGCTACCTCTTCAAGCCACCTCCCCAAGGAATCAGCAACCCCTCCAAAACAACCAAATGTCACCTTCTACGTCACACATACTGTTCTCAGATCCTCCACTTGAGGTGTCAGCATGTTTCAGCTATGACACAGCTGGGTGAATGTGGCAAGGGGAACTATTGGCACCCCACTTCATAGTGGCCCCATAAGGACTTACTGACACATTTGGAAGCTGATACAGCAGCAGACCTACCTAGCCTAGGGTTGCGCTGATACAAGTCAAAGTCATCTCACAAATTACCCTACAGAGAAAATGGAGTTTCTGATGGTCATTTACATGCTAAAAAAAGAATGCTCCCTCTCAAAATGTTTAAGAAAATAGAAGGCAATATTGACCTGAGATGTTTTTTTAAAAAGCCTGCCTACACCAAGAACTCGTTACCTAATATTATCTATTATTAAATTTCCATGACATGGAAACGTTTGTGGAGCACTTGATGGTTAAAGCAGTGCATTGGAACCACAAAAAGTTGAGAAAGAATATCATGGTCTCAGTAGACCAAGTCTGGAGCCAGAGATGGTCACCCTAGTGCAATGATTGATGTTCTTTCTTAAATGGCATCTTCTCAGTCACCAAAACTGCATGTATCTACTGACCCCAAGGAAAAGACCATCTTCTGTGTCACCACTCTGTCACTGGTGCCACGTATCTGCATCTGTAGCCCCTGTGGTCCAAGTGACCTATCACCCACCTACTTTGGGCCAGAAGTATAGAATAATCTTTGAATCATAAAGTGGTTTAAATAAATCTGAGGAAACAAAAGAGATGAACAAAGATGCCAAGGTCTGGGGATGATAAACTGACCATCTTCACTCACAGGATGATAGAATTGGCAGTCTTGCCTGATTTCTTAGTAATAATGAAATTCAGAAACATCAATTATCTTTGGTCAAACTTACACAGAACCTGCCCCTCCCTCCTCTTGTGGTGCACAATGAACAGAGAGCTGCTATTGCAAAGGAGAACTGTGTGCCTAATTCCCAGGTGCTGGCAGAGCAACGGGACCTGCGAAGGCGGCCTGAGGCTCTACCTATCACCTTTTCACTCCAGCCACCGTGGATCTGCTGGTGTTACTGGCTAAGAAATCTGCTCGCCTGTCCTTTCTCTTCTGAACATCATTAAGTGAGAAGAAGGCTGTGCACCCAAATAAAGAAGAAACACGATTCTATAGTATACAAATTAACACAAGCAGCTCTTCCTTCTGCTAAGATCTAAACCTACATACTCAAGTTTTATTTTAGTTCTGACATTAATAAGGCATAAGGAACTCTGAACACAGTGCAGAATGAAGGTTCAGTTCCTTCCCAAGGATAAATTTTCTTTTAGAAGATGAAGAGATGGACGAAAAAGAAAGCAGAGTGAGATAACCACACAGAAAACATACTCTGCTGGCACTGCCTATAATTCTGGCCTCAGCCAACAGAGGGGCTGTCACTTTAACCACAGCTCCACCATAGTGAAAAGTGGAAAGATTACTTTGTGCACTTCCTGCAAGTTTGCAATTACTTGTTAATGATTGGCTGGCTCATTGAGACCAACAAGTAAAACTGTAGAGTCTTTGGTTCACATCTAGAAAAGCAGAGTAACCCATAATAAACTCTCATTTTGATTTGGAAATCAATAGAAGTTATTTATGGAGAATCAGTCTTGGACATTAAATGTATCTATTTATTGACAAGTGCCAGTTCAGTTTTATCCCCACATACATATATATGAGAATATTTACATGCATACATACATAGTCTTACGTCACATCCTAAGAATTTGTCCAAAGTAAATTTCTGTAATGCATTTCACAGCACAATCTCATTCTCAGCTCACAAAGGGGTCCTAAACGCTAGGAGCTACAAGCACACCCACCTGAGGGATCACAAAGGACAATACCAACACTCGTGTTGATGGCAGAGCTCCCCTGCTAGCTTGGTTGTGGAGTGATGGTGGGACAGTCAAGTCCTCTTCAATTTCCAAATCAAAATTTAGATTGTAAGAAATAGGAAGGAACTAGCAAATGTGGGCATCACTTTTGAAAGTACTCCACGTCCCCCCTTTTCAATGGTGACAAAATGTACTAACATTTAAAAAATCATTTAAAGGGTACAGTTCAGGGCACTAAGCACATTCCCAACTTTGCTGGGCAACAGTTAGTACTATCTAGTTCCAGGCTCTTCATAATCTCAGATGGAAATCCCACATCCATTGAAGCTTCTCTGCAGGTGTTTGTTGGTGGTGGTTTTGTTTTTGGTTTGTTTTGTGGCGCTGTAATCAAACCCAAGGCTTGCACACACCAAGCACGCACTGTACGACCAATGTGCACCTCCAGCTCCCAGAGTTTCTCCTATTTGACAGTGAACCACCTCTTTCAAGTCCTTGTGTGATCCCTTGCAACACATGGAACTGGACTGCAAGCACGGCTAAGATAGGCAACTCATTTGGTCTGAACAGCAGTCAGTGCTAGAGGGATCAACTTTGGAGGAAAGTTAATGGAGAACAAAGAATGGAAGAGAAAGAAATAAAGGAAGACAGACACCTGAGATGGGGAGGTACAGTCTCCCAGCAGCTGTCCAGGACCTGAGACTCTAGCTGGCCAAAGACACTAATCCTGAATCCCAGAGTCACTGACTGGACTCTTACAGTGGCTCTAAGTTCTTAACTCCTAATCTACAAACTTCTCCTTACACTGAAGTTTGGGTAATTAAAGCAGAGAAACTCCTACACAACCTTAGATATGCCCCATCTCTTAGCAAAATAGCAAGAAGAGTTTCTATTTCCTATGTCCAGAATTTGCATGGGAATTTCTCCTCCCTCTCTCTCCCTCGTGAACTTAAAACAGTTTAACCAGTACCTCACAGTGACACATACACAGCAATGCAGTTGGTCATTATTATTTACAACTGAGAAAAATCTACAATCTCAAATAACCTATTCAGCACACAGCCTGTGTACCTCTAAGTTGCTTCTGAAAAAGTCAAATCGAAGTTCAACCTCTTGTATCCCCCACTAAAATGACAAGCTCACTTCACTCAACTTGGTCATAATTAAACCATCTCTGAAAAAAATTAAGAGCAGACACATACACTACAGCACGCTCCACATATACACACACCGCTTACAGGAGACTGCCTTCTGGTGCAACCAGCTCTGGGTTGCCCTGCTGTTGTTTTCATCTGAAATCATAAATTATCATAGAGTAGAAATAACTTTTCTTGCTTCAAAACCATTTTATCATACACACAGTAAACAGTATACATTTTGTGAATATTTTAAGTATTTGGCCCTGTATATATAATTTTCAAACTTTCCCTCAATAGCTTTTTGCCAGTAGTAAAGAGGCCTACAGTTTAAGTCTCTTAATCACTTTGATAAAGTAGCATGCAAATGCATTTTCATGGTATAAGATTCACAAAGTACAGAAATATAGACGAAACTTCCCCTAGAATTAACATTCATTGACTACTTGATGTGTGTTTGGTCAATGAGCTTCCCATTTCATATTTATGTGTATGCATATATGAAAGTGCAGGGCTTTTAAAAATATATTGATGGGGTTTTATCATTCAATAGGGATTTGCTGAGGCAATGTAATGGACATAGACCCAGTGATGCTGGGAACAACTCATGGACCTTGAATTTATGTTCTAATAAAAAAAATAAAAGAAAATTGAGCACAAAACTATAAGCACATGGTATATAAATCAGATTATAAGTGCTATGATGGGAAAAGAAGACAATGGATCACACTGAATGACTCCTAGTACAATTGTATGGGAAAGCCAGCATCTGTGATGAAATTTGAGTCGAGCATATTATGTGTATTGTTTTAGGACTTGCTGTATCGTAATGTATCTTGGACATCTCTGTGTCAATACATATTGTTTTACCTCATCCTAATTTTTGGCAGTCATACACAGTAATATGGAATATATTCCCATAATTCATTTAGGTATTTCTCTACTGGTAGTAAAATATTTTTTGACTTTGACTTTGCAATACATTAGTATTTCCTTATCCTAAACTAATCATTGGAAATGCTACATCATCGTACGCAAAACATGTGCTATAGGTGAAAGGCTATCTATCCTGCAGGATGAATAGATCCAACCTCACAAATGGCTATGGCAAACCTAAACATACCGTAAGAACTTACCAAGTCTAGAGTGTATAAATATGTGTGCGCATGGGTGCACTCATGTGTGTATTCTTGCAATTCTTGCAACTTAGAGATGCCTTTGACAGCTAAGACTGTATAACCATTAACTACAGAGTTAGCACCCTTGATACGTTTTACAGAAGTTAACTTAGTGAAGCAACAAACATTGTCCCAAATAAAAGGCATTTGTATATGGCTTTTCTATTATTTAGTGGTTTGAGGGGGAGAAGTACTATACAGCTTTTCTATCACAATCTCGTTCTTTTAGAAGAGTTCCTCTTCTTTCTCTGTTCTTTTTTTCTAAGTAAAGAGCAGATAGACTCATTGGAGACCACAGAGCCCATCACCAAATCTCACACAGATGATAAGTTTTGCAATATCCATATTATTTTCTCCAGTTCAACACATTATAGTAAGGAGGATTTTTCACTGTTTCAAACTATTTTACACTTTGTTACTTTTTTTTTTCTTACATCTGCAAAGGCTCTGCTTAGGGAAAAATTCTCAGTTAAGAAGAAGCCACAGGTGATTCTTTGGAAATATTGGAGCTGCTGTGTTCAGTGCCACTTCACAGAGCCATCATTTTTTCATTCCCAATGTTGTCACCCACTGAGCTTCACTATACTTAACATTTCTCTCACCCACACATAATCCCCAAGTGTGGGAGGAGTTTGAAAACCTACCAGGCCACCGTTAACTATCTAAAGCTACATTTTGGCTTTTCTGGTCCTTCCTTCAGATGGTCTGAGCTAATCGCATCTTGTAAGAGCTAAAAATCTAAAGAAGTGACTGTTTATTGCGTACTTAGAACTGTGCTTTGTCATTGTCATCACTACCGTTTGTAGAAAACATGTCAGCTTCAAAGAACTTGTTGGAGAGTCAAGGTGATCAGGACAATAGCAAACAAAATTCGCTTTTTACTTTTTAAATTAACACACATATGTGAATTCTCTATTGTGAGCCAAACACTTTGTGTGAAGGTTAAGCACTACTTAGCCATTACCTTTGAAAATCTTACAGGTATAAAGTCAGTTCATAAATATGAAAGGTAAGGTATAAAATTCTCAAATACAAGGGCTGGGGTCATACTAAAATGGTTAGAGCACTTGCCTAGCAAGCACACGGCCCTAGGTTTGATTCCTCAATACCACATAAGCTGGGTGTGGAGACTGATGCAGGAGTGCTGTGAATCCAAGGCCAGCGTGGGCTACATAGTGAGTTCAGGACCAACCTGGACTACAAAGAAAGACCCTGTCTCAAAAAAAAAAAAAAAAAATCTCAGAGACAGGTTTGCATAGCTGGCTAGTGATCAGGGAAGTCTGCATAGAAGAGATGTCATTTGAATTGACTTTGGTGGATAACAAAGAAAGTTTTGATGGTGAAGAGTAGTTTGGACAAATAGGACAAATACAATGTTCTGCATGTCAGAAGTCCACATGGTCAAATGAGTAACCAAGTAAGAGCCACTGGTCAGACTAGCAAGCCAAGTTAGCAAAGCAACGGGTCATGTTTTTGGGTAAGGAATTGGGAGCAAACATGGTATAAATTTAATCAAACAGGTTAATGTAAAACGCTACAGATGTATTTGCTAAATGGTACATTGGATTAAAATCGTGTCTCATGATCTTTTCTAGGCAATATCATGTGTGCACACACACACACACACACACACAGAGAGAGAGAGAGAGAGAGAGAGAGAGAGAGAGAGTCCTCCTAGATTAGGAATGGACACATTGAAAGTTTGGCCTGTATTCCATGGATAAGCACATTAGGCAACATGGTGACGGTATTAGCAGCCACCAAACGGCAGGGCCTTCAAGGCCATGCACCGAGACTTGCCTGCCATTATGTGTGCTGGAGCACATTACGGGTTGCTGCAAAAAAAAAGCCCAATGCAGAGTATACTTATCTCTTTGGGGTCAACAAAACCTATGCAGCCACCTGAATTTTCATTTCTAAACTGCAGGAACTGGGTATTTTGAAACTTAGAATTAGAAAGATAACTGATACGTAACTTTACAGATTCTGGAGATACCTGGCCAAGCTGTAGCTCATTGGTCAGCACTGCCACACAGGAAATTAGCATTAATGATAGCTTAGCTTCATGATACTAAGCAAAGATTGCAAGTCGGCCTCCTGATCCATCCCCTGTATTCCACAGTCTTGAAGCATTTGGGTCATTTCCTCAGTTCGTAGTGGTCAGCTATGTGCTGACTGAGGACTTGGGTTTAATCCCCAGAACCAAAAAAAAAAAAAAAAAAAACTTTAGTATTTGATAGGGCTTGTTCTATAACTTAGTAGGACAAGGACAGATGATTTCAAAAGTTAATGCTGAAATAACTGATTATCTATATGGTAAAAATAAATCCATATTTTCACACTAAACACATACTCCTCCTCAGAAGAAAATCCAGAGAGATTAAAAACCTAAATAAGAAAAAGTAAAACTAAATAGCCTGCTTAAAGATATTTTGTGAGCCAGACTTGGTGGCACAGGTTCATGATCCCAGCACCCTGGGAGACCGAGGCAAGGGGATTACAAGTTCAAGCCTAGCCTGGGTAACTCCATGATTTAATCAGGCCATATCTCAAAGATAAAAAGAAATGAATAAATAAATAGATTAATGGGCTGAGGACACAGCTCATTGCAAAAGCCTTGAGTTCAATCCCAAGCATCACAAAAAAGTGTGTGTGTGTGTACAAGTGTATGTGTGTGTACTCATTTTCATTAGTGACTAGTATAGTACAAACTTATCTCCAAAACTGGCTGTCCATTCCCTATTACTTACAAACACTTGCTGTTATGCTGCCATTATATTTTTAGTTGATGGCAAAATTATGAGTGGGAAATTTATACATAAACATGTGGAATTATGTAAGGGGACTACTTTATGCTCTCAGAATAGAAAAATGTTTTATTAAACTACAAAAAATACGAGCCATAATAGAAAACATTAAATTTGACTAGATCCAGTTTTCAGAATGTTTTATTTAATGTTAAAAATTCACCAAAAGCAAACTTTAAAAGACTTTATAAAATAGGAAATGACATGCAACATATTTAACCAACAAAGAAAAGACTCATATCCAAAACATTTAAAGAACCCTAAAATTATGGAGAAAAGGGCAAATAGACCAATAGAAAAATGGGCAAAGTAAAATTCACAAGGAACAAGGCTTCATGACCAATAAAAATGTCCCCCAACCTGTAACCAGAGAAATGTAGGCGAAAACCATAGCAAGATACTATTTCTCATGCATCATCTTGCCCACAGTTAAAAAAATGAAACAGCAAGTGTTTGAGAGCAAACAAGGAATGCAGTGTTCTTACTTATTGATGATTAAAGTGCATCTTGGTTACTTCTTTGTTGCTGGACAGACTATCCAACATCTTGTAACAATAGGGGCTCACAGTTTCAGAAGCATAGTCCATTCATAGGTAGGTGGCTGGAAAATGGAATCACTCGGCAGGCCAGAGCTAGAGGTAGATTCACATGGAAGGGCCGGAGCCAGAGCCAGAGCCAGAGCCAGAGGTCCTCGCAGTATGACAGAACAGAGCCAAGTCTGTGAGGAAGGGCAGAACCATCACACACTCCTCCAAGTCAAGCCTCTAGCATCCTCCCCTGCCAGCCAGGCTCACCTCCCAACAGTACACAGTATCCAGAGGTACGGGAGGCTTTGGGGGACATTCCAGATCCAAATCACAACAAAACGTAAATAGGTATATTTGGAAGAGGACTTGGGACTATATAAGGTAGACTTAAAAATATGTAAACGCTATGAATCAGCCAAAGAAGTGTATGTCTAACTGTACACACAGCTGTGCGTTCATTATAGTCTTCTTTGGAAAGCAAAAAAGTGAGAACTATCTATTCTACAGTAAAGAGGTGGATTTTTAAAAATCTGTGCCTTTCTATGCAGTAGAGTGTTATACATTAATTACAGATGAACTCTAACTACATGCATTAACAAGGATAAAATTAAAAGCACTGATGAATACCAAAAAGCAGGTCCAAAAAAAGGATACATATTTATAGTATATGGAACCATCAATTTGGAATATTTAGGCATAAAACAATCTTCATTATGTATAGATACAATATATATGTAGAAAAAGTATAACAACACACACACGAGAGTGACACCCACCAGCTTCAGGATAGTGTCACTAGTACGTCTGGGCTCAGTGGGTGAAGGAGAGGATCAAGAACCTATAGACTTTAGTGGGGCCGGTAGTGCAGGCCTGTAATTGCCGCACCTGGGAGGTTGAGGCAGTAGAATTGCAAGTTTGAGGCCAGGCTGGACAAGGTAGCATCCAAGCAAGACCTTATCTCAAAAATAAAAAAGTAAGAGGGTTAAGCCAAGCCTGGTGACACACAGCTGTAGTCCCAGAATTCAGGAGGATGAGGCAGGTAGATTGCCATGAGTTCAAGGCCAGCCTGAGCTACCTAGTGTGTTCAGGAACAGCCTGGACTGCAGATTAAGATTTTAAAAAAATAAGAGAGGGAAAAGCCCTGGGCTCAATCCTCAGCACTACCAAAAAAAAAAAGTATGTGTAGATTTTGTGAGAGAGAAAGCGGTTTAACACAGATCAGGGAAAATGTTAACTTCACCTTAAGGGTGGATATGTGAGTTATAATTTTTCTTTTTAAATTTTTAAAAAAGTAATCACAATGAAAGAATTAAAATTAGATGAAACTAGAACCTTTGCAAAGATGTGTGTTCCTCAACACAACAGATCCTGGTCATAAGAGCTGGTCATATAAAGTGAGGGTCAGCAGCTTAAGACATGGGAATGTGAGGACACCACTCTGATGTAAGTACGGGTGGAGGAATCCTCTGTGGGTGTGACTCGGTGACAGCTCTTGCCGAGCACACACGAGGACCGGGGATCGATCCCCAGCACAGCACAACAGAAAGAGAAGTAGGTTATTTGAGGGATGAGAAGAAATAATAAGGCTAATGCTGAGGCAAGTGGATCATGAGGGTAAGGCCACCCGGGGCAACAGAGAGAGACCCTGTCTCAAAAATATACATAAAAATAATGAGGATAGTAACTTCAAGTCCTTTGACTTTGTTCACGATGACAGCCTTATGTTGAGCTTTTAGTGGCAGAATGGCCGAGGCTCGGATCTGCCGCAAGGTGATGACACACGCACGGCAGGAAAGCTGCTACGCTTCTTGCTTCACGTTCTCTGACTGCCACATATACCGTGTGTTTACACTTTCCAAAACTTCAAAGCTTCCACTTAAATTATCCCCATTGCTCCTCACCGCCCTCCTGTAAAGTAGGCAGAGCAAGTGTTATTCTTAAGTCCTAGGTGGGGAAAGATCCCCAAAGAGAGTCAATGTCTCGGCCAAGGTTACAGGAGAAAGCTCTCACTTTTTTCTGTTATCGGGGCTTAAACTATTGGACCCAACTTGAGCTCATCTCTAGGGT
This sequence comes from Ctenodactylus gundi, assembly GCA_004027205.1. NCBI lineage: Eukaryota > Metazoa > Chordata > Mammalia > Rodentia > Ctenodactylidae > Ctenodactylus > Ctenodactylus gundi. Next base: position 547,661 of record PVKB01000132.1, read on the forward strand.
TGTTGCCCCTTCTTCCTCGCCACTTCCAGTCGTCCAGATGTCCAGCTCGGAACCTCATATTCTTTGTGTGAATTACTCCGGGGGAGCCAGACTTCACGTGCCACTCTCCTCACTCCAGTCCATTCTGCATTCTCCTTCTAGACTAAACTTCCCTAAACACTGCTTCCATTGTGTCATTTTCCAGCTCAAAAAAAAATCTATGCGACTCTCTTCCCTGAATGATGTTGAAACTACTCCTCCATCGAGATTTCAAGCTTCTCCTTAATCCAGATTTCTAGTCAATCCTCAAATCACATGCTTTGGAGATAGAAATGGCTATCAAAATGTGAGAGAATATTCAGAGGATGTCTGGGTTGGTTTTTTTTTATTGCTGGGAAACAATACCTGGCACTGACAACTTAGGGGAAGATAAGTTTATTTTAGCTCACAGCTCCACAGTCACAGAGGTCTCAGGCCATTCACAGGTGGCTGGCAATGGTGGAAGGAATTGGTGGAGGACGTGTGTCTCCACGCCCGTGGCTTTCCTTTCATTTTCCTCCTCTCCGTTCTCAGCCCATGGTGTCTGTCTCCAAGCCCATGGCTTTCCCTTCCTTCTTTACACGATCTCATCCCCTAGTGAAGCCTCCTCTCGGATATGACAACCTTTTATTGCTTCTTCTCACTGTACCCTCTCCATGGGCCAGCTGACTGGGACTGCCTTCCCCAGATCCCCAAACCTACCAATGGTTACTACTTGGAACATAGTCACTCTACTCCAAACCACCCTATCTTTCACCGGACAAATTCAGTAGCCATCTCCGTGTTCTCCACAGTCCCAAGCCCGTCCCCATAAAGTCTCGGCAGTCTCCAGTGGTTCTGATTGCGCTTACAACAGAACCCTGTGTCCTTACCGTAGCTTCTAGTTCATGATGATTTGGAACCTGGTTAGTTTCTTCTTTTCTCTTTCTGTTTTGTTTGGTTTTTGCCCTAGTACAGTGATGGGACTCAAACCCGGACATAACAGGCCGGCACTTCACACCTGCGCTGCAGCCCATGCCTGGCTGCTGTCTCTTCTGCTTTCTTTGCTCTGGCCACAGTGGTTTCTTCCCTGTTTCTCCAGTTCATTTCTTCCCCCGAGGCCATATTATTTCCTGCACCTGAAATGCCATTGTCCAGCACTTCGGCTAGTGCTTTCCATCCCATGACCCTCAACCGGGGTTATTTTCTTCACTGGGTTATTTTACCACTGCCTGACGTTATGATATTTGCTCATAATTCCCCAAAACTTTAGGTCCTCTGTAGGTAAGAATTTTATTTGCCTTTTTATTATTTTTAGTTGTTCAAAAAGTATTTGTTGCATGAGTGAACAAACTGTGCAGAAGTGTCTGAAAAGGGCCAGAGGGACAACCTGAAGGAGGGAAGACCACACGGGTCTTGTTGGTCTTTCTCTTTAAACTATGCTTTCAAGCAAGCATTTCTCACATTGTCTATATTGACTCAACTTTGGTCATCCAGAGAATATAAGCAATTCAATGGGACATAAGGCACAGTCTGCTTAGCTCCTTTTTATTACTATTTCAGCACAAATAAGCATGTTCAGTTCAGTCTAATGCTTTTTCTCAGATCTTCTGTCTTCACCACCTTCTGATCAGCTTTCAAGCCTTGGCGTCAGGCCCCCTCCACGCAGGCAGCCTTCCCAGGGTCCTTCCATTCTTCCTGATCTCTGCCTTCCTCCTACTTTGCATGCAGCAGTTGGGTATGTTGTTCATACATTGACTCATTCTTATTCATTCAGTGTTATCTATGTGACTAAAGTGCATGTCTGCGAGTATGAATGAGAGAGGGGGAGTTTGGTATAGATGAATTTTCTTTCCTCAGCAGATACCGTGTGTATCCTGCTGCACAAAGCCTCTCACAGGACGATGGCCGAGGAACCGCTCAACAAACACTTCTCAAGAGTACTGGGTTTTGAAGCCAGGAAGTCGCGAGGCCTTGCAGGAGGCTGAACATTCCCCAGGTTCCTTTCGCTGCAGCATGCCCTGGTGTTTGCTGGGCACCTCCTGCCTGCCAAGCACTTGCTGTCCGTTTTCACATTTATGTGCATCAGAACTGCTTTCGTTTTTATTGTAAGATTGAGGAGACTGAAACAAGTAGGTTAAGCAACCCGCCTCGCGCGACCGAGCCCGTCGTGGTAGGGCGTAGCTCCCAGGGCTCAAGCCCCTCCACTGTCCACACCACTCGCCGGGCGACGGGACAGGCAGAGAGTCCCTCCTGGACGCACATGCCAGGGCGTGCTTCTGGTTAGAGCGACTCCTGGTCGCGTGACCTACCCTGGGTGCGGCTCGGTCTCTCCGGTGTGACAGGGAGAGGACACCTTACAGGGTGTGGGCGGTGCGTCCCAGAGTACTCAGCACAGTACTTGGCACGCCGTGGGTCTGGAGGACGTGGCCTTGTGGTTAGGAGACCTGCTCCCTTCCTGGTCGCCGCGGCTTCGCTCTTGGGTGAGGTCGCTTCTCCGTGTGCTCCCTGCCAAGTAGGAAGCTGCACCTCAGAGCTGGAGGGGTGAGTGGGAGGCAGGGACGGAGAAAGAGCAGCGGCGCGCCCCGACCGGAGCTCGGATGGCTTCCTGTGAAGGCCTGAGACTAGGAAGAAGACGCTCGGGTTACCAAAGGACCTCTGCTTGTCATCCACGCCCACTGACCTAAGCATCTCTCATTCCTCAGGAATTATTCTGGGACCAGGAAACAGCACGCTGTTTATTGAAAGAGTCACAGAAGAGGACGAAGGCGTCTATCAGTGCAAAGCCTCCAACCAGAAGGGCACCGCGGAGAGCTCGGCCTACCTCACGGTGCAAGGTAAACAGCGGCCAGGAGCGCCACCAGAAGCCGCTCAGACGCCAATTTCCCTGTTTATTTAACTTCCCCCCGGTCTCCCGCCGCCTGGCCCAGCGTGTTCCTCTCCCTGACCTCCCTCTCCCCTCCGCCTGACCCTCCGGGAAGGCCGTCTGGTTCTGTCTGGCCAGGCGGCAGGTGGGGACACGGGCTGGTCATCCTCGGGAGCCCTGTGTCTGCACAGGGAAGTGACTTGTGGAACAAAGGAAGCCGCCTGTTGACAGCGTGGCCTCGGTGGTCCACACCTGTAAGAAATAAGTCCCGGAAGAAAGGAACGGGTGGGGGTGGGGCCGGGAAGCAGGAACCCACCCACTCGCATGTGCCCCTTCATTCCCCTTTCCTAATCCCCAGAAGCTAGGCATAGGCTGCTTTCCCCAGTGTTTTCCTAAGCTAATTTTTAACATGAATAGGCACAAAGAATTAACAGAAAGAAAGAACACATAATAAACAGACCACATTTAAGAAAAATACCTAAGTGCTTCCTCTTTCTAGGCCTCCAGCAGTTTGTTGAGCAACAAAACACAAACAGGCCTGCCCCATCCTGGCCACGGCCATGTGGCTTTCATTTGAAAAGTAAATTAGGGCTCAGTTTCAATTCTCCAGTGCTAAGAATCACCCAAAACATAAAATTTAAAGCATCATAAAATACCAGATTGGCGCCTCTTAGATCCAGCTGCTGAGGACACTTTGGGTTTGACAGAAAGAGGTGTTCCGTAGCCTGTTTCCAAATACCAGCGCCCCTCAGTGTCCTAAGCCGTGGGCCGGGAGTGGGCGGCGGGAGAGCCTGCCTTGCGTGTGCGCAGCTCTGCCCTCAGTCCTCGGCCCCATGAAAGGAAAACAGACAACAGAACAGAAACAGAATGTGCGAGCACTTCTGGGGAGGAATCAGGAAGAAAGAGACATACTCCAGCTCTTCAGCCGGAAACTTGCACTGCTTCAGGACAGGCCTTCCGAGTTTACCGTGCCTTTAGAACAAAATTGCCACCTCCATTTAAAAAAACAAATGATTTAGAGTCTCCAGAAGCTGGAACGACTGCAAATTGGACTTCCAGAAAAAAGTGAGAGGATAGGTTTTCTGAGTACTTTTGGCAGCGATCCTGTTTGTCTTGAGCAGATCCTTGTTTTAAAATATTTTCTCAGCTCTTCTGCTCACACATAGAGAAAACAGTTAGGTGTTCATCTCTCTTGCTACCTAGCTCCTTCGTCAGGTGGAACATGCTCCTTTGTCTTTTAACCACTTGCCAGAGCCACAGATTCAATAGGACAAACCAGAAAGCGGTTGTATGCGTACTGAACATACGCCGGTGTTTTTGTCATTGTTCCCTTTATAATACAGCATAACAACTATTTACTTGGCATTTACATTGGATTAGATATTGTAAGTCACCTAGAGTTTACTTGAAGTATACAAGAGGTCCCGCATAGAAAGATTCCGCACAAACACTACACTGTTTTATAAGAGACTTGGGCATCCTTGGGTCTTGGCATCCTCCATAGGTCCTGAAACCAGTCCCCTTCAGACACCGAAGGACAGCTGTGCTTCTTCCTGGTAACCTCATAGGAATCCCAAAAATAGAGTCACCCTCGGTCTGTGGATGAGAAAGTAGAGACACGGGGTGTTAAATGAGGTGCCCCAGTGGCGCGGACTTCATGTTGGTGAGGCCTCTGAACGATCCACCCGTCCTTCATTCCTCGCTTTACGAAGGAGGACGCCATCTGCAGGCTCTCAGGATAAAGCCCAACTCTCACACGCTCTCGGCTGTTTGTGTTTCTCTCACTTTGTGCTTCTTAATGCCTTTCCCCTGAGTTTTTCCCCTGACGGTGTGAAGAATACTGCATCCCTAACAATTTTTAGAAGTTTCTAGCAGCCTCTGGCCTTGCCTCTATCTGCGGCGGTGCCGGTGTTCCATTCTTCGTTGTCCCTTGCCAATGTCTCTCATCCTTTTGACCCCTCTCTGCCCCTTTACATCTTTTTCCTGACCCTGAGCAGCGTCCCTCTCAACTGCTTCTCCCCCAGACAATCCTACTCTTGGACACTTCTCAAGATCTGCTCTTGCTCTGGTGTCACTTACGGCTAAACTCCTGTCACAACTTTATTTTTTTTATCACAATGTTCCCAAAGTGCTTGAAATGTCCTTGGGAATCATTCTTACTTTTTTTTTTTCTTCAGTATTGAGATTGAACCAGGGCCTTTATACCGAACCATACCCACTACTTTTTTTTCCTATATGCCCTTGAGTTGCCCAGACTGGGCTCAAACTTTTGATCCTTCTGTCTCAGCCTCCTAGACTGCTGGAATTATAGATGTGTGTCATCATGCCTGGTTATTATTCATTTTTATATCCCAGAGTGCTCAATAAATGTTGGGTCACTCTATCTCAAAGCCTACCACTTCATTTCCAAAAAAGGAAATACATGCATCCATCAGTTTAGGACGATTGAGAGAAGCCACATTTAATTAATGTAATTACTGTTCACTCAATAATTTATTTATCTGCCCACAATGATGCAGATAAGGACATGTGAGCCATGATCCCTAACCTCAGTGTATTCTGAAGACAAGTTGAAAAAAGATAAAGGTATGAAGGAACCACATCAATAAACATTTTGAGCTCCTCAAAGGGATGAAGTAGAAACATGAGTTGATGTAAAACAGGCGACACAATGCTACTGAAGCTATCCAGAGAGACAAGAAGTTAGAGTGTGACCTGACCTGTGGGGGAGGTTTGTAGGATGGTGCACTGGTAAGGTGCCCAGGGCAGGAGAAGCGACAATAGCAAGTTGTGGGGTACCTGTGAGCTTTTCTCTAAGTGACAGCAAAGTCTGAGCGATTGTAATGAGCTTCTACTGGCGCTATCACTGCGTGTTCTGAAGAGCGGGTACTTCAGACTCACGGCCTCTTCTCCTTTGTGTGGCATTAATCTGGCCTTCTCCCTTGTTTTCTTTTTGTAAATTTCCTCCTACACTCAAAGTAATACCATATCCAAACTCTCTGCTGGAAAATTATGGTGAGCTGAGAAAATAGATCATCTTATTTGCAATCATGAAAGGACTTATGAAATCCCATGCCCGTTTATAAAAGAAGCATAAATGAAAGGAGCCATTATGTGAATAGGATAATTAATAATGTGGAAAGATGAGACTCTATAGCCTAAAACAAAGATGCTTTGGGGACAGTGTAACTGTTTTCTTCAAACATTTAAAGAGCTTTCTGACAGAAAGGTTCGACTCACTGTTTGACACATCAGAAAATATAACAAGAATCAAGGAAGGGAGATAGTAGTAAAGTCTTCAAGATACAGGTTTCAGCCCCATGTGAGGATATAATTTGGAATAGGAGGAATTTCTGCAAGTTGATACTATGTGAATCGTAGGAAAACTTGCATGTGTATGTTAAGTATAGCATCTTAGATTATTTTGAGTTTATTGAAAAAACTTGATCCTGGGATACTGTTCACAAACTACTGAATGCAGTTATCTGCTCAGTAATTGTATGATGAAATTGGATTCCTGCTCTAGAGCATAAATCATTATTTGTATTCCCCTGGTGGCTGTGAAACATTCCGGAACTTTAGACCTGAGCTCCTATTAGATGCATATGGATTCTTCACACTGACCTAACTTGTCAAATTGGGTTTGGGAAATGAAACCAGGCATGCGCATTGTGTCTGTGGCTATGTTTAACAGATGTAAAGAGGTTCAGGAATTAGTCAGGAAGGAAACTGTCTGCTCTTTTTATTTCCTTTGAAAAAGGATTCTTATACTCATAGATAAAACAATGTGTTATTTTTGTATGTGAAAAGGATGAATGGACTGTGGAGTCAAAGTTGCTTCTTTAAATAATCACAGGTCTTGTTTGGTTTGGACAGAGCCTGACCACACGTAGCTCTCTCAAAGGGGAAGTTCCAATATCAAGACCAACAACAAAACTGTTAGCAACCAAACTCATTTCTGGAATTAGTCTGCAAACATACCACCCTGGTTCAATCACGCCTGAAATTATCATAAGCACCAGGAACCTACAGGACTCAGAATTTGAAAATGAAACTCTTACAATAAAACTGTGGCACTTTTTCACCCAAGGACAAGATGGGCTATTTTCATACTGTTGAATTTTTCTATTATTATTATTGTAAATTATATATATATATATATATATATATATATATATATATGAATTTTCTCATAACAGATGTTGACCTCAACAACATGATTCAGAAGAAAAAAATGTGAACAACATTTTTGAAAGATGATGATGGGCTGAACTTGCTAGCACAGGCCTATAATCCCAGCACCTCTGGGAGGCTGATGCAGGAGGATCGGAAGTTTAGCCCAGACTTGGCAGTTTAGCAACTTAACAAGACCCTGTTTCAAAATAAAAATATTTTTTAAGTGGGGGGATGTGTGCTGAGGACATAGCTCAGTGTGAACCTGAGTTCCATCCTTAGAGTTTAAATAAATAAATATGATTGAAGCTTTTAAAAAAGACAGAAGACAAAAAATTTTCCTCTGGGCCCTTTAGTCTGAATGCCTGATACGTCATTATAGGTATAGTTTGTAAATTTTGTTTCCTGATATTTGCCCATTAGGGACTGGAGTCACAGCTCAGCAGTTAGAGTGCTTGCCAAGTATGCACAAGATCCCAGGTTCAGTTCCTCAGCACCACATAAAAATTAACCAGGTGTGGTCTTGCATACCTATAATCTCAGCACTATGGAGGGTAAGGCAGGAGGACTGTCTTGAGTTTGAGGCCAGCCTGGTCTACATAGAGAGTTCAGGGCCAGCCTGTACTATAGAATGAGACCCTGCCTGTTTGAGAAAGGGCTCACACAGTAAGAAGTATATACTATATTCTCCAATAAAATTTCAAGAGTCAAGAACAGAAAAAGTTCAAAACAAAACTTCTTCCATGTTCTACAGTTTTATTGCTTGGCCAGCTTCCAGTTTTCATTTCTTTTCTGACCATTTCTAGTCTCTACGTTCAGGTTTCTCTTTCCGAATCCTTTGCCCAGGTTCACTCCCATAGCTAACTTGGCACTAAAGAAGGACAGGGAAAACTATTTGACACGACCATGCTGGGGACTGATGTCACTTCTGCCATGGGTGTTGCCAAATTCAAAGAGTTTCCCAACAAGACAACAGTGCATGAAATAGATGAACTGGTTGTTCACTAATTCTACACAGGAAGGCCAGAGCTACAGCTTTGCAAGGTGTAACCAAAAAAATACTGTGAGTGTTTAAATATTTTAAAATGTATTACAGTGAGGGGATGCATTGCCATTAATCCCTCTCAAAATACTTCATGTCACTTCAAACACACTGATCCTACTGATCTTGCCACTTTCTGAAGCAGTTCTGGACATCCTCTCTGGTGTGCTGGCTGAGCTCTCACGGCTGCCTCAATGACCTAAATCAACTGAAGTTTACCTTGCATAGTTATTTTGACTTTGGGAAAGAGCCAGAAATGACATGGTGTCAGAATGTGGTGGGAAGAGACGCACCATTGTTTCTAATGAGCCTTCCTTTCCATTGGATGACACCCTGTGGAGGCCTTTGCTGAATATTTGATTAGCATTTCAGCAGAATTCAGTGTAGTTTTTGTCATACCTCATAAATATACCCACAAATGTAGACTTCCAGAAGTGCCTCAGAAAGTAGCAAGAAAGTGGGGCTAAAGATATTTGAAACAAGAGGGGGTGTCTTGAGGGGGATTAATGGTAATGTGCCTTTTCATGGTAATACATTTGAACACTTACCGTACATTTTGATCATGCCTCATGCCTGCCTTTTACTCCATCTCTAAACAATGACCTAAATCCAGACTTGGCCAAGCATTCAAAAAGTGGTGATGGAATTAAATTACAGTGACTGGAGGTCTTTGTAAATAGGTCTAGAGGTAAAACATTATAGTTCAAACTGAAAAAAATAATCCATCTTAATTCCTTCTGTGGAAACTAAACTGGGAAGAAACTGCATGAGGCTATTACAGAAGCAGTTGTCGGGCTGATGGCTTCATCTGCTCATCATCAGACTGTTCTAACAGTTATTTTTTTTTCCAAAACAGAGGTAGAGCTAGAGCTACCTAATGAGACAGAGCACAGAGGCCACATCACATACTATAAAATTCCAATTTTATTTTTTACTAAGCAGTGTTGAGTATTGTTAATATTTAATAGGTCCTTCCTGCCCAATACATGTTCATCTTGTGGATGTTTTATAACGAGTTGATTCCTTAAATGAGTACTTAGAAACACAGTCAGTCCCACTGAACGAAGTTTGGCTTGAGTAAAGACTGAGGAATTAGACTTGGGGTTCCGCTTACAGACCCCTGGAATGCAGTGGGAAAGTTCCCACAATCAGGGGCCTCTTGTAGCACATCCCATCCAGGTTCTGCAGAGGTTCTACGCAGACATGTCTCAAGATGCTAGCAGCATCTATGACAGCCGGAGGCCGCTGTGCCCTGCCTGGAGCAGGCCCTCCAAGTTCTACAAAACTTCCTTTAGGACAAGCAAGAATGCGTGTGTGGATGCACACCTGCACACACACGTGCAATGGAGCAGGAGTCAACCTTGCGCTGTCGGAGAAGAAATCCACACTCATCTGAGCTTGGGCTTGGCAATATTCCCCCACGTGAGGAGGGTCGTAAGAGAAGACTTCTTTAAGGAAGTTGATCTCAAGCCCGTGAGGCTCACGGAAGCTTAACTGCAAGCCAACAAGGCAGCAAATGAATCCAGACTCGTTGAGTCACTTCACGACTCTTTTCTGGCTGCCTCCACGCGCGGGCACTCTCCTAAGCGCTGAGGGTACAGCTGTGAGCAGCAGTTCCGTTTGAATACCAGACTGTGAGCTCCAGTTGTGGCTTTCGCCTTCCCTCTGTAGGCATTCAAGCCCCTGGAGGGAATCTTGGAACTCGAAGCTGCTCTGTGTTTATGGAACCACGACGCTGGGACAGGGCTCTGACCACGCCCTCCTCGAAAGCCTCACGGAAGTGGAGAGACAAACGAAGCAAGCTCATCTAACTTTCCACTTAGGCTGAGGAGAGGAATGAAGTGAACACGACGGTTAAGCCGCTGCTGGAGAAGCAGCAGAACCCAAAGCACCGAGAGGCAGAGGGCGGGGGGTTGAAGAAGTAATAAAATTCTGACGTGAGCGGAGCAGGCAGGGGTGAAACTGAAGAAGCACAACCTGAAGATCTGCGGTTCTAGAGACGGAACCTAGGGCGCCACGCATGCGCAGCACCCACTGTCCCCGGCGCCCCCAGCCCGGCTTCCGGTGTTCATCTTGAGCGTGAGGGAAGCAAAGGCTGGAACTACGGTGGAGGGTAAGGTTGAATTTAGGACCCTTCACAGGTGGGGCAGCCGCCCCGAGGTAGGGCACCGCAGCCACCCCAGGGAGAACGGAGGCCTTGCTTTAGGCAGGGAGAGCAGGTTAGAAGAGGTGGCCATCCCTGTAAGCTGTGGAAGGAGAAGGGGCAGGACTCTGGGACGGAACAGATGGACAGAAAACGTCAGTTTCCTTCCCAAAATTGTGGCAGGGAATGCAGGCTGCGGGGAGCGAGTAAGAAGCAGCTGAAGAGCCGAAACGACAGATATGAGCGGAGGAAGCAGCGCGCCCTGGGACCCCAGAGGGCTAAGCCCCCCAGTCAGATTCCCTAGGTGAAAATCACAGTACCTCCGCTTGCAGTTGCTTGACTGCGGGGAGAGGCTGGCTTTCTCCGAGTCTCAGGGTTAGCGTGAGTTTTGGTGGGAATACATGCCGATTCCGAATAGAGCCCCTAGAAAAGCAAGCGCGCCGTAAGGATTAGTGTTTTATTTACAGGTTTGCAGCGTGTGTATTTGCTATGACTCGGCGCAGGCAGCCCAGTAGCCCCGGCGGTCTGCAGGCATCCTGCCACCTGACAGGCGCTCTGACCTCTGCGCTCTCCTCCTGTCCCACACGTCGTGTCCACTGCCGTCAGCACGCTGTTATTTTTCGGGCCAGAGTCTTTTCTCATACAGTTCCCACTGCCTACAGTGCCCTCTCTTGCCTTCATCTCTGCCAATCAAAGTCCATTTGAGTGCCTCCTCTTCCAGAAAACACAAGATTCCGCAATCTCTGAAGGTCTTGAAGTTTAATTTGTTTTTATATCACTTATATCTCTTACTTAGGGCAAAACAGACTTTTTACAAGTGGCAGCTGTCCTTGACACAGCTTCCTCTCTCCTCCAGTGCCTACCCGTGCCTGTGGCAGGACCCAATACATCTTCGTAGAAGGGAAACAGGAGCCCAGAGGATCACATATTTATGAAATTGAGATATTACTGCCACCTCCTTGGTAGGGTGGCTGTGAGTGCTTGGCACATAGTAAGTGCTGAGTACACGGTATCATCGTGCATAGCATCATTTTCTAAGAGGAGAAGGGTTCAGTCGTTCTTAGCCTGTCTTACGATAAACCTGTCTTATTTAATAAAGTTAAAGGTAATCGTAGGAAATCATCCACTGGAATGGAGAAGCAGGAGAGCGCTGCTCTGCCCTGCAGAGGAGGTTCTATCCAAGGAGTTTCCTCTCTGGAAGCGTCATTTGAGTACTTTGGGTTCTTTGTGGAGAGGGGAACTTAGAGGAATAGTGCTCAGCTTTTGATCCCTGTGATCCTGAGAAGCGAGATGCCTGGGAAGGGTCCAGGCCCAGTACTTACCTCTGCTCCTCTCGGCCAGGGCAGGCTGGCTGCTGGCGCGGTTAGAACGGGGCCCAGATGCAGGCGGGACCGTGGGTGGTTTGATGTGGCCTTTTCAAAAGGCACAAGCAGACAATTGTGACGGTCCTTGAGTTTTATTTTTATTTTTTTCAAATCTGCTTTGAAGAATTTTGTGAGTCCCAAAGGAGCTCTTTTATATTATTTTCCCCCCTTTTCTTTAGAATTTCCTCTAAAACCCATTAGGGAGATTTAACATATTCCAGATTTAGCAGTTTAATGGGCTTTTGTTTCTGCCTTGATTTTCCCCCATTTTTAATTTCTTCACTGTTTTTTTAATTATCTGTCTCTGGAGTTACAAAGTTTGCGACCTCAATGGCAGGATTCCTGCAAAGTCTTGTGCATGTGAGTTCTGTATGGTGAAATTGTGCACCCTGTGTGACTCAGAAGGGGAGCCTCTGTTTCACAGACTTATTTCACGCTAGAAAGCATGAACTCCAATTCATGAAATTGAGCCACGTAGGGCCTGAGCCTCCTTCCTGAGCCGCAGGGTCCCTCTGCTTGAATGGGTCTTGTCAGCAGTTCCTGGTGCTTTTCTCTCTCCAGGAACCTCAGACAAGTCTAACCTGGAGCTGATCACCCTCACGTGTACCTGTGTGGCTGCGACTCTCTTCTGGCTCCTGTTAACTCTCTTTATACGAAAACTGAAAAGGGTAAGACTTCAAATGGCGTTCTGCGCTCCTCCTTACGTATATTCGAAACTGCCCGATCTGCTGTCTGCGCCAGCACTAAACAAAAAGGCACCCTCTCCTTCCTTCTCAGTCTTCTGTCTGACCTGAATAATAGGAAAAGCAAGATCATTAAATTGTCTCTGAGCCACAAAATGCAGTGCTTAAAAGAGGCACTAGAACAATGAACAGATGACTCTTTCTCAGGAACAGAGAAATTTTGGTTTTATGATCTAAAGCATATATAATAGAGTCTTTTTTTGGAGGGGGTAGGGGTAGTGGGAATCAACCCAGGGCCCTGCACATGCTAAACATGCACCCACCCCCTGAGCTGTACCCCTAGCCTTGTAGTAGAGCCTAAACTGAACTTAGTGTGTGTTCTGGGAAGCCTCCATTGTCTTAACTTGTTCTCTGCTAAGCAATAAAGGGAATGTGAATAAAGAACCAGGTCAGCCTGGCTCTCCTAACAGGACAGACATATGAATGAGGACATGACCGAGTAGTCCCGGTATTCCCTACCGAGCTCCACCGTAACAGGAGGTGTGAGGCCCAGGCTGGAAATCGGGACATCAGAGTCTACAAGGTGGCTTTTCCACAATTCCACACAGAGGCTCATACTCATGCCTCAGGCACTTACGGGGCAGAGTGCCAAGTCCTGTGCCAGCAACCCTGGTGACAGCGGAGGCACAGTTCCAAGTATGCAGTCTGGGAGCACACTAGCTTGGTCAGCAACACAGTCAAACATTAAATGCAGCTGTACACTAGCTGCAAGAGTTCTCTGAGCAAAAGATGAGGGAGAGGATGGTCAGGCGAAGAAGGGAAGAAAGGGCATTAAAGGCAGAGGACACAGGACATCTGAGGCTGGGGCAGGGTGGCAGGAAACACGGAAAATGAGAACTGAAGGCCAGTAGGGCAGCCATGGTGAGAGAAAGGCCAGCAGCTCCAGGGAGGCGCCCCAACCAGAGCTCCCCGGCTGTGAAGTCTGGCCAAGAGGGGCCTTAGAGACCATGACAGAGAGCAAAGCCTAGTAGGCTCTGAGAGCCATGCCAAGCCCTGCAGAGGGGGCAGATGATAAGGAAAGGGCAGAAACCTGCCTAGGAAGCTTATTTTAGCTGCTGTGAGAGTGGATCACAGATGGCAGGAGTGACCAGAGACAGGCCATGGGAGGAAGAGGACTTGTGGCAAGCAAGCAAGAAGTGACACACTGACTGAACGAGTGGAGTTGAAAGATGTTTAGGTCATCAAGAAAACAGGACTTGAGAAGGATCAGGAGGCCACTGCCATTTATAAAAATTCTCTCTTATTAATAATGTGCCGGAGGCAACCCCAGTAGGAGCGCTTTTCTCGATAGTGGAACTTCCGCCTCTCTGTCCTTTATTTCTGAGTAAAGATCCTTTCTACACCCTGAAAAAATAATAAAACTGTGCCAGGACTTGTAGGAAGCCTTTTATGTAGTATCTCAGCTAATCTTTCCCAGTGTGAAAAGAGGTAAGTATATTATTATTATTCCTATCTTCAAGAAGGGGAAACTGAGGCTCAAAGAAGTAGAATAAGTACTGGTTTGAGATACTGCAGTTGGAGCTCAGTTTAGAACACAGGTAGTCTGACCTCAGACTTGACATTCAGACCCAGCATGTGACAGCACTGTTGTGAGAGGCAAGGCCAGCAGCCAGCCTGTGTGGAACACATGTGACATCAGGCTTTGCCGACTGGAGTGGTTGGTTTTGAGACATGACAAGGCTACTACTTGAGAAGGAAACAAAATCCACAACGGTTCTGAAAGAGGAAGTACTACAACACGGGGTGGGGGTGAGGGGACAAATTTAACAAAAGACAAATTTGCTGGATACGTAAGGGCAGTACAAAGAAAGCTACAGGGGTTCTAAGGAGGAGAAGAGAGAAAACCCTGCAGAGAAAACGATGCTTGAAGAGCTCCAGGATTTGAAGGTTGTAGCAGGAAGGAAGAAGCAGCCAGCTCTTTTCCTTGCTGCCTCAGATTGGGGAAGCAATCTGCTTGCTCAGCGAGTGGGAGCAAGGTAGAAACGGACTGGAAAGGTAAGCTGAAACCAAACTGAAAAAGTCCCTCCTAGTTCTAAAATTCTGTGAAGTGTTGATGGGAATAAGAGGTTATTATCTCAACAAAAGAATCACTTTCTGGGCACAGTGGTGCACGCCCGCAATCCCAGCACCCAGGGAGCTGAGGCAAGAGGATGTCAAGTTTGAGGCCAGCCTGGGCTATGTCGACCCTGTCTCAATAAAACTATCAAACAAACACAACCCCGGCATGCCTGTGAAATTTGGTGATGGGAGGCAAAGAGGAACAGGCACCAAAGGATATTCCTGCGTGAGGGGCAGAACACTTGCCTAGTCTGCACAGGATCTTGGGTCGTATTCCAAGCACCATAGAAAGAAGGGGAGAGGTGAGGAAAGGAGAGGAATTAGACAGGAGAAAGAGAGAGAGAGAGAGAGAGAGAGAGAGAGAGAGAGAATAAATAAATTATGTGTTTTCTCTAATTGCAGCATAAATCACTCATTCAGATCATATTCTATCTTTTGAACCCTTCCTTTCATATGCCAGTGTTATAGATAATATTCATTGTTACTTATAACAAATCAGATTCTGTCCTAGTAGCTTTGCATGGTTTATTTCATGTGATTTTCACAACAACCCTATGACTATTATCACTATTGTACAAATAAGGAAACTGGGCCTAGAGAGGTTGAACACCTTGCCCAAGGTTATATGGCTGGTGGGATGTTGAGCTGTGACTCAGACCCAGGCTTCAGCCTCCATGCCAAGCCCCTAGTAGATGATCAATGTTAATGCCAATTCAAAGAACAAACATTTGTCAACTATGTTCTCCTGTTGCATTCTCCTCAAAGCCCTTGCTTACGGTCTGTGTGATGTTTCCTCTCATCATCTTATTAAGATAAGTCATAAAGTTCCATCGGTGCCACACGGGGAGGCTGTTTCCCGTGGCCCATTCCTCTGCTTCTGCCAACCTTACGGTTTACTGCCAACCTCACTATACAGCCTTGCTAAGCTTCAGCTGTCCTATGCTCATGGCTTTGGCTATATTGGACGCTGAAACGATTAGTCACAAAACTTACTTCCAAAGCTTGTTCATCAACATCCAACACCTTGCACAGGAATTAATACTCTTCTATAAGCTCACAGACGGGTGGATCCTTACAAGCTAACACTCTTGGAAATTGTAGCTAGTGACAAACGCCCTCTATGTCTTTGATTTCCACCTTGCATGAAGGCCAGCTCTGAGCTGTTTGTCACATATTTTAGTGATAATTTTTGCAAAAAGGAGAAGATTGCAAGTGATGGATAAGGTGAGCTATGATAGCCTGGACAGGGTGAGCAAGCGCAGAAGAATGCGGTGGGTGTGACACAGTGCATATGGACAGGCTGTATTCCCCACTCCAGCCCTGATCCTGGCTGGGAAAAAGCCCTAAAAAGAAGGCAACCCCAAAACCTCGTTTAAATGGAGTTGGCATAACTTCCTTGCAAAAGTCAGATAGGCTTGCTTCCTTTCCATCCTGCCTGAGAGCCTGCCACAGAAATGCAGTTGTGGACTCTAGAAATTTGCCCATTAGCAGGAAACATTGACTTGAATCTGGCATTTACTGTAAATCTGTAATGTGATCTGACACAGAAGGTGCAGCTAGGGCATAATTTGTATTACCAAGAAACCAAGCACTTCAAGGTAGATATCTGCCTTACTCACTTGACATTCTACCAGTGGCCACATGAACTCACAATGTGATTGTGTATAAGTCTTATATGTACTCCTTAGCTTTGAAATAATCCAATTCTCCTTTTTACTGAGATAAATAGCTAGGTGGACATGTTGGCATATACCTGCAAGCCCAGCATCTTGGGTGTGAAGAACAAGGCAAAAAGCAAAAGAATTACAAGCCTAAGTCCCTCTTGGCAACTTGGTGAGACTTTGTCTCAAAATTAAAAAATAAAAATAAAAGGGCTGAGGGTGTAATTCAGTGCAAAGGCCCTGGGTTCAACCCCCAAGACTGTAATACTGCAAAACTAAACAAAACAAAACAAAACAAAATGTGCCTTGTTACCTCTGGCCTTTCTTGGAAATGTAGAAAATCTACAGTGTGCTTCATTGTCATTGCTGGACCATTAGTAATATAAATTCTGATTTACAGAGAATGGTCATGGAAAGCTATTTGTAATCATCATTTAGAATGCTTTCATAAAAATGCTTTGCATATTTTAGAAAAACTAAAACACAAGTGTGACATATAAGGTCACTGGAGAATCTAAGTGTTTTATCCAGGATAGAATGGCCAAGCTAGTCCCGCAGAAGTGTCTGTAAGAATAAGAAGCTGCCTTGTGGGAACTGCACGCTCAAGGTGTGGAGGGCGCTCTACTCACCACCATGTGACCCAGGGTGGCGGCAGATGGTGGTGAGCATTCTTTTAAATAGAATATCTGGAGTATTAAAAGTCACTTTTTCTTAATTCTCAGTCTTCTTCAGAAATAAAGACTGACTACCTTTCAATTATAATGGACCCCGATGAAGTTCCCCTGGATGAGCAGTGTGACCGGCTCCCCTATGACGCCAGCAAGTGGGAGTTTGCGCGGGAGAGACTCAAACTGGGTAATGTACTTGTTCCACAGACTCATAGACCTATCTGAACCTACATGCAAAACAAGGTGCTTTAGAGATGCTGAAGGAAACTGACGGGTGATGCTACCCATCAGCTGCCCACAAGGTAGCCAGGGAAATGGGCACTGAGGTAAAGAATTTTAATGGAACCCGAGAAAACAGGACGAGGTGATGCCCACTCAACAGTTATCAACCACAGTTTCTGAGCAGCAGCTGCTGGTGTAAGCCTTGGGGATAGCACGGTGACTGGGAGCACAGTGAAGAGGGAGAGTCCTTCCCTTGGGAGGCTTGCTAGCGTAGGCACCCTTAGTCATGAATCTGCTGTGTAGGAGACATGTGTCACCAGAACATGAACCTGGAAGGGAGGCACGGTGAAATCAAGCATTTGCTGAAAAGCTGGTACTCTTTAAAGTTGGGAACATAAAGCCCAGCTACACAAATCCACAATCATGTCCTCTTAGCTTCCAGGGGTGTTGCAAATGTCCAGAATGAACAGTCGTCCCCCCCACAACTTTCTGCGGTCCCCCAGCCCCAGGGTCACGATGCTTCGCAACCGTGGTGCTACCGAGCGGTGTGCCGCCATCACTCCTACCCAGAATGTTTGCGTTGTGGCTTCTGAAAGTTTTCCACTCACTCCTGTGTGTACCCGAGTCATTAGTGGTTGGAACTAGGAAATCAGATTGTGGGTCCAGTGCTCCTAAAGCTTGTCACTCTTAGTGTGAAGAGCCTGCTGTTCCCAGGCTAAGGGCATGAGCCCTTTCCCCCCCGAGCTGGGTGAGGAAACAACAGAGGAAAAAATGGCTACCTCACGTTCCTCTCGGTTCTCGAAAGGATTCTGCTTACACTGAGAAAGGACAGTGCTAGGAGCAGGTTCTGCTGTTTGACTTAGGGGAAAAGCTTGGAAATCAAGTTAAAGCTGGAGAGACAGGAGAAAGCAAGCAATGGTTGCTGAGAGGAGGAAAATGAACTACATTAGGAGAAGCGAAGGGCGGGTGGCATGCTGGGTAAGTTCCTTCTGCAAGTCTAAATCACACAGCAGCTAGCCCAACCCCTCACTGACCTCGTGGGGAAACATGGCATCATTTTCCCATGCTCATGAGGCATGCTGTGGCCACGCTGTTTGCCACAGTTATTAGTCACCATCCAACCTACTTTGCCCTGGACAGGACACATGAGCTTCATTCTCATCCCTTCATTCCTCCCCAGTCGTCACTGTGATCCGTAGCACATTGAGAGAGAGTGCTAATCCTTCTACCAGAATTCCCTGGGGCCCAGTGGCTTTAAAAAAAATCCTATTTCAGGACATCCTCATGTTAAAGATGTGTCTTATCATCTTCTTCCTTTCTGGAGTCACCACATGATATGATGTGTGGCCAGTGTCCCTTTGAGTTGTCTTTGATGAGTAAGAGAAAGTGAGTCAAACCTGCTAACTTGGTCTTTTGATGTGTGGTATGGCCTCAAGACCTGGAGGAATGTTCCTCTGGTTAACTTGGAAGCAAGTAGGCAAAGACGGCTTGGTTTTGTAAGCCAAATAAATGACAGAAAATGATCCGAAGTAATGCTGGGTCAGTGAAAGTAACCAAGATTCTGTCAGATCAATGGTGAAGAAAAGCTGGTCTGAGGGGCAGAGTTACACTGGAATTAGAAATGTGAAGAAATACACAGAGCAAGGGGTGATTTGGGCTGCATCTACTCTGTCAGTTACTATTAGTAGCCCTGAGGCAGAAAGTCAAAATTTATAGTGCCTGGTGGAAGAATACCGATGAAGCTTGGGTCAAGGTCCTGCCACCACCAAAATTCCTGAAATCCAAAAACCAAAGAAATAGCCCCCACTGCCTTTTCATGATTCCTCAGTACCCTGGGAGAGACTATGGCTCCTATAAATTCATGGTGGAAATTAGAATAATGCCTACCACTGCATCTTTCTGTTGGAAAAAATTCAAAGTCTGAATTGCCTAATTTGGGAAAATACTCAGGGACTCTGGAATTTGGCAAGTGTGATGGCCTGGGCTAGTGCTGCTTTTGGTACAGACAGCTCTTCCTGAATGCCAGAGAGGGGCCCATCTCATGCCGCCTTGCACGCTCCCAAGTCACTAGGAGTCCTGGCTAGTCTAGGATGTTCTTGGAAGATATTCTGGTCTCCTTGCATAGTATGACAATGACCTAACACATTTCTGAGCCAGTTAGTAGCATTCCAGGCAATACAAAGAGAAGTTCAAGAGAAAAAGAGAACAGAGTGAGG
This sequence comes from Ctenodactylus gundi, assembly GCA_004027205.1. NCBI lineage: Eukaryota > Metazoa > Chordata > Mammalia > Rodentia > Ctenodactylidae > Ctenodactylus > Ctenodactylus gundi. The sequence goes on from PVKB01000132.1 coordinate 566,814, forward strand.
TCAAGTTCAGTGCATCTGGGCTCCCTGAAACTGGAACACCAGTCTACAGAAGTGCTACACCAGATGATTAAAGGCCCCTTAATAGCTTCATGCTGTTTTATGAGGCAGCAATCAGCTTCCAAGGATATAAAGGAAAGACTGAGAGAAGCCAAGTGAGAACAGTGAATCCACACTGATAGACGCAGAGCCCCCAACACTTGTTAAAACAAAGCATTGGGGCGACTGAGAAGGGAATGTGGGGGCAGAAGTTGAGGAGAAAGAAAGATTTTCTTGTGCTCAGAACAAGCAAGAGGAACGTGTCGAAAGATGATCCTGATATTTCTTAGGACACTTTTCATATAAGACAGTGGAAGCCACCGCAGGAGAATCATGCTTCCTTTACCCTATTAAAGCAAGGAATTAACAGCCAACCAAAGTGCCCCAAGTTTCACCAATCTGGAGAAGGTATCTGCCAGAGTGCTTCCCCCATGTGTTTTCTCTGTGCCTCATTTTCAGGCATCATTGGGTGTTTTTAAAATTTTAACTTAAGAGTTCCCACTCGAGTCCATTTTTTGGGCAGTTTGACCAAAAAAGAAAAAAAAAGGAATTGGGGGGACGGGTGCTTAGCAGTCACCACAGGTGCACATCTGTCTCATCAGAGGAGAACTATGTCACCAGCGCTCCCCTTCTACGGCAGAGCATTGTGCCTGTGAGACAGATACGAAAGGCAGCCACGTGGAGGGTCTTGACTACCCACATCCCGACAGACCCCTGCAGGTGGGGGGCAGTGGAAGCACTAAGCACAGGTAAAGAGAAAAGCGAATACACCTTTGTCACTGAGTGCTTGTTCAGGAGACTATGAAAGGACCTGTGAGGAGATAGCAGCAGCGCTTCGTTACAAACCTTGTAAGAAACATAAGAAGATCTGTATCTGTAGCTCCCTATCTATCCGGCCATCTGTCTGTCTGTCTCTCTCTCTCTGTCTATCTCTCCTTTGGAGGGAAGGACAGGAGTGTGAGAAAGAAAGGTTAATTACATGAAGGCCTTTGTCAGGTCAGTCTGACAAAGAGAAGCTGGTTGGGAAAGAAGAGCTCATGTTAAACTAGCATCCTAATCGTCAGGATTTATTTTGATTAGTAGTATTTTTGCTGTTGTTTATATTTCTCCCCAGAAGTGCCCAAAAAAGAATGGCTTCCTCAGCTCACCCTTCTTCAGCACACTGTGCTGGAGGCGTACTGTTTCTCTAGGTGCTATGTAGCTATTTCCTGATGATGCAAGAAGTTTCCCGGTACAGAAGGGAGTGGAGGGGTCCCCTCCCCAAAGGACATCCCTCTCTTGGGCTCATCCTACAGACCGACAAGCCCCTCTAATTACTTACCACTCTAGGGTCCTCTCAACTGCAGGCCCAGGGTAAGATATGAATACAGTTCCAACAATATGCTTACCCCTCTAAGTCAACTTGGCCCAAGAGTCCCAGAGCACAATTCCTATGGAACTTAAAACGAAAAACAAAGTGAAACAGGAGGGTCAGGTAGTGGGGGAAGGAGGGGAGAGGAGGGGAGGGGAAGGGACAAAAGGAGAGTGGGAAAGCCCTTGTCGCTTTGACAAGATACATATGTGCATAATAGGCTCAACTCCATTGTAAACCTTAAATTTTGCACGTATACATATCAATAAAATGGGGAAAAATCTGGACAGAAGTGCATTAAAAGCCATTGTATCTTAAGATGAGAACCACGAAAGAACTTTTATTTCATCATTGCATGTGACAACCCCTGGCAAACAAACTGCTATCAGTAGTTGACTGGTATGTGTGCTGAGCCAAGAGGATTTATAATAATCCAATAATAATTGCCAGGAACTGTTCTGCCTGGTAAGGAAGTCTGAGAAATGACTTAACATTTCTCATCTCTTTCTTTTTCTTTTCTTCTTTTTCTTTCTTTCTTTCTTTCTTTCTTTCTTTCTTTCTTTCTTTCTTTCTTCTTTCTTTTTTTTTGAGACAGGGTCTTGCTTTATATCCCAGGCTGGTCCTAAACTCAGTCTGTAGCCCAGGCTGCCCTTGGACTCACAGCAATCTTCCTGCCTCAGCCTCCTGAGTGCTGGCATTACAGGCGTGCCTCACCATGCCTGGTTTATGTGGTGCTGGAGAATGTAACTCAGAGCTTTGTGCTTGCTAGTCAAGCACTCTGCTGTGCCATTCCTCTAGTCCCAACATTGATTTCTTAAGTTATGAAACATTATCTAACCTATGGCAATGTGGGTTTAATCTAAAATATCCACCATTCTTTATCCCTGCTTGCTGAAGATAGGCCTGACAAAAAGACCTTAAATGGCAAGAAATGGCTTAAATCAAATGTAGGGATGGTTTCTTGGTGATAATGCTCCCGAACAATGGAGAGGCCATCCACGCTCCCCTCTGGAAGGACTCGGTGAAGAGGAAACTGAATGTCTTCTGGGGACCTACCCTAGTTCTGAAGGATGTAGGGCCTCAGAGGTGGAGGAAAGAGGAAGAGACCCCAGAAGAGTGTCTCGTATTATGTCTCCTTCGGGGTTAGTTCATCAGAGATTCTATTCAAAGCTACATGCCTCACACGACACATAGGAAAAGGCATTTCCTTCCTGAAGAAGAGTTAAACTCAGCCCTGCTGGCTTGGCAAACAAATTGATGTCTTCTTTTCATTGCAGGCAAATCGCTGGGAAGAGGGGCTTTTGGGAAGGTGGTTCAAGCCTCGGCATTTGGCATTAAGAAGTCCCCCACATGCCGGACAGTGGCTGTGAAGATGCTGAAAGGTCTGTGTGCTGTGCTTTGGCTCTCAGCGCGCCGGTCATCTTGGTGCTCTCCCTGAGTGTTGGGGCAACTTGAATATGGCATAGGGACAAGCCCACGCTGTTTCTGCTCTGGCCATGTGATTTGTTTTCACTTGAAAGTCTCACTACTCCAAGACTTTTAGATTAAACACACACTAGCTCCAAATAAACCTTTATAACGGAACAATCCGTTATGGGAAAATGACCTCTGCCAACATAGGGTCTTTCTCATCTCATACCTCAGACAAAACTACTAGGGACTTATGCCCATTGTAACCATGAGTTCAAAACGCTAGCAGGACCCACTATGACAGTTCAAGAGAACTATAGCTGCATGTCTTAAGGCCTAACTTGGGCTTGCCCACAATATAAAGTAAAGCTGGAAATCTGGAACAACTTACTTGGTCAGAATTCTAAATGGTTTTATACTGTCATGCATAACTATAAAACATTTCCTCTTTAGAAATTAAATAATTTACTTGTATTTTTCTAATATTGAAAGACACAATGACTGCAAAGCATTGAAAGGCCAAATCACACTTTGATTCAACTACACCTTAAGGCAGTCCGAAAATGAAGCTCAGTAAAAAGTATGCAGAACAAGTCCTCGAAGAATCATCGTCTATCCTTTGAAGTGTAGAAATACAGCCCAGTGCGGTGGCACACACCTGTAATCCCAGCACTCTGGGAGGCCAAGGCAGGAGGTTTGCAGGTTTGAGCCCAGTCAAACAATTTACTGACTTGGAGAGATCCTGAAACTAGTTTTCCAGAGTCTCTAAGGAGTTGCCAGGGGAGTGTGGGAGGGATCGATTGCGAAGGCCAGACAGCTGTGCATTCAGCCAATCGGATACCTGGCCTAGGTTCCAGGAGAGACTCCATGTGTGAGGGGACACTTCCAAGGTCTTCCTCCTCTTCCACTACTGACACTAGTTCTCCACCTCATTAGAAGAAGACCAACAAAACTGTCCAACGCAGGAGTTGGAGGAGTAGGAGGCTGGACAGTGGATAGCAAAACTCAGGAGGAATAAGCCCTACTGTTCTAAAGCCTGGAAAGGTAACTGCGGTTTACAACAATTTATCATATATTTTGTGAAGAACTAAAAGAGAGGCATTGGAAGGTTTCTAACAGAAACAAAAAATAATAATGTATAAGGAGATGGAAATGTTAATTATACTAATTGGATCATTACACATTGTATTGAATCACTGCGTTGCACTTCATAAATGTGTACAATTAATATGTTCCAAAACAAAACACTCTTACTGTGGAGGCCCTGACAGCATTCTATAGAGAAATGACATCAATGTCCTTTATGTGAGAAAGAACCGGCCCAGGCGCTTTATCGCCTGGACCACACAGAATTGCTCTTTTGCTGATTTTCTTTCCACAGCCTTGTGGGATAGACATTATTAAGTCCAGACAGGGCCCAGAAAGCTTCACCAGGCTCCGTGAGGCAGGGAGGCTGCTTAGTGCAGAAACAGTAAAGGTTTATGTGCAAGTCTTTCAGCTTGGAGTGAACTGCTTTTCCCTTCACGCCCCAGTGTCACAGAAGGACTGCAGGGACCCAATCTCCCAGAGATGCTCCATTGCTCCCAATCCTAAAAAATGACCCTAGCTTGCTTCTTGGAAGCAATTCAGGATCCTCCCTCCAGATCAGGTGCAACTGACTCCAGAAGCATCTGCTGCATCGGGTGGTCTCATTTTCCTGCTTCCCACTACGTGCCAGGGAAGAGGAGATCAGTCTGAAGTGCATGATGCTCGGTTGCATGCCCAGTATCACACCTTGGCCCTGAAATGAGGTGGCCTGGCTTATTCTTTATGTCAGAGGGACATAAACACTTAGAGGGATTGAGTCTTAAGGGAGAAGTGATTTTTATAAAAGAGCCAGAGAATCTCTTCTGTGTAATACAGAAATCATGTAGAAATCATGTATGTAATATCTTCCTAAGTGTATTTTTTAAGCCATCAGTGTTGATTGAAAAAGTTTGCCAAATCATGCACTTGTGAAATTCCTAAATATAAGATATTTTTTTCATTCAGGTATCTTAGACTTAAATTGGTCAACCATCTGTTTTAAAAAGAAAGAGAAAAGGCAAAATGTCAAACAAAGGTTATAAAGTCAAAACTCATTCAAAGTGTCTCTGAGCAAAACCTTAACCTTTTGAGACCTTACACCCACATCTGAAATGAAAAAGAGTAATTGTGTTGTTTATTTGTTCAAAAGTATCTGTTGAGCATCTACCATGAGCCAACCTCTTCCCTGCTGGGAGACTTCTGGAGTTTATCTGGTGATTATTAAAAAATAATCTGTGCTTATGTAACATCGTGTCAGTATCTACCACAAAGTTAAATGCATGTACCTTCGACTCACTTCCAGGATGCTATCCTACGGAGACACCTGAGTTGTGCACCAACGTGACAAACAGACTTTCTATTACAGCATTATTTATCACAGCAAAACACTGCAGACAGTCTAAATGTCAGGAGCAACACCGATCCATTAGAAGGAATGGAAACAATCTCTGATATATTAAAATAGATAAAGACAAATTTAGAAATACATGTACATGATCCCAGTTATGCAACCATCAAAAAATAAGCTTTTGAATATTTATAAGTGCAGAGAAAAAGGCCCAAACTATTACCAGTGGTTGCTCACAGGAGTAACTAAAACTCTTTACTCTAGATGTTTTACTCCGAATCTTTTTTGGTTTGGTTTGGCTTGTTTGTTGTGTTTTGATGCTGGGGATGGAACCCAGTGTCTTGTGCTCATTAAACACACATTCCTTCTCCAAGCTTAACTCTGCCTTCTCAATAACATTTTACTCAAACTCATATTGCTAGAATATTTTTCAGTAACATTACTTGACTTTTATATTTCTAAAAATATTTTTTTAATGCCTTAGAAATTAAGCAATAAGCATGGGCAGACAGGACAAAGTCATTTTGGCTTTAGAGCCTGCTGGTTCTTGGGCTGATGTTGCTTATCTATGAGAATGAAGTTGAATCAGACGCTATAGCTCCTCACATCTGAGCTAACCCTGCGAACTCCAGGTGTGAAAGGGTATAGGGAGAAAGTAACACACTGTAGATGTTTACAGAAGCAGCCATCCTGCCTGTGCAGGCCTCTCGGGCTCTTTGTGATTCCCTTGGCAGGGAGAGGAACAGATGGGCAGTGTGGGTGCATGTTCTCCCCGGAGGGTTCTTGCTGCACCTGTTTCTGCCAGAAAGGAAGCCTTTGGGAGGCACTAGGTACCCTGCTCTGAGTCAGCACGTTGCTGAACCAAACCAGGTCCACCAGGAGGAAATGTCCAGTGATTAACCCCGTCACTGCACTGGGCCTCACTGTAATCAAAGGATGCTGGCTCGGGAGGGCAGGAGTAATGAAAACAGTCTGGACTTGGCCTTTCTGCAGAATGTGGGGAAGTTAACAGAGCAACCAACTGGGCTGACAAAACAAGGGGGGTGGGAATGGGGCCTGCCTCCCTCTGGCAGACGGAGCCCCACTGTCCTGTCACCCTGACTCTTCCTTGCTTCCCACACAGAGGGAGCCACTGCCAGTGAGTACAAAGCTCTGATGACCGAGCTCAAGATCTTGACCCACATTGGCCACCATCTGAATGTGGTTAATCTGCTGGGAGCCTGCACCAAACAAGGAGGTAAAAGGAAAGGGGAGAGCCCGCTGCTCCGCCTCTTGAGAGCTCTCTACCCAGCTGTGCCCCAGCCCTGCCCTTCTTCACCTCTGGGGACACGAACTCTTAACAGCTCCTGCAGAAATAGACTATACGCTTTGGAAAGGTTGAACCTGTCCTGGAAATGCCTTCCCAGTAGCGAAAGATTCGAAAGAGAAAGATTGCTTTTTAGATCTCTTTCCACAGGCTCAAAGTCAACTGGAAAGCATTTTTTTCTCAGGATGACTTTGAGGGTGGATGACTAAGTATAAAGGGTTACACACTCCCTGAACTTTCATATACGAATCACTACTGATGGGATCCCAGGAGGAGGTAATGTGGGAGACAAAAGGCCCCCCTTCGGATCCACCTGACACCTATCCTTACTCCCGGGGGCAGGGACTGGAATGGGATTGTGTCTTTTGACTGTAGGCTCAGGCGTGTTTTGCAGACTTTTCTTTTTTCATCTGTGGCAAGGTAAGTGCTTGGCAGGAGATGCGTAATCATCGCTTGAGCTGGAAAGACAGACTGACGTAACGGAGATATGCACACAGATATTCTCCACGCTCCCAACAAGGGAAGTAGGGTGACAGAGCATCAAGGAAGACCTGTTAGGAGTGATAGTGTAAAGAGTTAAGGACGGGGAGGCTACAGGTAGAGTCATAGCAAACCAGACACAGTTCTACCTGCTTCTCCATTATCCCTTGATAACCTCTCTCTCTCTCTCTCTCTCTCTCTCTCTCTCTCTCTCTCTCTCTCTCTCTCTCTCTCTCTTTTGCTTTTTCTTACGTTCTTTTACAAGTGTCCAAGGCTGGACTCAAATTCTTGGAAATCCTCCTGCCTCGGATTCCCATGTGCTGGGATTATATGTGTGCAAGTGGCACCACGCCTGGTTTATCTAGTGATGGGATTTGAACTCAGGGCCTTGCACCTACTGGACGAGCGCTCTAACCTGCTGTACTCGCTGGGTTATTCCTCCAGCCCAATGAGATTTTTTCAAGGTCCTGCTGTGGTAGCCTCATTCTGTTTGCCTTGAGGCTACACCTGCACAACTAGGCAGAGCTAATGAGATCACCTCCTCCCTCCTGGGGGGAAAAAACTGCTGGAGCCTCCACAGGCTCCCAGATGCTATCGGGATTCCTACATGCATTTTAAACCCAGCCAAGTCCTGGTGGTAACAAAAATCTTTGCTACCTGATGAGCTCCAGCCTTAGTGAGCCTTGAAGAAGTAGCAGAGAGCCAAAACCCTCCTGTCCAGGGGATCTGTGATGCCTATTGGTTCCCAGCATGCTGCCTGCTGAGCAGTCCCAGCTTACTTACACTTCGACCTAGAAGTGCTCCTTACGTTGTCATTAGGGAGCTAGGAGGATGGGGTGCAGGCCTTCATGGCACCAGGGCCCTACACTTCAATTGGCTCCCCAACAGCTAGCTGGCTTCCAGTACAGTGACTGGGCAAATGACAACCAGCCTTTTGGCTTAGAATGCTTTGGCTTTTTTAGATAATTGGTATAAAACATAAAATACTTTGTGACATGCAATTTTATGGAGTTCAAATTTCTGTATTCATAAAATTTTATTGGAGCATAGTCATATTAACAAGAGCTGTTGCCTGGCTATAAGGGCAGAATTGAGTAGCTGGTCAGCCTACAAAACCTAAAGTATTTACTAGCTGGTTCTTAACAAAAACTTTGCAGTAAAGCAGAGTTTTATGGCCTCTCACAAGCCCAAGCACATTGCACACACACTCCCGTTTGTCCCTGCAGAAGAAGGGGCTGCTTGACAGCTTTGGGGACGGCTGTGGTGCCGCTAGGCCCTCACCAGGGCTGGCTGGGGGAGCCGCTCTTCTCCTGGAAGTTATTTGTTCCCGGCTCCTTCTAGCCCTCTTTTTTCTGTTTCCCATGCCCCTCCTCTCCGCCCACCTGCCTCTAGTTTCCATTTCTAATGGAAACCCTTCTTAAGGCTGAATTGAAAACATTGCCTTATTCATAGTTTTTGTCCCTATATTGCATTCTAGGCTCTACTGATACGCAGACACGTTGGTTTGGGGTTTCTCGGGCCAGCTCCGGGCTGGCGAGTGGCTGGCTAATGTGGCATGTGCTGTTTTGGCTGCAGGGCCTCTGATGGTGATTGTTGAATACTGCAAATACGGGAATCTATCCAACTACCTTAAGAGCAAGCGGGACTTGTTCTTTCTCAACAAGGTAAAGGTATACTTGTTCTTTGTTTTCTTTCTTTTTCATTTTTCAGCAGTGCGTTGATATTTAGGCTCCAGCAGCACAAAACAGGAAGCCAACATTATTCCACCAATGATTAGACTCAAGTCTCAACCCCCACTCTTCTTTTACACCGTCTTTCCATGGTCATCTGTCACACCGCTTCATGGACGGCACAGAGAATCACTTGATCCCAGTGTGTGCTCTGATTATTGGAAGTGAAATTTACTATGCCTATCGAATCATATTGGTAATTTTGTCACTTTCTCTAAAACATATATGACAGATATGTAAAACATACATGTAAGTTGCTTGTCTCTTGAAATAGGTGTTGCCGAATATAGTTATCTTCACTCATCAGAAAATTTTAGGAGCTGAGGGGTTGGTGCCATCACCCACAGAGCAGACGTGGCATCGGGGCCCCATTCTCTTCTTTTCCTACTGCCCTTTCTCCTGCTTCTCATACTCTTGCCGCCAACTCACTCTGAATCAGCTCTCTCCACTAAATAAAAGCTATGTGATGAAAAGAACACACAGGGAGCTAGGGGTGCAGCTCAGTGTGGGGCAATTGCCCAGCAAAACCCTGAATTCCATACCTAGAGCTGCAAAAATAAACAAAGAAAACAATAACAACAATAAAAATGTGGTCCAAGACCGGAGAGCAAACAAGTTCATATTTTGCAATGTGGCCTATGGCACCAGTGCTGTGTCCTCTGAGCAGAAGTCCAGGAGACAGTGATTCAGCATTATTAGTAAGTAATCAGCACCAGTGGTGACAAAGATGTGTAGCACAGAAGCTAGACACTCAGACCTCGGAGGATTTCCCACATTGAAGGCCTGTGTCTTCCCGTACCGCTTTGTGCAAATGACTTATCTAAGTTTTAGTTTCCTCAAGTATTAAATAAAGAATAGAACCCAAATTATAGGGTTGTTGGAAGAATCAAAATCTCTCAGTGAAGCACTCGGTAAATGTTAATCATTGTCACTGACTCAATGAGACAGAAAGATAAGATGTGGTCTGGGGACGTTGCATATGTGAGGCTCTTGGTTGGATCCCGGTACTGCCAAAAAAAAAAAAAAAAAAAAGGTGGAGGTGGCAGGGGGGTGGAGGGGAGTTATGGAGATATTGATTGACTCCAACTAAATGACAGTACACTGTACAGTGGATGACATTTCAGACATCCAAAGAGATGCTGGCTCTGTCATACAGGTGAGAGTCTTCACACACAAGTAAGAACCTGCGGACATAGCTAGGTTTGGTGGGACATCCCTACCGTCCTGGCTATTTGGGGAGGCTGAGGTGAGAGGATTTTTGAGTCCAGCAGTTTAAGACAGTCTGAGCAACACAGCAAAACAACAACCTCAGTGGCCCATTTGATCTAATCATAGTCCCAGGTATCTTGATTCATCAGCAGACCATCAGGCTGGCAATGTGAACTCAAGAACATATTTCTCCTGTTTCAAATCCGGCCTTCTAACAATTGGAATCTTGAAGCTGGAAGCTGCTATGTTGTTTTTTTTTTTTGGTTTTTTTTTTTTTTGCTTTTTGCTTTGTTTTGTTTTTAATTTAAAAGATGTATTTAAGGACTCATCACCGCACACCCCCCTCAAATTCCTCACTTCAAGCACACTTACCCCATCATTCTTACCACTTTCTGAGGCAGTTCTGAAAGTCCTCTCTCCCACCCCATGTTCATGAAAGCTAGCTTTGTGACGACTAGCTCATACTCTCAGATGGTAGAGGCGCCCAGAGAAACTGAGTGCAAAAACACAGTGACTGAAAGTAAAGGTAGGGAGAGAAAGATCCAGATCTTTTGTTTCACCTTGTTTTTGTGGTGCTAGGGATGGAAACCAGGACGTCGCCTATGCTGGACAAGCACGCTGCCACTGAGCTACATCCCCAGCCCAGGCACGGGTGTTTCCATTTCTCTTCCAGTGTCCCTATTTACCACACTAGACACGGTGGGAGGGGGAAAGGCATAAGAAAGAGACCAGCCGTGCCTTGGGCTGAGAGCAGTACAAATTCCTTTTGGTCCTAGAGTCCCGGACTGGCTTCAGGAAGAGCCAAGCCAGTAGAGCCCCCCAGGGACCTGGGCAGGATGGAACGTTTGGGCTCGCGCGTCCTTTGTTTTGAAGTGTGTGCTTCCTTCTCTGTCTATATTTAATGGTTCACCGCCCTGTGCAGCTTGGTGGGGCCGTGTTTTCATGGAAAACTCGTAGCCGTCTTTCACGTTTAGAACCTAAAGAAACATAAAGAGAACATGAGAGAAATATAAAATTAAAAGGCGAAATTGAAAATAAAATATTTTTTTTCAAATACATTTGCCAAGACCCTTAAATATTATTGGGAAAATTTTTTTTATTATTCTGCTAGTATTTTTAAAACCTTTATTTTTAAAAACAGAGACGATTACTGATAAGCAAAGTTAAATGTACAGTGGATTGGGGTCCGAAAGGAGATGAGCTTGGTGAAGTGCTCCAGGTTTTAGCTTTCTGAGAGGTGTGAGCTATCCAGGGAAAGTTTTGTGAGTGCTAAACTCTGTGTGAGCCCTGTTTTCCACCAGGGGGTGTCATGGGTGGGCACTTTTTCTCCTTCCACCATTGCCAGCCTGTTTCCTGCTGCCTTTTGTTGTGAAAAGACACTTCTGGAAAATGAAATATCAGTCCCTGGCTGAGCAGAACCAAATTTAACTGTCTCGTGGAGACACGTTAAATAATTATACTCTGTACCTGCTCTCAGGAAAAGGTGGAGGCCTGGGCTAAGAGAAGTGCATATCCCCTCCAGTCCTGAAATTCTGGGCTAGATTCGAAAGAGCTAAGCCAGCAGAACACCCTGGAACCCACCAGGTTGGAATGTGCAGGCAGCAGTGGGCTCTACACTGAAGCCTTCCTCCCTCCCACAACCTGGAGAAGGCCTTTTTTCAGGGGCCAGGATCTTAGTACCCTCTGTGCTCCCAGGATCTGCTAGGGCTGTCTCTACTAAAGCTCACACTCTGTCCTCTGCCTGCTCCCGCTGTGCCCTCTGGTGGAGGGATCATGTCTGCTTTGACATTTCTAGAAAAGCCAAGAGATGTGCAGGCTGCCACAGGGCGCAGGTGGACAAGGGTCTCTCCTGATTCCCAGCCCCTCACAGCCTGTGTCAGGATTGCCATGCAGCAGAATCAAAGACTAGGTATGTGGTCCAGTCCAGAAGCTATTGGATATACTAAATTTCTGGCATCACAGTTACTAGATGAATTACTTAAAGCAATAAAAATCTTTCCTTGTTCCACATGAACACCCAGAACCTATACTTCCTTTGCTGTGAGTCATGAAATAGGATGATAGAGCTTTTCAGATGAAAAAAAGTGAAAACCAGAAAATAAGATGATTTGACCAAGATCACATAATCAATCGAAGAGTCAAAGTACACACCAGGTCTTGAGTGCCTAGTCTAGCGTAGAAAGCTTTTTTCTTTTCTTTCTCCCTTTTTAACTTTTTAAAAAATTAATTTTGTGATGGTAGGGATCAAGCCAAGGGCTTTCACACTGAGCTGCACCCTAGCCCATTTTTATTTTTGATTTTGAGACAGAGTCGAAATAAGTTGCCCAGGCTGGGCTCAAACCTGTGATCCTCTTGTTTCAACCTCCCAGAGTGCTGAGATTACAGGCCTGTGCCACTGGGCCTGACTGGAAGGTCTTTTCTACTCTTGTTAGGATCAACACATAATTGTTTTGGATGGAAGGGGAAAAAAGAGAAATATTCGGTGTTCGCTATCTCCTCTAGGAAACTGGAGAAACTGGTAACTACAGCCTTCTCCTGTAACTTCCCACGGGGCCTACAAAGTGAAGTCCCCAGCACACAGGGGACCCTTTCATATCATCTGAACGAAGAGCTGAAGATCAAAGATTCATGGCATGAAATTGGTTTCCCATTTTTATTAGTATCTATGTTAAAAATAGTGTGGTTGCGCTGAACTTGAGAATTTGATGCACATGTGTAATGTCAACTTCACATTCCGCCCAGAAAAAAAGTAAAAAAATAAAGGTTTATGTCATCTTTTATGAATGCCATGTGCTAAAGGAAAGAGGTTAAGGACACAGACTTAAAAGTTAGCTGAATCTGGGTTTAAGGTATGCCATTAGCTTTGATAACTTAGCTTGTCTCTCCATATATAACAGCTACTTCATAAAATTATTGGGGAGATTGAATGAGGAAACAGATAGTAGCTCACAGAGAAGAGGGCATTCAGCACCTACTGCTGCTGTTAATCTCCTTCTGTCTGATCTACGATGTCATGCAGAGGCCCAGAAAAGGCAGCAGACTCCACAACCTGGCCATACCGAGGCACCCGGTGACCCTCAGTCCCTTGCTGCTAATTCAGTATCTGTTCTGTGACTGGATGCTCTCCGCCACAGGCTCTTGCCTGCCCGAGAGCCAGGCATCCCTGCTGCTGTGCTGGGCTCCCAGTCACCTTCTTGGCGTGTTCTAGGATGCAGCACTGCACACGGAGCCTAAGAAAGAAAACCCGGAGCCAGGCGTGGAGCAGGACAAGAAGCCCAGACTGGACAGTGTCACCAGCACGGAGAGCTGCGCAAGCTCCGGGTTCCAGGAAGATAAAAGTCTGAGTGATGTGGAGGAAGAGGAGGGTAGGTATTAATTCCTTCCTGTCCTATAGTCTGAGATATTTTTACAACATACTGTGCATCTCTGACATTTTTTTCTTATTTATCACCCTAATAAACATCCGTGGGAGACTCACAGGGTAATGTCCCGAGGAGATAAGATTTGAATTGAGATTATTTACAAAGTTACTAATTTTGACAGGGAATCGTGTGGCTGTCTCCCCTCGGGCCTCCTTTTTGTCTTAGGGGATCACCCCCACGCAGCATGGGGCCAGTGGGGCAGGAGGCCTGGGAAAATCGTGCAGGAACTCCAGGGCTCTGGCAGGTCAACTCGGATCCACTCGTCAGTTTGTTTTATGTGTTGCTAACATTGTTTCAATAAACTGGGATTTGGAGGAACAACAAAACAGTCACGGTTCTAATGCTCCGCAGATTCCGACGACTTCTACAAGCAGCCCATCACTATGGCAGATCTGATTTCTTACAGTTTTCAAGTGGCCAGAGGCATGGAGTTTTTGTCTTCCAGAAAGGTCAGCTTATTTCTTAACTAGCTTTCTTCCTCTTTTATCTCTTCTAGAGATAAAAGATGTTTTAAAGTTATTTTATATTATTAAAATGTATTTTGATTAATACATTAAAACATAAAAATTGTACATTTAATGGAGTACATGTGTGCACCGCATAATGCTGGAATGATAAATTATCATTTATTAACATATTTATTATTAGTCAACATTTATCATTTCTTTATGGTGAAAACTCTCAAAATCCTTTCCTCTACTGTTTTTCCTTTTGCCAGGCTGCTATAAATCTGTTTTTCCTAGTACTTGTTTATACCTACGTCTTTCAGCATGAAATGAACATCACACTGTATCCTGTCTTGCCCCGGTGTGAAGAGCTCAGAGAAAGAGGGCCTGGGGAATAGTGGGAAGGCCGTAAATCTGGGAGAGAGAGTCACCAGGGTCAGACTGACACTCATTCTGCACGGTGCCTTCTGGCGACTTACGAGGTAGCCAGAATCTAGGAGTGCGTGACTTCCTAGGGCAGCTCTCAGAGCCTGCTCACAATCCACCCCCACACCTCCCAGCCCGCCTCCACTGGCCAGAAATCTGATCTCTGCTACCTGCCTCCTGGCCATAGTAAAAGGCCAGTTCTGGGGCTTCACAGCATTTCTTACTGGCGGCCTCCAGGGACTTCTGTTTGTAAAGAGGCCCTTCATGCTAGTGGTAACTCCATGTGCACTCAGAGATGGATACTCAAATTAAGAATCATGACCCTGAGACGGCGCAGGAAGTTCGTTGGTCAGTTTAAGTGCCTTGATTGTGCAACTGTTTCGTTCTAGTGTATTCATCGAGACCTGGCAGCCCGAAACATCCTTTTGTCAGAGAACAATGTGGTGAAGATTTGTGATTTTGGCCTCGCCCGGGATATTTATAAGAACCCAGATTATGTGAGAAAAGGAGATGTAAGTCAGGTTGATGCTTACTTGATTCAATTGTACCCTGTCATTTTTAAATCACAGCTCAAAACCCTTGGTAAATATTTACGTGTCCTCAGCAGTAGTCCGCGGAAACTATCACGTGTTCTCTATGAAAGCAAGCAGCCAGATGAACTGCTACTAGACAGCTCTTACGCAGGGCCCAGAAAGACCACTGCCTCCTGGGGCTGCTTGTTCCCGACCCCTGGCCTGGCAACTGTCCTTGGGCAGCGCTCTATGGGGCTTGCTACCCACAGAACGTTCGGCGCCGGTTGGGCCTGCCTTGGGCTCCTATGGGAGTTCTTGTACCACTGAAAAGAACAGCTTGGACTCTGTCCTTCAAATAAACCCTGATGATTGATTGAGCAGGTGCATGCACTTCCGGAAGGGGTGGGGAGGGTGTGGGATGATCTTTCTGGGGAGAAATTGTTTACTTCCATATGTGCCTTCCTTGCTAGCTTCTCCACACTGGCTCACCCTGGCCTCTGTTTCCCATTTGGTTCTGAGCAGTGTTATTTGTCACTCAGTAGGTCACCTCATGTGTCCTCTCTTCCTTGGCCGTTACTTGAGGCTTCAGCTTCTGTCTGAGGTCTGAGCATTTCCCTCCAGCGATGGCTCTCAACCTTGACTGAGTGTGTGCTAACTAGAAGGCTCCGTGAGTCTTGGGTGGGACCTGTGACTCTACATTTGGAACAAATTTTTACTTTTTATATTTTCTTTGTTTTTATTTTTTTGAGACAGGGTCTTGCTCTGTAGCCCAGGCTGATCCTGAACTCACTGTGGAGCCCAGGTTGGCTTTGGACTCATGGCAATCCTCCTGCCTCAGCCTCCCAAGTGCTGGGACTACAGGCGTGTGCCACCACGCCCGGCTTATGTGGTGCTGCGGAATCAAACTCGGGTACTTAGCACTTAGCACCACTGCTCCATTCCTCCCGCCCCTGGAACAAATTTTTAGATGTCGCTGTGCAGCTGCCCAGGACCATACTTTAAGAACCACTGCTCCACAGTCACTTTTGATAAAACAGAATAACAACAAACTTTCCTTGGAGCCCTGGCCTATGCAGGTGGCATCTGTGTGTTTTAGACTGTCCCTCTTTTCTGTCTGTGTCCCTGGCAGTCTATCCTTGGCCCTCTCCCTTCCCTTTTTCTCTGTTTCTCCATTGTTTCACACGTCCGGCCACTTTCCATCCACCCAAATCCCACGTGAGCTCACTGGGGTTCCTGCTATCTGGAAGACAAGGAAGATTTGTCTACATGCATGAAAACCAGCTCTACATTCTCCTAAGTATTAAATACTTAAATGAGCCTAAATGCTAAATTGCCTTACTCCTTTCTGATGCCTTTGTGTGTACTATTCAATGACTGGGTGCGGACCCTCTTACCTTCTTCCAGACTCGACTTCCTCTGAAGTGGATGGCTCCTGAATCCATCTTTGACAAAATCTATAGCACCAAGAGTGACGTGTGGTCCTATGGAGTGCTGCTGTGGGAAATCTTCTCCCTAGGTAAATGCGGGTAAAATGCCTCCTGTGGTAATGGCCTAGAATGTAGTCTGCACGCTGATCTGTGCAGGTGAACAACCCAGAATGGTAGTAGTGTTGGCCCTCCGGCAGGATTGTACACTGTGGGTGTTTAGAAGGCTTGCTCAAGGCCCCATGCCTGTCATTGTATACAGAGCTCACATCTGTTCACAGATAACACCATGATGATGTGAGGCCTCCCAAACATGAGTCCTAGCCAACTGTCTCTTGGGCTTTGCCAAAAATTTGCCTTTTGCAGCAAATAAGTCACCCAGTAACATCCCTGGTTTCCTGTAATGTGTAAAAATTATTCTCCTGCTTTCGATGACAGGCACCTGTTGCTTCCAGTCTTTGAAAGCTGTTTGGCAGCTACAGTGGCCCTGCAGTGACACAGGGCCAGCAATACGTATCTCCCAGCTGCTTCCTACCAGCGGCAATCACTAGAAAGAGCAGACAAACACACGCTGAGATAGTAGGTCCAAGAGCTGGAGGAGAGCAGACTGGGCCCCACTATAGCCCTCATCAGGGATGCCCCTAAAAGCTGCTGGGAAATTTGAGATAGTCAGACTGACAAAAGGCAAAGTATAGACTCCCCTGGTCTCTCAGTTCTGCAGGCTCCTTAAGGTGGGCACCTCCTACTCAGACCATTCAGCCTTTCCCCAGAGCCCAAAGACGCCTTCCCTTAGGCCTGTTACAGCTGCTAGTACCCAGTGCTGCAAGAATTGAAACTATCCTTGCGGATGTAGGAGTTATACACCAGTAGCCATACTCCAGCCTGAGCCCATTGGCTTTCCCCCCATTTCTTTCTTTCCTTCTTTCTTTTTTCTTTCCTTCAGTAATGGAGGCTCAAACCCAAGGGTAATTTACCACTGAGTTAAACGTTCAGCCTTTTTTCAATTTTTTATTTTGAGAATTTCACTAAGTTACCCAGGCTAGGCTTGAACTTGGGATCTTCCTGCCTCAGATTCTCAGTGTACTGTGATTATAGATGTGCACACCATAGCTAACTTCCAATGACCACCTTCTTCTTCTTCCTCTTCCTCTTCCTCTTCTTCTTCTTCCTCCTCCTCCTCTTCCTCTTCCTCCTCCTCCTCCTCTCCTTCATCCTCTTCCTCTTAGTATTGGGACTGAGCCCAGGTTCTTTTCACTGACCTACCTTCTTAGCCCATTTTTATTTTTTTGATTTTGAGGCAGGGACTTCCCAAGTCGCTAAATTGCTCAGGCTGGGCTCACACTTGGAATACTTCTGCCTCACCCTCCCAGAGCGCTGAGATTACAGGCCTGCATCATCAAACCGCACTCCATTGGCTTTTCAAAGAGATCATTAACCCAAGGACTGAGTCTGTAGTGATGGAGTCTTTAGAGTTCTTTGTAAGGATAGGGCAAGGACCTTTCGGATTGCCTTTTTCCCTGACCAAACAGGACAGAGTGACCTGAGGAATGGCATTTGGACATCAGGTACCTACACCGAACCAGCCAGCGAAGTATGTGTCCCTAGCAAGGACCCACTAGCCTGCTGTGCATACTGTACTGACATTGAGATCCCATCAGGAGCTAGGAATTAATGCTAACACGTAACTTTAAAGGAAGGAATGAGACACGAAATTGCCCCCACGTGGTCTCTGGCATCTGAAGCTTAATAAGCCTGTGTTTGCCCACACGTGCCCGCAGGTGGATCTCCTTATCCTGGAGTGCAAATGGACGAGGACTTCTGCAGCCGCCTGAAGGACGGCATGAGGATGAGGGCCCCTGAGTACGCAACTCCTGAAATGTGAGCCTGCGCTTCCTTCCTCTCCACCCACAGCTCCCTGCCACCTCCCAGGAGGTGGGCTTGCTGATTTCAGAGCCCCCATCTTTTCTTTAGGCATCCTGTTCTCAGCCCCTGTTGGGCACTGTGCTGGGAGTGTTTTCCTGCAGTGGAAGTGTTGTCCTTGGTCCATCCCCACTGGTTTCCTCTCTTGACCACTGACATGGCTTTTCAAGGCCTCTAGCTGGGAACAGGAATTAGAAATCAGTGTCTAGGTACAAATCCAGGCACAACTAATGGACCACCCAGGCGCTGACTGCAAGGCCGTGGCCTCACTTGCCAAGGAGACCCTACGAGCTGAGCGCCTTAGGGAAGGTCTGCGAGTGCTGTTCACTAGCCCTCTGGCCCCACTATCAAGCCATGAGGGGCTTGGTTTGGACTGCAGGGGAAGAGAAGAAGCAAGGGTAAAGGGAGACTTCCTGGGTGGAGGTGGGATCCTACGCCACGGAAGGCTGTGGCAGGCGATCGCATGTGTTTAGCATCCTGCATAAATAGGCCCAGCCTGTGGCTAAAATGCCTGAACCAGACTTCTTAATATGCCTTCCTGCCAGCCAGCTGGGACTCTAGGAAGATGACAGGCTCCGTGACGGCATTCTTCACTGTCAGACTGTACTTGTTCGGCTCTCTTGGGTGTCCTTTTCCTGAGACTGTGCGTGCTTTGCACTTCGAGGCCTGAGTTGGAATGTGATGACACTGCAGTTCTGTGGAGCTGCTGACAAGGACTTGGGCCTCCCTGAGGCGACACCACCTTTCCTGAACTGGCAGGCGTCCTCCTCGTCCCACCCACACAATGGGGTCCTGGCAAGCCCTAGATGGCCTTTGGGAGGAGTCAGGGGGCTGAAGGAAGTGTGGGCTCCTCAAAGGGCAAGGTCAGCATCTCTTTCCTTTGGCATCTCAAGACAAAGCTAGGTCAGACCCAGGACGGGGAGCTAGATGAGTGGGGCAGAGAACCGAGGCATGAGGACAGGACTGGGGACAGTCTGTATGCAGGGGCCAGGCGTGGGATTGCTCTTGTCCATCTTACATAGCGCCTTCTTCAGAAAAGCACAGGGAGTTTGTGGCAAGGCCACTCTCTGAGAGCTGGGGATGGAGGTAGGCTGAAGGGCTCCGTTTGGGCTGTGGCGTGCTGCAGGCCTTGAGGCTTTTTACTTACTTGACTTCATTAATTTACAAAGGGCAGCCCCAAGAGACCTGATCTAAAATGAGATAGTGTTGTGCCTTTTCCTACATGTGTTCCCCATGTAGCCTCATGTGACAGTCCCACAGTCTTGAGGAGTGGGCAGGGCAGGTATTATAATTAGAATTTGACATATATTGGAACTAGTATGAGTAGCTAAGCTGTCAGTTCAGTAGCAGAGGAGACAGACTCGGAACTCAATCTCTCAGACTGATCTCCCATGATCACAGAGGCTGCTAAATTAGGACTGTGCCCACATTTCCTAGAGGGCTCTCAGATACAGTTATACATATGTCCTTGCACTTTTCATATAATCTGAAAATCATGAGCAAGTTTTAACTACTGACAGTAATAATGCTCACGATCATGTTTATTAGATTATTTAGTGCTTATAGGTGCTGGACAGTTGGAAGAACTCTTGACACGTAACCCTGTGAGGTAGGAAAGGTGCTTAGATCTGTTATGCAGATGAGAAGCTGAGGCTCAGAAGATCCAAGCGGCTAGTCCAAGTTCGGTGACCACATTCTGAGCCCAGAGTCCACAGCCCTGTCCTAGATACCTGCAGGAGACTTCCAGTTCTCATCCAGATTTGGGTCCTAAATAACTCCCTAGGGACAAAGTCATTTGTGCTTTGGATAAAATCCTCCCCTGGACTTTGGCAACCCTCCCCACAATGGTCCCAGAGCTTCACACAGCCTCAACTCTAGTGAAGAAGTTTGTTTTGGAAATTTTAAAAAGTAAGCTACAGCTTTGTGAGCTGTTGCCGCAGCAGGCCAGGATTCACACCCTTAGCTGCTCCCCACAGCCTGTGGGAGCTGAAGGAGGCATCAGCCTTTTGTTTGTACCAAGAGTGAGAAGGTCTGGGTGAGGACAAAGTGTGGTTTCTCAGGACTGGGAGTCTGTGACCTGGACTTGGCCGCAAGCAGCATGCACTTGGGAATTTGGGTGATTGCTTGGGAAGAACACTTCCCACAGGCTCTTTACCCCAGCTTGGGGGTGCGGCTGGTGTCCCCTTACTTGATGGAACCTCTTTTCTTGGTACTGAAAAGCTGTGTGACAGTGAGACAAACACCAATCCCTTGCCTGGAACGTGTTTCATCAGATGCCTTTCAGGAGGGGAGTAAGCGATGAATGTTTCCCTTTTTTCTTCTCCTTTGCTATTTGCTAAGATGATTCACACTGCATTGCGGGCCAGAGGAGTACAGTCTAGAAATCAGAAGCCACAAATGAAACTAGAAAACAGCAAAAGGTAAAAGGTGGTCCCTGGTGCTGGAGGAACCCTCCTGTTTGAGCAAGTTCAAGCCTTGCTCGCTTTTGCTACCTTTTTTTCCCCTCAGTACTGGGGATCAAACCCAAGGTCTTGTACTTGCTAGGCAAGCACTCTACCATTAAATATAACTCCAGCTCTTCTTTTGCTACTTTTAATAGGTTATTTAGGTGCATATTTAATGTTCTTCCAACTGCTTCTGGCACCCTTCTATTGCGAGAGATAAGAAAGCCTTGAGCAACACTTGGTAAGGCAGAAGCTGGGGCACCGTGGACAGAGGTACCTCAGACTTTTGTCTAGTGATGACCTTTCTCTGTAGTATATTTTTTTGCACCTATAATAAATAGTGAACCCAGTAAATTTACCTTAACATGAGATCCTTGTGGAATTGTGTAGACCACACATCTCATGCTATTTCTGCTCTTTGGCTGCTTGGCGCTGGCTCTAGAGCCTGATGGTCAGTCCTAGCTTTGGATAGTTGAGAGCTTGTGTGCTGCGGCCACCTGTCCTGTGTCTCACAGAGAGCAGGGACAATAACCCAGAGTTAGTGAGTTAGCGTTCTTTTTGTTCAATCCTAGTTCCATTTCTATAAACTGTGTTTCAGAGCAGTGGGCTGTCACAGCTCCTAGAGCCAGGTGACATCCATCATAGCCCCTGGGAGTCCAGGGAAATAGGTACAGGAGCTCATGAAGATCGAACATCTGAATACAGGTTCCTTTATTTTCATATGATCTTTACAAACTCCTGTCCCTTAATTAAAGACTTAATACACCTGCTTGCCAGGCATTAGTTAAAAAGAAGACCTCAAATTTTACCAGAAGTAATTTGTTTTGGAAGAGCAATGCCCATGAAAGGTATCTAAAGATCATGTGGTGCCTGCCGGTTCCTGGGTGCTTAGAATTGTCTCCTTGGGGTATACCAAACCTGGAGAGCACACACTTGGAATGCATTGCTTTTCCTCTGAGAATTGTTGTTACTAAATGGCACATTTTATTAAGGCTTTGACCAACACTGAAAGACACTATGGGGGCTGGGGGCATAGCTCAGCAGTTAAACTGCTTGTCTAACAAGCACAATGCCCTATGTTCAATTCTCCAGCACCATGTAAGCTGGGTATGATGGTATACACCTGTAATCCCAGCATGTGGGAGACTGAGGCAGGAGGATTGCCTTGTGTTTGAGACCAGCCTGGGCTACATAACGAATACAGAGTAAGCCCCTGCCTTAAAAGAAACGAAGGAAAGAAGGAAGGGACATTACATGAAGTGTCCTGTGAAGTGGCTGCTGAGACATTTAGGATAACCTCTTCCCACGTTTCAGTGCTAGAAACAGATACACTTCTGCCAAGCAACTGGTTTATTTCCAATGTCTGTCTTGCTTACATCATAAAATTGATTATTTTTTCTTTCCTCGAATGTACATGAAAATCCTTAGAATTCAGATACAGATTTTTCATGGTATCTATGCCCACAGCTCTTTTCTCATCTTTATTTTACCTTCCCCCAATACTCATCTCTTCTCTTCTTACACTTTCCTGGATTCTTGCCTTTTTCAGCTGCCTCATCTATGTTGAAATAGCATGGGGACTTTGGGAGCTGTTGTTGCAATCTGAAGACACACATCTGACAGGTGGCAGGAATAGGATGTACCCCGGAGTTGCTTAGGCCTC
Source organism: Ctenodactylus gundi (assembly GCA_004027205.1). NCBI lineage: Eukaryota > Metazoa > Chordata > Mammalia > Rodentia > Ctenodactylidae > Ctenodactylus > Ctenodactylus gundi. The sequence goes on from PVKB01000132.1 coordinate 589,006, forward strand.
TCCCATGCCACCCTCTGCCACATCCAGCTTCCTGTGCACAAGTGATGACTACATTGAAACTAGTAAGCTCAGGAAGGAGCAGAACTGTCTCTTCCCAGAGATGGGTGTGACTCCTTCAGCAGACACAATATTACCGTGTGCTTGCATGCCAGGTCCTACACTTGGTGATATATGTGGGGGGGGGGGGGGGAACGGGAGGGGGGGGAATCCAGTATTTTCAGAACTAAAGCATAAAAAGAAAAGAATCACAGGAACTTATTGATATTGGAACAGCAGCACAAGTGTTGGCCTCTGATATTAAGACAGATGATTCAAATCTAGAAGTCCAGCCTGTGTTTTCTGCCTTAGTAGTGGGAGGCCAGTTTGTAATAGGAGCTTTGAAAAGCTGAATGAAAAGTAACCATCTACACCCAGGAAACTGCACACAGGTGCAAGGAACCACTGCAGTCCACACTGTGTAAACCTCACATTGGAACGTGCCATGGATGATGTACCCAGCGCCTAGTCCGCTGGTCTTCACTAAAGAGCCTACCAGTGACATGCAAGACTTTGGAAATCCCATGTGCTTAAGGAGCAGCCAGCTCAAGCCAGCCTTTGTCCCAGTGCAGGGAGGAAACGAGTGTCACAAAGTATTTACTCATTGCTATTTGTGCTGTATTTGAGAACACTGTCCAGTTTTGAAAGTGAGTGGAGGAATGTTCCACTTCTATGTGCAACAGACAGCGGTGTTGCCCTTTTCAAGTAAGCTCTGTGTGACTCATAAGACTAAATCCTTCCACTCCTCAGAGGTTGCGGGCACCTAAACAACTTGCGTCTGCGTGTCCTGGAGAATAGTTTCCTTAGTCTGCCTTGGGGACCTATGTTTTCCAACGCTGACGGATACTGGTCAAATAGCTTTGTATGTATGGATGTGTTGGTGCTACAGACCTAAACCTAAAAGTGGAGGCACATTACATACTATTCAAAGTATGATCTGTTATATATACAAGATGACACCCCTGGTTTGGTAGCACGGAGGGCAATACATGAAACATCACTGCTCTCTCGCTCTTTCTGTGTGCTTTCGCCCAACAGCTATCAGATCATGTTGGACTGCTGGCACAAAGACCCAAAAGAAAGGCCACGGTTTGCAGAACTTGTGGAAAAACTAGGCGATTTGCTTCAAGCCAATGTACAACAGGTAAAATGGAATTTATCTAGAATATCTGAAGACCACATGCCTTAGCATATAAGCCAAGGGGGTTGCTAGTTGTTTTGGGAGCTAGTATCGGTAAGATGAGCATTAAGAGGTATGTGTGTATTTGTAGAATTTCCCTCTCAAAACAGAAACAGGATTGATGATTGAAGTTGATATAATGCTTCACAGAATTTGAAGTAGAAATTTGTCTAACAAGAGCTTTATCTTTGGTATTTTAGGATGGTAAAGATTATATTCCACTCAATGCCATACTGGCAGGAAATAGTGGGTTTACATACTCAACTCCTGCCTTCTGTGAGGACTTCTTCAAGGATGGTATTTCAGCTCCAAAGTTTAATTCAGGAAGTTCTGATGATGTCAGGTAAGATTTTTCTCCCTGCCTTTCTGTTACATACACACACACACACACACACACACACACACATGACATTGAGAGAGAAAGAGAGAATTTGGTATTGATTATCCATATGCCCATTTCTAAATTCAACTGTTGTTAACAGTATGCCACATTTTGCCCGTGTATTCAATGTCTGCATGAAGTGTATGTCCTCTTCTTTTTCCTGAATCATTTTTAACGAGGATTTACAGCACTGTAACATTTTACCTCTAAGTACTTTGGTACATTACCTCAAAAGGTGGACAGTTTCCTGGGTAACCACCAACAATTATCACACCAAAGAAAACCAGTCCCATCTCTCTTTTTTTATGAAAAGGAAACAGGATTTATTCAAAGCTATCAGATGATCATCTCACTGTGGACAGGCGTGTTAGGTATTTATAGCAGGAAAGAGTGGGAAGGAAATACAGTAAAATAATAGACATGTTACACCTCCTGCTGACACTGCTGCCTGTTCACATAGGCCCATGAGAAGGGGGGCTGGCAGCTCAGGCGTTAGGCCTGAGGAACTTTGGAGAAGCCACTTCTCTCTAAAGGAAAAAAAAAAAAAAAAGTCTATCTTTGAAAGTTCTATTTTTCCATGTCCCTTTAATCTCCCCTCCCCTTGCTTTATTCCAGTCCTTGATTTATTTTTTCTTTTCTTTTTTGGTTCTGGAAATGAATGAAGCCAGTTACCAGCTGCTTTCCCAGCCTATTTATTTATTTATTTATTTATTTTAAATTCTGAGACAGAGTCTCACTAAGTTGCTAAGTTGTCCAGGCTGGGCTTGAACTTCCAACTTTCTTGCCTCCGCTTCCCAGAGTTCTAGAATTAGTGTCTTGTGCCACTGGGCAGGACTCAGTCCTCCATCTTGGGGGTGGTGAGATGCCACCCTCATCTAGCTAGCTGTCTGATGTTGGACTGGCATGTAGATTCCACCAAATGTAGCTGAGGCCTAAGCAAAGAAAGCTAGATGCTCGAGGCTGAAAAAGTACTGATAAAGATTCCCCAGTCAAATAGAAAAGACCCAAATTCGGGAGATCCCTAGCACTTGCCCCTGCTGGGAGGCTTTGTGCTTTTAGACAATCATCCAGAACCTCTCGTAAGATTCTGATGCTCACAACTTTCCCCCTTGTCTCTGAATGACTTTTCTTCATTTCTGAAGGCACTGCCAAGTCACCATCTGTGGCCTTGTCTCTGGTGACAAGAAGGCTTCCTTTCCTTGGTGATAGTCAGTTAGAGCAGGTCCCCACCTTGGAAAGGATGCATCAGACAATTAGAACCAATGTCATAAGACCCTTCTTGCCACGTTTGAGCAACAGCAGAGATTTAGAAAGAGTGGCTGTTGGGCTACCTTCACCTAGAGTCCACTGCCAAATCTAGCTGTATCTACTCTGTAGTCAGTCCTTTGAATGTTGCTAATGAGAACTTGGACAAACAATAGTTACAAAGCTTAAGCAGATGTAAAATAAGCCAACAAGAGTAAAGCAAATCCATTGTGTAGATTCGAACTAAGAAATGTACTGACCAAATAAATTAAAGCCAATTATTTCCATGAAATAGTTAGTTCTGTCAGAAAGCTACACTAAGCATATACTTAGAGCCCCTTCTCATGTAAACCATTGTGAATCACAATTCAAAAGAAAGTACATCACTTATTAATGCTAAGCCTAGGACTAACAATTTAGTAATATCTTGAGAATCTTTTAGTTATACAGAACTAACTGCAAAAAATTTGAATACAGTGTATAGGAATTAAAGCTTATTTTACCACTAAGAATATATATTTTGTCATAAGGCAACATTATAACAGTCAGGAAACACTGACAGCCACCTAAGACAGGCTGTGAAGGAATCCAGCAGTCAGCCCAAACTTTTGACAGACTGCAGGTCCACGTCACTACTCAACTATTCACACCAGCCCAGGAGTCGAAGGAATGAGTCATCCGTTTTTCAAAGATGAGAAAACTAACTTGGAGTAGTAAATACTTTAACAAGGCCTGACTGGGTGACAGATTGGGGTCGGGGGAGTATCAGAATAATTTGGCCTCTTCTCATGTGTTGCTTAGCTTTGGGCTCAAGAAGGATCTTGCCTAAGACATTAAACATGGAAGAACATGGCAGAGGATTCAGTCAAAAACTGTACACCTGCTAGTAGATATTTCTCATGGACTGTCCTAATAGTTTATCAACAAAAGTCAGCAGGTAGTAATAGGGAAATCATGCAAATACTCCTTGTTTTCCCTGTATGCACACACAGCACAGATTATGAATTATCCAATTAAGCCAGATGTGTAACCTTGACAGGTCATTTTATTTGCCACCCTACATCTTTTCAGCAAGTGGGAAGCTCTAAGTGATAAAGTTGTCTCACTTTCCTGGCATCATTTCTCTCCTTTGTACCATGAGGCATTCAGGACAGACGATGCCTCAGAACCTTCTGATTCCACAAGGACTTAGAGTGGGTCTTTTTTGAGATTTTGCTGAAAACTACGGAATATGAATTGAGAACCATGGATTGGAAGTGGCATTACTAGGAGAATTCCCTGGGGCACAACAGGAAATTTGAGCCACGAGAGTTAGGCAATTGGTATTTTGGTTCACCTTAGCTGGGATACAGTGCAGACAGTGTCAAAGCTGCATCCACTTTTGTGTTGATTGTTTTTTCCTTTTGCTTCTTAATTAGATATGTAAATGCTTTCAAATTCATGAGCCTGGAAAGAATCAAAACCTTTGAAGAACTGTCACCAAGTGCCACCTCCATGTTTAATGTAAGTCATGACATGAAGCTGCTCAACATACCTTGACTCCATCCAGATACCAATCAACTCGAGGAATCTGGTAGCTCTTGATCAGTGAAGACCAGCCATAAAACGATCGTGCCAGGCGATGGACAACCATAGTTATGCAAAGCTAACTTGAAAGTAGAAATTCCATCGTTTGAAGATGGTCCAGAATTCATTCCAGGGCCTAAATCCTTGCCTTGGGGAAATTCCTTTCCCAGGAAATTTCATCATGTGTTTCTAAGCTTCTTAGCTGTCACTGGCTGTCAGTAACGCCCCTTGCTTCCAGAGTGGTGTACCAACCCACAGCTGTGTGAGTGGCTGATTTCATTGTATAACAGAGACCTTGAGATGTAGCAGCCTCGAATTCAGAAGTCCATCTAAGTTCTAGTCCTTTTTCTCTGGGGCTCTGCAGGATGCTCAGACCTACTGGGAGAAGCAAAGCAGGACAGCCTGGCAAACTAGCAGCCTCCCCCAGCGCTTCTCTTGAAAGCCCTGAATGTGAGGTTGAGAGCGAAAGGGGTACAGAGGAAGGCTGGGTGGGAACTTCAGATATGGCAGACCCTGGAGCTCAAAATGTGGCCTCTCGTCAAGTCTGGTGACCTGGCCCAGGCGCAGGCCAGAAGCCCTGGCTCTCGGGACCCACAGACCCACCAAAGCAGACATCGCTTTGTCATGGGTCCTCTGGAGTCTTGTGTATGTTAAAGTGGAGAATTGGTGTTGATCATGTCCCAGAAATGACCCAGAAGACCAACTATGATGTAAAGGTGATCACCGCAGTCCCTGTGACCTCGAGACAAACACGCTCACCTTATAAACCACAGAACAGCCAGGCACTCCAGATGAAGGGATTTAGGGATTTAAATTTTTTAAAAAATTTTAAGTTTTAAGCTACCAAATACAAAGATTTTTTTTTTTCCTGTTCCCTAGTGGTTCAAATCTAAGGAAACAAGATTGAACAAGGCCCTGGCTTTCTTAACTTTAACACTGACCTATGACAGTAGTGAATTACGACATGTTTCTCATTTGCTTAGGTGTTGCTAATAATTAAGGATGTGAACAAAGCCCAGTAAAACCTCTGAGGGAGGCAGGAACAAAATGTAGAAGCCAAGTACAGGACTGTGCTCTATTAAGAAAGTGAAAAAGTCTTCAGAAAACTCAGGGCTAACGATGACTTACTGAAGAAATGTAATTTCCAGAAACCATGACCACAGAGGGCCTGAGAACCCTCTATGGGAAAAAGAACAATGTGTCTATAATTTCCCAGAATTTTTATGTATTCTGGCCATTAACGAATTAATATATTAATATAGTCATTAATGAATCATCATCTGCCAAAATTAGTTTTAATATAACTATTCAATAATTTATGTAAGAATTTTCTATTAAAAGTACTATTTCCTGAGATGTTCCCTTTGCTTAAATTTGCTTTTCTTTCACGAAGAAGGGCCTCAAAGTCACAAGCAATAGGAATTATTTGTGACTTACCAAGTTTGCAGTTCCAGTTTGGAGAAAATGCTGTGTGTCTGTAGGCAGGGATGATGGGGGGAGAGAGCGGTGCCTGGCGTAACCTCAGAGATATACCCCAGTGTCTTCTGAGGGACTTAGCAACGACCCTTCCGGGCCAGAGAAGCGTGTAACCTTCTTCTTTGCTGCCAGGATTATCAGCTGGACAGTCGTACCCTGTTGGCCTCCCCTTTGCTGAAGCGCTTCACCTGGACTGCAAGCAAGCCCAAGGCCTCACTTCAGATCGAGTAAGGAAGCCCTGGCGTCTTTTCTATGAGGAGGTGACCGGGCATATGAAGGATGATGCATGGGGAGATGGCTTAATATCCGAGGGTTACTTGCCTTTCTGACCACAGTGTTCAAGCAATGTAGAAAAGCACCTTTACCACAAAGGGCAAGGAAAAGGCTATAAAATTAGACAAATGCTGGGCTGGGGGGTCTAGCTCAGTGATTAAAGCTCCTGCTAGGCACTGCTTCTCTCTGTGCTCGAGGCCCTGAGTTTGATTCCCCAGCACCACATCAGCTGGGCACGCTGGTACACACCTATAATCCCAGCACGTGGGAGGCTGAGGCAGGAAGATTGCTGTGAGTTCAAGGCCAGCCTGGGTTACCCAGTGAGTTCAGAACCAGCCTGCAATGCAGAACTATACCGTCTCAAAAAAAAATATATTAAACAAATGCACACCAGTCTCTGAGACTGTGGTGTAAGAGGAGAAAACATACATGATATTGCTGAAGGTAGACAATCCAGAAGCGTGAACCACTAGCCCTCAGGGGAAAGGAGACTGAACGTGCATCATGCAGGGTGTAGATGAAGACGTGCCCTCAGCAGCAGGAGACGTGCCCCTCGCCCTGCGCAGCGGCCCGGCAGCATCTGGCTCAGACGAAGCCCAGCGCTGTTGTGCTTCGGCACCCGCTTTCACAGCTCAGTCCTTGCAGATGAAGGGCGTGTCCCATGCTCTTCATCCTGTCCCCCTGTGGAGATTTCTCCTTGAACCCTTGCTTGTTTAGTCATCCACTGCTCCCTCCACACTGGCCACTTTTGGTGTCTTGTTTTAGACTCCACCGGCCCTTGTTGTCACTTCAGTCTCTCTGCTGGTCTCTGCCTAGGAGCAGTGCCAGGATGGAAAGGCTGGGCCCGCAGGTGTTCCTCCCATTCCTGGCTCACATGCCTGCCCTCTCACCCAAAGCAGGTCCTCCTCTTACGTCTACTTCAGGGGTCTACAGTCAGTGAGCACCTGCTCAGCTCTGCCATTGTAATACAAAGGGAGCCACAGACAATAGCTAGGCTAGACAGGGCCATGTTGTCACTCACAACAGCAGGGGGGCCTGGCCGGGGACTGCAGTGAAAAGACGATGAACATCATTAGATCTCAGGGAAATGCAAATAGAACTGTAGGAGAGAGCCCCTCACACCCGCGGAGACTGCTAGCAACCAAAACTTTGGCAAGCATGTGGAGAAATAAGTCAGAATCCTCATGTGATGTTCTGGTAAGCAACAGAAAGTGGAACAGTCCTTCTGGAGAACAAGTTAGCGGTTTCTCCAAAGAATAAGCAGTGACCGAGCAATTCCACTTCTAAGCACATCATGTCAAAGAGAAATGACAACGAATATCCTTAAACTGGTATACAAGTGTTTGTAACAGCATTAGTCATAATAACCAAAAGCAGAAACAGCCCAAATGCCATCAGGTGATGAAAAGGTATGTAACACGAGCATATTTATAAAAAAAATAGTATTTGTCAATAAAAAGTGTGAAATACTGACATACACTGCAATATGAATGAGCCGTGAGAAAAGGCATCCACAGAATATCACAATGTTTGTTTCCTTTTATATAAAGCGCCCAGCACTGGCACATTCAGAGACAGGCAGGAAGCGGGTTATTAGTGGTCTAAGGGTGGGGCTGTAGGTGTCTGGAGGAGGAGAAGCTGCTAGTAGGTATGGTTCTAAATACCCTCAAACTGTGGCAATTATACAACTTTTGTATATACTTATGCTAGATTCACATTACTATAATGGAATATCTGAGATGACAAACTTAAAATTAGAAGAGTTATTTTGGCTCACAATTTTGGAGATTCCAGTCCAAGATTGCACAGACATCCTGCTTTGGGCCTCCGACAGGACTGCCAGGGGGCAGTGGCGGGCAGAGGAAGAAGCCCTCACCTCAGGGCTGGGAAACAGAGAGAGAGAAGCGGGCTGAGTCCTGTGACTCCCACGGAGAGCACACGCTCCCTGGCCCAAGAACCTCCCACCAGGCCCCAGGACCTTCTGTAGTGCTATCCTGAGGAGCAGGCCTTTAACACATGGACTCCTGGGTGACCATAAAAACTATAACAACACTAAAAACCACGGACTTGTATACTTTAAATAAGTGAATTAGGTAGTATATACATTATATATAATAAAACTGTTATTTAGAAACAAATAAAAAACCTGATGGCCTGCTTCTGAGCTACGGTTTAACTGACCTAAGTCAAAGGATAGCAACAAATACCTCCAAGCGATATACTCAGTAAAACTCATCAGAGTAACTGGAAAAATAGGGACATTTCCAGGCAGATAGCTACGTGTTTACTGTTAACATGTATGAGACAAGGTATCAGAGTTGAGACTGAGCAGATTAGAGTATACTGATGAAAAATGGATACAAAATGGTAATTGCTCCGTTATTTAACTTGAAACACATCATAAAATGTATGGCTAGATGTTTTCTTGATCCTTGCTAAAGGAAAGAAAACCATAAGTTATGGAGGTGCTACTCCAGATCCAAATAACTAATGAAGTTGAGTTTTTCTCCCTCCACCAAGATTCTAGTAAAGAGCATCTCAAAATATTTCAAGTAAATAAAAAACATCAGGAAGAAATATCTTTCTCCCTTGCCAGAGGCTGGATAGAACATATAGAGCCCACCTGTGAGTCTCACTGATAAAATATGGTCCCGTAACTTAAAAAACTTTTGTTTCTAGAATAAGGGCAATGACAGGGAGATAAGAGATAATGAAATTATTCTGTGCGTGTAAAGCCTTTAAAGCCTTTAACTTCTTGAGATTGTTGTAAGGAATTGCCACAAATGTGGTAACTTTAAAAAAACAGAGTATATCCTCTAGCGGTTTTGGAGCCCAGAAGTCCAAAGCCAAGTTAGCAATAGGCCCTTGTTTTCTACAAAGGCTCTGGGCAGAAATCCTCTTCTTGGCCCTTTGGGTAGATCCAGGCACTCCTTGGCTGTGGCTGGTGCATGCTGGCTCATTTCACACGGCTGTCTTCTGTTTTTGTGGTCATGAGGCTCTCGCAGACCTGTCACGTGACTGTATTTAGGGCCTGGTTGGATAACTGAGCAAAAGTTCTTCCTCTCTAGATCCTCAGCTTCATCAGACCTTTGGCCATACAAGGCGATATGCACAGATGCCTGGAATTTGGCGTGGATATTTAGTAGGGAGAAGGCAGAAGGATACTTTTTTTTTTTTTTTTTTTTTTGGCTGACCACAGAAGCCATTGGACCCAAGAGTGGAAGGGAGCTATAAGCAAGTCTTAGAGTTACATTCCACCCAGATTTTTGGACTGATAGTGATCATACATTCCACCCCCAGTGGTTGGTCTTCCTTCCTCTGCTCAGTGACACCAAGCAGGGACGAGGGAAGTGGTGTGCTGTGGTGGGACAAAGAAACTCTGAGAGAAACTGAAATGGGGCTCCATAACCATTAACTCCGGGACAGGTATTGAGAGATGACCCACTAAAAGAGAGTAGGATTTAGTGTTTGCTTGTTGGAAATCTACTTGTGTATCTTACTGCTTTTGTTTTCTCTTTTTAGCTTGAGAGTAACCAGTAAAAGTAAGGAGTCGGGGCTTTCTGACATCACCGTGCCCAGTTTCTGCTTTTCCAGCTGTGGCCACATCAAACCTGTGCATGACAACTTGGAGCTGGGAAAGGAGGATCTGTGCTGTTCTCCACCCCCAGATTACAACTCAGTGATCTTGTACTCCACCCCGCCTGCCTAACGCTCAATGGAAGTCCCTTTTCAGAAGTCCAAGTATATCCACACCCCCAGAAACTAGCTTTTGACAGTATTATGCACATGAGTTTACACCTTTATCTTTCCACAGGAGCCAGTCGCTTTTTGTGACTTAATTTTAGTAGTTTTTTTTTTTTAACTAACAAGAATGTAACCCCAGATAGAGAAATAGCTGACAAACGAAGAATGCTACTGCTCAATCCTCGTATTATTCACTGTATTAGAGAAATCCTTTGTAAGCCTAATGACTCACCTACTCTAACCCCTGTGACCTCAGGGCACACAGGTCAGGCAGACTCAGGAGACCCACTGGTCACATTCTGCTGTGCCGTGGACTCTACTGGGCCAGCCCAGCAGCTCCGGAGCCAGGGGCAACAAGGGATCCTTTGAGGATGAAGGATTAGTGCAGAGATGCTGCTCTAGCCTACACGGCATCTCTGGATGACTCTAGCAAGCGTGAAGCATTCAAGGAGGAGGATAATAAAGGGAGGAAAGGGAGGAGAAAAGACAGAAAACCAGATAAGTCCTGAAAGAGACCTTGAGATGCCCCTGCGGGAGGGAGGAAAAGAGGGCTCTCTGCAGCACCAGGCCCACAGCTTCCCTGCCAGATCATCGGGCTTTCACACTTTCAGCCAAGAGCAAACACGACAAAGCAGAGAAGATAGTTTCTATAATCTGGGAGGCAAGAAAAGGACAAACTTTTTTTTTTTTTTGGAACTAAAGTAAACATTACACATTTCCTTGTGGGACTGGTTCTGTGTTTTCATCGACAGCAGCGAAGGTGACACTCACTTGTGAGTGCACCCTCTTGGTTCCTCCAGCTAGACTCAGTGAGAACTCACCACCAGCTGGGCTGGCTCTACAGCATGATGGCCTGGCACTTAGCATGTTGCCCATAAGAACCCAAGTGGTCTGCTGGGTGGTTAGGGCTCACTACTGTTGGGCTCAAAGCCTCATTTAAAAAAAAAAGTTAGATCCTATATCAAGTATTCATATATATGCAAGATACTTAACTTTTCATCTTACCTGGTTGTGTACAGATAGCTATAAAAGAAAGCCAGTGAGAATGAGTCTTGTAGAAGGGATCTTTTTTTTTCCTGTACCAAAACTAGGATCAATGGAATAAAACTCAGCAAGGCAGCGTGAAAACTTCATCTCTGTACAGCCAAACCAATTCACACAAAGAGTTGGGACCTGAACAGAGGAAGTCAGTCGTGTTTCCTTATTTGATGGGGATTCCACTGTCTCACGGTAATCTGGAAGGATACGGAAGGGTATTAACGTATGTTTATTACGCACTTTATCCTCCTTAATAAAAAAGTCATGTATAACATATGCAAATTTTTTCTACAATTGGGAACTCAGGATACTAGTGAATGAGCCACCAAAAGGAGAAAACCCTGTTTTCATTTGCTTTGGACCTTGTTTAAGTCTAAGGATGATGGGAGTAGAAAGACAGGGTAGAAATAGGGAGACAGGGTAGAAAAGGGTACCTGCTCTTCAGGCTCGGTTGGATGCTACCTACGCAGGTTCTGGTCTATGCATTTAGGCCTCGTGCACCTACTGAAGTCAGCCCAAAGCTGGACAGGCAACAGTGGAGTGAAGACCATTCTCCCTCTTCTGTGTGCCACATTCTTAAGGTTCTTTGCAGGAAGAGATGGGAGAATCAGAACATTCGCTAGTGAGGCAGGAGGTACGTACCCCATAGTGGCTCTCAGGGGCTGGCCAGCCAGGACAGAAGAGTGAGGCAGGCCTTTCTACCAAGCACTGACTCCAAGTGGAGAGCGAGAAGAAATCTTTCCTTCTTCTTCTTTCCATACCCAGTATCTCCTGTGACACCAGGCAATAGCATAAATTAGGCAGCTTGACAGAAGGTAAACAGAAAAGAACTCAATCCATTCTCCAGGCTTTTTTTTTTCCAAATCAGATAAAAATCCACCTCAGTTTAATAATCTAACTCTTAATCACTAAGAAACAATAGATACCCTTTTTCCAAAATATGTGGAAAATCTATTTGGATTCTGTTACTCAGCTTCTTTAGAGACTCAGGCTTGTAGTCTAAACCTGCAAGAAACAAAACAAACAAAGGTTCATCTTGAATCTTGACACAGAAGGAGAGAAGGTTGGAGTAATGAGCGCATTTATTGTAGAAACACTTTTGCATTAAAACAGCAATGAAAACTAAAACACCGTGACAGTGCCTTAGGACCATTTGCCATGTGTTAACGGATGCCACTAACAACGAACAGGAGCTTTCTGTGGGGGGTTTCCAGATAACCTATGTGCAACTGTGTGGATGGAAGGGACTGAAACATGACACAGGTCACTATCTACTTAGCCCAAGAAAGAAATGATGCTCAGTTATTAGTTGTGGCAAAAGAGACAAACTTGTCCCAATCTTGAAAAAACACTGCTTAAGCCTTTCAGCTATGCCTTGTTTCCCAGCCTCTAAGAATGTCGAACACAGAACAGATACGTGGCAGCTCCACTTAAATTGTTTAAAGGAGGGCATCTTTGACTGACAGTATTAGGAAATATGTGTGTATATGTGTATGTGTTTGTGTGTGTTTTGTGCATAACTATTTAAGTAAACTGGAATTTAAAGTTACTTTTATATAAATCAAGAGTCTTACAGATATAAGTGACTTGGTTCTGCATTTCTAGTCACAATGAATGTATTTTGTACACTGTCTCCATATATTAAAGTTAACTTTCAAAAAATCTCCTTTTTTCCCGATTTGTTCGTAAGGGAGAGGCATCACAGGTGTCCCTGGGAGGGGAGAGGACTGGTGTTCTGAGAGATCTCATTAAATTTCAATGAGCACAGAATACGAAAGGATGCACCGCACATGGCCGCTCGAAGCAATCCAGCCACAAGATCTCACGTACAAAAACAAACTCAAAATAGGCAGAGAACAGAACACTTGCATGAACAGGATCATGAAGAGGGTAAGGCACACCCTGAGATTGGCTGCAGATGAAGGTCTCAATTACATAGACACAGTCTTCTTCAAACACTCATTTTCAGCCGATAAACAATTACTGTAACTACAAAGTGTGAGTATGCATGCACATGTGTACTAGCAGTTACATGCTGGAAACCATACAAAGTAATAGGTGAAAACGTAAAACGCAAGAATTTTTCAGCTAAGGTGTCTTAACTGTGATTTTGAGGATTACATTCTAGAAGAGAAACAACCCAGGTTCTAACTCCTACACATCGAATAAGTGACCAGGACCTTGTCATAGAAAGCATGTGAGAACATCAAGAGGAAGACTGAAGAAAAATACGAAGGGACCAGACTTCCTTCCTTGGGGACAGATTTGAGAAAAAGGGATAAATGAGTCATCTCTGCATGTATGTTTGTAGTTAAACAGTGAGAGGTTTTTTATCTTCAAGAATCTGCAATCCTCTTAAAATACTGATTTTTCATAACAATAAAGTCACTCATTGGGGGAAGTGACTTGAGGAATGCTTCAGGGCTCAGTGTCATGTCACACGTTAGAAATTTTCTCATGACCCTGGAAACTTACAGTACCTCTGGGAATTCCTCTTTCCCTCCAGCAGAAGGATGGCCTAGTAAAGTTTATTGGTCTTCTCAGTGATAAGTACATTACCAGATTTTTTTTGTTTTATATGCCAGGAAATGTTGAAAAAATTATGATGGGTCCCAACACAGGGATGGTTAGCTTTCTATTTTGTGAACGAAGGACATTTAAGGAGAAAAAAAAATCAACCCAAAAATCCAACTAGATAATACCAGTGTTCTCTTTCTCAATCCATGTGGCAGTACATGAATGTGTTCTCGTGTGAACATGCAGTGGGCTGTGCATTCACTTGTGTGCTTCTCACATATATGTATGTGTGTATGCATGCTATTTATCTTTCAACAGAGTATTTAAGAAGCTAATATTTACTACCAACACTTTTCATAGAAGAAACACCCACTTTATTTATTGACACAGTATCTCGCTCTGTAGTGCAGGCTGGTCCTGAACTTACTATGTAGCGCGGGCTGGCCTAGGACTCATGGCAATCCTTCTGCCTCAGCCTCCCAACTGCTGGGATTACAGGTATGCAACACCATGCCTGACTTTACGTGGTGCTGGGGAATCAAACTCAGGACCTTGCACTTGCAAGGTAAGCACTTTAACCACTGTGCCATTCCTCCAGACCTGAAAAACCCACTTTAAAAGGAGGAGGGGCTAAATCTCAGATTAAAATATATTAATTTCATATTTGATATACACCAGTACAGTTGCTCTTCAATTCCTATCGTGGCTATCTCCAGAAAAACCCATTGCCGATGGAAATTATCCTATCACAACGTACTTTAACCATCTAAACTACTGAAAACCACAGCTCCGCAGCATGGCACAATGTGGTGTCATTTGCTTCCTCCCCTGATTGTGGGGCTGTTTGAGCTGTGATCACCGGTACTGCTGTCCAGCACCTTGAGAAATAATCAGACTGAGTAGCACTGGAAAAGATTCAAATTAAAAAACCCCAGTTAGGTTCTACTAAATATGTGTTGCCTTTGCAACATCACAAAGTTCAAAAATGCCAAGTCAAAATCAGTGTAAGCTGGACGCTATAGTACCTCTACTTTTTTCATTGTAAGTTATGCAAGAAAAAAAAATACACATCTTTAGCATTTTAAAAAAATATTTCACTTTGACGCAGGGTCTAAGTCACTAAATGGCACAAGCTGGGCTTGAACACGTGCTCCTTCAGCCCCAGCTTTCCACAGTCCGAGGTTACAGACCTATGCCACTACAGCCCAACTCTAGAATAAAAACTTACAGGCAGGCAACTGCTGGGGTCAGACTTTTCCTTGGTTCCTTCAACTGTGCTTGGCCTATTAACAGGCATTCGGTACAAGTTCAGAGAATGAGTGAATCCCAGTTGGTTCAACTGACAATGAGGGGTGAGCAGCTTAGCCAAGATTACAGAGCTCAATGTGTGCAGTCAGTACCTAAAATCAGGCCTACTCCTGCTAGCTGGTTTCTTAACCACCATCCCATGCTGTCGTCAATAAATTTTAGACATGTATTTAAAAAATCATCTTTTGGGGTTGGAGGAATGGCATAGCAGCTAAAGTGCTTGCCTTGCAAGATCAAGGCCCCAAGTTGACTCTCCAGCACCACCTAAAGCTGGGTGTTGTGGTGCACGCCTGTAAGGCCAGCACTTGGGAGGCTGAGGCAGGAGGATTGCCGTGAGTACAAGGTCAGCCTGGGGTATATAGTGAGTTTGGGACCAGCCTGCACTACAGAGCAAGACCCTGTCTCAATAAACAAACAAATAAAAATCACCTTTTCTCCAGACTACTGCTCCACGCAGTTTATATAAAGGGAAACTTTACAGGTGTTCCTGGCTGTATTTGCTTTAAAAATAAGTATGCTTTAGTGCACTCACAACACAGGAGCTGAAAATGACAGCTGTAAGAATCCATTTATTAAAAGGCATTGAACAGAACATAGGCCTAGATTTAACCCCCAAGACGTTTAAACCTAAAAGATTCTCCCAACCTATCTTCTGTCCTGGCATATTATCCTCCCTTTTCTCCCAGGAAAACCTATACTGGCCATTCTGGTTTCTAACCAACTCCATGGCTATTTTTCAGTTTGGTTCCACACAGAAGCCCAACTGCATCGCTCACCCGCCTGTGGATTCGCAGAGGCCGTTCTCCAGTCTTTCAAGGGAACTATCTCTATGTCCCTCCATCTATATGCCTCAAGCTCCTTACCACTTCCTACCTGTACTATACTTCTTTCATTTTTTCTCTTCTAATGCACAGAAAAAGGTAAAAAATAAAAATATTAATGTTAATATTTTGCTATATTTTCTTTATGTACCTTATTCTGAATCATGTTTCTGGAGGAGTAAGAAGAATGCCTCTCATCAATATGGCAGTATTAAACACTGAATCAAAGACTAGCTACAGGATGTAGCTCAGTAGTAGATTTCTTGCCTAGAATGTGTGAAGCCTTAGGTTTGATCCCCAGCATGGGAAAAAAAAAAAAAAAAAACCAAAAAAACCCCACAACCAACCAACCGAAAACCAAACAAAAACACAAAATCATGCATGGTGGCACATTCTTGTAATCCTAGCACCTGGGCAACTTAGCAACTCAGTATGAGCTGTCTCAAAATATATAAATAAATAAATAAATAAATAAATAACTGACTGACTGGGAGTGTAACTCGGTGTGAATGCTCTGGGTTTAATCACCAGTACTGCAAAACAAAACAAACGTAATCAACCACACAAAAGCACAGTCACATATCCTTCCTTATCCTATCAAGATGTCTTCTCTCCACTGTTATTGTGAGCCTTGCATCATGTGAAAATGGCTGGGTATAATTATACACTAATAACAAGTCACCATACCAAGTTTTAGTGCCCCAACAAACCAAGGACACAGCAGACACTCACCATATACCTAATAAATGAATGAATTTATCTGTGAACACATGGCATCCCAAGACAAAAATCCCTCCAAAAACATACTGGTGATATGTAATTTAAAAAAAATCAATCATAAGGCAAATATTGTTACCTGAATTGGTATTAAAAAAGGACAATTTTGTCTCTGTAATTCTTTATTAAAAATACTGCTGTACACATAGAAACTGAGAACAGGATTAAAGATGAATAACATGTATTGGGACCATGACATTAGAACTTAACATACTGGTGCTTTTTAGGGAAGGTGCTGACATCCAAATCATCACAGAACCAAGGTCAAAAAGCAACATACAAGACTGCCCTCAAAAATATTTACAATGAAGTAAATACATTAACAGAATTTAAAATAGGTACAAAAATTTGAAATGAACAACAATACATGATTTCAAGGGTTGTCCTCTCTGTGCTTTTACTTGCCATAACAGCAAAGTATGGAAAGTTTAATCCTCAATTTTGACTATTCTCAGATATTAAAACCTTCCCTCTAGATTAAAGAGTTAACTTTTAGACAACCTTTTAGATGGAATTGTACTATGGAAAAAAAGAAGGGAGCTTCCCCAAAAAACACCTAGGCAGAACCGAGAGTTCTTTTGAAACCATTCCCAATGAAAACTAAGTAGTGAGAAATAAATATAAAACAAAGCTAAAAAAATACGTATTATCTGACACCAACTGTTTTCTGGGTGACAATATTTACTCGTGAAAACATATCAGCTGTCTACCTTTTATATTCAAACCAAGTCCTGAGGTTATTAGGGGCTGAAGCAAACTAGCATTTATGATGCATTCTCGGGTTTGTGATGTGAACTTTCCTGCAGAGGGAAGTTTGCTGGTCTATACAGAATTGAGAGATTCAAGCCCTGTTTTACCCCTGCCATTCCTTAGCTTTCACAAAACATTGGTCCACAAATTAAAATTTTCAAAAAATTCCCTGACCCCAAAACTAAAATAGATGATCCCCTTTCATTTTCAAAGAAAACAATATTGGAAAAAATCTCCAGCCCGCTTATAAATTAAGCATTTCATATTTCTTCTAGAATACAAGTAGTTCTTTTTTTGTACAAAAGAATTACAATATGATTTGTCAAAAAACATATAAAAAGACAGCTGCTCTTCCTCAAATACATGAGCTAATGATAAAAGACTTCTGCATGTTAATGTCTCTAAGTTCTTTTTCCTTTTACATAAAAAAGAACATTATGGTGGCAAATGTTAATTATTCTTTCAATATTGAACACTATATTTTAAAAATTCATCCAGATCAAATGCAGTAATTTTCTTGTTAACTCAACAACTGATGCTACCAAATGTGGACTTGCTGTAACGTGTAAAGAGCGTCTCTAGTCTTCAAAGCTTTCAGGTGAAGAGAGGTGCTTTTTCTTGATGCAAATCTCAAGGCAGAGAAAAATCATTTTAAAGCTTATAAAAATGGACAGAGAAATATTAAAAACTTCTCTGTAGTATACAAATACATATAATTATTAAAATTGAAGACAGTAACATCAGTTGCAAGTGCTTGGGAGTCTGTCCTGAACTTTCAGTTTCCATATTTTCTTCATAGTTGCATGGTAAGCACCCAGTGCTAAGTAAAACATTCAGTGCTGGGAAAGGAGATAGAGTCTTCATTACTGTTTTTTAAGAAAGAAAACTCCTACGTATTTGGCAGTCTTCAGTATCAAAGAATAGGTATTTCATCAACTAGAAATTCCATGAATACCCAAGTTTGGCGACAATTTCATGTCCAAATAGTAAGAAAGTTACACGGAGGAAAATTCCAAACTTTTTAGATGGACTTATTCATAGGAAGATCCCACAATGAGTTATTATCAAAAGTACTATTACTTTGGGCTAAGCAGTGACTGCAAAGGCACAGCAGATCGTTATCCCTCCAGATTCAGGCTGTAAAACATCAGAAAGCTCTTGATGCCAGACCACTGCTATGTTTAGTTCATCTTCTGAACAGTGTCTTGTGTCTGTATCCAGTGTAAAGTACCTTTATAAAGCTGTGGTTCAAAGAACAGAACTTTATACAAAAAAATAAAAAATAAAAAACAAGCAAACTGCAAATAACCTAGAGTGAGTTATTCCTGAACTGTAAGCCTTTAACACAATTGCTTCATTTTTTTTAAATTAAAAATTGCATAAATGTGTCTGACTAGCAGGCTCTGGGTGAAGTTGAAGCAAAGGACTATGCATGCTCTCTCAGTTACTATTTATCTGATCCTCATTCAGAAAAGATTTAAATAAGCTAATAGGGGAATCAATATCCAACAATTCATTGAAATTTCTCTTTGAATGTTCTTTTAAAAATTCTCAATTTGAACAGTGGATGGCATATAGAGCTTGTATACAATACTCTCAAAGAAATTATGTACTATTCTGCTCATCTGTGAAATTATTTACCTGGTCCATTAGGTTATTCAGGGCAACCCATCCCCAAAACAGCAAATGCCACAACCCTCAATGGCAAAAATGCTGCCAATATTGTTTCTCAAACTGTTCTTGCAAATAGTTTCCCTTAGTAAGTATAAACATGGCAAAAGTTCAAAGATCAGAAAAAAAAGTCTTTAAAAAATTAAAATTAGTGCATACACAAGTGGAAAAAAACAAAAGCAGGAGCATCATTCACCCAACGGTGCTCCTTGATCTGAAATGAATTCACAGACAGAGCTTCCAATGGCAGCCAGAGCTCTTGGAAGAGTGAGACATTCTTCCTTTCAAGTAACAGTGCACCAGACTGAAGTGCAAGCAGCGTTGCTCATCTCCTCTGTTTCCCCAATGTGAAAGGAGACGACGAAAACAGTTCAGCTGTAGTGCAATTCGCTATTGGTTAAGTTCCTGCGTGCATTTTTAGCAAATACTACAACTGACCATTTGCAGCTGCAATCAGTTCTTGAAAAGTATTTTCAAAGCAGCGCTTTAAGTCACTGTAAGTCACCACGAGTACACTCTTCTCATCTCTAGAAATCAGGCTGATTTTTTCTGGCACACCAGCATCTAGCTGAAACAGACACACAAAGTATCAAGTCCATACATGCACAAAAGTACCCACTTTATTTTAGGACCTTATCTAAAATATTTTTAAAATCTGTCACCATTCCCTTTAAAGTGCCATAAATATTTTATATCACTAGTCAGCAGGTACACGATTTTCACCTTGGGTGCTCTTCAAACAATCACTAACCTGTGTTTCTATGTACCACTCACCTTTAACACCTGTTGTACTACTCTATTCTGTTGATACTCTATTCCCCTCATGTCTTCCTTTGTGTCAGGAATTCCAGTGCAATGAACACATGCAGCCACTTAATTCTAGCAGCCCCATGTCCAATATGTACCTTCCTAGTTTGACATGTCAACTCAAGTACTGTTATTAAACTTTTATCCCACAACCCTTTTGCTCTTTTCTGTGTGTAGATGCCAGTTTATGATCTCTACCAACGTCTACTATTGAGCTTCGGCAGTAGTATTTTTGTGAGGTGTTTAAGGTATAAATCGTCATCAAATAACTTTCCTCACTATGTTTCCCTGTTCTTTTTCTAAGTTTTCAATGTCCTCATTCATTTCATTTTTTCACTAATTGATTCATTAAAATATTTACAACTCAAAGGTTCAAACTTTCAACACATCTTACCAGTTAATTTCTGTCACCATTTCCATTAAAATTAGCCTATGCTAATTTTTAAATAATCAATATGACTTTGTCTTTTAACTTATTATATATACTCTTTCAACCTTAGAAAACTGGCACACTTCATTCAGGTTTGGGACAAATTTCATTAACACTACTTCATCATATAAAGTATAATTTTCTTTAAATTTGCTGCTACTCCATATTCATTAAATAGTCTTTTTTAAAGATAAATGTTCATTGTTCATTCCACAGGTTCCATGGTCATAATAGTTCTAGATAACAAGTGCTTTGATACTTGCTAAGTATAATATGTTTTAAAATATGGATGAATTATTTTCCATTCATTACTCTCATGAAAATGCTTTCCCTTTAGAGAAAAAAAAGAAAATGAATATGTAAATCATAATGGATTAGTTCAATGATATGTATAGCTTTGTTCTGTTGACAAAACTGAAAAGATTCAAAGAAATTCAAAATAAGGTAAAGCAGTACTTCAAAACAAAATTCCACATTTCCCCCAAAAAGTTATCTGTCTATCAACAGTTCTAAATCATGTGCTAGGTGGAATGTTTTCTCCTCTAGTACTTTCAATTTATGGACAATCAAGGCCAACAGTCTAACTACTTTCTAAAGGGATCAGATAGCAAATGTTTTAGGTATCAGGGTTACACATCATTCTGTCAGATAGTCTGTTTTTTTTTTTTTTCCTTTTTTTCCCTCCAACTCTTTTTTTACCTTGGAGTCTATCTTAAAAAAAAAAAAATAGCTGTAGAAATCAATTTGGCCAGTGTCCACAGTTTGCAGGCCCTGGTAAACAAATAAGTCTAGGATTTACTTCTGGGAGCCAACTCTAAGCTATGTAATTCCAAATAATTCATAAGGGAACATGCTCCTTTCCTTTGTAGATTCTCCTTCCTGTCTTTTTCAAAAGCATAAAGCTCACCTCTATGATATATCTCTATTTAATTCATACAAACACCTAACTTCTCACTGATGATGGGAGGGCCAGTTTCTGACGCTGCCAGTTTTGTGCATTTATTATTGTAAAATTTGTAGTTAACAGTAAATTAATTTAAAATGGCTTAAAATGACACAGAACAAAGGCATTTAATTGTTAAAAATATTTTAAAACAAAATCATTTGATTCTTACACTTATATCTGGTATGACAAAATTATATCATATCCTAGGTGCCCTCAATTTGTATAAAATGCAATTCTATAAACTGCAGGTAGTACTGTGATCTTAAAAATCCAGGTACAAATTACCTTGTTAAGACAAGAAATGATATGACTGAGGTCAATCCAGGGAGCACCCGCTTCTGTCACCTGATGAAAAAGATGATCCCGAAAGAGTTTCAATAGGTAACGGTCTCCAGTTTCTGACCAAGTAGGATCCTTCTGAAACCTGGGGGAAGTTAATACCTTATCTCAATAATTCATGCTATATGACATACGCCCATGCTGATTTTTCTGACTCAAGACTATCTTAATTTTTTCCCCCAATAAATAAGAAATCAAGGGTTTTTGTTTTTTTGGTACTGCTAAAAAAAATAAACCTAGCTGAAATGTAAGTATAGGAATTCTAGTTTCCAATTCTTAATTCGCATAAGGCAATCACTCATTATGTTTTATTTTGCTTCTTTAATTATATAAAATAGGGAAGGAAGAATAAATGTGATTGTGTTTGGCTATCTTTAGACTGAGCTTGAGAAGAGACTAACAAAAAACCCCCACAAAATCAGACACGAACAACAGAAATTCCAGGAAAAGGAGTAATTAAAGAAACAATGATCATTTCCTAGAACTGAAGGCCACACATTTTCAAAATTAAAGGAGTACACCTAGTGACTCATCATTTTCAGTCTAAAACCCACACCAAGTCACATCATTGTAACTAAGCATCTGAACATCAGTGGCAGAGAAAATTTTAAAAGCCTCGAGTGGCCAGAAAGAAACTGGAAAGGCATGGTTTTAAATTTGTCTGTAAGTTAAAAAAAATGAAATAGTATTTTAAATTTTGAGTATAAAATTAGCTGACATAATCACTAAAAAGAAATTAAATGAAAAGAAATCAAAAGAAGTAACTTAACTATCACTATTTGCATATAAAAATGTGCACCTGGGAATCTATTAAAAATTACATGAAGAAAGGTATTATGGTAAAAATCTTTTTATGAACCAAAAACACAAGCAGTAAAAAGTCAGAAGGAGGGAGGGAAACTGATAAAATACTAACAAATAAAACTTTAGTATACTGTAATCATACAAAGAACATAGATTTGACTGAAAAAAACAAGTAAAATAATATGCTATATTACTTAAGACAACTCAACATTTAAAACCACAAAATACTCCGTAAGTTTACTAACATATTTATCTTTCATATAAAAATACCATCAGATTTACTATTTTTTAAACTACACAAAGTGATTCTAGTTCAAACATAAAGTTTTAGGAAAACAATGATAAAAACATACAATGAAATGAAAATGGAAAAGAACAAACCTAGACTTAAAATATTCCACCATTAAGACAGTGTGGATACATTCAAACCATGCTTTAAACTATGGAGGAAAAATTGAACTAAGAAATGGTCTTTGGACTAACAGGTTGCTATCTGTGGAAAAAATTCTGAATATACAAAATACTTTCTGAATATATCAAAATGTAATAGGAGGAAATGAAGACACAAATAGTCTAGAAGAAACTACATAATAATTGCTTTGATTGCTTCATAATCTTAAGGTGGATAAGGCCTTTCCAACTGTGACCCCAAATCCACAAACATAAAAGAACTGTAATCAATTAGGTTATACATATAAATATTTGCACAGTAAAAAAATAAAAAGACAGAAGGAAAATTACCACCTTGAAAGAAAATTGTAGAGGGAATCTCTTTAGTTTCTCTATATATCACCAAGGGGGCAATTCAACTAAAAGTAAAAATGGGCAAATAATATGAGCAGAAAGAAAAGAAGCTGAAACTGATTGAAGACGTACTCAAATTGGTTCCTTATGAATAAAATTAAAAGAAAACTACACTGAAATTCAATTTCTCACCTACACCTACAGGATGATAAAACTCCAAAAGTTTTTAAAAGAAGTATTATTGGTAAGTTGCTCTCATAACTCTTCCATAGTAGCTCTAAAATAGTCACTTATCCACTAATTAGCGACCATAACTCTTCCATAGTAGCTCTAAAATAGTCACTTATCCACTAATTAGCGACCATAACTGGGCCCATAATTATGCACACATAAAACAGAGTATGCATAATTCAGCTCTTATAGCACTGTTTACACTAGCAAAATACTGAAAACAACCCAGATACCCATTCACAGAGAACCGAGGCAATCAATCACATTCATAGCACAGACTATTTATTTCCAGGCCATAAAATGTAAGAAAACAAAGCATAATGGTTAAGAGCAAATTCAGGGCTACAGTCTTATTTGAATCCTGCCTCACATACTTATTAAGTATGCGACCTTTGACAAGTTATTTAACCTGCTTGTGTTTCAACTGCTCTATTAAATGGGACTATACACTACTTAGCTTACCACAATCTCTATGCATCTGAACAGAATGATTTCTAAAACATGCTATTATAAGGAAAAAGTAATACACAGAACAGTTCATAAAGTTTGCAATATTCTTATATTTAAGAAAGGGATGCAGAGAGAGAAAGAGAGTTTTCTTGTAACTCTGGCAGCATACAGAGGAAATTTAAAATAAACTTAGTAGAGGTAAATGGGGAGAAAAAGCATTTTGTATTGTTCACCACAAACCTTTTCCCATTAAAAAAAGGATTTGTTCATATACAGCCTATTCAGCAATCTAATAATATTCAGAGGAAATCCTAGAATTTTATAAGTGATCATACTGTCAGTAATGTGTGAAGTTATAGCAAAAATTCTGGACTTGCAAGCACTGAAAGCTCAACTTTCACAGGAAGCTCAGAAGAATGTGCTCCATTACATTAAAAGAATAAATTAAAGATTAAAAAACCCCAAGAAATCAGGTGTCCGATACAGAAAGGAGACAAGAAGACCTTGGACAAGAGCAAACGCAGGGCCTGAAGTGTGAGTGTGGGCAGGCCGATGCACAACCAGCCCCTCAGGAAACGGGGTGGGGGTGGGGGGGTTTAGAGGTTCCTGGAAAAAATAAGCTAAGGGGCAGGACAAGAAAGAGAATTGGACAGGTCACCTTTGAAAAATGATTTATGACTCTGGTAGAGAGTTTAGAGTTACTGGGGGCAAGCATTTTTTTCTTTTGTTGGACTTTGTAGGCAATTATTAACTCAGAAAAGCAAAAACAAGCGCAACTAAGAAAGAAAATATAATTATACTTCACTAAGTGATATAGCTATGAACATTATTTACCTGGTCAAAAAACAATGTCAACACTGAATACAGAGAGATTTCATTCAAAATTTACGAGTTAAATGGTTCAATGTGACAGTGTGAGTGTTGAGGGAATAGGATGGACAATTAGACAAATTAAATTCTAAAAGAATCAAACAGCAAAATAAGCATACATTTTTAAGTATTTTTAAAAGCCAGAAACTCAAAACATGTTTTCAAAAAAATGTTTCAACACAGATTATGTCCTCTTAATTTAGGAAAATTACTAGGAAAAATCCTAATCAAATCTCTTAATTTTGAAAAAGTAGACACTGGAATAACGGTTAAAGTGCTTGCCTTGCCAGCACACAGACCTGAGTTCAATTCCCCAGCACCATATAATGCTGGTGTGGCGGCACACTCCTCTAAATCCAGCACTCAGGAGGCTGAGGAAGCCTCCTGATTGTCCAGAGTCCAAGGCTGGCTTGGGCTACACTAGTGAGTTCAGGACCAGCCTGGGCTATAGACAGCGACGCTGTCTCAAAAAAGAAAAAGGAAAAGGAAAAAACCAAGTGAACTTGAATTTCCCGGGTACAAAAAATTTTAATGAGCAACGGTATTTATCTAATACCTACCTATACCAACCACAACAAAGATTTCTAACAATTTGAATTTCTGTGTTTACATGTATAATATTTATAAGGACAACCATTCCTAAGCTGGAATTAAGAAAGAGTATGCTAATAACTAACACAATCTTAAGGTCATCTCACATGAGTTTTTCTCTTTTTCCAAATAAAACCAGTAAAAATAAAGTATACTCATTTTCATTATGCAAAATAGTGCCCTTGATTGAAATAAGTTGTAAAATATTGTAAATCCTTACTCTGGTCTCTCATTGATTGTTCCCAATTTTGCTAGAAGCCTAAACAGTCTTCCATTTTGAACCTCCTGAAAATTTTTTAAAAAGAAAGATAATGTTAATGTTCCAGCTAACTGAATATAAAATACAATGTTTACAAAAAATGGTATCCTATACTGATATTATCATTAAGCAATAATCTTAACGTCCAAATCATTTCATTATTAAACATGTCTACCTCATTCAAAAATTGAACTATGTAACTGAATTTTAAAGAAATCTTAAAACCACCCAAATGAAAAATGTCAAGATCTTTGTTATATGAATGAAAACAAAACAATGCTCAGAGAAGACATGAAAACTTAAGTAACTTTACCCAATTAGGCACTACATTCAGTACAATGATAGTATTTTTTTTGTCTATTTAAACACACTGACGCTAAATATGTGTGTGCTCTTTTAACTACACTCCTTACCTTCGCAAGGTCTTCTTCAATGACATCATTTCTCATTTGAGCAGCATCCAATTGAGTATAAAATCGAGCACCAATCATGGGCATGATGTCATTTACACTCCGCATCCTATTTTGGTCAGTCAACAAATACCTAGCCAAGATAAAGAAGGATCATTTGATTGCCCAGCGTGCAATTTAAAAAACAATATAATCTACAAACACATAGCTCTTGCGCTATCACCATCTAATATACACAATCTGAAAACATTTTCGTGCAAGTTAAATTCACTTTAAAAATGTAAATACATACTATTTTTCTTCTCCAGAAAAATTTAAGAGCCAACAAAAACCATGTCTCTTCTCTAAATTTTCATTATTGTGGAAGACCAGAGTGACACTTAGCCATTTCCATTCTCAAACCCTTTTTTTACCATAATACTAGATGAAAAAGCTGTTAGAAACTTTTTGAGAATGTGAAATACAGGAGTGGGGAGCTATTACTACTGCTCTTCAAAGATAATTCTGTTTTTGCAATGGGATCTCATTGATCCCAGGCTGATCCCAAACTAGTAAGGTTAAGTAAGTGATCCTTCCAAACTCAGGTACCTAGGTCCTACCTGAGACTACATGTGCCCACCAACATGATGGCCAAAAATCTTTTCTTTTCTATCTTTCTTTTCTTTCTTTCTGAGACAGGGTCTTGCTCTATATCCTAGGCTGGTCCTGAATTGTGTAGCCAGGCTGGCCTTGAACTAAGGACAATCTGCCTGCCTCAGACTCCCAAATGCTGGGAATGCTGGGAATGCAGGGATAACAGGTGTGCACCGCCACGCCCAGCTTTATGTAGTGCTGGGGAAGTGAACTCAGAGCTCTGGGCTTGCAAGGCAAGTGCTTTAACCACGATGCCATTCCTCTTGCTTCTGCAAAGATCATTTTTGATATTAAAACTAGTCTTCCATTTTGCTAAATAAATGAACCTCAGCTTTTAGAGACACTAACTTCTGCTCTGGGACTTTATCAACCAATTGTCAATGTGTATTTATGTTCTAAATACATCAGAAGAGAGCAGTTTAAATTTTTCTATTATTATAAATACGGCATAAAGTATTATGGGTTTGAAAAGTTACCTGTTAGAATCATGATCCTTAGTTACCTTTTACTGCTTATTCTATAAGCAAGACATTCTCTGACCTTTTGTTTTAGGTACCAGTCTTCAGTTTTAATTCTAGCTCACTGGCATCTTAAGATTTATCACTACCTGAAAATAGCTTATTTGCTTTTATGTATATTAATTCTCATTATTAGAGTATAAAGTTCCAGAAAATGCAAATTTTGTTCATCTTGTTTAAAGTATCCTCAAAATTTCTTATAAAGTAGCCATTCTTTTGTTGAATAAATGATTGTACCAAAGCAAATAACTTGCCTTATTCATCTGTACTTTCTGATGTATTTAGCTAATTATAATGAAAGTTATTATACTTTCACAGGTCTTTTTACCTCTGTAATTTTTTTTTTCCAAAACAGGTCTAACAACGGTACCTAATTTATGCAATTATTGGAAGAATTAAGTAAATTAATTCATGTCAAGCAGTTCAGAAGTACATGATACATGGTTTATTGCTTGATCCATTTCAACTTGTGATTACTGAAGTACTTTTTGTTTATTCACTTTTCATTAGGAAAATATTCAAACATTTATAGAAGCAGAGAATAGTGTAATGGAACCCCATGCATCATCACCCAGTTTCAGTAATTACTAACATACAGCCAATTTTTTTCATTGATATCCTTTATCTCCAATTTTTTAAAAAAGAAAAATCTGGAGATTATAACCTAAAATTATTTGAAACATTCTTGGTGTTACAAACTAAGGTTAGGAATTATCACTGTGATCACATATGAAACAAATATTTTCATTTAAAAAATAAATTATTTTATTTGATTATTAATAGAATAAAGGCAACCCCGGGCTTGCAGTGCTCTGTCACAAGTAGGACACTTTTGCCAGTTAAGAACAGGTGGGCAGCCCCATTCTCCATCCCCCAAGTCCATACCCCAGGGCTGGTCCAATAAGAAACTGGATCATCCAGGGCTACACAGAAAGATCAGAAGGGACAGCTGGAAGCTAAAAGAGACTCTCGATTAGGATCAATAAGTTCTAATTGCTTCTAGAACATAATAGGAAAAAATTTCAAAAGAGACTTCCTAGTGTCTCTTCTCTGGAACGACTCAGAATTACAATAAAAGTTACGGTTGCCTGCCCTCTGGAACGTCCCAACATTGGATGTGTCTGAGACAAGAAATCTTTCTGCGGTAACAGCACTTCAGTTGGTTTCTCTTAAGCACAACTGAGTTCAAATCTACACTCCTAAGGCACTGGAAAATAACCACAGGGACTTCTTTCTACACATGCTTTTCAGATGAATATTCAGACAAGAGATTATATAGTTCAACTGCATATGTGGCTTCTTTATGAGAGCTTCACACTTTAGGGTAGCAGGAGCCAACAGAACTCCCTAAAATGACAGAAATGTTTTATGTCTGCATGGTCTAATAGATTAGCCAGGAGCTGCACATAGTTGTAGGACTCCTGGTATATGGCTAGTGTATAGAAGAACCAGATTTTTAATTTAATTTTAATTCAAAAGGGAGCATACAGCTAGAGAACATCAGTACAGGTGACCTTTGACCAAGTGCTTAAAACACTAATGACTAATTTAAACACACTGCTTCATTAATTTATTCCAAGAAATATATATTTAGCAATTAATATAAAAGTTGTCTGTGTTTTCCCTGATTTTAAAAAGTGAGAACAGAAATAGAATCACTGTTAAAGGATTCCATATGAAAGTGATAACAAAAAAAAAAAAAAAAAACCCAAAAAGTTGTGCAGTGCATTAATCTGGACTTCCAAGCAATGGGAAGAGACAAGTGTGGGAGGAGGAAGGGGAATGGGATTAAGTGGTCAAAGGTGATAAACATGGGTGTAAATTTCCAAGTTGTATGTAATTAACATGTCACTGAATCTGTAGTTCATTCATGTTCAAATTTTTAAAAGTCTCATATGATCTTTACATATGATTTATCATATATTAAGAACTTACAAGATCAGATTTTTCAGGTCAGAGGAGTAATTGATTGTCACCAATTCCATGGCTTTCTGTAAATTCTCTCGCTGAATTCCTGCCAAAGAGTTGCAAGCCAAAGCCAACACAACTTTTCCTAATGATATCAGATCTGCTTGCTGACACAAAAGAATAAATTAAAAATTTTATTTTTATTTCATAGGTGCACATTTAATACACTGATACTATTGCTTAAATGGAAAATGCATCATTAGAAATAGGCTGTAGAGCTGAGGGCATGTGTTCTTAGGTCTCAAAACTGCATTCATCAGAATCACCTACAGCTTATTACAAAGATGATTCTGGAGCCTCTCCTCCAGAGATTCTCACTTAGTAAAGAGATCCAACAATTCTGGGAGGTTTTGTCTTATCAGGGACCAAGCATAGGAACTTTTCACTAAGTTGCATCCTTAGCCCACTTCTGACTTCTCGTTTCAAGACAAGGACTCATAATATTGGTAAGTTGCCCTAGCTGGGCTCAAACTTGTAATCCTTCTGCCTCAGACTCCCACAGTGCTGGGATCAAAAGCCAGATTCAATATTTTTAAACCACCCAGCTAAATTCTAATGTATACACTTCAAGACACACTTGACAATTTATATACCAATTAAAAGACTGCTGATTTATAAAGCTTTAAAAAATTGTTTAAAATTTAAATTGAGGTAACATTCTTCCCTGATAAATTTAAGGTTACTTTTTACTTGCTTTACTATAATCACTGCAATTTTTCATATGTACTTTTCCCATTTTCCGTGAATTTCAGAGTATGACATGAAAGTGCAAATTTAAATAGAAATTAATCCAACTGCAAACACCACAACTGCTTAACACTGGAGCACGTTTGTTATTTGGAATACCAAAAATGATATGAACCTCATGACACCTCATCTACTTTTGTTTCCAAATAAGAATATTTTTTTTCTTATACAACGTGTAACAGATCTTTTGACTTCTGGAACTACCCCTTTCCTGTTCTTTTGTTTTGTTTTTAACAATTCAACATTGAGGCTTTCCTTCTAAAAGGATTTTCGACAGACAGCCAAATAAATTAAAGTTAGCTTTTTACCACCTATCATAACTCAAGGCAACTGAATAGTCACTCCCAGTAAGTAGTAACTCTGTTTGATAGACAAACTACCTATTCTAAAGGCCTAAAAGAATGGCATAGCTCCAAGTTAACAAGAAATCATTTGAAATAATTTCTACCAATGGTTTCTGTAACCCTTCAAACTCTAAGATCTCATTTGAATTACTGAACACTTATCTGTTTATTGAATGTTAGTTTACTGTAAGAAGTTTTCAAATCTAGATGTACATTAAAATTATTCAAGGAACTTGAAACAAAAAGTCACCTAGTGGGTACCACTTCACCTCACTTTTGGTACCAGGTACTGGTGCTTTTCAAAGGATCCACAGAGATTCCTGTATGTAGCTTGGGTTAAGAACCACGAGGTTAGTGTACCATCTCTAACTGGCATATTTGGAAACCCTGGTCTTGCAAGGCAATCTGAAATTTTTGCATTACCTAGCTATTCTAGAAACATTCTGCCTAAATAATAAAGAATCAGAGGAAGTTAAATTCCACTACTAAAATAACATTTAAGAGTTCAAATTTAAAAATATACCATTTGTGGATCTGACACAAGAAACATAAAGATCCTAAAACCAGTAGAAAAACTGATTAGATAGCTGAGTCTAACAAAAGAGACACCAGGGACTTGTCAAAGTAATGGTCCAGATAGCAGAAAGGACAGTGCTTGTGAAGGGCACTCACTGCTTGCCTCATGGCTGCTTCTGGAGGCCACTACTGTGTATTCTGAGGAGTCCCTTACATCAAAGCTGAGGATCAAGGAAAACCTGCCCAACTGTATCAATGAAATTATAAAAATCTTGGCCAAAAGAAATCAACAGTATCAGTGCTAAATACACAATTCCACAGACATGTCAACCCAATGAACTCAATAAAGCAAACTGAAGGTGGTTGCTCTTACCAGGTATTTGAACAGCATGTACCAACACACAGCCCCCCACCCTTGAAACAGTAGAAATGTTCAGTATAGTGCCACCTTAAATCCATTCTGTATGAGGCCTCTTCTCCAGAACACTCCATCACTCCAGTTATGAGACAGAAAAACAAAGATCTGAGGCTGCCTAAGAACCAAGTGGTTTTAGGGGGAAAAAATGAACATCTACTTTGAGCATATTTTACCACCCTCTCTAAAGTTCACTCAAGGTAGAAATATCCATTAGTGGAAATGAACTGTACATTTGACATTAATCCAGGTCAGATTTAAAATGACTTAAAGTAAAAAAAAAAGTTTAATAAGGTTTTGCTTAACTAAGAGCGTTTAACATCACAAAAACTCAGCAACTCGCCTTTATTTCTGATCGAAATAATTTTCCATTGGTTATTTTGCTTCTTACCTCCATCTGGTTTTTCCCCCCATTTGTTGAATTCAGGGGGTTTTCCCCCAACTCATTTTCAGTTTCTTCCTGATTCTTGATTTCTTGATTTCTTTCTCTGATTCTATCTATGGCTCTACTTATGTCCATTTTACTGAAAGTCAGTCTCTATTCACGTGTCTGAAACAGACTATGAAAAATAGACTACAAGAAACAATGCACTCCTTTCTCACGTACCCTCTCCTCTGTAAAATCACACTCCCCCTTTTGGGACTGTTAAACTGTCTCCTACTCCTTACGATAATAAGCTGTATTAAAAATCTCTATACACACATGGCAAAAAAGAAAAAAATG
This sequence comes from Ctenodactylus gundi, assembly GCA_004027205.1. Taxonomy (NCBI): domain Eukaryota; kingdom Metazoa; phylum Chordata; class Mammalia; order Rodentia; family Ctenodactylidae; genus Ctenodactylus; species Ctenodactylus gundi. The sequence goes on from PVKB01000132.1 coordinate 620,536, forward strand.
AAAGAAAATCCAATATATTCTTTCTGCTGAAAAATAAAGAGAAAGTGACAAAAGGTGACTGAGTTTATACAGGCAGTTCATGACTTGCCCAAAATGCTTGCTTAAAGATGGTTGTCAGGAACTCAGAGGTCAATTTTTTTTTTCTTTTAAAGAATCTTGTTTTACAAAGTAACTATATAACCTATAAAATGACATACTTAAATTTGTAAATAAAAATTAGAAAATTATACTGCTGTGACACAGAAGACTACCTACCTACCTAGCTTCTGTTTGTCGTAGTGGTTCTAGACACTAAACTCATGTCCTTGTACATTCTAGGCAAGTACTCTACCATTGGGCCACATCCTCAATCCAGAGTAGTGATTGAAAGGAGTATCATTCAAAAAAGAAGTAGAAAAAAATTGTTTCTTTTGTTGTTGTGGATCATTTTTGTTTGCTTGTTTGATTTTTTGTTTTGTTTTTTTGGTTTTTTTGCTTGTACTATGAAGGTTAGGGCTTTCACACTGATTTACATCCTCAGCCTTCTTTAAATTTTTGAGACAAGGTCTCACTAAGTCACTAAGTTGCTCAGGCTGGGTTTGAATGTGGTATCTTTCTGCCTCAGCTTCCCGAGATCCTAGAATTACAGGTGTATGCTACTATGCCCATCTTGCTTTAAAAAAAATATTTATTTATTTAGAGGCAGGGTCTCACTCTATAGCCCAGGTTCAAACCTGAGACTCATGGTAATTCCCCTGCCTCAGCCTCCCAAATGATAGATGTGCGCCACCACGCCCAGCCTTATGTAATGCTGGAGAATCAAACTCAGGGACTTGTGCTTGCTAGACAAGTGCTTTAACCACTATGTTATTCCTTCAGCCATTCAAAAAAAAAAAAAAAAAAAAAAAAAAACCGGACAGGAATTTTCTAGGACAACAGAAGTTCATGGTACTGGCTTTGAAAAAAATTCTAATATTCCTTCAAAAATTTATTATTTTACTGAATACAGAAAGATGATTAGTATTTTAATAGCCAGTAAGTCATTTTGGAAGTATGGTAATAATGAAGAAAAATTAATCAAGACAATTTATTCAGGCACTAAATATCAGAAGAAAAGTTGCTAAGAAATAATGCTCCCGATAAAAAAAGGAAGGAGCAAATTCCCCTATGCGGAAGAAAGGTGCTGCTCGGGGATAAAAACAATCAGTTAGGTTCTTCCTGACACTGCCCACTAGATGCTGCTATCAACCAGGACAGCCTGGCTGCTGCTGTGGTGAGGTGGGCTGAGAGCGGAAGGAAGCAGGGAAAGTCTGTACAATACTGAGTGGCAGGAGGGCCTCTGAGTCTTAGGACAGCACTGACTGGGGTTCAGTAACAAGAGATTTATGCACGACTTGGAATACTGAACACGTCCTTAAAGTCTATTTGTTATTCTGTCACTTCTGTCCTTTCTGTTCTGATGATATCTGGTCTTATGCTAATGTGTCCTTAGATCTTTCAAAACCAAATTTGAAAAAAGAGCAATGGGAAGCTAAGGGGTTCTCCATGTAGGTTAGTGTATTAAACAAAAAACCAAAAATTTCTTACACACAGAGTTGAAATTGTCTTAACATGACAGATACATACCCTAACATGAAGCACTGCAATACAAACTGAAGATATTTACTATAAAGAGCCATACTGCTCACAGAGTAAATGAGGAAAAAGCAACTAGTCTTTCTCTTCACAGAAACCTCCTCCTCCTCCTCCTCCTTCTTTGCTTCTTCTTCCTTCTTTCTTCTTCTTCTTTGAGAGAGGGTCTCGCTCTATAGTCCAGGCTGATCATTAATTCACTATGTAGCCCAGGCAAGTCTTGGACAAGTACTGGGATTACTGGTGTGTGCCACTACACCCAGCTTTACCTGGTGCTGGGGAATTGAACTTAGGGCCTTGTGCTTGCTAGACAAGCACTTTAAATGCTGTGTCATTTCCCCATCCAAGAAACTTTTTTTTTTTTTTTTTTTTTTTTGCTGGAGAGTTGAACATTCCAGGCAAGGGATCTACCACTACACCTCCAGTCATGGGTTATTTTCTTTTGACTTATTATATTAATAAAGAAATAAGAAATAACAAAACAGCAAAGAACCAGTTCAAAAATAACAAAATTCTGGTAATGTGTAAGAAACAACAAGATCAGATTAAGAAAAAGAATTATTTAGAAAATGGCCATCTACTACAATCCTTTGAAAACATTTCCAAAATCTTATGACTGACAAGGACAAGTCTTCTAAAAGTAAAAATCAGGAATGATTACAGTTAAAGTGAAAAGTAGTAACATTTAATATACGCCATTTGGCTGACTAATGAGTATGTCTTAATCTTCTATTCTGAGGATAAATTTCCTAGTCATGTAAGTACGTTTTCACTTTGAATAGCTACAGTCTCTGACACCAAAGTCTCTGTCATTAATTTTGCACCTTACTCTCATTATATCATGGCAATTAAGAAACACATGTTCAAAGTTTGCTCAGAGGCTGCCCAAGAAATAATTAAAACTAGACTTAAAACCCTAAAATACTTTAAAATAACAAAAAATTATTCATTTAAAAAGCAAGCTTTAAGTAAAATATCCATGTTAATTCTTACCTGGTACTGAGCCATTAATGCCAATGGATTATTATTTTGACTGTTATCAAATGTTAAAACATCAAAAACTCCAACACAATTTACTCGCAACCTTCAAGGACCACAGAATTTAAAGAAAATAATTAGAATATTTTATTTTTTCTTATTATATACTAATGGATATTTAACATTTTCTCTAATAATTAGAAAGGATATCAGAATATTAAGTATTCCAACTTCCATTTCCACCTACATCCCATGTAATCTTTACCAAGCATTTTTGAGATAAGAAAATTAAGGCTCACAGATAATCAAGTTACATCTTCGGTTACAAAAGTAACTGATCACTCATACTTCTGACTGATCAGTTTGTTTACTTTTTGCAAACTCTCCAAACTGTTTATTAGTTGCAAATGAAAAAAGTAACAATCTAGTTAGCTTTTCTAACACTTGTTAAGATGTACCAAGCATTTGTTCCGTGCATTTTATGTGTATTAACACACTCAAATATCTCAATAGTCTGTTAGACAGGTACCTTAAAAATACGAAAAATGGAGTTAAAAGCACCTGTCTCAAGAAGTTGTTGAAACACAGAAAGGAACTTGTTCAAGGTTATATATACACAGTCACTAAAAGAATCAGGATATGGACCCAGGAAACCTAGTACTTGATCTTCAAGTTTTTGGTTTTTTGGCAGTACTAGTATTTCAAAACTAGAGCACTCTACCACTGAGTCACATCGCCAGCATTTTTTTTTTTTTCTTGAGATATCATCTTACTAAATCTCTAAGTTGCCCAGGTTGGTCTTAACTTGGTAATCCTTCTGCCTCAGCACCATGAATTGCTGGATTAACAGGCAGTCATATTTTGAGTTATTTTATGCTATGGTTTCCAAGACAATTCTCAAAATTATGGCAAGTCAAAAGAGGTAAAGTCAAGGTCTGTGTTTCTTAGCTCTACATCAGCCATTCTCAAAGCACAGGCTCAACAAGCAGCAGGAACACCACTCAGGAACATCTCAGAACCACAGACTTCCAAGCTCACTACAGAGACCACAAAGAGCCTGAGGTGGGGCCAGGTAACTTACACCCTACAGTTTAGCCCCCCAGGCTCTGATTCATGCAGAACCATGCTTACACATTAAAATGTTATACAGATACTTCTCTATTCCCCTACCCATTCATTTTCCTGATGCTTACTAAGAACTTAAGTTAATGACCACGCAATTTATTAAGAATTCAACATTCAAAAAAAAAACTTACAAATACACCCAAAATTCACAGCAGTTCTTCTGGATGAAATATACAGAAAGGTAAAATTAAAACAAATCATCATGTTTTATTAGTGTCTTAAGTTACATGATCAATAGAGAAACCAAAACTCAAAAGTGGCAGTACCTAGTTTTGCCAGTTATCAGTATCTTTGTTGGGTCCATAACTCGACATGCTAAACCTGCTGTATGAATGGTACGCAATGCAGAACTCAGTTGGACAATGTACGCCCAAATAAGAGACTCTGGCAATAATCCAGCATGCTGCCTGGGCAATGGTCCATCGTGTTGGCCTATAAATAAAGCAGACAAACCAATAAATGACATCTTCATTTAATAAACAACTGAAATACTAAAACCAAAATTAACAAAGAAAATTCATGTATACTCATAACAGGTTAAAATACACACATAATTTAGGTTTATATTAGAATTTAACATGCAAGCCAATAGTTTATTATTAAAAAGTCATATTGCTACTTCTCTATTCCTCTACCCCTTCTCATTGAAATGCTTTTTTGTTACTAGCTACTGAACAAAAATTATTATTAAACTAATTAACAAAAAAAATTAAGAACTGAAAATATGGAGACCTCCACTTAAAAATGTGGATAATCTTAGGCTATACTATGGTTCACACTTTTTTAAAGGTTGTTCTTTCTGTGCCTCAAGGGAAATACAAGTCCCTATCATCACTTCATGTTCAATGTTCATTTTCCTTGTTCCATTCAACCTCCCCTATTGAACATGCCTCTTAGGATTATACCCAATTATATAAACATACGTAAAACAACAAATATTACTTACATATAATGATAAAATACAAACACATTCTGATCTACTGTGAGAAGTAATTTTAACCTAACACTTTTGACAAGTGCTTCTGATAATACTTTCTGGGTCAATGTTAATATTCAAATTAGAAAAAGTAGAGACATATAAATTTAACCCAAACATTGTCATTATTTCAGGGAATATAACCCCATATAGTTGTAAACCTTTTGTGTAGCAGGTAAAAAAGCAATAGATTTAAGTAATGATGGTGACAATAAGTATGTAACTATGATAAAAGATTCTAGTAAGCACATACAAAAGTCAAAAAACTTTTATCTTTTGATATGGACAAAACTAATAACATTACATTCTGCAAAAATAGTGCTAGATAACTCAAAAAACACTCATATAACATGTCAAGGAAATGTCAAAAATGGTTCTATTAAGAGGTTAGAGGCTTGAGGTATATGTATATACACAGTTCAGTGGCAGAGGGCTTACTACACACAAAGCCCCAACTGCAAGTTCCAGCACCAAAAAAGAAACAAAAACAAAACAAAACAAAGAATTTAAATAAAACTATGCAATTAGTATGATAGTAAAGGTATAAAAAGTATTTATAAGAAGCACATAGTACTTTGTGACATTTAGTTCCATTTTATACTCAAGTCAGTTTAAACCTCTTATCAATCTCTACATATCAATTCCTACTTTGTAAGCTAGTGTATTTCTTTTAATGTCATTTTTCAATTTGTGTTAAAATAACAAATTACACAGTCCAAGGACAGAGTAAACATGTATAGTATGTTCAGGGAAGTTAAAACCATTCAAATCACACTTTAAAAATCTGTAAGAAAGATTAAGCCCTATGAAAATCTGTTAATATATCAAATAATCAGTCAACAGCAAAAACAAAATTATTAAGATTTAAAAAACAAAGCTACAAACGAGTGGTTCTTTACTGGGAACATCTGGCAATATCTGGAGATATTTTTGGTATTGCAACCGGAGTAGAAGAGTTTGCTACTGGCACCCAGAAGGTACAGACCACCTTGCTAAACATTCTGCAATGTGAAGACAGTCTACAGAAATAATTTTGCAGCCACAACGTCAATAGTGTTGAGGTTAAAAATCTGGCTATAATTTAAAACTAACAGTCATTTCCCAGGTGTTATTACTAAAATAAACTTGAACAACAACCATATTCAACTACAGAAGAAGTTATACCACATCCCCCTTTAACAAAAGTATGTGTGTGCCTACAGATGACACAGCAGCCACACTCTACGACCAGATTTCTGGTGAAACAGCCCTGTAACCACAACTTTCTTCCTTCAACTGTCAGAATGCAGAAAGTAAAGGGTAAAGAGAAGTAAAGTATTTTTATCTACACACAACTAGCCTTTAAGTAAATAGCTGCAATTTGAAAGACTCACACCTTGCACCTCCTCTAATTTCTACCAATTATATTCAAGAAAATCTTTAAAAGATTAAAAACTATAGTAAAGAATGTTTTTTTTTTTTCTTGGCTAAAAACCAGAAAAAAATGGGACCTTCCTCAAACATATAAAGTAAGAGATCTCTCAAAAGGAATTCATTTTTTCTCTGAAATAATTTACCCTTCAAACAGTGCTTAAATAATATTAAAACATTTAAAACATCTTGGTTCTTTGCATAATTTGAATTATAAAATGATTACCAAGGTAAAGATTCAAAGAGGGGACAAAACAATCTATGTGTAAAGTTGCTTGGCCTCGGCTACAAAGTGAGACCATGTCTCAAAAAATAAATAAATAATTAAAAATAAGGCTGCTTGAAAAATCTATTGCCAATGGAACTTCCCCTTTAAACAAAAGGATTTGTTTAGGGAAGTAAAAACATAAATGATCATACAGACACATTGGACTCTAAGAAAATAAACTTCGAGAATATCAAAATAGAGGAATTTAGTATATTACAGACATAATGTGATTATGAAATGATAAAAATGAAATAGCGCTAAAGAAGACAAAAATAAAAATAAAATATGACTTGAAAAGAGGCTACCAAAACTGAAAATATCTGTACTTTGGCTTTAACCTCAAGATCATTTTTTGGAATTTATTCTTTTGAATTAATATATTTTACAAATTGTCTTTATTCAGAAAGCCTAATACATTAAAAGAACAACATTTTAAGATTAAGATTTAACACATTTCCACTTATTTCAAACATCAGATATGAGATTTTTTGCAATCCACTTTAACTTTAGTAAGCATACATAATACATTATTTCCTAACTTTCTGTAGATCAATTTCATTTCTTTGAGAAATTTCTTTTTAAAATACAAGCATATTCAAAGGTTACCAGGATAAAATTTTATATGTATTTTAAAATAGAAACTACTCTTCACAGAGCAAAATCATTTATACAAATATAGTTTGCATCTCTCTTCTTACCCCACTTTCTCTTTGTAAAATAGGCATCTGCATTAGGGTCATTAAAGTGTCTGCTCATCATAGTTTCTCCTCCAGCGTGGAAATCATATGCAAACACAAGGGCTTAAAACAAAACACAAACACTCATTACTGAAAGCTGGCTTCAAAGAATGAAACTTACCAGCATAAGACATTATAGTACAAATTACTCACAAGGCTCAGCAAATGCTTTCGTGGTAAATACTTCACGCAGGGTTACAATATTTGAGTGCTGAATTTTTTTCCACATATCAACCAACACCATGCACTTCGTGTTAACAAGACGAAAACCTGAAAAAGCATATTTGTCTACTACAATAAACTGTAAATGATATCTCTCATGGTATTCTATCAGAAATGTGAAAAAATCCTATTGTAAATTGCTTATAAAGTACTAATTTTCAAATAAAAGTTACTCTCCTTTGAGTTTACATATTAAATAAGTTAATATATTCAGTAAGGTTTGAATAATCTTAGCTTCAATAACATAATTATAAAAAAGAAAAATCAATTGTCCTTACCATGTATCCTTCGAAGGCAATATGGCAGATCATCTTTGCTGTTTACAGCTTTGTAGCAAGATGTAATATATCCAAAATTACTTGATTTCTGTATACGATTGGGGGGTGGCAGTGGTTCTAGAGGGAATAGGCTATGGTAGCTGTCAACTTCTGTGGGAACTGCTAGAGTAATTCACAGGAGGACAAGTTTCAATTATAGACATTTATAAATCTCTTAAAGTAATAAAGATCAAATCTATCACTCATATCACAATACATTTATCAGAATAGTATTGGCACAAAATTCTAGATAACAAACCATGGGTTTGACATCAACAGTAATACACATTATACAACAGCCAAAAAACAACTGAAGTTAATAAACTTAAAAATATTCACTATCTTTTAAAGTACTCATTTTTCTGATTTTTGGAAATAATTACCAGAAACAATGATATTAAATGTTTTCTTATTATGGTGTTCAATGAAAATCATGATAGGTAGTTCCCTTAAATATTTTATTTTGTATAAAATTTATTTGGATATATGAACTCTTAGTTTAAAGCATAAATTCAAAACAAATCACATCCAACTAGGCAGTGTGTTCATGTGTGTACATTTATGTGTGTCCATCTACAGATGCACCTATAAATGCTACAACTAATACCAAAATTCTTAAAAACTGTCTTTTTGCTCAGTAAATACAATTCAAGGAGGTTATCCTTCACAAAATAAGAGAGAGGTAGCTAAGGCATTGTAGTTCAATAATAATGAAAATGCTAGTAGTACAAACACTTCAGAATAGAGAACTGGTTATACACAGGTCTTAATTCAGCCATTCAGTGAACACTATAGTTTTACCATAGTTCACATTTTCACTAGCAAAAATAAACACAAGAACAAAAAAATACGAAGTGCATTCTACTGTACCTCAAAGAAAAATAATACTTATGCATGTTAATTCATAGGAATTTGCTCACGATACAGCATTAGATTGCAGAAGCTATATCTTAAATTCCAATTTAAGGAATAAAAGTACCTCAGTGTAGAGTGCTTTCTTAATGCATGTGTACCCTGGGTTCAATCCTCACTACCACCACCAACAAAAAAAAAAAAAAAAAAAAAAAAAAAAAAAAAAAAAAAAAAAAAAAAAAAAAAAAAAAAAAAAAAAAAAAAAAAAAAAAAAAAAAAAAAAAAAAAAAAAAAAAAAAAAAAAAAAAAAAAAAAAAAAAAAAAAAAGTTGTGTACAAGAAGTATGCAATGGTTTTATCTCCTGCACCTGATATTCCCCCCTACCTCCCCTTTTTTACTGCTCTACAGAAAACCTTAATTAGTTTTACAATCTAAAAAGACCAACAGTTTTGCTGGGTTTTGTTTATGAAACAGGGTCTTGCTCAGTAAATTCAGGTGGCCTTGGATTCACTATGTAGGCTGGCCTTGAATTCACACCAATCTTTCTGCCTCAGCCTTCCAAGTACTGGGATTACAGGCATGAACCACTATGCCCAGCTAAAGGTAGGTTTTTTTTTTCCCCCCCCAGTGCTTCAAATACAGATACTTTTGTCCTGCAACCAGCTTCCATTTTGTTTAACTGTCTTGAATCACAACGCTAACCATATTTTAAGTGAAAAAAGTCACAATTTGTAGTATGTGCACAGAAAACCAACCTGAAACGAATAATGATTACAATATTTGAATTAAAAAAGTATTTTCTTTTTGACACTGCTCTGTATCTGTGATACGTTTTTAAAGTAAACATGTCCAACTCTATTTTCAAAACATGGCATTAATTCTCTTATAAAATCATACAAATAAAAACTGGTAATATTGGCCTCTAACTAGTAAGAGCTACAGGTAAAAAAATCCCATTAAGAAAACTGATTCCAGAAGACAAGTTCAAAATAATCTTTTCCCTTTTGCCAAATATACTATGCCAATTATCTTAGTTGTCACAATAATTCTATGAGATAGAATTTCTTATTTTATAAATGAGAAGAGTCTGAATTATATAACTAAGAGAGGGAGGTGGAATACAAACCCAGGACTAATTCTTCTGTCTTGTGCTCTTAATCCCTAGATGGCATTTTAGTCATAGTATAAAATAATGTCACTTTCAAACTTAGGTTGAGTAGCATGTTCTACTAAAATAATAGCAGTATAAAGAAAATACATGTATACATTATTGTGGTTTGAATACGGAATGTCCTTCAGAAGTCTCATGAATTTGAATGTTATGAATTGTCTATGGGACCATGTGCTGAAGGGAGATTAGGACCTGGTCTGGAGGGGTGGATTACAAGTGTGTGGACTAGATTACACATGTGTGGTGGGACAGGACGTGAAAGTAAATAAGAGAGAGAGAGAGAGAGAGAGAGAGAGAGAGAGTGAGTGAGGGTGTGTGTGTGTGTGTGTGTGTGTGTACACGCATGCTATTACCTTGCTTCTAGGATGTGATGTGACGTGTGTCTGCGACCTTCTGAAACTGTGAGCTAAAATAAACCTTTCCTCCCCAGATTTGTGCATGTTGGGTACTGAGTCAGAGCAAAAAAAAAAAAGTAACTAAGACACACATTTACTGTTTTTCAATTGAATGATTCATGAAACTTTCACAAAAATTTAAGTGATAAATTTCAGTTTCATATGAAACAATTAATGTGAAATCTAAAAATGTATTGAGTACTTATTATATACTAGTGAATCCATATTAATGAGTTTTTACACTTAAGAAGCATAAAGAAAATGAAAGCATACAGACTTATATAAAGCAAATACAAAAAAGTAAATATTAAAAAAAATCACCATGACACTGATTCTTAAAACCAAGCATTCCTCACAATCAGGTTTGCTACAACAGTTCACTGGTCTCCATTCAGAGTTTTTGATTCAGTAGGTCTGGGGAAGAGCCCAAGAATTTATAATTCTAATAGGTTTCTAAATGACAATGAAAATGAGATGATGGTCAAGGCTCTACACGGGCAAGCACTACACTACGGAAATACAGAGAAGGAAGACATTCTTAAGAATATCAAGAAAGACCACACCAAAGAACTGGCATTTTTAAACTATAAAATGAGAGATGTGACTGTTATCAATAGGCTAAAACAAGTGAAAAATGGTGAGGAATAAACAGAGCAACAACGAAAGACACCTGCACACATACACTGTGCTCAGGAATGGCGAGCTCACACATGGCCTGAGCAAAAAGTATACCACAGAGGAGGTAGAGAGTGCAGATAAACCTGAGGAGGTCTTGTGGGAACTGACCATAAGGAAGATTAAATGACACATTAGAGACTTGAAATGTACTATGCCAAACAGTGGTACTCTGCTTATCACTGTGACAGAGACTGAATGAGGACATGAAATCAACTAAAAATCCTACACTCTTATCCCACTTACCACAAGACCACTTTCAAGCAAGTCATGCAGAATTCCACACACATAAATCAATAAGCACAATACATCCCATAAATGGAAGCAAGGACAAAAATCAGTCATCTTAAAAGACTCCCACAAAAAATCCAACATACATTCAAGAAAAAAAAAAACTCTAAAAGAAATAGTCTAGGAGTAGGGGCATAGTTTAGTAGTTAAAGAGTTTGCCCAGCATGCATGAACAAAGCTTTAGGTTTGATTCCCCAGCACCACACAAAAATTAGCTGGGGATGGTTGCCACATGCCTGTAATCCAGGACTCAGGAGGTTAAGGCAAAAGGATTCTCATTAAGTTTGAGGCCAACGCGGCCTCAGTGAGTTCAGGACCAGCTTGGAGTAGAGTTACACTCTGTCTCAAACAAAAACAAAAATAAGGAAAAAACTAAATAGGCATAGAAAGTCTTAACTTGAAACTGATAAAAGCCATTTATGACAAGTCTACAATAAGCTACATCAGGAGGAAAGGAGGAAAGGAGGAAAAAGTGAAGGTATTTCCTCTACAGCAGAAGGAACAGAAGTAACAAGGTGTCCACTCTCATCACTCCGGTTCTTTAGCTTGAGCAAACGGGGCAGAAAAAGAAATATGAAGGATAGGTGTACGAAAGGAAGAAATCAGGCTATTTATTTGTAGAAAATATGTTCTTTTACATAGAAGACCTGAAAAACTCTAACAAAAGACTCTTTAAGTTCAGGAAAGTAATAGGATAGAACAAATCAATACAAAGAAATGGATAGTATTCCTGCACACCAACAATGAAGTCACTGAAAAGGAAATCAGAAAAACAATCTCATATACAATAGTTTCAAGAATTTAAATACCTAGGAATTAACTTAATCAAGGAAGTGAAACATCTCTACAACAAATCTATAGTTTTCAGAAACATGAGAGCAACAGGAAATGAAAAGACATGCCCTGTTTCTGGATAAGCAGAGCCAACACTCTCAGAGTAGCCATACTATAATACAAAAACTAAGGTATACATTCAACACAATTCCAATAAAATACCAACAACATTCTTCACAGAAGTAGAACGATCTTTACATGTTTATATGGAACCATAAGAGATCCCAGAAGAGCCAAAGCAATCCTGAGTAACAAGAGCAAAGCAGGAGACATCAGAATCCCAGATTTCAAATTATATTGCAAAGCAACAGCAATAAAAATCATGTGATATTAGCAAAAAGGACAGACACGTGCATCGGTGGAACAGAACTGAGGATGCGGAAACAACCACAGATACCTTCAGCCATCTGATCTTCAACAAATGGGCCAAAAATGTGTTGGAAAAAAAAAAGACATCTTCTTTAACCAATAGTCCTGACAAAATTGGTTATCCACATGCAGAAGAACAAATGCAGATTCATATTGTTTAACCTTTACAAAAAAAATTGAAATAGATTAAAGACCTGAATGTTAAAATAGAAACACTGAGGAAAGAGAGTACTCGAGATAAAAATCAAGAAGGAAATCAACGTAGAAGATTACAACTGACAGAGCTGCATTCAACTTTTAGTCTGGAGCCCAATTCTATCAGATGATTAAAGGAAAAAAAGGGGGAAACTTCAGCCCTTCAAAGAACATATATAATAGCAGGTTGAATAAGAGATGTTGAAATTTTACAATTCACTGCAGTACCCGTAAGGCAGGGTTCGTCAATCTCAGTACGACTTCTCAGACCTTGGCCGAGTAATTACTCACTGTGTGGAGCTGTCTCGTACACTGCAGGGTGTTTAGCAGCACGTTGGCCTCTACCCACTAGATGCCAGTAGTACTTTATGTCTAGCATATTTCTAACAGTGACAACCAAAAATGTTCAGACCTTCCTTGCCAAGTCCTTTGAAGAGGTAAAATCTTCCTGAGACCCAGTGGCCTACATGAAACAAATTATGACTTCAGAGTTCAAAAGTACTCATCTGATGGAAGCATAAAGTATGGAGTGAAAAGAAAAACGACAGCACAGCCAAAAATTAATGAGTCACCACAAGACTTGAGATAGTATGAGATACAAAAAAAGGAAAAAGATTACAGAAATCACATAAAGAACCATTTATTGTTTTGTTTTTGTTGTTATTTTTTGAGACAGGGTCTTCATCTGTAGCCTAGGCTGGTCCTGAACTCACTCTGGAGTCCAGGCTAATTTTGGCTTCAGGGAATCCTCCTGCCTCAGCCAGAGTGCTAGCATTACAGGCATGCACCACACTATTCTAGTTATTACAGACTCTAATCAAGCTCCCTCATTCAATATAAACATGAATTTCTCACTTAATATGAGCAATAATTATGTTCTACAAAGAGCTTTGAATAGGCTTTGTAGTTTCCTTTGAAGATTTTACCATATTCAGTAATAGGCTATGTTATACGTTGACTGAAATTATACTTAGAAAAAAAGCCACCATAACCACTATGTTCCTAATCATGACTGTAGTATTTCATTCAGTTTATCTTATAAAATACCACTTAATAACCTCCCCTCCATTGAGATCTTATGCATCTTTATTGTATAAACTATTTCTAGGTATGGATACTACAAAACCATTCTCTTTTAATTGTATTCTGAAGTTATTGGACATTGGTCTACAGAAATACAACTGACATTTAATCTTATATGCAACTACAGTATTTTCTAAATTATTTCAAATAATTATTGTTTTATCATTTACAGGTAACAGGTTTATTTTCTTCTTTCCAATTGTTTTCTCCAATTTCTTCTTCTTGTGACCTGCACTAGGGCCTAAATTACAATGCTAAAGAATTAAAATTTTTTCAACCAAACACTTCAAAAGTTATGACACATTTAAACTGGAAAGATACATCAACCAGACTCTTCCCCTCACTTTTTTGGGGGAGACAGGGTCTCACTCTGTAGTCTAGGCTGATCGTGAACTCACTATGACAGCCAAGTTGGCCTTGAAAGCACAGCAGTGCTCCTCCCTCAGCCTGAGTGCTGGGATTACAGGCATGTGCCCCGATGCCCAGCTTACATTTCTTTTAACTCTTTAACAATCAAGTTGACAAACACTGAACAATTCTGAATCCTAATGTTTTAATGTTCTTTTTGAGGTAAATGTATCCTATTACTTACATAATATTTTGCTAAACTATATCATATTTAATGTAAACAGAATAAGGAAAGAGATTTTGATACTCAGAAAATCATTATGATATAATCAGAAAAACCTAGTCTTATATCCTAATGTAGGCAGGTATTTACTAACAACTGAATCTACAGTCAATTACTTAACTGTCAACTCAGTCTTCCTCATATGTAAAACAGAAAATGATAGGACATGAGGAATAAAAGAAGTCATGTATGCATTTAATGCACACACTGTCTGGCACACAGTTTCAGAAAAAAATTCCCTCTCCTTAAAAACCTATCCTTCATTAACTTTTAAGAGATAATACTCTAGTGCACAGTGAAAAAATAATCATACATGCTAACAATTTTTTAATGAATTACAGTATCTTCACAAAGAGAATTAGGTAAAATAAATTAGATAATCAGTAACATTTTTGGAATGCTTCTTGATAATACATAATATAGCACTACATAAGGATTATAATAGATTTTAAGATAAAGACCAAAACAGCATGCATTTTACCTGGCATATCTGCTTGATCGATTTGAGCCATTGTTATTAAATGTCTGTTTATCAGCTCCTAAAAAAGGAAATATGTATGCTGATATCTAAAAACAGCTTCTGAAATCTACAGTTCCATTAAAATTAGTATTATTCTCTTATATATGATTTTCAGATGAATAGCATGAAATAGCATTTCTAAAGATGGCATAATACCTAAATTCCAGTACTTCATAGACCCACCAATACTTACAGTTGAGTTTAAGAAACTTTGCTATAACAAAGCATACTACTACTTCTGTGACTGCAACCTCAAGGCCTACTGCTACCTATTTGATGACTCATTCCCAAATTACTACACTCAAAGAGCTTATTTTTGTGGGAAAAAAATTCTGAGAATCTGAGTACTAAGCAAAACTGTACATAACAATATCTAGGTGTTCATCTAAAAATTTAAAACAAATTATATAAGCCTAATTTTAACAAAATATTGAACACTCTTAAAGCTCAAGTCTGTGTCAAACTATTTATTCTTACTCTATATTTATTAAAAAGTTTCTTGAAGGTTAGAAACCATTTATATTACATACATTTCAGAGAATTCATTCAACACAAAGGTTCTGAAGTAGAGAGGTATCCCATTTAAAAATTATTCCATGTTTTATAATCTAATATATACAGCCATTTGAAATTTTCTTAAGTTTTTGTACATACAAACAAGAGTGTATGTTTTAAATTGTCTTCTTTAATATAACCTATGTGATTAAATAATATAGTAAGAAAATAGGGGTTCTGGATAAATGTTATTCAAGAAAGCACAGTAAATAGTGTATTTCTTATGAATTTGGAAACCATACCTGTCTGAGTTCATCAGCCATGAAGAAGGAAGGTGCATTTGCTTTTGGTTGCATATAAGCAACATGAGGTGCAGTTGGAGGATAAATATGATAATTTGGAAATACCTAAAAAGGTAAGGAGGAGAGAAATGAGCTCGTAATTTTTTTCTCATGTGAATTAAATGTATCAGAGAACAGCTATTATTAGAATATTATCTGAATGAAATCATTTAAAAATAATCTTATGTTTCAAAATCAATTTTAAAAATCTAAAACATTTTGGAAATTTTCTTCAACATAAACTCCAATTAGAAGGCAAAAGTAGTTCTGTGGAAGAAATGCTATATATAAACAGTTCAGAGGTGTTTCTTCTTTTTCTATTTTTTTGAAAGCAGAAGGCAGAAATTAAAGTGGTTTGAGCATAGTGAAATGATTAACTGCTTCGGCTGCTCAAAAAATTACCTTTTCATAGGTTTATGGTAGCCAATTTAAACTAAACATTATCTTCAGATTTGTTCAACATTTTGAACAGCAACACTGAAGAGAACCAACTTACACTAAGTGAACAGTTTAAAGCGAATAGGACAATGCATGAAAACTTCATCTTCCAAGCCAATTACAACAAAATTAGTAAATCTGTCTCCAACATCTTATCCTTTACCTTTCAAAGCTGTCACCTTCACACTGTTATTTCCTATCACCCTATTCTCCTTTTTCTTCATCACTTTCTCCCTCTCTTTTAAAAGGGAATTCAGTTGTTTTCTGTTGCTCTCACATGAGCATTCTTCTCTGAATCAACTGGAAATAGGTTTCAAATAATTATAGGGTTTCCGTTAATTTGTACATACAGGGAGAATAACACCTTCAGTGTCTGATTTCCTCATACTGGACAGCACAGTGTGCCTCAGCTATCACTCCAGGTTTGCCATGAATATGTGTTAAAAAAAAAATCAAGGGTAAAAATCATAATGTATGACTTACTTAATCTTCATCTAAAATAAAGTTTCTAATTTCTTCCTATTTCTATATAATATAAAGTAAAACACACAAAAAATACAAATAACTACGAAATATAACACACCAAGCAAACAGCAAAGCATGGATGGAATCTTTAAAGAATGAACTACCTTATTTATTTGACCTTCAGTTTAGCAAGCTGTTCTGAAGTAACTTTTGAAAGCTTTTGAATTAAATTGCTGCCTAAAGGAGACACACCTCATCCACAAGGAAATTTACACACTGAAAATAAAAGGGTGGAATTCAATATTTCATGTAAGACGTCCAAGGAAAAAAGCAGAGGTAGCTATATTAGTCTCAGACCCATCAGATTTCAAAAGAAAACAGGTGAAGATAGAGAAAGATGGCCACTACATACTGGTTAAAGGAACATTAGAACAGAAAGAAATGACAATTATCAATATATATGCCCCCAACCTTAGAGCACCCAATTATGTAAACCAAAAATTACTAGAACTGAAAGGACACATAGGCCCCAATACAATTATAGTAGGGGACTTTAATACTCCACTATCACAAATAGATAGATCAACCAGACAAAAAATCCACAAAAATATACAACTGCTGAAAGACACTATAGAAAACTTGGACATGACAGACCTTTACAGTCTTCCATCCAACATCAACTGACTACACGCTCTTCTCCGCAGCACATGGAACATTTTCTACAATAGACCACGTCCTAGGACATAAGTCATCCTTACACAAGTATAAAGGGATAGAAATAATTTCCTGCATACTCTCAGACCATAGTGGAATAAGACTGGAACTTAACAGCAGCAGAAACAGAAGAAAATGCACAAATACATGGAGACTGAACAACTTACTACTGACCAAACAATGGATTACGGAAGAAATCAGAGAAGAAACTTCATGGAGTTAAATGATGATGGAAGTACATCACATCAAAATCAGTGGGACACAATGAAAGCAGTCCTTACAGGAAAATTCACAGCCATAACTGCACACATCAAAAGAACAGAACAGTCACAAATAAATTAGCTAATGATGCACCTTAAGGACCTACAGAAACAAGAACAACTTAACCCAAAAGGCAGTAGAAGAGAAGAAATTATAAAGATTAGATCTGAAATAAAGGAGACTGAAATTAAAAAGACAATAAAAAAGATTAATGATGCAAAGAGCTGGTTCTTTGAAAGAATCAACAAAATTCACAAACCTCTTGCTAACCTTTACAAGAAAAGAAAAAAAAAAAAGGCACAGATTAGCACTCTTAGAAATGAAAAGGGTGAAATTACAACAGACTCTGCAGAAATCCAGAATATTATAAGAAATTACTTTGAACACATATATTCTAACAAATCTGAGAACTGGGAAGAAATGGACAGCTTCCTAGATACATATAATATACCAAAAGTAAATGAGGAAGATATAAAAATCTTGAACAACCCCATCACACACACAGAAATTTAAGCAGTAATAAAAAAGCTCTAGCTACAAATAAAAGTCCAGGCCCAGATGGATTCACAGCAGAATTTTTTCAGTACTTTAGGGAAGAACTAACTCTAATCCTCCTCAAACTATTTCATAAAGTATAAAGTGCAGGAGTACTACCAAATTCATTTCTGGAGGCTAACATCGCCTTAGTCCCAAAAACAGACAAAGACTTAACAAGGAAGGACAATTGTAGACCAATATCCTTAATGAATCTAGATGCAAAAATCCTCAATAAGATCCTGGCAAACAGAATCTAGCCAGTAATCTGAAAGATCATACCCCATGATCAAGTGGGCTTCATCCCTGAGATGCAAGGCTGGTTCAACATACGTTAATCAATCAGTGTAATACACCATATCAACAAAAATGAAAACAAAAAACACATGATCATTTCCACTGATGCAGAAAAAGCCTTTGACAAAATCCAGCACCCCTTCATGATAAAAACACTGAGAAAAACAGGTATAAATGGGCTCTACCTAAAACTCATATAAGCCATATATGCTAAGCCTACTGCACATATCACAGTAAATGGAGAAAAATTGTAATTGTTCCCTCTCAAATCAGGAACAAGACAAGACTGCCCACTCTCACCACTCTTACTCAACAGAGTCCTTGAAACACTTGCCATAGCAATCAGACAAGAAAATGAAATAAAGGGAATCTGCATTGGAAAGGAGGAGGTCAAACTTTCCTTACTTGCAGATGATATGATTATCTACATGGAAGACCCTAAAAACTCCACTACGAAACTCCTAGAAATAATTTAAAAATTTAGCCAAATCTCAGGCTACAAAATTAACACTAAAAAATCAATAGCTTTTCTCTACACTAAAATGAGCAAGAACTCAGAACAACAATTCCATTCTCAATAGCTCAGCAAAAATTAAATACCTAGGAGTATACCTAACCAAGGAAGTGAAGGATCTGTATAAAGAAAATTACATTACATTGAAGAAAGAAGTTGTAGGGGATATTAGAAAATGTAAAGGCATCTCCTGCTCTTGGATAGGCAAAATATAGTCAAAATGACTATACTACCTAAACTGATATACAGATTCAATGCAATTCCTATCAAAATACCTACAAGTTTCTTCAAAGAACTTGAAACAACAATTCTTAAATTCATATGGAACCAAAAGAGACCAAGAATAGCCAAAGCAATCCTGAGCAACAAGACCAAAGCAGGAGGCATTACAGTTCCAGACATTAGGCTGTACTATAAAGCAATAATTGTAAAAACAATTTGGTCCTGGCACAAAAACAGGTAGACCAGTGGAACAGAATTGAAGACGCAGAGACAAACCCCAATACCCTCAATCACTTAATCTTCAGCAAAGGCGCCAAATGCATACAATGGAAAAAGGACAGCCTGTTCAACAAATGGTGCTGGGAAAACTGGACATCCACATGCAGAAGAATGAATCTAGCCACTCACCTATCACCATGCACCAAAATCAAATCAAAGTGGATCAAAGACCTAGACATTAAAAATGAAACACTGAACCCCCAAGAAGACAAATTAGGCAAATATCTAAAGGACATAGGGGTAGGCAACGATTTTCTTGACAAGACACCAAGAGCAAAAGAAATTGTCCCCATTATTAACAAATGGGATACTGTCAAATTAAAGAGTTTCTTTACAGCAAAGGACACTATCAACATTGTAAAAAGAGAACCAACAGACTGGGAAAACATATTCACCACCAACATCTCAGACAGGAAGCTCACAACTAGAATATACGGGGAGCTGAAGAAAAGTAAGCCTACCAAATTAAAGGATCCTATTGAAAAATGGGCAACTGAAATGAAGAGGCAGTTCACTCATAAAGAAGTACAAGGGGTCAATAGATACATGAAAACATGTTCAACATCTCTAGCCATAAGAGAGATGCAAATCAAGAGTGCTGAGATACCATCTCACTCCAGAAAGAATGGCTTATATCAGCAAGTCAAATAGCAATCAGTGCTGGTGAGCCTGTGGGGAGAAAGGAAGCCTCATACACTGCTGGTGGGAATGCAAATTCGTACAACCACTTTCGAAAGCAGTATGGAGATCTCTCAAAAGACTAGAAATAAATATCCCCTTCGATCCAACGACACCCCTCCTGGGAATATACCCAAAAGAGATCAAAACAACACACAACAGAGATATATGTATATTCATGTTTATAGCAGCACAATTAACAATAGCAAAAATACGAAGTCACCAAAATACCCATCAAGAGACCAGTGGATATACAAACTGTGATACTTAAATACAATGGAATACTATGCATCTATAAGGTCTAAAGTCCAGCAGCATGGAGGCTTTTATAGGCAAATGGAAGAAACTTGAGAACATCATGCTTAGTGAAGTGAGTCAGAAGCAGAAGGTAAAACATCGAATGGTCTCTCTGATGAGAGACTCAGATCACAATTATCTCATGAAACTTTAAATGAAAAACAAAGTGAAAGAGGGGGTAGGGTGGGATAGGGTAGAGTTGGAGGGAGGGAGGGGGGTAGTGGGAGGGACAAAAAAGAGAGTGGGAAAGCCCTTGTCACCTTGACAGGATATGTATGTGCACAAAATGCTCAACTACATTGTGAACCTTAAATTTTGCACTCATTCATATCAATAAAACGGGGGGAAAAATGACAGCAAGTGTCAACTCAGGTCACTGCATCCAGAAAAATTAACTTGAAAACTGAAGAGGAAGTAACAGTTTTTCATGACCAAGAATCCCTAAAGAATTCTGCGACCATTGGCCCAACAATGCAGACCACATTGGAAGGAATCTTTGAGAGAGGCAGAGAGACAAGCAGCACGAAAAAAAACATGGAGGAAAGGAAACATCTAAATAGAAAGTGTAACAAAAAAATAGACTGGCATTTGAATCATTTGATTGGTATACTTCTAAAGCAGCACTAGCTGTTTTATAAAATCAGTGAAATTTTCCCATGTGATTATTGTTTGTAATAGTGTATTAGTTTGAAAAACATAATTATATCCAACATGAGGAACTGGTATAAAATCTTTAAAAAATGTGTGCATGAATTTATGGATGGATAGGTAGATAAAATAAGCCAAAATCTGACAAAATGTTAATAATTAGTGAAATGTGAGTAGATAATTTATTAAGGTTAAAAAACACTGAAATAACTAAATGTCCCTTTATATTTATTGCTTTAAGTGTAATATAGATTTAAGTTCATTTAATGTGGCAATTTAATATAGACTTAAGTCCCTTTACTAGAGCAATTCACTTATTCAGTCTTTGATGCAAGTTTATCCTAAGAAAACAGACTAACATAATGATAACCTGAATGTCTTTTGAGTGTACAGACATTTACCTTTCAGAACTCAGCTAAGGCATCTGAAATTTAACTTCTTTTTCTTTCTCACATTTTCTAGCCTTACGAATTACATTGTCATTTTTCTTTCCTGATGTGGACTGGTGGGTAAGGTCATGTTAAAAAATCTCAAAAAAGATATAGTAAGACATAGAAAAAAAGAACTTTTGGCAAATATCCCAATAAGGTCTCTGTTGGACTCAGAGAAGAGCCACCAAAATATCGCCACCACATACCATTCTAAGGGTGGAAAGCTGAACTAAAGAGTGGTGATTTGAATGAAATGAGTCAGATGCAGAAGATTAAGTTTGTTAAATATTGCATGGTTTCCCTGATTTGGGAAACCCAGAGTACAGGTATTTGAACCAAATGGGTGTGACAATGAGAGTTAGGGGCAACGGGGAGGGTGTGAGAGGGCCAAAAATGGGAAGGAACTGTAAAGTTGATATGATATATATGTGCACAAAATAATTTCACTTTAAATATTACGCATTGCACATATATCTTAATAAAAATCATGGGAAAATTTTGTACAAATTCTAAAATCTAATTTCGGATTAAAATCAGATTTGTATCAATTTATCAGTAGACAGAACCAAATTAATTTCTAGAGAAGATCAGCCTAAGCTAAGTTACAAAATAATGGACTTTATCATATCACAATAAGAAGGCTAAAAGGGGGGTTAATCCTTCATTAATAAAAAAAATAATTTTCCTAAGCTAATAGTGCTATACTTCCTCTTTAGTGTAGACTTACCATTCCAGCCACAGGTGCTGGAGTTGTATCCGTATAAAAGTAAGTTGTCCCACCAACAGTTTCCTTCTGGATCACCTGACCAGAAGATGGAGTCTGAGAAACAGGATTATTAACAGGTGTAGAGGCACTAGAAGGCACCATGTAACTTGCTGGATTTGGAGTGTGGCTTCTTCTTCTGGGAGCAGGAGAAGTATGTGGAGTAATTTTGGGAGAATGGAGAGGTGAAGATCCAGCAGACAGTGACATTCCTGAGGAAGATATATAAAAAGAAAATTCTCAGTGAAGCAATAACAGGTTTTAAAGGAAAAAAATCTGGAAAATAAAATGCAAAATCTGCAAAGTAAAATGCAAACATTCAGTTGGTAGAAACAGTTAACTTTTAAATAAAAAAGTAAACGACATATTCTTATCTTGTTTTGTTTAAGGAAAAACTCCAATTAAAACAAGTATACAGAATTTTTTTCACATGCAGTCATTTCCAAATAAATAAGCAAATTTACTGTAAGTTTAGTCTCCTCCATATCAAAGTTTACATTAGAAACCTCAACAGTAAAAATCATCAAACTTTAGTAAATTAATGAAATGGGAAAGGCCAGATCTGAGACCCTATAAAAAATGTCTTATAAAAAACACTTCCTTCTTTTATTAAGAAAAATTTCAAACTGTGACTATTAATACAAGTATCACATTCCCAAAAGCATTATGGCATTAAAAAATTAAACTAACTTAATAAATATTCACTAAATTTCTTTCAACCACTTATAATTAACAAGTGTTTGCAAAGGCAAGAAAAATATTAAAACTAAGTTGAAATACATGGTAGCTTAAACACCATAGTCTTTAAAAGTCAAGCAGTGTAGTGTTTTGATGCCTGTCTTAATTAAGCAAACACTTAAATAACTAAGAATTGTTGAAGATACATACTTTTAAAAAGGATAGTGAATACCATTGTGTTCCAATGAATGTTTTTTACTCAACCAAAACCAAAATAAGAATTCATTATAGGTAAAGCACTCTCTGTTATGAATTTATTGTGGAAAAGGGGAAACGACAAATGTCTTTACCCTTCAGGAGATTCCAAGCTAGCTGAGAAAACAAGACCAAGTCACACGTGAAAGACATAAAATGATTTACAAAGTCACTCAAATAGAAATATGGGGCTAAGTGCATGCATAAATGTGGATGAAATGCAAATTAATTACTGGGTAGAGTTAAAAGACTTAATGGAAGAGAGCAGTTGAAAGCAGAGAACAAAAGGCTATCTAGAGCCACAATCACACTTCCTGAAAACAAAAACAGAAACAAAACAAAGAACAAGCTTATCCAGAAACTGTTCAGACTACTTGGGGAATGCCTAAAAACCTTCACCACTAAAGTAATTTGCCACATCAAAATTCAAGAAAAAAATTCAACAAAATGCCTCTGGTCACAGAATTATGTTTAACGCGGGTTTGAGTTTCAATTTCCGTGATTCTTAAGACATCAACATGATTTTAGAACAGTGGGTGAACAAAATTAAGTTGATATTGAAGATAATGCTCTCCCCTGGACAGCCCTTTGTACTTTCTAAAGAGCCTCAATACAATTATTTTATCTCATTTTTCTGAACAATTAAATAGATGAACTAGGTCAGGTTATAAACCCAGGAAGGGTAGAACTTAGAAGGTTATGTTATTTAGCCAAAAATAGATAAACATGCATGAAGTCAACACAAAGAGAGGACTCAAACCAAAGTTTCCAAACTTCCAATCTTACTTCCTGACGCATTAACTCAAAATTTATTATATCAACATTACGACATGCCAGGAATTTTTAAGTATTTTTCATGTATCTAAAAAGACACTTTAAGCTGGCTCTGGTGGCACAAGACTATAATCCTGGCATCCTGGAAGGCTGAGGCCGGAGGACTGAAGTTAGAGATCAGTCCAGGGTTCAACCTCCAGGTGCCACATAAATAGATAAAGAAATAAAAGAAAAAATTTAAAATCTAAAATGTCTTAAAAATAGTATTTATGAAGTTATTATAGGTGTATTGATAATACTATACAACATAGGTACAAACCTAACTTATCTTTTTGAACTGTTACAGAGTTCTGTTTCTAATTATCACAAACTTACTTGAAGATTCATTTTTAAAGCAAAACTGCAGGGATTACTATTCAGTGTATTCACCACATCTCTAATTGTTAAATGCATTTACAAGTTTTTTCTTAAAGTTAGACTCTAAGCCTTTCCATGATAAACCTGATGAAGTCACTGAGGATAAATAATTTAGTCTGTGACCTTTCACATTAAGTAGCAGCAACAAGGATAGCTACAATTCTTGAGTACTTTCCCTGTTCCAGGAACTGATCTAAATACTCCACATGCATCAATATACTTAATACTCAAAATCACCTTGTGAGGTAGGTATACCACATCCATTTCACAAAGAAGAAATCTAAGAAAAAAATAAAAGGATTATCAAGTAGACAAATATAGATGAGTAAACAACAGATCAAGATTTAAACTCAAATCTTTAACTTGAAGGTCTCTGTTCAGTCAGTATTCTATATCATCATCTGATTCCTAAATCTTACACAGAAGACTAGAAAGAGGATTTAGCAGCATTAGTGTAAATAGTTAAGTTATAAAGGGAGGGGAATGTGCAGAATACGGCATCAGCAAGAATTATGACCCTGCAGTAGAATGTTAAGTCAGGAAAAAAGGCATGGTGGTACACACTTGTAATCCTACCTACTAGAAAGGCTGAGGCAAGAAGAGCAAAAGTTCAAAGCCAGCCTAGGCAACTTACCAAGGTTGTGTCTCAAAACATAAAATAAAAAGAATATATTTCAGTGGTAGGGTGTTCTTGGTTTCATTACTCAGGATTGCCTCACAAAGACAAAATTAATACACAGAAACAGGTGAGGACAAATAATATGTGGTCAATTATGAAGGAAATTCAAGTATAGTGAAATGTACACTCTAAGCACCAAGTTTTCTCAGGAAATTTTCATTTTGAAAACTTAGTTTAATACAAAGTTGCAGTACTAAAATTTGAATTTATGTATCTGAATTGAGGTTAATTGGGGTTCTTTAAATATATTCAAAATAAAACATGTCCAGCAATAAGCACCAATAGTCATAAATATAAGATGTTTAAATTCTACAGGAAACATCAAATTTAGCCACAGAAGACACAGCTCTATATTGCTGGCATACCTAACAAAATGTTTTAAAAATGAGTAAGATAGCCACATACCTGCCTGAAGAAAAGTATTCTGTACTTAACAGTAACAATACTACAATATAACCATTATTCGGTGTCAACTAAATTAAAAACAGCACAAAGAAGCAAACTGATAGAAATAAGGGTGCAGATTCCACGTAAATCAAAAAAAGATGTTTGAAAGTTTCAAACTCTTTGTTATAGCCAGGCAAAGGGCGCTTGCCTGTAATCCCAAAGCCCTAGGAGGCTGAGGCAAGGGGATAAACAAGTTTGAGCCCAGCCTAAACAATTTAGTAACTTAGTGAGACTTACTCTGAACATCAACACTAAAAGATGGATTGTGGATGTAGCTTGGTCTGAAGGCCCTGGGTGTGACGAGGCCTGGATAGCACACAGAAGAAATACTAGCTAATAATGATACCTTCCATCACATGTTACTCAATATTTGATAAGAATAACTCCCTCCCTAAAAGGAGTTCAAGAGTTCATTTGATGTTATAAAACTGAAGATTTTCTGTTAATAGCTTTAACTATCAAATGTAACAGTTCATTCTTTCGAAATTTCATTTCTCTTAAATATAAATAATCTCTTACAATTTCTAGTTTTCTTGACATGGGAGCAGAAGAGCTAACAGCAGAGATCATAACACCCTGACAAAAAACTATTATTCAATCAACAGAACACTAAATCAAGTAAAGTAACATGTAGAAGATCAACATAAAAAACAAGTTAGAATAAAAACTGTATTTAAAAAATCCTGAATTAGGAAAATTTCACTTTTATATTTTTAATTACTTTTTATCATTTACCATTAGAATGATTTTGATCACAGGACATATAATAAGTGCAGTATAACTGCTTAAGAAAAAACACAAACTGAGACATTTAAATTGTATGATTATTTAACTGCTTCATGAAATTTGAAAAATACTTCTTACAAGTACCCAGATCAAATGAAGTGAAGAAAAGGAACATCCACTGGAGATATTAAAGCAGAGTAACTAGCAAAATGAAGAAATAAGACATAAAGAAATTCCACAGCTAATTTAATGAGGCAAACACAGCATTCTTTTTAGATAACATAATTCTATTTCTGAAAATCCCAAGAAAAAAACCCAAAATTTATTGAAAAAGTACAAAATAAACATATGTCATGTCAATACTCTTCCTAAACACAAACATAGTTAAGATTATACTGTCTCTGGAAATTTAGAGACTAAACTAACATAGATAACTCCCCCATCCTCCACTAACGTTATGAACATACAGAACTGTGAGATAAAACACAATGCCCAAAATCTAAAAATATAGCTAAGATTAAAAAGAAAAACAAAAATTCCAAGAGCACAAAACTAAAGCAGAGTTTTATTTTTAAAAGGACATTTATCTTTTATTTTTATGTATTTATTTATTTTTTGAGTCAGGGTCTTGCTATTCATTTAGGCTGGCCTCAGCCCCACAGCAATTCTCCCGTCTCCGCCTCCCAAGTGCTGAAATTACAGGTTTGTGCTACCATGCCTGGTTTATGTAGTTCTGGGGAATTCGAACCAGGGCCCTGTGCTTGCTGGGCAAGCACTCTAAAACCGAGCTATGACTCCAGCTCCTAAAGCAGAATTTTAAACTAGGAGGTATGCCACGGAGGTCTGGAGAATTAAAACCTAGGCAAAATACAGTCTCTACAAATTAAGGCTTTAATGCCCTCATGGACATATGAAATGGAGACTTTAAATCCATAAAATTGGACAAATGGAGCTTAAACCAATCCTACTACATAAAGAGAGGAATCTGGAAAGGCTATACATCAGTGCTTTTAGAATAGGAAATTCCTGCCTCTCAGCCACAGAAGCAAAAGGGAAGCTTGTCTGCAAAAGACAGACAGAGAAGACTAACAGAGCTGAAGCAACCTTTGAGGAAACAATAGTGATCTGATGGCTACCTACAGTGTGTATACAAGTCCGCTTGTTTACATGTGTTAACTTATGCTTTACCTTACACATATGAATGTGCTAATGAAAAAAATAAATAAATCAGAAAAATGACAATACCATGTCTACCTTCAGGCACAGGTACAGAGGAAAAAACTCCCATAGGACTCTATGTTATAGAAATCTCAACTAAAAATTAACGTAAAATTTGACTTGCTCTAGCAAAATCCTTGAATACCTGGATGAAGCAAATTCCAAACTCTTTTGACGAACATTTCCACAAAACTAGAGCATACAAGAACTCCTCAACTCCCCCATCCTATAAACAATCCTACTGGCTCATATCTGTAATCTCATGAGGCCTAGTCAGGGAGATTGAAAGTTTGAGATCACCTTGGATAACTTTGTGAGACCCCGTCTCAAAATCAATGGTTAAATAAGTAAATAAGCTGAGAGTACAGCTTAGGCATAAAGCATTTACTTGCCTACCACAGGCAAGGCCCTAGTTCAAACCCTACCACCACCACCACTACCACCACCACCACTACCACCACCACCACCACCACCACCACCACCACCAAAAAAAGAAAAGGGAATCATTTTGCAACCTGCCCAGAAAGAATCTCAGATAACAGAATAATGTAAACAAGGTTAAAAAACACAAATTACTGTTAAAATAATTAAGGGGGAGAAGCAAACACCACAAAAGAACAAAATAACTTCTTTAAGCAGAACAACCTAGGCCTTTTAAGAGTAAAATATTCTAAGCATTACTATTAAAGGAAAGCCCCTCAATGTATGAGGTATAGCAAGGTAGAAATAGTCAGAAGGAATTGGGGAAATCAACTTAGAAAAATATGAAAAGAGTGGTTAAGAGACACAAAGACAACATAAAAAGGTAAATATCCAGAAGAAAAAAGGAGAAGTATTGGAGAAGCAATATTTAAAGAGAAAAGTTTGTAATTTTCATCAACTAAGTCACATAAAAGTTTTTATCAAGAAATTCTGAGCAAGAGTTCTGTGCAATTATGTGAAACTATGACATGTCATAAGAAATCAACAATTACAGCAACAGGATATTACATCAACAACAATAAACACACACAAAAAGTTGGCTTTTATCTTGAAATTTATATATAATCTACACAAAAATAAAGACTTTTCTGGATTTGGCAATTACATCTCCTTGGTTAAAAAAAATCAACTTGAGTAAGAAGGAAACTCTTCAAAAGACACAGGATACAAGAATGTATAGATTGAATATGAATATAAAATAAAAAAGAACAGTTAGTCTGAGATAGGTTAAGGCCTATGCCTGGGCAGAGAGACAAAAAGGTCACTAAAAATTCTTGTACTTATTTCTTACCCCTATCTCTTCAACATTATGCCTAATAAAGGAAGGCAAAAACTACTGGTGAACATTACATAAAATAGAAACAAAATACAAAACATACAAACCAACTTCAGAATACATACAAAAACTGTTTCAAGAGGAGTCAAAATCTAAATGCAAGTTACAAAGCTCTAAGAAGAAACATAGTTATAAGGCATCATGACCTTCAGGTAAGCAAGTCTGAGACACCATTTAATGACACCAAAAGCACAATCAAAGAAAAATATTTAACCTGGGTCTCATCAAAATTTGAAACTTTCTATACTTCACAGGAAGCTATTAGAAAAAAGGCAACTCAAAGAATGCATAAAATATTTGCAAATCATATATTCAATAAAGGCCTAATACAAAGGTTACAGAAAATTCTTGTAACTCAAGACATGTTTGGCTAAAGACATATAAATGGCAATAGGCACATCAAAGGAAGCTCAATATTGGCAGTTACTAGAAACCTGAAAGTTACAACTAAAACGACGCAACATTCTGTACCACTAAGATGGCTATACTAACAACACAGACAAAAGCAAGCATTAGTGAGGAAATGGAGATGCTTGCAGAAATGAAAGGTCATCTTGGAAAATTAATAGCAGTTCCTCATATTGTTAAACATAACAGTTGTTATATGGTTCTGACAGAAATGAGATGAAATGAACAAAGGAAAATGAATATGTGGACTTATCTGTTATACTGATGGTCAATTCTATCTTAATTTAAATACAACCCTCGTTTGTTACTGACAGATTTTTTACAATTTGTGAAGGTAATAATATCTGTATTAAAAAGCAGAGGATGACCAAAAAATTATTAAACAAATAACAAAAAATAAAAAAGAAAATTAGGAAAATAAGAAAGAAATGGGGGTATTAACAGTCAGGTGTTTAAAAGTAATCAAAACTATAGTAACAAAGAAGTCTGACAGAGGTTGACATGAACAGAGCAATGCCACAAAAATAGGGTACCAAAACTGATCTCAAGCACATATGAAAAATAAATATAAGATAAAGGTAATAGGACAAACTTCAGGGGAGAAGACAGGCCACTCAGCAGTCAGATATGACAATTTGTTAGGCATCACTAAATGATAAAATGAGAAAGACATAAACATATATCTAAAGCCAATGAAAGTGCATTTCCTTTTCATTTCATACTCAAATAAACTTCAGATGAATATTCAAACTGAAATTTAAAAGTTTAAAAAATCTCTAGAAAGCAAAATAAAAGATACTTATAACTTTTAATAAAGGGCTACTCTACGTAAGGAAAATAGAAAGCAATCAATAAAAAAGGACAAATTATATAAGTAGCCAGTTTATATACTGATAAAATAAGGATGCAAATTACAACTACCTTAGCACTAGTCTTTAAACAATTATTTAAAAAATGACTAACACAAATACTGTAAATACACTTTTGGCAATTTATCAGTAACTATAAGCTAAAACATTTTTATTGATATGATAAATGCAAACAGTTTAAAGAAAGTCTTAAAAAATGAAAAACTGTGAATTCCATGAGTGGAACGTTTTTGTCTTGCTTAATCTGTGGCTACTAGGAGTCACTGAATAACAAGTTAACTCATAAAAGAAGACTATTTTAAAATAAAGTAATTATTTTCTTTAATTAGAGTTACAAAGGGTGTCTTCTCAGAAAGAAATGTATCTATGATCCTGGAGAGAAAATAATCCAAAACGAAAAACATTCCTTTAAAATCAGGAATGAGACAATGTCAACACTGACTGCTCCTATGAAACATTACAGTAAGGGCACTAGCCAGCATAGGACAACACACACAAAAAAATTCAACTGAAGAAATGAGACTACCATCTGCAAGAAATAAGCTTTCCAAATATAATAACCCGCCTAATATTAAAAAACATAAAAGCGTTATCTACATAATAGAAAATTTTATCCTTAAATGACACCAATTATAATGCCAGTAAACACTTACGCCATCTATTGTACGAACAAATCTAACAAAATATGAGTAAGACTTGCACGTAGAAAATTATAAAACTTCATGGAAAGTTTTTAAGTTAATTTATTAATGACAACATGGAAAAAACGCCAAACTCATATTCATGAACAGTAAAACAGTATCATAAAGATAAGGTTTCCCTTGAAATTCTCTGAATTAAGGAGAAAAACAAGGCCTTGTATTTTTTAACAAGGCCAACATTTGGGGCTTTAATCCACCAGAAAAATTATACTAAGGAATTTATATAATCATACTCAGGAACACAGAAAGCAAAGCTATCACTACAAATATATACCTAAAGTCAAACAGTGCACGGTTATAGCCCCAAACACAGATAGTGTATTTATATCCCTAAAATTTAACAGGTCTCAAACCTATTAGGCATTAATAAATGCTACAAACTGACTCCTGTGGATGAAGAGTGTCTATCTTATGCCTAAGTCAAGTTCAGAGCACTTAATTCTCTACTTGATATTTCCATGCTTCAAGAGACAAGCCAAGTTCCTTAGCCTACTTCTATTACTCACTCTTAGACGAAGAAAGCGAATTCAAGGAGGGTATTTCAATTTAATTGGTATTACAATTAAAATTTAGCCTACCATGGAAATATTTAAAATGATACAACCTGTCAAGTAAGTCACCAAGACACTAACAATTTTGTATGCAGGATAGGATTTTATTGAAGAAAATTTCTCAATGTAAGATATTTAGAAGTTTCATGATGAATATCAAAAATGCACTGAACTTTCACTGTGTTGATGACTATAATGTAAGTAAAGATGTTTTTTACAATATAATACTTCAAGTTTCTCAGTAAACTTAGTAACAAAGATCCTTGATTGAAATACCCACGATCGCCTCCCCCCCATAGATGAGAATTCACTAAAATTCAAAATACACAGCTTGCTCGGCTTTACTGGAAAATAGTAAACACACACAGGGAGAACCCAAAGAAAACAGCACAAGTGTCACGTAGAGGAACACAGCGAGGGCGAGGGCGCTTTCTAATCTCTTCACATCCCAAAAGATCACACAGAAGACAACCAGCACCTAGTAACATATTCGGTTCATCTGCTCAGAGAATCCTATTAGCAACTCAGTGTACACAATTTCTACTTTGGATTGGTCAGATAGGCATTTTCTGCCTAGCACATACCAAAATTCCAAACTCCTGAAAGGGAAAGCAGGTGTGCAGATACACACACTCTTTGTAGAAAAAGCTCACAGCAAGCTATCTAACTGAATCAATTAGGGAAACACTGTGAACTCTCTTATATGGAAGGTCTCAAATACCAGCTAAGGGTCAACCTTAGAAACAGTTTTTTCCTAACAACAACAGCCTATGCCCTCCTAACTCATTTATGCCCAGATACCTTGAACCATTTTCAGTATAGTCAATTTTTTTCATAATTCTTTACTAGACATAAACAGGCAAATGTTTTTTTTTTTTTTTTTACCTGAATGCATGCCTTAGAAGAAGGAAGAAAAATAGTTACAAAACAAGTAGAAAAAAATTTTTGGGCAAGTTACAGCAATAAATTTACATTGATTCCACTAGTTTTTAATCCATTAAATTTAAAAATAAGCTACATATATGAGTGATACATGCTTTATGGCTAGGAAATACAGCACAGATAAATTCAAAAAAGAAGAATCTGAGTTATGTTTCATCAACTATCACCTCTAAAGGTATTATCTGAGTTTTCTAAACACTAATGAAATACTCTATGACACACAAAATTTCAGGTATCATCTGAAAAGAGTACTATCATTAGTAAAGGCCATACTTTTTGGTATAGTGAAATCACAGATATCAAAGTTTACTTATTTAAATTTTCAAAGTAGAAATTTAAATATGAAAAACCTATATTCTTTTCATTAATTATAGTTTTTTATTTACATACCACATCTCCTTCTCCTTCTTAGCAATTTTTGTGATTTTAGAGCAATTTAGTGTGTATATCATAAAAACAGATTTTCAATTCTGACAGTTTAAAAATTATAGCTATTATCTCAGAAATTCTAGTTCTGGAAATATATTCAGATAAATGTAAACACACATAAAACATTTATGTGTATGCTGCTTTTTAAAAGGTAATACTGGGGATACATCCCAGAGGTAGAGTTTTTGTCAAACATGTTCAAAAGCTCTGGATTAGTTTCTGAAAAGTAGAGAGGAGAAAAAAGGAAAGGGGAAGAAATGAGAAAAGAGGAGGGGGGGGAATGAGAGGGGAGAATAGGGGAAAGAAAGAATGATTTTAAAATAATATAATTCAACTTTCTAAGAGATAAAACTGATTTTTAAAAACTGATAACCAAAGGCTAGAGAAAACACCTGTCAATCAAATGAAATTTATTAAAGTGGCAAAAATAGTTTTGAGGAGGATAAAAATGCAAATAATGGTTTGTGATATACAACTTAATTTTTGCTCACAATATAGTTAATTGAATCAGTTTTTATATGAACTATTAAATTTCAGAACATATAAAAGGGACTAGTATGACTAGCTTAATATTTATCTTTCATTGTTCTGGCACTCGGCAATAAGCTTGACAAGTATACTATCAGTCATTAAGGTTAAGTACTCTGCAAAGAAGCAAATTACAATGAAACATTTCATAACTGTTACAGACAAGAGTTAAAGGATATTCAAATTTAAAAACATGAATTAATGAATTTAGTGTTTTTCAAGAATCCAAACGATATGGATATTTAGGTTTTTTTCTTTACTAAAATTTAAAGAATTTATGATTTTTTTCCTCCCATAAAGCTACTATTAAATTGAATGATATGTTCATATGTAATCAGTTTTGATCCCTATGTTGTCAAATGGAACTCAAGGCAATAACCCTTCAAGATCTATTATATTAAAAAAGGTCAATTATTTTATTTAATCTTAACTGGGTACATCTTACCATTCATTTAAGCCAACAAGTAAAGCCAGAAAAGAAACTTAAAAACAAACACAAATAAAGATATGCTTGGAACAAACATCATATAGGTCACATGTATTATTCTAACTGTACAGTAATCCCAGAACAAATTGTACAAAATAAAACAATCCTACAATCCAAAAATAGCAACACTATTAGTAAGCAAAAGCTAAGATAGTATCAGCTTCTCCTTCACTGCCCCTATCACTGAAATTCAGCTTTGCAAATAATTAAAGCTGGCTAAAAAGTTCTTAAGACCATCATGCTTAAAAAGATCATAATAACCATGAAATTCAAAGCTTAACTGAATATAAGCTCAATCACGAGAAGTCCAGTTTTCCAAAGTGCCATGTTGGATGACGCTGTGCACCTCTAGCCTAAACAATAAAGGTATTTAAAACGGTCCTACTTAAGTACTTGTAGATTTCCATTATTTCTATATAGTACAAATCATATTATCAACTACAATAAAAAACAATGTAAAGTGTCCCTACATAATTTATTTTGGCCTAGACAATAAAAACAAAGATTTTTTTCTTCTGTAACATTTTTAAATCTTTCAAGTTTTAAATTTCAAAGTCCATGTAATTAACTATTAATCTCATTTCTTCAGATTGGTGCAATAATTTGATTTTTAAAATTATTACCATATTAATATCTGACATCATCAATAAGCATATTACATTATCAGCCATAGCTGAAATATAAATTATTCACTGATCTAGTAAAATATTTACTAATTAAATTAGTTCCATTAGTCCTAAATGTTTCAAGCTACAAATGCTTACAAATTTTGCAAAGATGAAATAACTGAAATGCCAAGAGATTTAATTAAAAGAAATGTTTACAACCCCGTGTATGGGGGTGGTGGGGGTGGGGGAAGGTAACTTGGATTCAATAATAAGCTACAGAATTCCTATTCTGACTCTTCGGACAAATTCTTGCTGGCAACAAATAGTAGAGAACTGTTCCATGGTGTTTGGTGATAAAATGAAAACAGAGTCAACAGGAATACTGATGTTAACTGCCAGAACTGATTCCTTCACCAAGTCTGTTTTCACAACAGCTAACTCTTAATGCTTAGGGGTATTAAATCTGCTGAACTCAACAATCCCTTCATTTAAACAAACAGACCCCTCATAGAGCTGTCCAACGCTGCCCAAACTATCCATCCTTTAGTCGAATCAGTCAGTTTCATGAATTGTAGGATTTATCTTCAAGTCCAGTGCTGACTCAGAGGGTAGCTTGTTCCCTAGAGAAAACAACCAACAAAAATCAGAACAGCTACTGCTCATAAGCGCTTTCAACACCCAAGTGGAAAGGACAAACTTATTCGTGTCCAAAAAACAGTTCAACTTCCTTTCAAGTACAGAAGTAGCCAGTGAAGTAAAGACATCTCTATGCACAGGTAGTTCTTGATTAAAGCTATCACTCTGTTACAGAAAGAACGATAAACAGCCAGCAAAGTTTGTAAGAAAAGGTAGCAGACAAACCGTATGACTTCTCACTTTGGAGAACTACGCAGGGAACACAAACGGCAAGTATAATGAAGGTCAAAGCTGATTTTTTTTTGTTTCGTTTATCTTTCAAGCTGCTTTCTGGTATATGTGTTAGAGTTGGGGGCAATTAAATATCTTCATCTAAAAGAACGTGAAATATATATATGTATATACAAGTATGTGTGTGTGTGTGTGTGTGTGTATATATATATATATATATATATAGCAAATTTAATATTATACATAATAAAGTGGCAAAGTGTCATCATAATTATTCTTTAATGCAAGATTGTCATTCAGTAGTTAGAAAAAATACTCAGAATCATGATTTTGGTCTGGTCTGTTTCAAGGTCTAAAAATATGACTTGCTTCCTTTCATATGTCTTAACAAAACAAAAATATCAACAGGTAGTCTGTGAGCTTCAAGATACACCATAACAAAACACAGGAGACTTTCTATTTCATGAGTTAGTGGGTTTTGCTTACAGTAATGTTTCTGTGGAGGTGGAAAAAATAAGAATAAAAAGAACCAAAGTTTGAGCTACTATCAAAACACTGAAAAGTTGTAACATCCTTTCACTAAAAATTTTTATACATTCCTCAAAACTGTCCATACAGAATTATGAAGGTGACCAATACAACTTTTCATTTTAAAAATGTATCAATATTGTTAATAAAATATGAAAATACAGCCTCATCAAAAAAGTTCCCTTTCATTTACAAGTTGTAAGACGGAAAACTCTTGATACACTGCAAGTACTCTGCAACAGAGCTCAGATTTGTGGAGGACAATATAGTAGTGAGCATTTTCAATACTCATCAATGAGTCTTGGAAATTATACTCATTTGAATATAGGCACTTTGGTATTTAATAGCTTTTCTTTCTCTTTTAAATGTCTGAGTCCTCATTTTCCCGATCTTTTCAACTGGGGATCCAGAGGAAATAGTAAGTTCTAATGAGCTAAGATATCTCACTGTATGCAAGAATGGTACTTGTTATCAAGTGTATTTGGGACAACGGCAAATTAGACATTCATAATTTTTCGTTCAAATGAGAAATCTCTATTCAAAAAGCTGTAAACCTCCCTGTTTCCCTAGCATTTATGTTCTGATAAATTCCATCCTACTGAGAAGCCTTCTTTATCAGTGATCTAAAAACTGTACGAAATAGAAACCTAGGCTTCTTGAAATGCTTGAGGGCTATACACACTGATGATTTGACTTTCTTTTATCTATTTTTCCATTATTTGTTTATAAAATCAAAAGAATTCAAATGCATTCCCAAATTACCATGCACTTGTGTTTTTTTAAACAAAATTTATGTTGGGTTAGATACTGAATTCAGACCTCAAACTAAAGCTTCTCTTCTGTCATCTCTGCATGTATGTGCATGTGTATTCTTTAATTTGGAACGTAATGACTCTGCAATAATCTTTATTTACATGCATAATACTCAGATAAAATTTTTGAAATGACTGTGCAACATATCAGTGTGAATCATGGTTTTTATGCTAGTACATAATAAAAATTACAGAAAAAGAGAAAGAAACATAGGACTAATTCTATCTAATCTTTAACCCATCAATTTTAAGCCACTGTATTCAACAAAATACAACATAGTACACAGTCATATTATTTCACTAAATAATTGGGAGTTAATATAACAAACCTGAGCCTGTAAATGTCAGTTTTATCTGTAACATATAATATTGGAATTTGAAAGTGTGAATCGAGATGTCACAAGAATGCTGTTGCTTTAAATAAAATGTTTGAAACCACTGTTCCTAGCTCTAATTAAGATTTGGTGTTCCTGGTTCACAAGTTCCATAGGGGCAGAGGTGGTGACTAAGTCCTAAGGTTTTCTTGCCACTTCCTGCTACATACTGATGTTCTAACATATCTTTCAATTTTTTTTTTTTGCTACTACTCTCTTTCTCCACACATTAAGAAGATAATACATCACACATTAAGAGGTTAATGGAAAATAAAACTGTAAAATATTTTCAGAGTGGGCTTTAGGTATTTTAAATACATAAAAACTCCAAGTAGTATTTTCCAAATTATTTTTCCATTCTGTTGCCCACTCTACCCTTTCGCATGCCTAGCTTTTTGAATTTTGAAATAAAATGCTTCTCTGAATACTTCATATAGTTACTCTCCATACCACATAATTACTTAAAAATATTATTTGAATTAAAAATTAAAAAGAAATTCTATAGAACAAAAGTAGTAACTAAGAGCCAAAGAGTTGTGTGAAATAAAACTATCCATATCAACAAAATAATGGTAGTTTAAGTTGTCAAGGAGACTCAACACACTTTCCTAAGGCTAATATTTAGTCAATATTCACTGGTATCAAAGTATACTTTGTTATAAAATACATAAAATAAAAAATAACAAGTAACTAGTTTGCAAATGGTTGTCCTACCCTAGGTCCTCTAGGGCAACTCTTTGAAATTCCCCCAACAAGCATTCAAAAGTTAATGCTAGTAGAGGAGAAAGAACGTTGCTCCCAGCCTATGGCTCAGTACCAGGCGTAAGTGGAATTTTCCTCACATCTGTTAAGTCTTCACTAGCTCAGACTGAATTAGCTTTTCGGAAGTGAGAATACTGCACTATTTCATTAAACTAACTCAAACAGGAAAAAAAAACTTTATGAATTCTTAAACATATGTTTAAAGTATCTAAAGAAATCCTATTCATCTTTTTTAAAAAAATCTCAAATACTTCCTTTTCCATGAACTTTTCCCTTGTGTATACTTATTCAAATAAAACTCACCTTTCTTTAAAATAACTAACCTTTTGAACTTTAATCTAGAAATAAGAGTGTGTGGCAGAATACTGTAAATATTTTTAGAAATATTGATCTCAATGTTTTAAATATGAAGTTTCTGATTCACCAGGTCTAAGATAGGGACAGAGAATGTGTATTTTCAAAGCATCACAACTAGGTCTGATTTGTACCTATGTATAAGAGCTACTTAGAACTGCTGTATAAGAGCAGGCACTCAGCAAAGTTCCGGGAAACTAAAATATAAGACCTGGGCAGATCTCACACAGTTCACACTCTACCATAAAACTCACATTAAAATTCTTAAGATTTTTCAATTGTAGGTTTCCATGTACGATCACAATAATAGATAAAAGACAAAAATGTCTCCAGAAGCACTTAAATTTTGTGAAGGAAATAAATATGCATAAAAACATGGAAACAAACCCTAAAAAGCTATTATGAGATACTCAAAATACTGTAAAAGCTGAGGGATGAAAGATATTAACAAAGACTAGAGAAGAATGGTATTGAGGAAAAAGCATTTGACCTCAGTCAATGAAAATTAGGCAAGATCTCAAGAAATACGAGTTCTCCATGCAAAGCAAGACCCAAACAAAGGCACAGAGCTGGGGAAAACATTGACTGCATTTAAATACACATCATAAAGATCAGAGTATTTATTTCATAACAGTGTGCATTTGACATGAGAATAACTTGAAAAGACTGGAAGTATTTATTGAGAAAAGAAATCTAAGAAATGGTTAGTAGTATACAGTATGGTCCTCCACCCATGAATGCTACAGGACCTCCAGTGGATGCTAGAAACTGAGAATCATGCCAAAATCTGTTAATTTAATGCCTTTTCCACCTAACTAAGCGCTTATCACCACAATTTTTGCTTTTTAGGTACAATGGCAAAACTAGCATTAATTTGCTTTTCCCTCTTCATAATTTCACAAATAGGTATTCACAACCTCAAAGTACGATTTATTTTTTCTTATTGAGAACTTTCATCTTTCAGCTAAAAGAAGTTCTTTACAGCTTGTCTTTAGTATATCTGAGTTCCCAGTATCACTGCTCTTATGCTGTGGGGTCATTATAAATTTAAATAAGAATTACTTGAGGCACTATAATACTGAGAAGGTCGCTCTGGTAACAAGGTGGCTACCAAGTAGTATAGGCAGTAGTGTGCACAACATGAATGCACCAGACAAACAGGTGACTCATGTCCTGTTCAGACAGCAGGATAATGAGAGATTTCATCACACCATTCAGACAGCTTAAAATCTACTAATTACCACTAGAATTTTCCACTTAATATTAGAAAATTCCCAGTAACTGGAGCTGCACAAAGGGATACCACAAAAATACTGTAAATTATTATAGTCTAAAAAGGAAATAAAGCAAGATACCAGGATGAAAACTTAAAGTGGGAAATTTTCTTCACTTTGATATAGATCTTTTATAAGTGACATCTTAAGCTAAAAACTGAAAGGAACGAGAGGCCAGGTGTGGAGGCGCCTACCTGTAATACACGCACTCTGGGAGGCTAAGGCAGAAGAATCCTGCGTGAGGCAGAGTGGACTACAGAGCTCAATGCCAGGCTTGACTACACAGTGAGACCATCTCAATAAGGGGGAAAAAGAAACGAAGAAAAGAACAGAAGAAAGCAGCGGACAGAAGAGGGGAACAGGAAAAGGAAAGACAGTACAGCCAACAACTCTGCAGTAAGAACAAGTGAAACACACAAAGAACCAAAGTCAAAGGAAGCTTGATGTGCTCAAGGAAGGACAGTGTGGCCAGAAATGGGTACCCAAGGAAAGAGGGACATAGTGACATTAAAGAGGTAATAGTAAACAGGAAAGGGGGGGTTGGATTGGGTTTACAGTCACAAAACCGTAATCTGATTTATATTTAAAAATACTCTTGGGGACTGAGGATGTAGCTCAGTGGTATAGCACTTGCCTGGCAGGTACAAGGGCCTGGTTCAATCCCCAGTTCCAAAATGAAACGAGACCACAAAAAAATAAACCAAAACCAAACAAACAAAAATTACTTTTGCTACTATACAAGAAAGATACTAGAGAAGTAGACTTTGCTGCTTGAAAAGTGCACAAACGAGGCAATGATGGCTTACTACACAGCCCCCAACACTTGGGAACCAGCACAGGGATAGAGGAGCAGACAAGCAGAAGGAAGGAGCAAGTAGAACTCCGCCTTCATGCTCTTACTGGGTTCTAATGCCTCTGCTGATCTAACAAGGGGCAGAGCTTCCGTCCCAGCTCCTCTCATGCTGCTGTTCTCCATCTCAAATCTACCCTCCAACAATTGACTGCATAACAAGTTCTTTTCCTCCTTTCTCCCTCCCACTTCCACTCCCCATCCTTGGGAGAATGGTCTTCAACTCAACCAGTCCACAATGTCAAAAGATTTGAGGACCACTGGCTTAGATGACACAGTAAAAATGGAGAGAAATAAACAGCCTAACATTATAACATGAAGGCCAGATTGAAAGAATAACTAATATATTAGACATGAAAAGTAAACAAATGTTAAATTCTTGCTGAAGCATTTTTCAGAGAATGATGATCGGTTTACTTAGCTTCCTAAAAGCTCAGACAGCATAAAGCTTTAACTCAGCAAATAAAATGTACACTAAGAATTAATAAAATGAACTGAGATACCAAGGGAAGTTATGACATCTTCTCCAAAACTGATTAAGAAAATTTCATATTGCTTACCAAGTTAAAGAAGAAACTAAAGCTGTAAATGTAGTAAACAGTTCAGGATCAACCCTTACTACTTTTTGTTTAAATAAAATACAGGAATTATACACTCACACACACATAGACAAGAATGCCAGAAAAATCATACTCAAATTCCTCCAATATAAAAATTTAAGGCAATCCTTTAATGTTTTCCTTTAATTATAGCAGGACTAGTGATTCTCCACTGCCATAAACCTTCTACAGCACTGGTTCTTACAAGTATTGAACATCAAAATTATTTGAAAGGCTTTCTAAAATAGACATGCAAAACTAAAGAGAAAGAAAGAGGAACAATCTGGTTAAGTAAATAGATTCGTAAATTTAAGGTGAGAACCAGTTAAGAATACACACCTCACATACATCTTGGAAAATGCTATCATGCATCCTTGGTACAATGTTGAAGGATTAACATTAAGTTACAAATATTTTTTAAAAGCTTCTGTAGTAGGGATTGAACCCAAGGAGTACTGAATTACATCTTCAGTAATTAATTTTATTTTGAGACAGAAACTTAAGTTGCCCTAGCTGGACTCGAACTTGCAAACTTACAATCTTAATATCTCAGCCTATAGAGTAGCAGGGTGGATAGGTATGTACAAGCATGCCTAGGTGAGCCAAGGTGATTTTTATAGGAATTTAATTATTTTTCTAATATTAATAGTTTAAGCCATAAGAAAAATCCTTTATAGTCAGAAGTATTTTATGGACATAACTGAACTTAAGCAACAAAACAATATATAGAACTATTAAGTTAAAATAGCAAAACAAAGTTGAAGCTGTGACTCAGTGGTAGAGCACTTTGCTGTAACAGTGCTAGATTATATCCCCAACACCACAAAAACAATGTGTCAAAATATAAAGATTATATCACATAATTATGGAAGCAGTGGGAGTCACGGTCACTATAGATTTTAGTTTAAACATATTATTTGATAAAAACCAAGTCTAAGCATCTGCTTAAAAGCTTCTTTAAGCAGTTCTTGTAT
The DNA here is from genome assembly GCA_004027205.1 of Ctenodactylus gundi. Lineage (NCBI taxonomy): Eukaryota > Metazoa > Chordata > Mammalia > Rodentia > Ctenodactylidae > Ctenodactylus > Ctenodactylus gundi. The sequence continues at coordinate 662,002 of PVKB01000132.1, forward strand.
GGAATGAGATAAAGTTTTATACTCTAACTCTAGTCTTTTTGAGGAAATAAAGTTAGAAAACTCAGAGCACTGACATTTGAGATATAAGTAATTTCCAAGAAGACTATTAACCTGATGTTTGCCAGTGAAGTTTAACAATGCGTAATCTGATTTTATGACATTCTAGGGTAGCTCTAATCTTCAAGGAAAGGACAAAATATTCAAAACATAAAATTATCCAACAAAAATATACTAAAATACCGAAAACATTTTTTTTTTTTTTTGCAGCAAATTATCCCAATAAAGGAATCTGCTGGACCCAGAGAAGAGGCATCAAGATATGGCCACTGCAGCCCATTCTAGGGGTGGGAAGCTGAGCTAAAGAGTGGTGATGTGAGTGATGAAGTGAGTCAGATGCAGAAGAGTAAACATGTTAAATATCGCATGGTTTCTCTGACTTGGGAAACCAAAAATATAGGCATTCTATAAAATCAAATGGGTGTGACAGCAGGACAGGGAGGGGAAGGGGAGAGGAGAATGTGGGAGGATCACAAATGGGAACACACTGCAAAGCTGATGTGATATATACGTGCACAAAACACTCAGGTTCATTGTAAACATTATGTATTGCATATAAATGGGCAAACTGCACACAAACCACACAGTATGTTTTTCTTCCAAAGAAAGTAAGTCACAATCCTAGTAAGAAGAATGTCGTAATTTCTAAACCACTAAGAAATAATGCACTGAGCAAATCACAAACAAAATCCCTTTTCCTCTATGGAAGAGATCAAAACGTATAATCTAATCAAGAGTGGTGATGCCTGTAATCCCAGTTATCAGACTTATAAAACCACAATTCATTTGGGCTGGACATTTTTCTCTGACAGAAGGTATGTGGACTACCTGGATATTAGAAACACTGTAAGTATCAATGAGTAGGTACTCTAAACTATCTCACGTATTAGAAACATTGTAAGCATCAATGAGTAGGTACTCTAAACTACCTCCCGAAACTTATTTAAACTCACTGACCAAACTCAAATAAATACTATCACTTTCAGATTATTAACTGGCCAATTTTATAAACCACATATTCTTCAATTATATTTGATGGAGATTATAGCTTGTCTAAGTTCCTTCCTTTCCACATCTCCCCTAACTTTAGTCTCACCTCTATCAACAGCATCGTCTCAAGATAAGCTATCACTAATGATATCACAGATAACATTAGAACACTGACTATGTCTAAAATGTAGTACCTAAATTCACACAAATGTGAATAACTCATCTACCTAAAAGGGGAAAAAGAAACAGTTACAGGTTTAACTGTATCTTTAGGAATTTACTCACTCACTTGTAATAAGTTAATTTATTTTTACAGTGATCTTATGTATACCTCAGTTTGGTAAAATGTCCTGAAATGACAAGATCTTCCCTACAATAACGGCCATCTTCTAAAACACAGCACATACCTAAATAAAAGATCAAATGGAAAAAGAAATGTTAACTACTAAATTAACTTTTTTTTGAATAAAAAAAAAAAAACACACTGGGCTGGAGACATAGCTCAATAGTTAAAGCATTCATCTAGCAAGTGTAAGGCCCTGGGTTGATTCCCCAATCCATTTAAGCTGGGTTTGTTGGCAAATGTCTATAATTCCATTACTTGTAGGCTGAGGAAAACAACCATAAATTCAAGGCCATCCTAAGTTTTCTAACTAACTGGACTACATACAGAAAGCACCCTATCTCAAAAAACAAAAACAACAAAAGAACACACTGTTTTTCTTTTCTTTTAAGCTTAAGAGGTGTCCCTCATTCATAGTGATAAATATACTCCAAGTGTCTCATCACAAAGATTAACTAAGTATTCACAAAAAGTAATATATAATTAATATTAATAATGTACCTTTAATTTTTGGATTTCTTTCTAGTGAATAAAAGCCTGAACAAAAAGTTTCATGTCAAAAAAGAGTTTGATTAAGTTAGTAAACACTTCTTTTGTTTCTCCAACAATTTTATCAAGTACTAGCTTTTTCTTTCCTATTTTTCTTCGTTTGTAGCAGTTTTAAAATATACCTATTAAAATAAACATGCAGATAAAAGATACCTAACTACTATAGTTTTAAACCCCATCCATAGGGTTAAAAATCAACTACAGTAAGTACTGTTCATTCTCCTACTCTGAAAAACTTATTAGCTTACCAAGTAGAAGAAAATCCTGTTGCCCAGTTTTGCTTAATTTCTATTTGTGATCTTGATTCAGTTTCAGTAACCCATGTAACAATGAATTCAATAACTTCAGTTATTCAGAACAGACAGAACCAGAAACGAAGCAAAACTAGCCTCAGCCCAAAGGTAACTTCAAGTCCAGGTAACCTATTTACACACAGCAATTCAAGTTCTGATTTATAGCCTTTTTCTTCTTTTAGAAGGAAGGAAAGTACTTTTTAAATACACTGGTGTTTAATCATCAGTAGATTAAGAAAAGGAGAAAGAATTTTCATAGGAAAGTGGACAGAATACTGGCTGAAGCTCTGAGATCCCAGGCCAAGTAACAAAATCAGTTGGAAACACATTAGAAAAGTAAACCTTTTGCACGTGCACATCTACTACATCACAACTCTGGGGATGGTACCTAGCAAGTACTGAGTTTTGACAAGATTCTATTTGAATAACCTCAACTTTTAAATTTGAGAACTACTGTCCACAAGGTGGACGGCAGCATAAGAAAGGCGTCAGTAAAAAGCCATTAAGATTTCAAAATAGGTTCAAACAGCTATTCCTGAGTATGGTTGTTCAAGGCTCTACTTTCAGACACTTTAACAGATAAACTAGGAAGAGAAAAACCTTACCTTCAAAGGATTATAATATACTGGAGTGAAAGGTCAAGGTAAAGATTAAAGATTTTTAGTACTTATATAACATTGAAACAAACTGTTTCACAAACTCTTACCTAAAAAGTATCAATTATATTGTCAATAAAATTATTGAGGCGCAGATTAGGGAACTGGAATCAAAAAAGATTAACTTTAAAATAAGAAAATACTATAAATTTTGGCAATATTTCTGTGTAAAAAGTGGTGAAAATATGAAGTTCTGATAATTAAAATTATAAACTCCTGATATACAAAAAGATCCAGCATGTTTGACACTTGCAAAATCAGTTACCATAGCTGCTTTGGCAATGTTTTAAAAGTAGACACGGGGGAAGGGAGTGTCTAAAAAAAATAGATTTAAAAAAGATATAAATGAAACAATGCCTTAAAATATATATGGATAAGACAATCAGGATCAACTGTTAAAAAATTTCCATCTAAAGAAGACTGAGAAATGTAGCCCAACTACACAGTCCAAAGTCTGAAGAAACTTCATGGAAGCCATTTCCAGGCAAGTTCCAGGCTTGGTCCACTCATGCTCCTCCACGCTTTCCCCCTTCCAGCTAACTGGAGAGATCCTGAGAAACCACCTGACCTGCATCCCAGACGACCTGAACTGCTGCTACAAAACTAACTGTTACAAAACCAAGAAATAGTATTTTTTCATGTTTAGCAACTACATTTGGGATGTATTTATTCCATATTTATTCCAAGAGTTTAACTTATCATTATTTCACAATCAAGTCATAAATTGCAGTTGATGACTCAAAATGTATTAATATCATATTGATCTGTTTTCTCACAAGTATATTACCTCATCTTTCAAAGTGACTTATTAGTTACATCTTATAGAAGAAACAACACTCTAAAATCCACGTGATTACAACTAAAATATGAAAAAGCATTTATAAAATGGTTAAAAAAACTTATACATACCGGTGTAAAAGATTTAAGACTTAAGAACCCAGAACTATACACTGTCATTGTAAACATTCAGCTCACGCTGTTTTTTTTCTAGCAATTATTAAAATTTACATTACTATGTGCTTTAAGGGGTTTGAAAATAGCTCGATCTGTAATTCTATTTTCAAACAAGACCCTTTCTAGATCTCCTTCTCTAGGGTAACTGTGTACATCTGAAAGACAAAGAGAGTAAGAAAAAGATGTCCCTCATAGCCAAGCTAAGAATCAAAGGACAAATCAACAAACAGAAGGGGCTATAACCATCCAATTCACTCCCATGAAATTAGAATAATGTTCCTATTTGTACAATAACCACAATACAGTTAATCTATTTACCTAATACTCTTCACTGATACCATGATGCACTACACACCGGTGAGCCAAAAGATTAGAGAATAAACGGTCCCTTGAGCTCTCAACCTATTTGACTGAAGGAGGAAAAACAAAATAAGAAACACTAGTGAAAAGACTGACTTCTAACTCTCCACACTCAGCCAAGAATCACGAATGTTCCTAGGCATTTATTAATTCATGCTCTATCTATCTTTCAATTCATTCAGAACACTGTAACCCACTGACTCAGTCCAGGCTCTAAAATTACATCACTAAAACAAAATGTTATCTCTACTTACAAAAGTGGACATGGAGGGATAGCAAACTAAATCAAAAAACTACGTAAGACTACTAAAAACTGATTCTAAGGATAACACAAATATTATATTCTTTCTTTTCTGCTGTTTCTCATCGTCTTCCTTTTGTGTGTTACTATCCACCATCTCCTCTTGATCGACGTGTTACTAAACATTTAGATTTGATAAATTTTAAAAATAAACTAATACTACGTTCTTTTTACAGAAATGATGCTAAAACTTAGAAAACACGTGGTATGGGGAAATCCATGCAGCTATGGGTATATGTTTTAAAAGCGGTTTGAATCATAATCCAATGAAAGCAGCCCAAAACCCACAGAAGACTTTGCTGTAGTTGTAGATCAGAATCTGTAACCTATAGTAGAAGGGTTTCCCTACCCACTCCCAGCCTGCTCCTATTCCCATGGTTATGAGGCCAGACAGCCAAGACAACATGATTCAAGTAGATGCCCACAACAGAAACTCTCAAATCTAAGAGGACAAATTAATCAGGTATTCTCCAACCAGTAGAATCGTATCTTCTGGTAGCTATTAAAGCCTTACCTGACAGGTCTCCAAGCCAGCTGCAGCAGCCACATCCCCCTCTGCGCCATAAACGTCTTGCCTCAGTTTGCTGAAATTCTAAACTGGGACAGGAATATAGCCAGCTGGCATTCCCAATCTGGTTACATTTCTACAGTCCTACGGTTAGCAACCTTCCTGGGCCATCACAATCTGTTTGTATACATGCATACACAGAGTGGCAGTTCCTTCTAAGAGCTCAATTCCTCTTCACAATGACCTTGGGGACCCCTCATCTTAGTAGAAAAATAATTACATTTTAAATTAATTTTTAATGTAGAAAGCAATCCTCAAACTAGAGAACCTTGAAAGTTTTGAGTGATTCTGAAGAATATACCTGAAAAACAAAGTAGTTACATAAAAAGGGAAACATGCAATTTAAAAATAATACTTACAAATACTTTAAAACTGATAGTAAGAATGTTTTGGTACCTCAAAATATACAGTGAGCCTAGTTTTGATGCTTCTAAACTTCTGGCAAGACCACTTTGGTTCATTTTTGGCTATTATATATCTACATACTCAAATATTTGCAGTTGTTAAAGTTCCTCAAAGATGTTCGCTTAATTATTAAAATTCTCTAGACTTAAAATATCCACCACTTAAAAAAAAATCATTTCCCAAGGCCAAAAATGAAACTTCACTAAATGGTTATTAAACACCACTTGTGACTCAATTTATGCTAAATAACAAATGGCATGGTTCCTTAAGGAATTTGCAATGTGTTGGAAACCTAAATTTGTATTCATAACAATTATGGTAATATTTTAATATTAAGCTACCTCTATTAATAGTAAGTGCAAAAATAACTTAGAAGTTAATCCACACTAAAATATCAAAATAAATATGTGGTAGATTTATTTCAGTTCATTTAATGGTAGACTCTTGAAAAATAATTACAGGAAAATTTGTTTAAAGTTATATTCTATTCAACACAGTAGCATTTAAGAACTATATATCACATTAATATTTTTATAATCTTTCATTGATAATTATACAAGTTAATCAACAAAATAATTTTAAGAATTGCATATAGTTTTTGTCCTTCAAGTGGCTTAACATATAAACTAAGGGACATAATGGAATTGTAAGTAGAAGGTTCAGATATTTTGTAAAACCATGGATTTGTCCAACTTGGAGTTTTCTACTTTCCAAATAGTACTTTCCTTAGCTGGAAATCAAAAGTGAGGGGGTTATATTCGTGGGTTTAATTTTATCCATACTAGTGTTGCAGTCCTTCTAACCTATGGGAGCTCATGATTTTTTACCTATACAATTAGTTAATTTTACTATTTTCCCCAGTTTGCCCTCCTGCCTTCCAGTCTTATGAAGTAATCAATTCTATGGACAAATATAAACACAATTAGTCTGCAGAAGAAACGAACTTAAAAGGGCCTTCATATAGAAAATACTTTGATGAGTTCTTTTAACAAAAAAGAACTAATACTAGATGAAAAATAGCTCAGCTCAATATAACACAAAATTTTCATTTTTATTCAAACAAGATATAAACTGGGTTGCCTTGTTGAGCTAATGTATTCTTTATTACTCTAAGTGACTAGATCGTAATTCACCACAAATGTTACTTAATAGACTGGCACTACAAAACTCCAAGGCTTCCACCTAGATCAATAACCAATGTGAGAGTTTTCCCTAAAACATACTCTGCGCTATTTGGGTAGACTAAACCTCCATTTTCTCATTTTTGGTATGAAATACCACAGAGCTAATGAATCACAGATTTTTTATTATGTGTCTGGCACTGAACTTTAAAACTAAAGGGGACTTTCTACATCAAATCCTTCATCACTACAAAAGTATTTCTAACATCAATATGTGTAAAATGTTTTAATATTCCTCAATAAGAACAGTGAGTATTCGTTTCCTTTTTTTTCCTTTCCTTTTCCTAGCCACTCTCACACCTTTCTCAAGATAAATGTTACAATGACATTAGCCAATTTTACTTATCAACTTGGCCAACACCTACAGAATGATAAAATAAATAATTCATCAGAATCTCAATAAACTGGATGTAATAACTTAAGTGGTAATATCTTCTAGGTTTACTTAAAAAAAATAACAGAGCACCTGTCTAGCATTCAGAAAGCCCTGGGTTCAATTCCCAGAACAGCAAAAACAAACAAAAATCCCTTAAAATAAAACTGATATAAATGACTACAATTCCTAATGCTACACTTAGTACAATAATATTCTCTGCAAATCAGCCATGAGATTTGCTATAATAATCTACAACAAATACCAAATGGCCCAAAAAACATGCACTATCCTCATCATGAAAGAACAGACATTTGAAAATGCTGAAATCACTATGGCTCTTTTTCTCATTTATAACATCAACGCTGATGTTTTCAAAGTCAAGAACTTGTCTCTGTCCCTCCCAAATAATCACAAACAATTAAGCAGAACAAAAGTTGCTCAATTTCTGGGTCACAACTGTGGATGAAACCACCAAATGATATACCGGAACACTAACCAAAAGTTAATTCTGCTCCTGTTGCTACTTCTAATAAAATCACTTTCACACATACTGTGGTACCATCAAATTGGTAATTGAAAGGTAATTAGAGAACTAAAGTAGATTTAAGAGTTTATTTAGAACAAAGTCTCAAATAGATAAAAGTCTATTATCAAATCAAAGAATTCTTTGGAAAAAATTGATTGAAAAGCAGTAGCTTTCATGATGTTTACACAGCACAAAATAATCAAGTATGAAGCATCATTTTACTTGCCTAACATGGTCCTAATTTCATTTCTAAAAATCTATTCAAGAAATCTTTGCTAAGCAAGTGCTACTGGAAAATGTCTATCTTCACATTTTGCATTACATGAAAGTATTTTTACTATAACACACTTGATTGTTTATCTTCACATTTTGCATTACATGAAAGTACTTTAACACACTTCGGAAATTAATTTTTGAAAGGCTATTAATCTCTTAAAAGGATAATAACAACTGTTACCTGAGAAATATGCATAAGTACAAATAAAAATGTGCACATAACTGTAGGGGCTCTAAAAGACAAGGAAGCTCAACTGAAAAATCATATTCTTATAACAACTGCCTTGGATACTTAAGAAATGTCACTACTGTTCATCAATCAAATATGCATAAGACAACCAAGCCCACAGAGTTCTGATTTCTCAAATTAGAATAAAATGGCTGTGTATAACAATCAGCCATTTATCACGTATGTTTACAGTTAATGCCCTTTAACCCTAGTTTTCTATGAATAGTTTCAAACGAGTTATCTATGTTTTACTTCTTGCTTTGAATTTCACAAAAATGAAAATATAATTTATATTATCTAAAGGATCAAAACAAATTTTAAAAAGACATGTGATTTACTCAGAGGCTAGTTTGTACTAGGCATTCCATTTTTGTTCTTTATAATTTGTGGAAACCCAAAATCTTAGTAACCAGCTCTACTTTGTTCAAACAGTTTTACATTTTTGGCTAGTAAATATATTTAAATATATATTTTCCATATATAAGGAAAATATTATTACTCTTCATAAGTGCATAAGTATCTATGTCTTGTGTTTGTTTTATTAGAGAAACAATTTGACTTTCAATGGCAGCAGTTTTGAGGATAAGCAAAAATAAAAGGCAAAATTATTACTGAAAATTAACAATGGGTTACACCTATAGTAGACAAGTTTTAAAGATACACTGTCACTGAGGTAAACCCCATAATCTTGTTAATCTAAATTAAACTGGAAACATCATTAACCTTTCCCCATGTTTGAAAAATATATGATAAGAAATGACAGAAGACGTTGGAAAGGTAAAGTGGTTTTCTCAAAGGAAGGCAGATTTAATATTTTTCCTTTGTTCCTCTTTAGAAACTGTCAGGTCCTTAACCAAAAGGAAAAAAAAAATTTGAGTAATAAATTCATCATTCTAGTAGTACTGCAAAGTATTTTACCTTAGCTGATTGTAATCTGAGTATTTTTGAAACATCAGTTACAACGAATTCAAGAACATATTTACTATAGTATATTGATCTATTTCTAATGATTCTATAAAATGATTACTTTCATGCTAGGATGTGGAAGAGTAAATAATTTCCCGGCTAATTTAGCTTTTAAATTAATTAAACAATTGCACCCTCCATTTAAACTGTGATACCCAATTAGGGTATCACACCTACCAATAAACCAATTAATACCTTCTAAAAACCTAAACAAATACAAGTATTAATGGATTTTTTAACTGAATGTTTTAAAAATCTAAAATTTGCTTTAATATTTTTAATTTCTCATTATTTAAAAACGATTTGAGTTTTTGGGCTGAGGGTACAGCTCAGTCGTAGTAGGTTCATAATGTGTAAGACCCTACACTTAATCGCCACCAACTGTCTTTTTTTTTAATAGCAAGCCTGAAATCGTCTGATCAAATGTATGAACAAACTATTTACTTCTGACTCAAAGCACTTAGTTAAGAAAGACAATGTTTTGTAACTACGTATGCATTCTACTATTGAATACCTTATAAAATATGTAACTCAAAAGTCTGGACCACATTTCCTTAAGAATTTTTAAATGTATGACTGACCTATAGATTTCAGTTCTATACACAAGGCTCAACAGAAGAAAACCTCAATAGAAGAAAAATCATAATAGTGGATTACTTACAAATAAAGCTTTTAAGCTTAAGAGTGATACTTAATTCTGACACTGCTTTCTAAGAAACAAGGGAAAGCTTACAAATTTAACTGAACCTGAAAAAAACATGATAGAAGAAATGAAGAATTAAGGGGAAAGAGGCAACCTGGAAAAGGGGAAATGAATGAGACAGTAAAAGAAAGAGAACGGGAGGCAAGGGAAGCACTGGTGACGCAGGCTGTAACTCAAGCTAAGTCCTGCACGATACATGTTAAAACAGATGCTCTGCACCATAGGGCCATCGTCTCTTATTCCTCTTGGTTTAACGATCAGTAACAAAACCTTAATTACTGGAATAAGCCCTGGCAGTAATACAAATCCTAGAAAAAAAAAAGCTTTTGACTTTCAGTTTGTATGTTTCATTTTGTTTGTTTTTAATCAATATCCATGACCAAATAATGACTGGCCAGTACAGATTCTAGAAACATAATCTCCATGTGCAGCTCAGACATTTCACAGGATAATCACCTGTTTAACACTTCCTGTGAATTCATTCTAGTTATGCCTACCTTATTTTCCAAACCAAGACACACAGCAGTAGAATTACATGATACTAACTCACTGAGATATTTTAATAGTTTCGTTTTAACATAAATGCTTACTCTTTAGAAGTAGATACAAACTTAGAATAAAAAAAGATGACTTCAAAAAAACCCACTTTGCACTGTGCCTTAGGACCCTTGAGTATAAATGCCTTTGTGCAAATTCTTCTTCCATTTTAGGTATATTTGGAAAGAAATGAGTGAGAAGTAGAGTTTTTCCTCTAATGTAATGATCTCTATGTAATGCAATACATTTCCTTCCTACTACTGTTAATACTATTTCACCCAATTTTAAATTACTCTACAGCACTTAAATCTGAAAGATGAACTATCTAAGGATGCAGTTGGCATAACTGAAAGTGTTAAGAAAATTAGTACAAAAGGAGGGCTTTCAGTTCTACGTATATATCATTACTCCCTCCGTTTCTGGTGTCCTTACATAAGTTTTTGAGCAAAATAGTATTTTAAATGACTTTAAATAATAGGAAAATACCAAGATCCAGATAGATATTTCTTTTAAACATCATTTTATCCTTTGTGTTTTCAAAAGCTTTATACAACTTTACTCACATTTTAATTTTGCTTTAAAATTCTCAACTAAATCATTAGTACATAACCGGTACTGATTAAAACTATTAGCAAATGGTGCTTACAAATTTGATATCTGGAACTTGCTGGAAATAGTTACTCAACTTACCTGGTGCTAATCCAGCAGTAGCCGGGCTTCCCATGGATGGGTGAGAGAAAACTTGAGAGAAGGCAGACATATTTGACTGGGACACGTTACTCAGCCTGGAGGTTGATCCTCCTTTAGGAATAAATTCGCTTGCAGTAGGATTTGGTGTCTATTTAAAAATCAAATAAAGTAAGTTAACACACTTTGGAAGACACTGACTCTAGTAGGCATCACTCCATAGTGCTTTACTTATTGAAATTGAAAAGATATATGAGTCTTTTAGTTTCTGTATTTTGGTATAGTGTAATTAAATTTCTTAAAAGAAATTTGATAATCATATTTGAGAATTTTAATCTTTCATTTTCATAATTTAATACTGCTAACATGTAAAATCTGCCTTTACTGTCTAGCATGCATCACTGATAACCAATCTAACACATTGTAGAGAACTGGGAGGTTGAAATTACCTCAAAACTGAGCAACAAGTCTCGTGTTTAGAATCTTTAAACCACTTCAACCAGAAAAAAGGTCAAAACTCTTTCTTCAAAAATTAATCACTTCCTTTTTTTATAAAAATGAATATATCCCCATTATAGTGTCATGATTTTAAGTAACAAGGACAAAATAAACACTTAAATCCAAGGCAAACACAGAAGGAATCAAGATACAAGAAAAACAAAATATAAGAGGCACCATTACCTGTTCAACACTGCATGAGACTTGTTATATTAAAAATATTTTACTACACAAAAGTCCATGGAAAAAATTTTCAGAGTGGTGCACTTGATACAACTCCTTTTATATTCAAGTGGCATGGTATTTCTAGTTTAATATATACTAGAGTGAGACCATACAGCAAATTCATTTAAAAAATCTGATTTTACACATGAATTTTCACAGAAGGGAGAATATTTTTAAATGGACTAAAACTTTTTAAATGAACATATAAACAAGTACTTTATGTGATATAACGACATTTTAAACTGACACGTTAGAATTGGAAAGTAGCATGTCAAGAGGTGAATCCACCTGTAAATTCTAAATTAAACATTATTAGGTATGAGCCAGCTGAAGGTAAACACGGTGATAAAATACACAAGAAATACTAAATCTGAGCTTATTTAAAATATATTAGAAATAATGAATGAACCACTTCTAGTGTCAAATCTAAGACATAAAATCCTAAAAAAGAAAACCCAACCCTAAGCCAAAGTATATTTTCAAAAGAGTAAATTTTTAAAAAAATGCTTTTTATCACATATGTGTACTTAAGAACTTTCCAATTCTAAAGCATTCATACCTAGAAGCATGTTATTTAAAAAAAACTGTACACTCATCTTGGGGAGAGAATACAAACTACCTGCCAGTTGCTAATGTAACATGTCTAGTTATAATGGAAGCGCTGCCTACTAACAGGATGACAAACATGTCAGAGCTAGGACGTAACGGTTAACCCTACATCTACTATAGAAGGGTCACAAATAAAATCTAGCTGGTATCTTTATAAAAAAGATTCTAAAATGCCTAGGAAAGACGAGGATTTCAAGATTACTACAGGACAAAAAAACTAGGCAAGGAAACCCATATACACATATGAACATTTTTTAGTATATTCCTAGCAAATACCAGTTTTTCACAAATACCATACCTCTAAGGTGAGTAACAGACTAACTCAATTTTAAATGACTTTATGGGCTTTGTGTGTGCGTGTGTTACTGTGTTACTGAGACTGCACAAAACCCCGGGCCTTTTGCACTGGAAGCTCCATCCCCTCAGCATCTTTCTTTTCTTTTTTCTTTTATTTTAAGATTGAGTATTGCTAAGTTGCTATATGGCCTGGGCTGAACTTGAACTTGTCACTCCTGTATCTCAGGATCCTAGAGTACTGGAATAATAGGACTTCCCCATTATTAATATTTAAATAATCCGACCCTGGGTAGGGTATGTAGAGCAGCGGTTTCTGGGTTCCATCCCTATAACCATAAAACTAAGCCTTTTACATCCCAAATGCATCTCTACATTGAATTTTTATAAAATATTCATGAGTATTAATTTCTATTCATAATCTTAAATCCTTTTTTCATATCTTAAATAGCTCCAGATGCAAATTTAAGAAATAAGCATTTATTCCAATCAAATAACAGACAGTCATTTTGTAAGAAATTATCGACAGAAGTAACTTTAGTAAATTCCCATACATTTAAATTTACCCTCTACTTTTTGTGGAAAAAACAAACCCTGAAGTGCTTCCTGTACAGTACTTTCTCCAAAAATGACATTATTTCCCAACATTTGGATATAGTCCCTACCTGTACTTTCTGTACACAAAAATGTGAAATCAAGGGTTCTGACTTTAAACCTTAAGAATTGGTGCTGTCATTAGCATTTGTTGTTGTTGTTGTTGTTTTTTTTTTTTTTGAGACACCATCTTGGTCTGTAGCCCAGGCTAGCCCATAGTGGCCCCAAAATCATGGCAGTCCTCTTTCTTGCCTTAAGCCTCCTGCTGAGATAAGAGGTGATGGTATCCCCATTCCCGGCTATCACTGTCATGATTCCATTGGAGCCATGCCACACAACCATACGTTAACTGTCTGTCTACAAATGACCACATAAAGGTTTTCTCCTAACAAAATAATTTTCAGAAAAGGTTTTAAAACTTAGGTTTACTGAATACAATCTTACACCTTTCTACTGTGATATTATGCATATAAACTGTTTTTTCCCAGTAAAATTCAGTTGCTAGTACTCTGGTGTGGACTCTATTAAAACCAAGAGACTTCAATAAGATATACATAAATATGGGATTAATTTAACAAATACTACAATCAGATACAAGTGTAACCACTAAAACTTCAGCAGTTAGATAGGAATACACGAAAATGTTTACACAGAACGAAAAGAGAAGGTAAGATAATTATGCAATATTTCATTGTGAAAATGGTTTTAAAAAAAGAGGGGGGGGGCGTTTCTTAAGAATGTTGTATCAGCTGCACCTGATGGCACAGGCCTATAATCTCAGCTCTAGGGACCAGCCTAGGAAACTCAGTGTATTAGTGAGACTCTGTCTAAAAATCAAACTAAAAATGAGCTGGGGATGCAGTTAAGAAAAGGCTCTGGATTGAAACTCTAGTACCAACCACCCACCCACCCTCCCAGAGAGGGAGAGAGAGAGAAACATTGTTCCACAACAATGGGATGAATGACTAAAAAAATACTAATATTCTTAAATATTGTTCAATAATTCGTAAACAACTTGTGTGCTATGGCTTCTTCTAAGGAGCTCAATTCATCTTACCTACTTTGAAACATGACCTGGTGATTTTTTTTTCTTGATAATTACATAAATTTTTCCCATTTTATTGATACGTATAATTGCAAAATTTAAGGTTTGCAATGAAATTGAGCATTTTGTGCACATATGTATCTTGTCAAGGTGACAAGGACTTTCCCACTCTCTTTTTGGCCCTCTCCCCATCCGCCCCTCCATCGCTCCCCGCCTTACCTCGCTGGTTCACTTTGTTTTTTAAGTTCCGTAAGAGTTGTGATCTACTATTAGAGAGACCATTCGATGTTTCACCTTCTGCTTCTGACTCACTTCACTAAGCATGATGTTCTCAAGTTTCCTCCATTTGCCTGCAAAAGCCTCCATGCTGTTGGACTTTACAGGTGCCTAGTATTCCACTGTGTATAAATACCACAGCTTGTGTAACCACTGGTCTGTTGATGAGTATTTTGGTGTCTTCCATACTTTAGCTATTGTTAAGTTGTGCTGCTACGAACATGGGTATACATGTATCTCTGTTATGTGTTGTATTGACCTCTTTTGGAAAAAAGTCCCAGGAGGGGTGTCGCTGGATCGAAGGGGATATACAGGGAGCTGAAGAAAAGTAAGTGTACCAAAATAAAGGATCCTATTGAAAAGTGGGCAAATGAAATGAAGAGGCAGTTCACTCACGAAGAAGTACAAAAGGCCAATAGATACATGAAAAGATGTTCAACATCCCTAACCATAAGAGAAATGCAAATCAAAACAACGCTAAGATACCATCTCACTCCAGAGAGAATGGCCCATATCAACAAGTCAAATAGTAATCAGTGCTGGCGAGGCTGTGAGGAGAAAAGAACCCTCCTGCACTGCTGGTGGGAATGTAAATTCATACAACCACTCTGGAAAGCAGTATGGAGATAATTATATAATTAATATACGAACCATACATTTTAAAACATAAGCTACGGTAACTATTCTAATAGGTATTTCATTGTAAAACCGTTATCTAAATCAATTTAAAGAATCTATTCTTGAGCTAAGTCTTCACAGACCTCTTGTCTTCTTCCACCAAATGTTTACCTCCCTACCTTCCTGCTTGCAGACAACCACCGATCAGCTGTCGCTACCCATTCATCTGCATTTTCTACAATCTCATATACACACAGTGTGTAATTTTTTTGACTGGCTTAGTCATCCATTTTACTGCCTTTTCAGTATTTCATTTGTTTTTAACTGTTGACCTGTATTCAATAAGATCAATATACAGTACCATTTTTCATTCTTTCATCTATTGGATATTTAAATTATTTTCAGCTCTGGGTTATTAAAATAAGGTGCTGTGAACAATCACTTATAAGTTTTTGTGTGTGTATATGTATCTTTCTGTCAAATATCATTCTCCAGTAATGAATGATTACATGGTATGTACATAACATGTAACCTTTTAAATAAACTAGGAAACTATTTCCCAAAGTGTTATACTATTTTAATATACCCAACAATGTTGTATGAGAAACCAAATTACCCTTATGTCTGCAGGGACACATGCGTTAGTTTATCTTTTACATTTTCACTACTCTGATAGGTGAATACCTACTGTTGGGTATCTTTGTACTAAGCTATATCCTTGTCCCTATGAGGTAGTGGTATCTTATTGTGGTTTACATTTGCCTTTCCCAAAATGATTTATTTACCAATCTATCTTCTTTGATGAAGTGGCTGGACAAATTTTTTGATCATTGCTATTGAGTTCTTTTGCTTTCTACCATAAAATTTTGAGAGTTCTTTATTTTTGAGAGAAATTCTTTATTACATATGTGGTTTACAAATATTTTCTCTGAGTCTATGAACTGTCTTTTCATTCTCTTTCAAAGATAATTCTTTTGTCTCCATGGATCATGTTTTTGGTGTTTTATCTAAGAGATATTTATCTAACTGAAGTCACAGGTATCTTCTCCTAGATTCCTTTTTAAAACCAGTGTGGTTTATGTTTTAAGTCTAGGAACCATTCTGAGTTCATTTTTGTATAGAATGTAAGGTATAGTTATAAACCCTTTTTTGTATACAAACATCCTATGACTCTAATACTATTTGGTAAAAGAATTAGTCTTTCCCCCTCTGAATAGATTTGCTCCTGCTCAGTTGTGTATTAGTGAGTTTCTACATTCTAATGCTAATAATGCATTGTCAGGACAATGTTTACCATAAGTTGAGTAGGATGAGACACATTTTTAAAGTTGATTTGGCTGATAAATCATTTGTATTTTATGTGAATATCAAAATAAGTTTATTAATTTCTATTAAGCAGGCTGCCAGCATTTTAACTGGAACTTCACTGAATCTCTGAATCACTTTTGAAAAGATTAGTATCTTAACATTATCCGGTCTCCATTTATTTAGGTCTTATTCCTCTCAGCAATGTTTTTTATAGGAATAAATGTACAGGTCTTGATACCTTTCACCAGGTGGTATTTAAGGATTAAAATACTTGATTCTTAAGTATTTTACATTTTTTATGTTTCCTCATGTGATACTATTTTCAAAACTTCAATTTATGATTCTTTCTTTTTAGTATGTATGTGTTTTCAGTGGCAGTATCCTTTTACCTGAATAGTCACATCCTTGGTATCTTGTTCTTTTATTATAAGGACAACAGTCATACCAGCTTAGGGCCTCCTACCCTTGTATCTTCTCTTAATCTCAGTTATATATTTAAAGGACCCCTCTCCAAAATGCAGGCACACTAGGGGTTAGAGCTTTATATACATGACTGGCGAAGGACATAATTGAGTACATAATGCTGAATATCACTTAGCCTTATTACTACCTTCAAATGTGGTTGAGACCACCACATTAAACTTCCTTTTCTCCCCTCAGATACTTGGCTACTGTTGCATTTTCTGTACACATTATAGACTCTATAAACTCATTGTTATTTTGCTTTTGGTAGTTAATTATCTTTCAAAGAGACTTAAATTATAATGGAAAAAGTTTCTTATATAGTCACTGTTTCTGGTTCTTTATTTCTTTATAGATATCCAAACTTCCATAAGGCACCATTCTCCTTCTAAAATACTTCCTGTAATATTTATTGACGTGTACAAAAGCTAGTGATAAATTCTTTTAGCATTGTATTATCTAAATTACCTTTTTCTTCAAAAAGTATTTTTCCCCCTTGTTTTTACTGTGCAGTGCTGGGGATTGGGGAAAGAACCCAAAGTCTCATGCATGCTAGCAACTGCTTTACCACCAGATTACACAACCTTGCTATTTCACTTTGTACCACAAGAAATGGTACACCTTACAATCTTTCATGGAAGTTAAAATCTTATATAAGTAGAGTATATGTTCAAAATATGAAATTAACATTGCTATAACATTAACTAAGCTACACAATTGAATTTCACCAGTTTTTATATCACTAGTTTGACTTCATTTTTACAAGATACTCTTTCCAAATATAGAATTCTAAGCTAACATTTTTTCCTGTACTTTAAAGATACTGCTATATACTGTCTTGTGTCTTACATTATTTGTGATGAGAAATCCAGTATCTGCATTTGTTCTTCAAAAATTATTTTCTTCCAGATCTGCCCCTTCAATAAGACCTAGTGTAGGTTTCTTCGTATTTCTTGGGTTTATGGTTCTCTGGGCTCTTTGCATTTATACTTTACATCCAGTTGTGAAAATATTTACCCAGTATGTTTCACAGTGTTTCTTTCTACATCCCACTCTGCCTTATAACTTAATTTTCTCTATTTTTTGAAACATTTCTATTATCTACAGGTTCACTACTTCTCACCAAAGTCTCATCTATTCATCTAATAATTTTATTGAATTTGTTTACAATTCAGACACTGAAGTTTTAAACAAAAGATACTAAAATTTTTTCAATATATAATCCACATCGGTATGTACATGGTTAAATTTTCTTTAGCTTTCTAAACATATGTAATAGTTATAATAATTGTTTCTGTGTTCTTTCACATTTTTTCCTTAATTGTTTCTGTGTTTTTTCACAATGTTTCTGTATCCCCCCTCCCCCCCCCCCCCCCCGTCAGTTTTGACTGACTGCATCTTCTTCTCGGTGTGGGTTTTAACTTTCAACTTAAGTTTTGGCAAGATGACAGATACTGTGCCTTTTGCCTTATTTGATCCCCCATTCTTATCAATACCACTGACCTTGGGTCTCCCTTACAGTTCCACTTCTTGAAAATCAGAAGGATCCTTTCAGATGCTGCTTTTTGGCTTTGTTAGGAGAACTCAGGGGAGTATTGTTCCAAGATTAATTTGGTCCTACTACTGAGATAGATGCCTTCCCCTTTTTCTTCTTAAAATTTTATAAATCATGAAGTTTTTCACGTTGGTTGAGAAAAACAGAAACTATGTTGAGGCTTGTGTGAGCTCTGAGGAATTGTTTCCTAGGATTATTTTCAAGAATTTTTTTTTTCCCATGTGAAGCAACCTCTTCATTCACACCCTTTGATATGCAGTTTTCAAAGAAAATCTTTTACAAATCATTTTCTTTGCATGGGAACTCTCCCCTGTTCAGTGCTTTTTCTTCAGAACTACTAGCCATCTTGGCTGCTGTAGATCTTCAGCTTGGTTTCTTCAATTCAGATAAATCACCAGGCTTCATCTGAGCCTCTCCCCATGTACGAGGCTGGAAACTTCCCCGGAGCATTATAATGAGGGTAATCTCAGAACTAATCGTATTTGTTTCCCAACTGTTAGGGGTCACTGTCCACGGTTGGATCTCTAATGTCTTAAAGAAAAAAAAAAAACTGTGGTTTTGTATATTTTGCTAACTTTTTTAGCTGTTTTGAGGGAGAAGATAAAACCAATCCTCACTTTTCTTCAATCTTGGCAAGAGGATCAATCTTTTCAAAATAAACAGGAATTTATTTGGTATTTCCTTCTTTCTTTCTTCCTTCCTTTCTCTCTCTTTCTTTTCTTTCGCTCCCCACCCCCACCCCTTTTTCTAGTACTTCAGGTTGGGCCCTGGGCATTTGCACTGAGCTGCACCTCCTTCTTAATTTTGAGAAAGGAACATGCTAAGTTGCTAAATTATCCAGGCTGGGCTCAAAGTTGTGCTTTTCCTGCCTCAGCTTCCCAGGCTGTTGGGATTACAGTCATGTGTTACTATTTCTGGCTTCCTTACTTGACGTTAGGTTGTTTCCTCACTTGGTCTTAAATTATCAATATATAAAACTCTATTATATACTAATTTTAAAAACCTAAGGACTTCAGAAAGACGGTGGCTGAGCAACGAGCTACACAATGTCTCTGCATAGACCACTTAAAATTATGGGATCATAGTAAAAAAACAGCCTGCTTAATGTAGCTAGAAGAGGAAGGGACACCCTAACAATTGAGAGGAGTCCACAGGAAGATCAGAAATCCCAAAAAACATCAGAAGTGGAAAAATACAGCAGCCCAGTATGCCACCAGCAACTGCGGAGAAAAGAAAGCTGACCCAGAGCCTGGCACCTGAGACCTAGATAGAGAAGATACCGAAAAGCAGGATTTGGAAGGAGAGGCGGCAGAAGTGCAAGCTGAAAACACACTAAGAGCTTCCCTTAGGAAAGGCCACTGGATCCGACACCAGTTTGGGAGAAGAAGCACTCAGTAGCCATAACTCAGGCAGGAGACATTCTATCAAAAAAATAAAATAAAATAAGAAGAGTCAAAGCCTAAACTGTTTAAAGTAGAAGAAGGCTCAGACAGGCACACCAAACTTTTTGGAACATTCTTCAACAGTACCCAGAAAGAAAATGGCACAAGAGACAGCTGAGGAAAGAAAGGTTGCTTGCTGACCTCCTGAATAGCTGAAGAGGAGGTAGTGGGAGCACCTCCAAGGGTGGAGAGCTCCATCCTAGTGGGAGGGAAGCCAGCACAGAAGGGAGAACTTTGCTGACAGGCTTTGAAGTGGGCAAGATACCTCAGAGGCCAATGGACTGTTAAGTTCTCCCTCATTGCCTACTTCCAGCACAGAAATTAGAGGACTTTTGGCTCCCCCTGAGCCAGATTCCATTAGACAGGCTGTAAGTAATTAGGCTGGGTGGGTCAAAATGTTCCAAAGAAATGTCCCAAATGAGAAATTCACCCTCAGTTCAGGAATTCCTCCCAGACAAAGAACTCTGACAGCTCAAGGAAGACCACACCATGAAGGAGCCAAGGACAAAGCTAAAGTCAAGTATGTCATGAGACAAGAAGATCCTCATGACTCAGGATCTGGAGTCCAAATCCTCGTGACCCAGGGTCAGGGGTCTTATCGTTGGCCCTCGAATTTGATCCTTAAACCAACAATGAACTAGTTTTATGCTAATACACACCAATCAATAAAGGCCAACTCCGTATATGAAAATTAATGTGTGATCCATAGAAAAAGTATAAGAAATGACTATAACTGCTAAATAATTAGAGCCCTTACCCCTCCACCTGCTTGCAGAGGAGTTCTGACTTTTTATCTCATTTTCCTCTTTATACTTCTCCCAATGAATTTACTGTCTACTTCCAAACTGCTTCTTTGTTCATGGTGTTCATTCTTGGATATCGGCAGAACACGAACCCTGGTTTTGAGCTATCTGCCATCACTCCCACACATCCTCAAACCTGTTCACAGAAACCTTTCGGCTAGGCATTTATAATGAAATCTCACAACAACAGTAACATGGGAAGACAAGGCAACAGGACAAACACAGAAACTCCTGGATCCCCAGAAACCATGGTCATGGGCCCTAAATACCACAAGTCATAAGGAAAGAACTCAAAAAGCAAATAAGCTAGATCAAACAAGATATTCTTAAAGAAATACAAGCAATGATCAGTGGGCTTAAAGAGGAACTTACAAAAAAAAAATACTGATCCTAATGGATACAAAGCTTATTGAGCATACAGAAGACACAAACAACAAGCTGGCTGAGGTAAAGAAGGAAACGGCAAGATATGAAGAAACATGTTGACAGATGTGGAAATCTGAATGAAATTCAGGATATGAAAAATTCATCTGAAAACAGAGGAAGTCAACTTGAGCATTATGAGGACAGAACTTGAGATCTTAAAGACAAGGCCGAGAAGACAAATGCTACAATTAGGCAGGACTCCCAAAATCAGAAATGATATATACAATCAGAAATGATGTATACAACAGCTGATGGATGATTCAAACAGAACCAACCTCAGAATTATGGAAGTGAGAGAACGAGGAAAAGACAGCACCAAAGGTATAAAGAATTTATTCAATGAAAGCATTCAAGAAACCTTTCCAAATCTAGGAAGTAAAAATTAATATTCGGGCACAAGAAATTTATAGAACACCAAACAACCTCAACCAGCAAAAAAACTTTCCACAACATTATCGCAATCAAAACATCAAAAATCCAATACAAAGAAAGAATATTAAATGCAACAAGAGAAAAAAGCAATATTTTACCAAGGGAAACCCATTCCAATCAAGATTTCACAATGCAAACTTTAAAGGTCAGGAGAGACTGGAGTAAACTTTTTTCAAGGTTTAAAGAACAAGGGTGAACCAAGGTTGTTGCATCCAGAAAAATTATTCCTCAAAATGGAATAGGAATTAAAATTTTTCATGGCCAAGAATGCCTAAAGAAATTTGCAACCATGAGCCCAGCACTGCAGAAAATACTCGAATGCATCTTAGAGACAGAGACACAAGCAACACCACAGAACAGAGAGGACAGGAAACATTTAAAGAGAAAGTATAACAAAAAGAAAAGGCAAAGAACCAAAAGTAGAAGAACGGTAAATGACAGGACTCAGTAAAAATCTTACAATAATTACCCTCAGTCCTAATGATCTTAACTTGCCAATCAAAAGAAACAGACTGCAAAATCCAATTATTTGGTGTTTGCAAGAGATGCACTTCATCCACAAAGAAGCACAGAGACTAAAGGGAAAAGACTAGAAACTAATACCACATACTACTAGAGGCCCCAAAAGTAGTAGAAGCTATACAATTCACAGACATACCAGACTTCAAACCAAAGTAGATCAAAAGAGACAAAGATGGTCACTATATTTTGGTAAAAGAAACACTCCAATAGGAGGAGCTTACAATTATAAACATACATGCACCCATGTAGGTGTACCCAGTCACATGTAACAAAAATTACTGAACATGAAGGACCATATAGGCTGAAATACAATCATAGTAGGAACTGAAATACCAAACTCTCACAACTACACAAATCAGACAGGAAATCATCAAAGAAACATCAGAGCTAAATCATACCATGGAGCAAATGGACTTAACAGGTATCTACAGGCTACTTTCTTTTCAATATCAACAGAATATATCTTTTTCTCGGCAGCACAGACGACTTTTCAAAATAAACCATGTCATTGAACATAAGGCATGCTTAAATTGATACAAAAGAATGGAAATCATTCCCCAGATACTTTCATATCAGAGTGGAGTAAACTAGAAATCTATAGCAAAAGTAACTACAGAAACTATTTGAACACGTAGAGATTAAATAATACGTTACTGAATATGGAATGGGAAACCAAGAAATAAATAAAGAACTTTCTAAAAATCAAACGACAATGGAAGCACATCCTACCACAATCTGTGGGACACAAAGAAAGCAATATTTAGAGGGAAATTTATAGCTATGAGTGCATATGGAAAAAAAGAGCAATCTGAAAAATAATGATATAATGATGCAGCTCAAAGTCCTTTAGAAATCAAATCTAAAGGAAGTGGAAGGAAATTAGAAGAATCAGAGCAGAGATCAATGACATTGAAACTAAAACATACAAAAAAATCAACGAAGAGTTGGTTCTTCAAAAGGATAAATAAGATCAATAAACCTCTAGCCAAACTCATCAAAAGAAAAAAATCCACATCAGTGCAATGAGAAATGAAAAAGGTGAAATCTTAACAGAAACTTTTGAAATCCAGAAAATTATATGAAACTATTTTTTTAAAACTATATTCGAACCAACTCAGAAGAAATAAATACATTTGACACACATGATATATCAAAATTGAGTCAAGAAGACATTAAAACCCTGAAAAAGTAGTAACCAGAGATGAAACTGATGTAGTAACAAAGGATCTACCAACAAATTAAAGTCCAGGACCTGATGGAGTCACTGCAGAATTTTATCAGAACTTTAGGGAAGAGTTAGTACCAAGACACCTGAAAACTCTTCCATGAAACTGAAAGAGAGGGAATGCTGTCCAACTCCTTCCTGAAGTATCATTGTGATTCCCAAACCACGAAAAGATGCAACGAAGAAAGAAAACTATAGGCAAATTTTCTTAATGAGTATTGATGGAAAAAACCCTCAATAAGATATTTACAAACAGAATGCAACCAATTATTAAAAATATCATGTATGTACCATGACAAAGTTGGCCTCATCCCAGGAACGCAAGGCTGGTTCAACACATGCAAATCAATTTATGTAAAACACATCACATCAACAAAAAGTAAGGACAAAAACACATAATCATCTCAATAGATGCAGAAAAAGCCTCTGACAAAAACTGTACCACAAGACTCTTAGACCTAATATGCAAATTCCACCTAAGTTGTAGGATATAAAATCAATACACAAAAATCAGTAGCATTCCTCTATACCAACAATGAAAACATACAGAAAGAAATTAGGAAAACAGTTCCATTCACAGATGCCTCAAAGAAAATTAAATACTTAGAAATGAAGTTAACAAATCTCTATTCTGAGAACTATAGTACTCTGGGAGAAGAAAACCAAGACAATTTCAGGAAATAGAAAGACACCCCTGCTCCTGGATTGGCAGAACCAACACTGTCAAAATGGCCATACTATCTAAAGCTACATATGATTAAATGCAACACCAATCAAGATACCAGCAGTACTTTTTACAGAACTAGAAAAATTTATATGGAATCACAAGAGGCCAAGAATAGCCAAAGCTATCCTAAGCAACAAAATAAAAGCAGGAGGCATTACTATACCAGACATTAAGTTATTATACAGCAACAGTCATAAATATGACATGTTATTGGCACAAAAACAGAAAGGTGGATCAATGGATTAGAACTGAGGATGCCCAAACATCCCTGAGCACCTTCAGCCATCTGATCTTCGATAAAAGAGCCTAAAATATACCCTGGAGTAAAGATAGCCACTTTAACAAATGGTGCTGGCAAAACTGGCTAACCACATGCAGAAGAATGATATTAGACCTACAGCTTTCACCATGCACCAAAATCATATCAAAATGGATCAAAGACTTATGCATTAAAACAGAAACACTGAACTTGTTGGAAGAAAAATCAAGCAAAATCCTCAAAGACATAGGCATAGGCAAGAATTTTCTCAATAAAACACCCAAAGCACAAGAGATAACACTAAATATTGACAAGTGAGACTATATGAAATTTAAAAGCTTCTGCACAGCAAAGGAAACAATCAACAGAATAGAGCATACATGGAACAGGAAAAAAGTATTTATCCCCTACTCCTCAGATCGAGGACTATTATCAAGAATATACCAAGAACTTTTAAAAAGTATACACTCTAAAATAAAGGATCCAATAAAAAATGGAAATCTGAAATGAAAAAGAAAGCTCCCAGAAGAAGTCTGAATGGCCAATAAATACACGAAAAAAGATTCAACATCTTTAGCCATCACAAAAACGCAAATTACAACAATGCTGAGGTTCTAAAGCCAGTGCTGGGGAGGCTGGGGGGAAAAAGGAATCTTCCCATACCACTGGTGCGGGTGCATGGTACAACCAGTATGGAAAGCAGTGTGGAGATTCCTCAGAAAACTGAACATATACATTCCATTCAACCCAACTATACCTCTTTGAGTATGTTCTCAAAAGAGTTAAAGTCATCATACTACAGCAATACATGCATACCCATGTTTATAGTAGCACAATTTCTAAGAGCCAAATCTTGGAAGAAGCCAATATGCCTGAGTACAGATGGCAGGATAAAAAAGATATGCTATATGTATACAATGGAGTATTATTCTGCCATTAAGAATAACATACTTGGGTCATCTGTAGGTAAACGAATGCACCGAGAGAACATTATGCTCAGCGAAATAAATCAGATCCAGAAAGTTAAATATCATATGGTCTCTCTGATATGCAAAGAACAAACCATAGAAACTATAAAAGATACAGAAGAAGAAAATGGACACTGCAGAAAGGGAAACAGAAAGGGGGATTAGAGGGTGGGAAGAGGAAAGGGAGGCGATGTATATAAAAAATTTAAAAATAAAATATTAAAAAACCTCAACCAACACTTTCTTGGCTAGATCAGATATCCACTATTTTAACCATTTTAACCTAGAGGTGCTTTGTAAATATCATCTTCAACAACTTACAAGCAAATCAACATTTGTTTTAGAAAGTCAGTTCTTTTCAAGACTGTTGTGCTTTCAGTATGTCATTCCTACACAGACAAATGAGGCCACAGTTCAATTACCCTTACAAAGCACCAAGTCAGAGTCTCTTGTATACCTAAGAATTTCTGATTCAATTGCTTCCATCCATGTCAACTGTTCCTGCCACAGTCTAGGCCATCATCATCATCCCAGGTCTATTAGAATACTGTCCCAACTGACTGAATTCTATAATCTTTCTCAACTCAGTTCATCTTCTGCATTTCAGCTAAAATAAAAGACAAAAAAAGAAAAAAATGAGAATGAGGAAGGAAAAGAAAAAAGAAGAAAAGTTTCATTTGATGACTTTGAGGTAAAATCTAATTAGCCTGGCTAGGCTACACTGCTGGCTTAATGTAGCTTACATAAATAAATACAAATTTTAATCTTTCAGAGACCCCAATCTTTTATCATTACAACTTTTGTCTTCCTCTTTTTGTAAGGGATGAAGAAAGCATAGTTAGGGCTAATTTTAGAAGATTCATGTCCAAACTCGTGTGTGTGTATGTGTGTGTGTGTGTGTGTGTGTGTGTGTGTGTCCTCTGACAAGAGGAAAGAGCAGTGAAATATCTGGAAATTTATCTGCATTAATAAAATTATCTTCAAAGGCATAAAAAATGAGATTCATAGACACACAGCCAGCTCTATGCCAACCTATTTTAACTTCTCCTCCATTTCATAAATAACACAGAATAAAGAGGAAAAGAGTAGGGCAGAAAGTCACAGAGCTAACCAGAACTGTCAAGCTCACATTTCTCAGACGTCAAAAACAATTTTAATGGGTCACTATTTCCCTTTATTTTAAGCATATTCAAATATAATCAACGTAAGATTTATTATTAAAATATACTCAGCCTCTGGGTTATTCAGAAACTATATCACATCCAGTCAAATTTATCTTCTAAGTTAAAAGTAACACCTAAAAACTATTGCTACTCTAAATGTAATATAGCAATACAGTGTGTAAATTTCCTGAGCAAAGCTAGGCCCTCTGACTAAAAAACCCCAATATTCACAGATACTACACATCAAATAAAATTAGTATAAACAATGGGAGAAAACTGATTGCTAATATTTCCAAGAGATTCATATCAATGTTTCTTTCAGAAAAATTTTAAAGGGAAAACTACTGTGTGAATACTGGAATCTGCCAAATGAAGGATCAGTTAATAGTAACCCTTTTATTATGAAATAAAAATGACCATGAGCTCATCATAAATTTTCTTTCTATAGCAATTTGAAACTATAAGCACCTATGTTTCCAAGGGTATTTATTTACTGCTTTATCTTTTATGAAGTTTGTCAGAAACTGGTAACATTATCAAGAGTTCTAATAATGTCCTGGTGTCCTGGTGTATCCTTCTTCGGAACCACTTAATAAAGTGTTTCAAAATGAGAAATACATTCACACTCCAAAGTAAGTCTAAGGAGAAAAATGACAAATATAGAAAATACTGCATTTAGCATGTAAGGTTTTTTTAGAGAGGAAAACAAAGTAACAGTAGCAGTCTGGTTGTGTGTATTATGGCATACAAAACAGTACATAACCTTTAACAACTTTGTGGATTGATGTATTTTTATTCAACAGGAAAAAGAGAACCAGACAACTGCTGAGGAAAAATGAAAGAACAGCAGCAAGAAAGTGCCGTTTACTTGCCATAGTTTGCCCATGCCTTTTATACAGGGTTGCTGGGAGGGTGGGTGTGCAGGCAAGTAAATATAGAAACACAAGCTAAAACACACTAAAATATTAATAAAGATATTACCTCGAAGAGGTGAGAGGCTGAGAATGTTTTTACTTTCTTCTTTGTATTTTTCTGGAGTATTTAAATATTTTCAGTAAGTAGAGGTAATTTTTAGAGACATGCCTTAAAAGGAATTTTAAGATCTGTAAATCATAAAACCCCTTACACCAATCCTTTTCACTTGCATATCATCAATGGAATGGTATTATCATGAAAATTCACATAAAATATACAGTATTTGAGACCAACAGAACCAATGCACATTAAAATAGTGAAGTACATATCTGAAGAGGAAAAGCTATTTTAAAACAAAAAGTAGTGAACTACTCGTCTATTACTTGAGTTTGAAATTATTTATATGCCAAAGTGCTTCAGTAACAGCAATTATTAATACTCACAGGACAAGATACCTATTTCATTTCTACTACACTAATGGAGCAAAGGTATCCTTTAGGTTGGATAATGAGTATTCCAGAAAAGTGAGATCATCACAGCATTCAACGGAGACAAGAATTTAACGTAGCTACAGTTGTCTTCTATACATATGCATACCTTTTATCAATAATTATACAGTAATAAAACTCATGTGTCACTTTCCACAAGTAAGCAGAAATTTACTTAGAAGCATTTTTCCATATGTAGAATCCATTTATATTTAATTAATGTTAACATATTAAGATTTTTAATTTTCCCAGTATATCTTGTCATAAAATTGTACCAAGAAAAATTTTAAGAAAATGTATAAAACACTACAGTGTAGGACCAACATTAGGCTAAATGTTCATCTAAATATTATCACTAACTGAGATTCATTCCTTCAATTATTTAAATAATACAGAAAAAGTCACTGTGCTAGGCACTATAAAGACACATAATATAAACTAAAATTTCACACAAGTGAAATAACCTGAACTCAGTTCCATGCTACCAAGAGCTCACAACACCAATGCATCAAAATAAATTAGAAATGTGAATATTTAAAAACAATGTCCAATGGCTACGGCACAAAGAGCTTGGTATTTCTCATAGACGTGCAAGATACTGAAAGCAGGTCAGTCGGTAAGTCTGCAGCAGTGAGCCACAGTGAGACGAGAAAGACCTTTCCTTGTACCTTTGCGGAAGAGCATGGAGCTCATGTTCTACTTATGCAAGATAAGAAGCAAGTTCTGATCACAGGTAGTGGTTTGAGAAATAAAACCAGAAGCAGGAAAGCCAGAGAAGAAATTATAATGGCAATAGTCCAAGTAAGAAAGAAATGTAAACCTAAATTATAATGCAATAAAATTAAGAGTAAAGACAATTTCAAAGTAGTGTAATTCCTAGTGGTAAGGATATAGCAGGTAAAAAAAAAAAAGTGTCAAGAAGACCTCACAGATTAGACATGGAGGGACATCTATTGATAAAACTATATGTAAATGGGGAATAAGTATATATAAATAGGTGTGAATGAAAGACAGGTTTTAAAAAAAAATGTTCATTCAACATGTGACATTAAAAGCCCCATGCCATGTTGACAAAGATGTTCAAAAGAAGGTAGAAATAAACTATTTATTATGACCATACAGGATACAGGGGAAACTAAGAGCCAAATGTGAATAAGAAATAGCTGAAGTAATGCTAGTATGTGAGATCACTGAAAGTCATTATGAGGAGGTAAAGAGAATAGCCAATGACAGAGATTGGGAAAGTTCTTAAAAGCAAGGCAAGAACAAAATGTCTTCAAAAATAGAAAAAGTCAGGGGCTGCAAGACTAGCACAATGGTAGGCTTGAGGCAAGAGGATTACTGTGAGCTTGAGGGCAGCCAGGGTTACATACTGAGTTTAGGACCAGACTGAACTACAAATTGAGATCCTGTCTTAAAAAGTCAAACAACAGTCTAAGAGCTACCTTCAAGAGAAAAAAAAAGTAGACAACAGTGTAAACTACAAGACAAGTCATGGAAGAATACCATTAACTTTGGCAATTAAGAAACATTTAAAATAGTTTCAATAGAGTGATGAGAGGTAAAACACTGAGAAATAAAGGATAAATGAAAGGTTAAAAAAAAGGAGCCCCAACAAGTAAAACCATTTCCCCAATTGCACTACTGCTCAGTTACCTAAATGTACTGACCTTTTACTTGTAGAAACCTCTGGAAGTTTACCAAGTAACAGGAAAGATTTATATACAGTATGTTAATAAACTAGGGAGAAGAAATCCCTAGAGGGAGGGAAAGACTATCTAAAAATAAAAAGAGAGTTGCCAGAGGAAGAAAGATGGATTCCAGAGCATATAAGAAAGGAGAAAAATAATACAAAAGGATACAAACAAATACTGCAGATAGGTAGGGATTATTAAAGAAAGCTCATAGATGAGGTAATTCATTCGCATTGTCCATGTTTTTAGCCCTCTACTGTGGTCTGAATTTGGAATGTCCTCCAAAAGCTTCACTCAGCTGGATGTTACAGACCGTCGTTTATGGAACCACATTAGGAGATGGGGGCTTGGTCTGGAAGGGTAGATTATGGGCCTGTGGTGGAAGACAGGCACGTGGACTGGATTACTGGTGTATGGCAGGGGCTTAAACCTAGAGGGGGTAGAACACTGAGACTGAACCCAGAAAAGGCAGATCACAGGAATGAGACCTGAAAGGATATATATGCTGCTTCCTGTCTTCCTTCAGAAACTTGACTTGGCTTCCTGTTTGTAATGATATGAGGAACTGCCTCCATTTCTTCCTCGGCCATGTGCTTCCACTGTTGCCGGCTGCCAACGGACTGACTATAGCCCTCAGAAACTGTGAGCTAAAGTGAAACTTTTCTTCCTGTAAGTTTTGAATATCAGATATTCCATCACAGCCAACAAAAAGTAATTAAGATACCCATTCTGAAGAACATATGATTTCTACCTAAAAGTGAAAGCAAAGAAAGGGGGCTTTTAAAAAATGTTAAGGTTTTAGAATAGCAGCTATAGAGAACAGAAGAGGAGGTCTAGAGTGGAATGAAGGCAAACAGTACAGTATATATGCAATGAGGCCATTGTAATATAGCTCAAATACCAAACCCAAATCTAAGTAGGTAGATCAAAGATAAGTATTTATACATGCCAACCTACCCCACTTAAAAAAAGTCTAAATTTCCCCATTTTCTAGGGTCTAGAGAGACTAAAAACTACCTGAAGAAACACCTAAACCCAATGAATAACAAGTATATTCAGTAAGTTTTCAAAACTCGCGTGAGGTCATGACAGCACCAGTAATAAGCAACTAGATTCAGAGAATTTATGGGCCAAGAGATTTTAATGTGAGCCTTCATATTAAACACTTTTTATAAGATATATAATTTAATCAGAGTACAACAGGGGTAAAATAGTACCAAAGAGATACTGACAAGTAGATAATGATGTGAGATGGATCCTTCTAACACAGAGGTTCTCACTTTTTGGCACCAAGTACCGGACAATTTTCCACAATGCTGGGGTAGAGAGGCAGTGCTGCGATCACTTAAGATGATCAGCTCCACTTAAGATCATTAGGCAGTGGATTCTCCTATGGAGCACACAACATAAACTCCTTGCACGCACAATTCACAATAGGATAGGCATTCTTATGAGGGCTCACATGAGGGACTAGGGGCCTTTGCTCTAATACATTAAATAGTCCAACAGTTCTTATTCATTTATATAATTTTACTGGGTAAACTAAAAGCAACAGCATTACTTCTATTTTGTGACTCATAATTCCATTATTTTAAAAAGTCTGAGGCAAACCAAACATGATTTTAACATACCAATACTTTTAGGTACATTCTAAGATACACTAACATAAGGATATAAAATAATGCACGTCCCCAATCCTTGCATTCATGTCAACACCTAATTAATAAAGAAACACTGCTTTCTATTAAACAAAAAAAGGAATTTAAAACTTACCTTTTGGAAATATTCAAATAAGCATTATAACGTAAACCAAAAGTTACTATCCCACTCCAAGATTCCACTGTGCTCATATGACTGTAACTAACTACAGACAGCACTCTAATTAAGCAAAGCTAACTCTCAGGAGATAAACCCATAAGATAAAACTACAAGAATGGACGTTCAGTTATTTATTATTTGCATGAATCTTCCAACAGTTCTACAGTAGGCGATAAAAGATTTGAAACTCAAATAAAGGCATCTGAACTGTCATGGAAAAATGAAAGATCTTGAATTCAGATATAGATTATCAGAGGAATAAGTAATCATACTAAGCTATGACTAAAAGAATGATCAAAGTGAATTTGCACTTAGATAAAAAGGGTTGCTGACGTGGCATCCCAGGTGATCATCAGCTTGGTATCTGGGCTGAGATCTTAAGAAAAATACTAAACACAGAAACTTTATCACTAAGCAGTGTTGAAAAATAATTAAAAAGCCCACTGGTACAGGCCTGTAATCCCAGCAATTTGGGGGGGCTGAGGCAAGGAGGACTATGATTTTGAGCACAGCCTAGAAAACTTAACAGATAGTATGACCCCATCTCAAAATAAAAAATAAAAAATGGTCTAGGGATGTAGCTCAGTGCAAAGCCCCTGGGCTAGATCCTCAGCACAAAAAAGAAAAAAGACAACACACAACACACATACAAACACACATACACCTTGAAAAAGTTACACTTTCAGCTTAAAAAAAATCTGCAACATTCTCAAAGAAATAATCATTTTAATCAGGGTATGGTATGTAAGTCCCAGCCCTGAAGGAGGCTAAGGCAGGAGGACTGCAAATTCAAATCCCACTTGTACAACTTTGTGAGACCCGATTTTAAAATAAAAAATAAAAAGAGCTGGGTATGTAGCTCAGTGATAGAATGGCCCTAGGTTTAAACCCTAGTTCTGGAAAATAATAAAACATATACCATATATTCTAAATCAGTTTTGATATTAAAACTAAGAAGCAGTGGGAACATATTGTAGCTATGAACTCTAGAAAACGTATGATCTATTTTTTGAATATAAAAAAGTCTAGGAAAAATTACTGCAAAATTACATATTACTTGATACGAGAAAACTACAATAGCATTAGATACAAGCAAACCACTTTTAACAATACAGAAATAAAAAACAAAAACCTAGTTTCAAATGTTTAAAAATCCTGTGGAGAAAGACAAAAAATTACCAAAATGAAATTTACTACTAAGTATCAAGTATTGTGGATACTGTGTGTACACGTGTGTGTGTGTGCGCGCGTGCATGTGTGTTTCTCCCATATATTGAACAAATATTCACAAGGAAGGTACATTTGAAACAAATCCTGAAGAAAAAGAATTTATTGGTCAGACTCAGTGATTAGCAGTACAGGGAAAACAGAAGTACAAAAGCTGACAATATATTACATACTACACATAATACAAAAGGTCTCACGATTACACAGTTGTATGTCAATGGACAGGGGAGATAGCCCAGCAAAGGAAAATAGGACAAATCCAGAAGGGATGCAGAAGACATTCATGTGTCAGACACAAACTCTATCAGTAGTGAAAGAAAGGAAAGAAAGAAGAGGAAGGAGAGGAAAGAGGGGAGGACAAGGGAGGGAATGGGAGAGGTGGGCAAGGGAGGGGAGGAGGAAAAGGGGAAGGGAAAAGAAAAGGGAAGGAAAGAAAACTAAAGAACAAAAAGAGAGGAGTGCCAGGATCTGGAAGGTTACCAGGGGGCAGATAGGAAAATGGAAAAGTCATAGAGGAAGTCAAGATTGGAAAACATTCCTGGTGAGGTGGGCATGTCTCATTGAGAAGGGCTCTGGACTGCAGCTGGGAGTGCCCAGCTATTCAGTCCCAAAAATAAAAAAGGCTCCAAGAGTCAGGAGCTCCAAAGCTAAACAATTGCAAGCTGAGAGTGCAGTGTGGTAGCTACAGGCAAGAGTCCCAAAAAGAGCATTTGAGAGGGGATCTGCCAGTGACATAGTAGAGAGAAAGAAAAGTTAAGAATCCTAGTTTGAATTGCCCCAGGAAACAGACCATGGCCTGGCACACCCCAGGGACTTGGGGAATTTCTTGCTGGTAGAGCAGAAGAGCAGACAGAAAATGCTACAGTCCTCCTGAAAGATCTGAGCCCAGCAAGGGATGAGATGGGAAGCAGAGGGTCACCTCCCCCAACTCTAGGAGCACACATGAGAAAAAAGCCAGGGCACCTGAAGTGGTTTGTGAATGGGACTGAGTGTGAAGGTGCTGGGTGAAGCCTCTGGGCTTCCCTCCACCTCAGACACGCTGGCAGAGGCATTGTGGCATGGCACATCAATGCAGTCTGAGATACGAGAAAAAGGGGAATTGGCCCCACCTTCCTTCTGCGTCTGGTGGTCAGAGAGGATCACACACCACAGAACTTGGAAGAAGACTTCCTATTCAGAGAACACAGGGAAAGTTTTTAAGCCTTGAGTCTCCCCTCAATTTTCTTAATATATATTCTGGACTAGCACTTTTGTAGCTCTGGGTTTTGGAGTTTGTCATCTTGGGGTTTCTGGTTTGTTTCCGCACTTTCTTCTCTGTTGCCTTTTGTGAGTAAACCTTCCACAGACTTGCTCCTGGTTTTCCTTTGCTTTCTCTTTCTTTTTGCCACCTCTGCCTAATTATATTTACTGCCTTCTGGTTTTCTGTTACAGTTTGTTTTGCTCTTCTCTAATACTATCTAGTCTTGTATTCTGGTATCTTCTAAAATAATCCTTTGCCACAGTCCTCATTTCTCCTACCTTACCATTCTTTCTATTAGTACAATTAAGCTTCAATATGTTTTGACTATGTATCACAACCTGATAAGAATACTTTGCTATATACATATGAGTAGGGCATTAATGCTTACTTCAGTATAGTGCTGACTTTAACAGTCTCCAGTAAGTTATTAGATGGTTTGTATAGATATCTTCATTAATAGTACAAATTACAATTTATAATTTATTATGATAAATCAATAACTGATTTGTCTTAGGTTATACCATTACTCCTGGTCTCTACCCTACTGATAATGATGGTACAGCACGAGCGCTTGAAGCCTAGTAAGTATTATTGACTTTCAGCTATTTCATTTAACCTAGGCAAGTAATACAGATTTCTATTGTATTACTGATAGTGGTAGAGAGTCGCCTTTAGTCGAATCTTTCAATAGGTCAATATTAAGTTTACTTAGATAGTTAGACTTATAATGTAAGATGAACCTCTAATGTAAATGGTAGCATAGGTATAGTTCATAACTGGTTATTACCTGTTAATAATTTGTTAGTCTAAGATTACAATAATTCCGCAGATTTCATCGATGTTCTTAATGGTAGCATAGAGGCTGATCTTGTTTTTCACTGTATGCCAATAGCTGCCTTGTCCCTGTGCCACCTATAATAACAGAATCTGTTCTTCCTTCACTGAAAAGTATAGGGAAACAGGTAACTACCTAGCAGAAAGTTAGTCATCAAGAAGACCCTAGGAATAAGTAAGCAAGCTGCAAAGGAACATAAAACATCAAAATATAAACAAACACAAGAAAACACCCAGGAAAGACATAATTTAACATAGGAAACCTTCTCAGTAGAAACAGAATTTTTCAACACTATCTGATCTACAACATAATCACGGAAAAACAGGCCAACAAGTCTCCTGCAAACATGTGTAACTTCCCATGAGTGAATATCACAGGCCCTAAGGTAGTAGTGAAGCCTACAGGAAATGAAGTAAAAATAACAAATGGACCAAGGAGCAAATCAGTTCCAACAAGGAATACTTTATAAAAATCCAAGTGATGGGGCTGAAGGAATAGCTCAGTGGTTAAAGCACTTGCCTAACAAGTTCAAGGCCCTGTGTTCAATTCCCCAGCACCACATAAGCTGGGTGTGGTGGTGTATGACTGTAATCCCAGTAGTTTGGAGGCTAAGGCAGGATTACTGCCCTGTTTTGAGGCCAGCATGGGCTACAGGGTGAGTGGAGGACTAGCTTGGACTAGATAGAGTAAGACTCTGCCTCAAAAAAAGAAAAAAGAAAAAATCCAAGCAATATTTAACAAGGTCAAAGAGGAATTTACCAAACAAACAATGGTCCTAATTGATAATGTCTTCATAACTTTATAAAGAACAAAAACCAAAAGATGAACAAGACAATACAAGAAATGAAGGAACATTTCCATAGAGAAGATGAAAATTTGAAAGAATATCAAGCTGAAATTCAAGACATGAAAAATCCAATTGAAAGCACTAAAATTCAGTTTGAGCATATGAGAAGAGAATGCCAGACTTTGAAGACCAATGTCAGACTCAGTTCAACAAACTAAGCCACACTTTAAGAGATAACCTAAAAAACAACAAAACAATAAGGTGGCTGGATGCAACAGCTGATAGATGACTCAAAGAGAACCAACCTCAAGAGTTATGGGAGTGAAAGAAAAAAGAAGAGAACAGCACAAAGGTATAAAGAACCTATTCACCAAAGTTACAGCAGAAAATTTCCCAAACTTAGGACAATTCACCTTGAGGTACAGGAGGCACAAAAAACAAATAACCTGGAGCAGAAAAGGTTTCCCAAGATATCCTTCAAGACTGAAGGAACAGTAAAACGTTCCATTACAAAGAAAATCTGAAGAAATTTATGACCTCGAAAATTTAAAAAAAATATTCCATTTAACCTAACAATACTTCTTCTGGGAATCTTTCTTAAAACGTTAAAAGCATCATATAACAAGAGATACATGCACACCCATATTTATAACACCACAACTAATAATTGCTAAGCCATAGAAACTGCCAAAATGTCTCTCAACACATCAATGGATAAAGGAAATACACAACAAAACAGTACTGTCATAAACATAAATTTGAATCATTTCTAAGAAAATGGATGCACCTTGAGACCATTGTACTTAATGAAGTCGATCAGACTCAGAAGATTAAATATTGCATGGTTTCTCTAAGACGAGCCATCCAAATTTCAATAAGCAACTGAGCCAAATAAGAGACGGTCAAAAGCCAATAAGAAACGAGTTTATGGAAGGGAAGAAGAGATGCAGGAGGGAGGGAAAAGGCGAGGGGAAATCATGGTGATAACGCAGTGTGGATGTACAGCAATGTCTCAAGTTTAGTGTAACCACTGTATGTCACAAATACAAACTACTAAAACTAATAACGTTTGAGAGGGAGAGAGAAAACAAAAAACAAAAAAAAGGAAAACCAGAAACTACAAGAAATCAATATGATGGCAAAATCTCAAGATTTAGAATTAAACAGTTCTTAACTAGAACCTCAGGTTTAGCACTTACCAGCATTAGGTTTTCTAAAGGACAATTTCTGCACTTAACAAATGGGGACAATAAGTTTTATTGCTAAAAAAAGACAATAAAAAATCAAACGTGTATTATCTAATGTTTTATTTCTCAATTAAGGAGTAGACAAAACTCAGAAGTTCATTTGTCTTAAGTAGTAGAAAGGAGATATCAGGGAAGAAATCAGATACTGAGCCTACGACAATGGCAATGTCATTAACAGAAAGAGGAAAAATACAAGAGAACACATTCAGAAAACAAAAAACTGAGTTTCAGACATGTCAGGAATGTTGTGATACTGGGATACAGATCTATATCTACTGATTATCAGAGGGCATAAATAATCTGAGTCTATCGAACTCAGAAGACAATTATAAACAATAAAATTTCAAGGACCAAGAACACACAGGAAAAAAATAAGGAACAAGTGAATCAAGAAAAGGAGAACACAAAGAGCCAGATATGAAACAAGGTAGGGCTGCAGGAATAGCACGGTGGTTAGGCTGCTTGCCCAGCAAATGCAAGGCCTTGAATTAGATTCCTCAGCACCACGTAACTGGGCATGGTGGTGCACACCTGTAATCCCAGCACTCAGGAGGTTGAGGCAGGAGTAATGCTGTGAGTCCAAATTCAGTCCAGGCTACATAGTGAGTTCAGAATCAGCTAGGACCAGAGACCCGATCTCAATTAAAAATAAAATATAAAAAATAAAGAATACAAAAAGGAAAAAGTTAGTGAAAGGTCACCGAGAAAAATAATAATCACAGTCTTTCAGAAGCCCCATCATCCAGTATGAAAACCATGTAGGCATTCTCATCCTCAAAATAAACTGCCCTACAGAAACTCAATTAACCAACTAGATAATTAAACTAATTATAGTTCTAGTGCAATTAGAGCTGGATTATACAAAAATAAACAGACTTCTGAGTTGGACAAACATGGATTCAAATTTCTGTTCCTCCACTGACGATTTAACCTTCATTTTATTTAGCTTCAATGAAGACATTTCTTCACTCAATGACATTTTTGCCATAAGCCATTCATTTAAAGGAATACCAAAAGATAATATACGTACAAAGCTTAGCACGGTGCCGAACACAAAGTAATCATTTAAGAGAAATAGCTATAATTATTAACATAAAATATAAACACTTCTCTGCCTTTAAAAATGTTAACAGCATCAAACACAGCCAGAAAAACTGATATAGTGTTTATTTATATAAGTTCTTTTTCTGCTTATGTACAAAAGATAAATAAAAATTCCCACAGGAAAAAAAATACACAGGATGTTGACATACTTTTGCTCTGAAAAAATTTACTCTCGAGTCCCCCATTAAGGAATCTACAAAGGCAGTATTTTTCAGTTTGTCAGT
This sequence comes from Ctenodactylus gundi, assembly GCA_004027205.1. Taxonomy (NCBI): domain Eukaryota; kingdom Metazoa; phylum Chordata; class Mammalia; order Rodentia; family Ctenodactylidae; genus Ctenodactylus; species Ctenodactylus gundi. The sequence goes on from PVKB01000132.1 coordinate 699,989, forward strand.
ATGTGGCTCATAAGATATTTTTGAGCTTACAAAGCTCTAAATTTTTGGTAGAACATTCCTTATGTTCTTTAAGGAAACGAATTATTTAAGGTATAAAGTAACAATAGTACTTCAAATATGTAAGTTCAGAGGCCTATTCAGTATTCCACACTAATGTAAAATTTTACTAGTTATTTTAATTAAAACTAAGGCAAAACTTACTGTCCTGTCTTATATTAACCTAACAATCTTTCATGCTATACTGAAAAGAATCCCCTCAGAACTACCACGAGGTAGGGTAGGAAGGCCAAGTGGTGACACTTTTACACTGTCTATTATTTAGAAGTAGCTCCAGTTCCACTTGTGTGGGCCGAATTTGTTTTCAATCTTTATTTTTAAGATTGAAGGACAATTATATCAACCCATATTGAATCTGTGTCCTGATTTCAAACATAAAATGTTCAGTTAAAACTATACTGGTATTCACAATTAACACAGAAAAAGCTCTGTACTGAGGATTTTAAGTACACATATGATTAAGTGGAGCTTCCTGTTATTTCATCGTACCTTTCAACAAACACTTCCAAAATTTCAGATGGAGAAAATACCACATTTTAAATAGTTTTAGAAAAATGTTGTTATTCCTACACCTAAAGCAATACAGATATCATTACTGTGCCAATTAAACAGAACAAAAGATGGAATTGCTGTAGAATACAAGGTTATAGACAGAAATAAAAACAAGTTCTTCTATCTCTTTTATGTATGACTTGTATATCTGGAATTGTGTATTTTGACTAAAAGTGTATCTTAAATACCAATTCACTCAAAGTTTGAGAGGAAAAATATGCTGCCTCTGAATAAAATGAAATTCCAAATAACAGAAATAGCCAGATTACACAATTATCAATTTTTAAAAATAAAATATAACAATTATAATCTAAATAAAAATAGAATATAAGTCATTTTGCAGGTACTTCAAAGGCCTCTAAAGAAAGTATAGTCTTTGACTTAAAAAAAATCCATTTTCATTATTCAACATGCATTAAGTAGAAGACTCTGAACTGTATCTGTTAACAATCTTTTGACAAAATACTACTAAGTTTCTAGATAAGAGTGTATACATACAATTTTTATTTCTTACCAAAAATACACCAAAATACACTGAGCAGCTTCCCACTGTTCAGATAACAAGTAAATGGAACTTTTTATAGTAAATTTTGTAATATGACTTTTGAGTGTAGTACCCTAAGACACTCTTTGCATTTAAAATATGTTTTGTACATTAAAAATATTTTAAATATCTGAACTCAAATGTTGACAAAATTGAAAAAGAAAAGGAAATTAAGAAAAATAGATAATTATACTATAAGCAAAAAAAAAAAAAGAAAGAAAACTTAAAACCCATCAAACAGTTAATGGGTCACTAATCTCATTCTGATTAAAATGTTATAAAAATCACCTAAGTATATAAGCTAATGCAGCTGTCCAATCCTTTCACACCCACCACCCCCACAGATATAAAAAGCAGCCAAGGTATTCACTTTCAAAAATGTCTAATAAAAGTTATTTTTACCTGTGAATTGTTTTCTGTGACTCTGTTCCACCAAACCATACTGATGGGCACTCCTGATTCGCACCTGTCAGCAAGGCAGCCAATAGGGTTCTTTGCTTTTCGCGCCTTTGATCCCACAGGAACTAGCCTCTCCTCCAGCATTCCCAGGCGGTACTTCCTTGGCTAGGAGAAAGAAGGAAAGAAACCAGGCCACTCCTAACATCCCCATACTAATCTAAACTCGTATCACTAACTTGGGGGGTGGGGTGGGGGGACAGGAATGGTGGGATAGGAAACAAAGATACTCCCTTTTAATGTCCCTACCACCCCCCACCAAATCTTACCCCCACCCCACTCCCAGACCTCTAAAATAACCCACAGCACTAATAAAGCTGGACAGCAATAATATAAAGCAGATGTTTCTGAGAAATATAATCTGATGTTACAAGATTATAACAAATAGAAATTAACTTAACAAAATAAATGCTCTGTAAATTTTTTTCCACTGAAACTTACCTATTCTCACTGTAACATGAAGAAATAATTTAAAAAGGTACAACATATAGATAAAAATAATTCTCCGAATGAAATCTTTTTCAGAAGTTCTTTTGAGGTTAGGCTCAAACTAACAATCCTCCTGCCTCAGCCTCCCAGAGTGCTAGGATTACAGGCCTGTGTCACCAGGCCAGCCTCAGAAGCTCATCTTCCTACTTTATTTCCGACTGGGAACTGCCCCAATTAAAGGAAACAGCTGTTTCCTAAAATAAATAAATAAATAAATAAATAAAATAAAAAAAGCTTCTTAAAAACATTTTAATTCTATTTTAAAAAGCCAAAGTATAAGCACAGTCACTCAAATTAAGTGGGCATTCAAACCCACATACTCAAAGAAAGGAAGTATTTTCACACGTTCCAAAAAGAAATCTCCACGAACTTCACCAGTCTTAAAACTCAGTAATTTGTACTGATTGATATGGATAAACTGCCCAACAAAATCATAAATTCACCGGCTAACATAATAAAGTTAGTATAAACTATCTTAATAGTGGTTACCAGGGCAGCTCTTATGTATGAAAATTAAATGATGACAGTCTCCACGCTCTTAATAATAGCAAATTTGTAATACACTGCATTTTAAAGGGAATTTATGTGTATATATTTTCGCTTTCAGAAAATTCACACCTAATAAGGTACCTATTTTAAAACTCAATGTAAGAAAAATCTGTATTTACTCATTATTTTGTCATGATATAGAAAAAATGAGTTAACTTTTTTCTGGAAAACCTGATGCCAAAAAAAATTAAAAACAACATTCTAGTATAAAGAGAACTTGAAGCAACATTTGATTTCTGAATTTCAATGACTTGCAATTAATGGCTATAGAAATTTTTCTATGCAAATTGGGCTGGCCTGTCCAAAAGTGGTTCTCTGCTATATTGTCTTAAAGGACCAAAATTATTAAATTTGTATTAAGCAAAGCAACTAGATTATCTAACTCCCAATAATTGTAACAACAGAGTTTTATGAGGCCAAAATAGTTCCACTTTTATACAATCTACAAACAATCCAAACTGTCTGTATGTACACCTAAGAATTTTCCATCTTAAGTGAAACAACTTTAAAAGAAAATTATTTCTAATAGCATAATCCCTTGGGAAAAGGGTAAGGTTAAACTCATACAAATTACCTAACTCTACCAGAAAATTTCAACACATCAAAGAATATTTACTTAAAATCTCAACCTACTAAATAGTACTTACACAAGGATACTTAAAACTATAGTCAGATATCTGAGTACAAGATTACTGTTTTCAGTAGTCTACTATAGTTCAGACACCACAAATTCAGACCCACTTTGATGCAGTTATTACAATCAGTGCAATCTGTTCTCTATAATATAGTCTATACAGTACGTTAAGGAACACTCAAGACGTTTTTAACTATTCCTATCTATCATCTTTCCTCCCAATAACTTTCATTGTATAATTATGTTTCTTATGTTTCCACAGAGAAACCTATTACTCCTTCCCCTCAACCCCATGCCCAAAACCTGTAACTTGCCTAAGGCCTCTACTATTAGGTAGGAGAAATCTCTAAACACATACCATTTTAAACACTAAGTCTCTTTCAATAAAAACTCCACTGTAAACAACAGAATACAAAATGTCATTCAAAGAAGACGGCAGCAAAAGTCAGATAATGAGATGGAAAGATGATACACAAGACTCACTGCACAGTACACAAACTACAGCCATACCTCAACTATGAGCTAATTTTCAAATTATCTGAACGACTACTTATCACAAGGGAAAAAAAAATGTATCTTCACCTAAACATCTGCAGACCTAATTTGTATCAGGGACTGTACTAAGTACCTGGAATACAATGTCTCCACCCACCCCCTCGCGCACACAGGCACACAGATACACCTTTCTTTCAAAGAGACGATGTAGACTAGAAGTAAGAGATATGTAAGCAAAAATGTAACTCAAATGATAATTCAACATAAAATATCAATAGAGAAAAGCACTTCACATAAAAGCTGAACGTCTAAGCAAATTTCTTACAGAAGAAAAAGTAAGTGTGAATAAGAGACTATAATGGAAAAAAATGAGTAAATATTATAGTCTACGGAGAATATCTATGTATGTAAAGGCATGGGGCATGTGACATTTAGCCCATTATCAGCGAGTTAAGCTTGAAAGCCAAAGATGAGCCTTGAAAGCAGTAACAAGACTTGTACCTTTTTTTTTTTTTTTGCACTTCTGGGGCTTGGGCATACTGAACAACACCCCATCTCAGGCTGGCCTTCAAGTTGTGATGCGCCAGCCTCAGTCTCCCAAGTGGATGGGGTTATTTAGTGCACCACCAGGCCCACTCATCTACTGTTTTACAACCTACACTAAGGAAATATGCTTTCTTCATGAGTAAAGGGGAACCCAGGAAGGCTTACAAACAGGAACTGACAAAATCAAATGTATTTCAGGAAGAAGTTCTGGGGCAGTGTAGAGAAGTAACTGGTAGAAAGAACAAACAAAAAGAACCAGACAAGTCAGGGGATGCTGAGCAGTGGTACAGGTGAGGTTTTCTCAACCTCAGCACTGAAGACTGGACGCTTCTTTATTTTGGGCTGTCCACTGAGTTTCAGAATGTCTAGTACCACAGCACCCCCCCCCCCCCCCCCCCCCAACTGGAAACTGCCAATACTGTCACCACAGTTGTGCCACCAAAAATGTCTTCCGATGCTGCCGAATGCCCTTTGAGGGCAGGGGGACATAACTGCCTCTGGCTAAAAACCACTGGTCCAGGACAAGGCATTACAATGGAAAGAGAGTTAAGATTTGATTGCAGCATCATTTACTAGATTAAAAACAACTATCAGTGAAGAGCTGCAAGTAAAGGTTAAGGGAAAGATGAATGTCAAATAGAAGATGAGGTAATAAGGGACTAACAAAACTTCATGGGAGATGTTTATTTACTAAGGTTTTCTTGATTCTTCTTGCGGAGTAAATGAAAGCAACAACGCTTCTTCTTCATTTCCAAAATCCCTACTTAAGCTAATCATGGAGGGAGAATGCAACAATGGGGGGGGGGGGTAAATTCCTTCATTAATCTTCTATTCTTGATAACCTGGACAATCCTGTTGTGCTGGTTATTAAGAAACAGAAGCATTTTTAAATACCACTTCCTACTGATAACAGCTTCTCTGACACAATTAGGTCAACGCTATGTAGCAGAATCCCCAATTCCCAGGAGAATCCATAACTGATATATTATTCTTTCACTCTATAATTTGCAAAACTTTTTGTTTCAAGATTTGTGACAAAGTGACTGATACTTATATTTTTGCACAAAATCTGAATTACCAGAGTACAATTACAGCTAAAAAGTCTTAATTTTTTTATTCAAAACCACACACACACATGCACCACCCTTTGCCTTGGCATGGAAGTATACACCTCAAGAAGCTAAGGCAGAAGGACTTCAAGTCTGAGGCCAGCAGAGCAGCTTAGCAAGAACCTTTCTCAAAATTCAAAAATTTGGAAGGGAAAAAAAGGATACAGGTTCAATGGGTTCAATCAGAGAGAATACACACACATACCCAACTTCAAAAAAACTTGAAGAAATTTTTTAAAAATTTAAATATGTTACAGGAGAGCACCTGTTACATTTTACATTTGCAAGGCACCTCAGAGGCTCAAATATAAAAAGGTTTGGTCTCTAACTGGTCCCTTGCTCTCTCCCTCCTTGTCTTTCTGTTTTCTCCCTGTCTATCCAAAGGTAAGTATCTTTCCCTGCTATGATGTGCTCCCTCCCCACCACCCAGGAGCAACTAAGCCAACCGTGGAGAGAAACCACTGAGTCTAAATAAACATTTTCTATTTTAAGTTCTTTATCTCAGGTATTTTGTCGCAGCAATGAAAAGCTAGTACAGTCTCTCAAACTTTAATGAACATGTGAATCTTCTAAAGATTATTATTACAGATTTTGGAGCTGTCTACTATATTTTGAGGCTCTGAGTTCAACTCCCAGCATTGGCGGGGGTGGGGGGGGGGGGGTTCTGACTCTAGCTCTGACACTCAGGATTCATTCAATGACTTACCCAGGTCTGAGACTACGTTTTGAAAAATCTCCAAACACTGCTAGTACTAGTGGTCTACTGGGCATAATCTGAGCAGTAACAGTTCTCCAAAATGTCAGATCAAAAAACTGAATAAGAAACAATCTGTGTTATAAAAGGAAATCAGTTACATCCTCAAAAGTGAAAAGAGGTAGGGAACTAAAATTTCAACACCTACCCCACATCTTAAAGCTTATTTCCTCTTTAGGGGTAGAGGAATGGCACAGTGGTTAAAACACTTGCCTTGCAAACATAAGGCCCTGAGTTTGATTCCCCAGCACCACATAAAGCTGTGCATGGAAGTACATATGTAATCCTAGAACTCTGGAGGCTGAGGTAGACAGATTCTCTGAGTCCAAAGCCAGCCAGGACTACACCAGTGAGGTCAGGATCAGGGCTACAGAGCCAGATTCTTGTATCAAAAAAAAAAAAAAAACCTTCTTTCCTTTTCAAAAGCTTGATCAAAAAACCCAAAGCCTTCAGATCACTACTACTCAAAGGCCCTGGTTTTCAAGTGAGCCTTTGTTTTATGCCACATAATCCAATTCCAATGATCGAAAAGTAAGATTCACTGTCATTACGAAAAAAGGGAGCTAAGTCTCTAGACTCATTATGTTACAGAATAACAGTAAAAGCTAATTTTAAGACTTTTACATCTGAAGTCTAAATGTATACATATTTTTTTGTTTATTCACTGACTCAACATTTTTCAGGATAAGCCTCTGTCCATAGAAATATAAAACATACACAAGATATATTCTTGTCCCTGAAAAAAATCTATCATACAAATAAAAGAATGACCTTTAATACTTGCTTATATGGAAAGTCTAGTTAAAACTACTGATGACAGACCAATTTTCAGATCTCCACTTATTTGGTAAATACAAAACTGGACTACCTCATATTATGAGTCACAGATTATTATATACCATAATCTAATCAGTAATAAAGATTTCACAAAATAAAATGTTACTGAGACAAAAATTTTGTAAGGCTCTGAATTACAAGAACCTCATTCAAATGTCAAAAACATAATAGCTGTACTTTCACTATTTGTACTCTGAAAAAATGAATGATTTAAATGTCTTTAAAATGTTTAATTTTATTAATCAGAATATCTTTACAATATGAAAACAGTAACACACTATATAAAATATATCTTCCTTCAGGTAATGCCTGCGGAACATGTAAATTATCTTCCGTAGGAACAACTCAGCAGTGTTCTTCCTACTATTTCAGAGAATATTAAGTCTATCGATTAGAGACTTCTTATTTGAGATTTACTTCATGTTTATTTCTTTAAAAAACCTGAATTTCTCTTACAACTTCCAATTTTATATTGGTATTCAACTAAGCTTGTATTTCTTTTACAAATTATTTAATTCCAAATGATTTTCTCTTAGTTACATGTCCTAATATTTTAGCACATTTCTAATTGTGAGTAATAAATATACGACAATTCCACAAATTCATTGGGCAGAAAAAAAGCTAAACAGATTAAAATCATTTGAGTCTTTTAATCAAATAAATTAATTTCCATAAAATCATTAACACAGGCAACTAACTATATCTGAATGACCAGTTAGGAGTATTAATATATTTGGATTTTTAAAACTCCTATACATAATTAAGAATAGAATATCTAGGCCTACAAATTATTATAGCTTGGGCTCTAGTAATTTTCTCCATAAATAGAAAACTTAAAAATAAAACGAAAAAATGGGTCAGTTTCAAAGACTTTTTTGTCCCTCCATTCATTAAGTATGGTCTTTTTATGAAAATATATTAGGTTACTTATGTTATTATTTAACCCTAAATAAAGATAATAGTAGAATGTGATGGACAAGTAGGTCTATACAAACTAGGCTATTGAACGGTAAGTTTTCATTGCTAAAGACTTAGGTGAAAAAACCCAGAATACAAGTATGTAACAGTCATACTGGTGACATATTGGGAGTCTGGGGATGAGAAAGAGTGAAATGGGAAGAGGGGAAGGAACTGTGAAATTGACACATTATATTTATGTGCACAAAATTCTCAAGCCATTGTGTATCACAAATATATATTAATAAAAATGGAGGAGAGGATAAAACTTAGGTTGATAAATACCTGTAAATGAAGACATTTTAATTTGAAGAGCCAATGCACAAGGTTATACGGTGGAAGAAAATAAAGGAAATTTAAGTAAAAAAAATCAACTAAACTGCATTGAACATAGCAGAATGTTCACCTGTGTAAGCAAGCATATAATTATTGTTAAACTCTACTGAGTCTGTTGAAAGAGACCAAAATTACCTATGTAAATTTAAGAAAATCAGTGGGGTCCAGTGTCGCAGGCCTGAAATCCCAGGACTCTGGGACACTGAAGTAGGAGAACTGCAAGTTCAAACATAGCACAGACAGTTTAGCAAGACCCTGTTTCAAAATTTAAAAAATAAATAAAAAACAAGGTGTGGATGTAGCTCAGCGTGAAGGCCCTGGGGTCAGTCCTCAAAAAAAAAAAAAAAAAAAAAAAAAAAAAAGGAATGAAAGAAAATCCATAAAAGTCATTATTTCTACTGGTAAAAATCTCACTCTTAAAAAAGAATTTCTAAATTTCTAAGGAATTGGAAAGTACAATTTTACAAATAGCTTTTGCTAGAGTTGACACCTGAATAAAATATATGGCAAAATAAAGTATGTCAGATTTACTAAACTATTTAAAATACAAATAACAAAGCTTCTCTTAAATCAAGAATAGGCAGAAGACCTGGTAACACAGGCCCATAATCCCAGCACCCTGAGAAAATTAGGCAAAAAGATCATAAAAATCAAGCCCAGCATAGGCAATTTAGTGACTTAGCAAGAACCTGAATCAAAAAAACAAAAAATAAGAGTATAGTGTGGGTGCATGCCTGTAAGCCTACCTAATGGCTTAACAGCAAACAACTTTGCCATTTGATCTAACTTACATGTGTATATTTGCTTAAATTCAATCTCAAAATGAAGTGAAATATACCTTCAAAAATGTTGACTAGAATTATCTTAAACTAAAATATTAATAAGTATTAATCTTATATACACTGAGAAACAGAAAAGAGTACTAAGTTTTTTTAAAATAACCGAATTATAAGCAATAAAAGGCTGCAATAAATATTTGACACAGCACAATACCAAGTACTTTGCCCGCATTCACATACTTGATATGTATAATCCCGTGGGAGTGTGCCTACAATTATACCAAGTTTACTTACAAGAAAAAAATAGTTTTAGGAAGGGTTAAAATAATCTGCCTATGTTCTCACAACTAACATTACATCAAGCTCTAAAGCTTGTACTCTGACCGACAGTTACCTTGTCTCCAGAGAAATTTCTTTTATATTTTATAATACTCTTTATTACATTTCAACCTTAATATGATCCTAGCTAAACTTCTACAATCTCTTTGACTATAACTGGCATGAATGAAATGAGAAACAACACCTAGAGACTTCATTCAAAGAAATGAAAGTTTCCCCTCCTCCCCACGTGCAAAATGCAAGAACACATTTGGACAGTAAATAAAGTTGGAGAAAATAATGTCATTTAGCTAATTTGGCTTAATACTTAGGCTAGCACATTTGTGGATAAGAATTCTAAACTCATCTTTACTAATTCATTCTCCACACTTACTTCCTAAAAAAAAAAAAAAGTTCCAATAAGATCAAACTTTTAATACCAGCAATTACACTGTTTTAAATACAATGATCAGAGTATAAAGAGACCAACCAGCTAATCTAAGAATTATCTTATTGATCTAAGAATAATTTAGCTCTTAAAGTGCTAAATGTACCAATACGCTATTATTACATAACATCTAACTCAAAACCTCCAAAGCTATAAAACCAAACAATGATTATACTCAGCACTATTATATATGTGTATAAAAGTCAAGCATATTTCAGTTCCCACATTTAAATATGTTAATAATATCAAGTATCATAACAACATACGCACCTTTAAAAAAAAATCTTCGAGTAAGCCAGGCATGGTGGCACATGTCTGTAATCCCAGCACTCAAGAAGCTGAGACAGTAGGACTGAGTCCAAGGCCAGCCTGAGCTCCACAATGAGTTCAGGAACACCCTGGGCTAGAGAGAGACCCTGCCTCAAAAAAATTTTTTTTTCTTCAAAACAAAATCTGTCGTGAGATATTTTTTTTATTCTACCAATAGAGTAAAACTCTTGCAATCATGAAGTTAAAGAAATCTTATATTAACTTAACACAAGTAGTCAGTGCACACACAGCACCATACTGAATCTAGAAAGCATATATAGCTGCACCCATCTTTTGTTGCAACAAAATTCTTTCTAAAGTACATCTTTATCTCAATAAAATTAAGAAAAGTCAATCTAGTGTACTCGACTTAGTAGAAAAAAACTTTTCAAATTTGAATCTTTAGAAATAAGCTGGCACAACATTTCAAAACTAAAAGCATAAAGTGTTCGTGAAATTAAAGACAAAAAACAAAGTGGAGAAGATTCTAAAAGCTGATACAAGTTTAAACCTCCATATACAAAGAGATCTTACAATAAATTTTTTAAAGAATTACAGTCCAATAGAAAAGCAAGTAAAGAACATGAAAAAACAACAGCCAATAAATATAAAACAGTTCAAGATCAGTAATCAAACTTCTGCAAAGTTTTTTGCTTAAAAATTACCAAGGTATTAAAATCATTAATATTCATCTCTACATAGTAGGTACTAAGTAATGCCATTCTTTTCAGAAATGAGGAAACAAAAAAATTGTAAGGTAAAGACACAAAAATCAATCAGTGAATAAGTTGAGATTCTATTCTACTTGCTTCACATCCAACTCCAAACTCTAAAAAATCTTTACCATTTTTCAAACCAGCTGGGTTAGCACTATTTCTAATGTTTACTCTTTAAGAGAAATCAAGAGGCTCTGAACAAGCTGGAAGGAGGAATTACACACGTGCTCCCCCACCTAAGGACCTGAACTCCAACTACTGTACTAGTTGCCACAGGAGTCCACATGTATTTCTCCAACCTAACACCTCTCCTTCAACTGGCTTAAGCTAGAAAGTTCACATTCCTACATGCTGGCAAAAGAAGTAGCTAGAAGTTCAGGGACTTTAGAAAAGGAAAAGTAGCTCTGAATGTATTAATTTGGAATTTTAAACCAATTTTCCACAGACACATTATTGTACAATATTCATAACTAAAAAATTAAATGACACACTAAACTCACATAGCTAACTAGATTTCTAAATACAAAGTAAAATATTTCTTTTAGAACATAAAGAACAAAACTATTATACAGATGGAAGTTTCAGACTAAAATTACCTTAGAATCAGTTTTCAGTATATTCTCAACATCTTTTTCGAATTTTGAGATTCTGATGTGCTAAAAGGGCCTACCAATCGGCAGAACTAACAAAGTTATTTACATTCCAAACTGTATAAACTATAAGTCTGTTAACTTCTCCAAATTTACTTTATCAATCTTCGCTTAAAAGAACTCTACAGTAAATACCTCAAGTTTTACTGCTATTTCACATTTTCTCCCCTAAAGTAGAAATGATATATAAAAATCAACTTTCAAAGACTTTAGAATAGATATGCTATCAAAACAAATTTTAAATGTCAAGCTACTCAGAGAAGATAAAATACAATCACTCAGTTTGGTAGCAGAGAAAGAAATAGTAAAGAAGAATAAATGTTCTTAAGATAGAAAATAGTGCAGAGAACCCAAACTGGGTTCAAACAATGAAAAATGTAGAATGTATCGTGAGTGAATATGTCTCCCAAGAATAATAATCCAGACCTCTTCCTCCACATCACTTCCAAAATAAACCAGAAATTTTGACCCACTTTTATCATCCTTTAAAGAGCTTTAAAATGAACAGAAAATAAACATGTTACTTCAGAAATCTTTGTGTGCTAAACTCGAAGAATGTAATTTATTAAAGCGTGAAAAAATTGACAAAATTTAAAAAACCACTATCAAAAACCTAATGCAAAATGTGCATATTACGTTGCATAATGAGTGAAATAACACACCAAAGCAAACCAACCAAAGAAAATACCCGAGGTTTTTGTTTTTACCCTTGGGGGATGGAAGGGATATAGGGGCAAAATAGGAAAATGAGCAAGCAAATTAAGAAAAAGAAGATGAAGACATTTGAAACACCCAAGCTAAACCACCTCCATGACAGGCTTCAGACCCACCGGAAAAGTCAGTAGGCCTGAGTTCCAGATTCCCAGAATGGTAAGAAAGTTACAGGAAAAACAAGTTGTTCAAGGCCGAATGACTGGACAGATGCAGAAAAGAACATGCATTGCCTAAGATGTAAAAAAGAACATGCACTGCCTAAGATAGACACAGGCCTTGACAACAAACAATCAAAAAAAAGCCCAAGGAAAGTTGAGGTCACTGCTTGCTCAGACTCCACATGGACCCTCCAGGCTCACCTCACAATTAGTCATTTAAAGACTAGTAGTTTATGATAGTGTCCCGTCAGATGTTAGAAACACTCCACAAATTTTGAGTGATTAATGTTGTTTTCATAAATAATGTGTAATTATGATTTTTTTGGTGTGATAATGCTGTGTCTACATCATGTTCACTGTAACCACCCCTTCCCTTACCCCTTAAAAGCCCTGCTCTCTCTCAGCACGGATCCACTGTGCTGGTGAAGTCTGAGAACCCGCCCAAGCTTAAGCCCGAATAAAGGCTCCTTGCTCTTGTATACGTGCCTCAGTCTCCTGGTGGTCTCTCTGGGGTCTTTGCGATCTGGGCATAACAATGATCATTATCCCAGAAAGATATATAAGAGTAAGGCAGGAATGTTAGACACAACAGTAGACATTTCATGTTGCGTAGGATGGGCAATAGTCACATGTGGGAATCCTGTACAAAAACTCAGGAGTTGGCAAGAATCGTAGGCAAGATACAACAGCCACTTCATTTATGAGCATCTGTATTTCAACATCTACTTTTATTAAAAAGATAAGTTTATCGCCCAGGACTTCTTACCCAAATTTTTACTATTTGTGATCTGCACTGACTCTCTATCTAAAATCTTTCTTTATATAGGTCTTTTCTTACCAGTGCTTCACTTGGTACCTACCTTGTATTAAGGTTTTACATGTTTAACCTCTGGTATATTAATCTCATTTTCAACAAAATTAAAAATCATCTCAGTGTTTTGGGCAATTAATCTCTCTCACAGAACATAAAGCTAGAATTCAAAGTCATTCATCAACATTCTTGGCCAAGAATAATTACATACATTTTCAAATTACAGTTTTATTTTCTACATGTAAAAGTTATATATTCCTAATGTTGAAAAAAGGGAAAATAACTGATGCTTCTTAAATATCAATAACTTTTAAAGTTCTTCCTATATAACATGGTGTTACAATTTCCTAAGATAAGAATAAAACACCAGAAAAATGAATCAGATATTTGGATGTCATATCATTATCAAGCTACTATGAGTTTCTAAATATTTAGTTCCAGTGTTTTACTCCTTACACACAAATAAAAAAATTCCTGAACTTGAGACGAGCAGTGGGCCTTTGAGTACTGTGAGCAGTCCTAAGGAATACAAACTTCAGGAAGTTTCTCATATACCTCACCAGATAGCCCCGATGAATGACGATGAGTGCCTTTGTGCTGTTTATCTCCTCTCACATTTTGCTTCAGCAAGTCTCTAAAGATATCAAGGCTGTCAGCCATATTACCTGTGCCATACTACCTTTAGTTATCTGTGATACCCACAACATAACTAAAGAGTTTACATGAAGTTCCTATCTCTATTATTTTTAAATAAGCGCAACTTTTCCCTAGGCATCTTAGCTTCTCTATGGTCCTTACCTTCAAACTATGCAACTCAAAACATCTTTATCAGCCAGGCATGATATACAAAACCTGTAATCCTAGCACTTGGGAGACTGAGACAAGAGGATACCCATGAGCTCAAGGCCAGCCTGGACTACATAGTAAGCTTAAGACCAGTCTGGACTACAGAGCAAAACCCTGTTTCAAAAAAAAAAAAATTCTTTTTTCTCCATAAATTCTGATGATCTAGAGAAATTTCTGTTCCTATTAAATCATCAAGATTTAAATAGGCACTAAAACATTGCTGTGTAAATGTGAAGGTTCATATAGTACCTCTACAATTACATTTGAGGAAAGCAAACATTCGTCCTTTCTTTTCAACTTTTGATAAAACACCTAATAAAACCATACACAATAAAGATATTTAACTGATCTAATTCCAGTGGGTCTCATAACCCCATAGGCGAAATTAGTGTACTTAGCCCCACAAAGCAATTAGCCCAACTTGGATTTTTAGAAAATCCTTTACATTCACAAACTACAGAATGGTTGTCAGTATGGCCCATCTGTTTTTTAAAACCATTATAAAATATCTGAGTAATCAGGCTAGCCTGCTTATACAAACCTTGAATTATAATTACTTATGTATTTCCTCTAAAATGACATCATTAAACAAGACATTATAAATACAACAAAAGAAAACTAGTCATCACACAACTACAATTCACAACGTGTAACACACAATGTTCCTACTGCTAATATTCCTAACAGATTTTTAAACCTTCTCAATTCAACCACTAACAATCAAAAAATATATATAATGTATATGTACCACACAGATACCGCCTACTATAGTCTGCCACTGTAAAAACTTGCCATAATATTACTGAAAATGTAAATGGCAAGAACGATGAATTTCTAAGAAGAGGCTGACATGTGTGTGCTTTCAATTTCAGACAGACACTGGGTTTAGAGATGACAGATATCACACAACTCAGGACATACTTGTCTTTTCATAAGTGAATCCATTACAGCCGAGAAAGCTGGCCCACATTCACAAAGGTAGAGATCTAGGACCTCAAAATTCACAGTGCAATATTCAATTCACTACAATGACCCACTTCTATTAAGATAAATCCTAGTAGGGGCTGGAGGAATGGCTCAGCGGTTAGGTTAAAGTGCTTGCCTAGCAAGTGCTAAGTACCCTAGCTCAATTCCCCATAAGCTGGGTGTGGTGGTGCACACCTGTAATCCCAGCACTTGGGAGGCTGAGACAGGAGGATTGCTGTGAGTTCAAGGCCGACCTGGGCTCCGAAGTGAGTTCAGGACCAGCCTGGACCAGAGTGAGAACCTGTCTCGAAAATAAAAATAAAAATAAAAAATATATATCCTAGTATCTCTCCAAATATCAAGATCACAATTGTGGTAACAGAACTTTATATGTTTTCTTGTAAAATACATTTTTAAAAGAGTAGGCACTTATCTTTCCTATTCTAATCCCAGTGATTTTTACCACTTTCCCAGAAACAAACATCAAAAGCTCTAGATAGCTCTAGAACATAGGGTTTTTTGTTTGTTTTGCTTTGTTTTTTTGGGGTTTTTTTGTTGTTGTTGTTGTTGTTTTGTTTTTTGAGACAGGGTCTCACTATGGAGCCCAGGCTGGTCCTGAACTCACTATGGAAGCCAGGCTGGCCTTGGATTTATGGCAATCCTCCTTCAGGTACTCAGAGCTCAACTTAGCACTTAACCACTGAGCCATTTTTCCAGCCCCTAGATCATGTATTTTAACTTCAAGTTACATTTGGCCTATTTCTCACATTAAGAATATCTTTTAAGAATTCATGTACCACTCTAGTTCTACTTTCTATTCATATATAAGGTTACTTATTATAGTTACTGATTATTATTTTAAAAATAACAAAAAGCCAGTGGAGGACGCCCTAAGAGAACTTAAGAGCTTTCTATTTTTTCCTAAAAAGCTCCTGATAATTTCCAAGCTATATCTGCGTTTTGGCATTTTACTCTTTAGTTCCACTCTGCAAGGCTTTGTCTACCATCCATCCTCTACTGCCAACTACTCCATTATTGTCCAATTCTATTTCACTTGCAACATATGTATTTAGAAAATAAATATTCCCATTTGTGATAAAATAAGGCAAAAATATACTTATTTTTAGTAAAAACCTCTAAGACATCTATAAAATAAAACCCATACATCTTAGTGTATCAAATTCAGCTACTCTGAAGCATTTTCCAATTACTTTCTTGCTCCAATCCATATTTCAAATGTTAATATTAAGTACATGAGTTATTTTAGCTGACTCCATAAAATTTAGTCTGACTCTTTTAAAGCCACTTTGGGTTATAAAACTGACGTGTAAAATGTACATATTTAATGTTTACAACTCACTGAGATTAGAAATAAATATGAAGCGCATGTCACTGCATACCACTCTCTGACCAGGTCCTTCCTCAATCTTTTAAAGTTCTTATCACTTCTTCTAAAATTTTGGGTCTTTCATCCATTACTTAGAAAGCAAAATGTTATAACTTTATAGTAACTGCCACCACAGTTCATAAGCTCCTCCATATCTTTAGCACCTCTGGTCCTAAGACTACCTTCTCCAGAGGACTATTAGTATTTAACATGGCTCTCGTTAAAACTCAAAGACATCAAATTCTCCTGTCATGTTATCATTATAAGAAAGCCCTTATAAGATACTACCAAAAATTTATCCATGGTCTATTAATTTTGATTTCAAATAAAATTAAGCTGTTTTAAAACTGAAGTTTTCCTTTCAACGAGTTTAACTCAGAGGAAAATATTTGGTATTTAGACAAAAATAAAGTTAAAACATTCATATGACAATGGGTCACTTTAGTGGAAACCATAATATTAAATTAGCTGTTTTCTTAAAAACAGACTATATTAAGACAAAGAAAATGAGCAAAAATAAGCAGCATGGTTTATTTTTTCACATAAAATCCCTCCATTACATGCCGGGAGACCAAATAAAATTCCACATAAAAGAGGTAAGAAAAAAATAAACAGAAGGCAAGAAAAATACTTCAGTCCATAAAATTTCTTGTTCCCCATTAAGGAAATAATGATATTGCATAGGTAATAATCCCAACATTACCTCTAAACTGTATTCAGTTTCAGTTAATTTTCAATTTCACCTACCTTCCTTCTCTGAGAGATGTTGAGGGCACCAAAGTCATTAAACAAGGATGAAGCAGGTGGAGTTAGAGGATCTGGAAGGCAAGTTACATAAGTTTCCACACAGACTACTCAATCCACAACTCTAACAAATGCTTATGTGACAATAAGCTCAGTGCCTCACATACAGTAGATGTTCAAATTATTTCCTAAGTGAATAAAACAGAAGCTTATAAATACTTCATTTGGTATGTTAAATATGATAATGTAGTAGTACATTGGGTGTACACTTTGGAAGTTTTATGGATTGGACTGCAACTGTTTGACTAAAACAAGAAACAAAAATCAAGCAAGAGACAGTTTTATCTTGCTGTTTTTGTATTTTTTTGTTGTTGTTGTTTCTGACACAACATCTAATTAAGTAGCTGAGACTAGCCTCACACTCACAATCCTCATACCTCAGCCTCCAAGGTGCTGGGATTAGGAGCATGTGCCACCAGACCTAGCTTATTAAAAAAATAAAAACCTATTAATTACAATACTGAAAGTACGCTTATAAAGGAAGTTTAAACATCTGTGTTTTTACTTGAGACCAAATCTTGAGAAGGATTAGAAGGAGACTGGAGGGGAGTCAACCACACTCTCTGAAAGATCCACTCTCAGATGTGAACACACTGGCAAGGCTTTAAAACCACCTACTCTACAAACTATTTCATATTTTTAAGTTTACCAACAGATATTAGATACTCTTAAAAAAGATCTTTAAGATGAAAATATTAAATGTTTCAAAACACAATAAAATCCACTAAAAATTCAATTTTTGACACAGGGTCTCATTCTGTAGTCCAGCCTGGTCCTAAACTCACTATGTAGCCCACCCTAGCCTTGAACTCATGACAATCCTTCTGCCTCAGCCTTGACAGTGTGAGGATTACAATGTGAGCCATGACGCCCAGCTTTAAAAATCCAAAAATGTTAATGGCTCAAAGTTCCATTACTCCACAAGAAGTCATAAACAAAATTGTCATTACTGGGCTTTATGAGATAAATTAAGAGACAAAATTTTATTATTTCACACTTTATCAATCAGTAGTTTCTGAAAAGACATGTATGAGACATCATATTTGATCTTCACTCCTAAGCTTTAGTATAACTTCCTCTGTCTGTTTTCTTTTTGCACTACTATAGTTCACAGATACTAAACAAGCGCTCTACCACTAAGTTACAACACCCCTCAGTCTTTATTTATTTTGAGATAGTATCTCACAAAGTTGCCAAGGTTCTGGCCTCAAATTTAACAATCCTGTTGTTTCAGCCTCCCAAGAAGCTGGGGTTACAGGTGTGTACCACCATGCGCATTTCTTTTCTTTGCTCTTATTTTTTCCAGTACTGAGGAATGAACCCAGGGCTTTGTGTTGAGCAGTATTCCTGAGATCTTTTTATTCTGAGACAAAGTCTTGCTAAATCGGTAAAATGCCCAGGCTGGGCTCCAACTTTTTAACCTCTTGCCTCAGCTTCCCAGTGTACTGACACTAGAAACATGTGCTACCACATACATTTTACATTTCTTAATCTAGCCAAATTATCTATGAAATCCTAAAAAAAAAAATGCTGTCATTTAAAGAAACTTTAAATCTCCTCATAAATCACTACAGATTATTGCTTATTTTTTCTGGCCTTCTTCCACTTAAATTTTCAAGTCTAGGGACTGAAAGAATGGCTCAGCGGTTCACACACTTGCCGAGCTTAGTACCGGAGTTCGAGTCTCCAGCACCATATAAACTGGGCGTGCTAACACACACCTGTAATCTCAACACAGGAGGCGGGAGGATTACTGCTGAGTACAAGGCACCTTAGGCTCCATAGTGAGTTCAGGACCAGCCTGGGCTACAAAGCAAGAACCGGTCTCAAAAAAAAATCTAACCCTTCACTAGAATTAACATTAACTGACAAATAATGAAAAAATTAGCTAATAAAATAGCAAAATATTATGTGATTTATACAGACAAGATCTTAAAATTAGGTAATTATTATTCATCTTTGGCTACCTTTGATAGCGCTTAAAACTAGGCATTCAAACTCTATGGCAATGTGAAAAACAACACTACAAATTAGTTTCTAATACATTTATTCAATTTTAAATGGTTACTATTTTGATAACACAAGGTTGAAATTTCCAAATAATGGTGGTAATTTGTTACATATATAAAAATGTCTATCACAAGAAATAATCAACATGCAAATTCTTAGTCTCACAACTAATGAAAATTAACATTTTACCGATACCAAATATCAACACTCAATTGTTACATATTTTTAAAAAGCCACTGTTGAACACTTTTTTAAAAGAATACAGAAACAATTTCTGGAAATCCTATTCGAAGTTTCTGAAATGTTAACAATTTTTGAAACCACAATTCTGTTTCTAAAATGTAGCCAAAAGAAGCAATTCAATAAATACACTCACAGAGTTGACTATTAATATGCAATCTTTTTTTTAAAGAAACAAAAGTAGTTAAGTATGAAAATAAAAAATGGAACTGAATTCACAGTAATCCAGGAGGCATAGATTATTAAAATATGTTCAATGTGATATTAAATAGTAAGTATGTTCATAAATGGACTAATGGAGAAGTGTAAGTATTACTAGTTATCCCTATGTGGAAGATAATAGATAAGTTTTATTTTCTTATTTTCAACTTACTAACCTACAGTTTTAAAATTTCTACAGTAAGTATACTGTTTTTAGAATCAGAAATACACACAGAGACACACAGAGACAAAAACATACACATCAACACAAGCAAAAGCCACCAGTCTTACCATGGCCTGCATATGGCTTGGCACTGTCATTTAAAAGGCTTGGGGAGCTGCTGCTATTAGTCATTCTCTGAAAAATAAAAGCACATAGACATAGTGTTACTGAAAGATACAGAATCAAAAGTATTTAACCAATTAAGACTGAGGCTCTTTGGTTTTTTTCTTTCAATCCATCTTCTGTACTACTGACAAAACAAGCTTTCCATGCACAGTGCTACTTGGATTACAAATGTCTACACAAAAACGTCTAGATTCCTTGTAACCCAATAAATAAACGATAAATTTGACTTACTTGTAGGAAAATGGCTACACCTTAATACCATTATGCTTAGTGAAATGAAGCAGACACAAAAAGTTAAATACTGCGTCATTTCTCTAATATGAGAAAATCAAAGCAGTGGGAAGAAAGAAAAGGCAGGAAGGAAAGTCAAAATAATCAAGATACAATACAGCAAGTCTTAAAGTTAAATGTAACTGTTATATACCACAAATGCATACAGATAAGAAATAAGTTTAGGGGATAAAGTTATACTTTCTAGTCAAGTATTTAAGGACAAAATTGTACTTACATAATTTATTAGCAGGGGCAAGACACATAACTCACAAGTTTCCTTATTATAAAATATATATTCCTGTATCCAACAGAGCATAAAATGTAAAATAAACACTCCAATATTCTCTCTCAACTTGCACTACCCATCATATACCTTAGAAAGGCTTTAAAATCAAGCTATGATCTGTTATCTACACATTTCTCTGCTTTCTGAACCCCTGCATAGCCTCTATCACCGCTATCCTGGAAGGTATTTCATACCCTTATACTTGAAAAGTATAAGTTAGAAATTCTTGGCTTTGGCTTAATTCTGTAATCCTGAATTTAATCAACTTTGCATTCAGTTTATACATAATCTAAAGAGAGAGAAAGGGGAGGTATAGAGAAACAGAGAGAAAGCTTGAATTTGTAGCTCACAGACAATAAAAAGGTTTAAGTACATAATAAACTGAATTGCTCATTTAAAAATACATTTATATGACATCCTGTTTACTTAAATGCTGACAATTCAAATGACCCTTACAGTGCTTATCTACATGAAACAAAACCTCAGCTTTTACATAAATAAAAACTAAAATCATTCAGAAAAGCTCTGGCTTCTTAAACTCCTATTCATGTTGAAATACCCTATTTCAATTATGGAAGCTATACAGCAGTGCATCACAGAAACAAGAACAATACACCATCTTCCACTTAGGACGGTTTCCCAATTAAATCTGCTAGAATACAGAATTCTACAAAATTCTGCCATATTAACCTACAAAAATAAGTTAAACAGAAAGGTCCTCAGAACATACAGTTACATATGATAAAGGAAAAAAATTTAAAAAAAAGGACAGAAAATTCAAAGACTTTTAACTATAAACATCCTTCAAGTGTTGAGTTTTAAGTTTAGCATTAAATATTAAATAAAATGATGTCAGCAATGAGCTTCTATAGGCAAAGAAAATTCCTGAAGTTAAATCCCGGAAACTAGTACCAGTTAACAGTAACTGTCCCTAGAAAGACTAACGAGATCAGTTGTGACCAGGATGGGCAGGAGACATTTTGTAACTTGTAATTTTTATTTTATCTTATTCTACTTTTTCTTTTTCTTTTTTCTTTTTTTTAAGACAGGATCTTACTCTGTGGTCCAGGCTGGTCCTAAACTCATAGCAACCCTAATGCCTCAGCTTCTTGAGTGCTGGGATTATAGGACTGTGCTACTATGCCAGTTTATATGGTGCTGGGGAATGAAACACAGTGCGTTTTGCTAGGCAAGTGCTCTAACCACTGAGATAAACTGCCCAAGCACCCCCTTTTTCATAGAGAGAGTCTAGCTCTGTGGTCCAAGCTGGTCCTATACATACTGTGTAGCCCAGGCTGGCCTCAAACTCACAGCAATCCTCCTCCCTCAGCCTCCTGAGTACTAGGATTTTCAGTGTGTGCCTCTACTTCTGGCTAATTTTTACGTGGTACTGGGGAACCAAACCCTGGGCTCTGCTCATTCTAGGCAAATGCTCTAATAACTGCACAATGCACTCAGACAACTTATAACTTTTATATGTATTAATATGTTACTCAAAAAATTTACCATCACAACTACCAAGTTTAATTAGCATCCCTATGACACACAGAGATTGGTGGAAGCCGTGCTTATCTACCCTCTACACACTCCAATATCACACTCTTCCTATTCCTGCTCTCCATATCACAGTTTACGGTTGACCTTTTATCTCACCCACCTCTCATCACCACTGAAAATCTCACTTCCCATTAAAACAATTTAGGAATAGATAAACCTTCCAGTTGTCCCCTACCCCTGAAATAAACTTCACTGTTTAGTGCACTATAATTTAACAATACCTGCATCAAAGGATACTTTGTTTCTACGGGGCTTCCAAATCCATTGACTCCAATAAAGCTGGTGCTGAAATAGGAATCTGTGAGACTTGTATCAGTTAAAGCACCTCCATCCACTCCAGGAACTGAAAGAGAAGGAGAATTCATGTTGGTTTGGTTTCTGTACTCCTAAATAAGGTGGAATGCCTCAAATCTGTCACACTTTTTTATTTACCAGTCACAACAGAGGACAAGATCAAATAAGATTAGCTCAACTCTAAAAGGCTGTTAAACAATGACTATACTACTTTTCTCTCTCAGAACTGGTACTTAGAATAAGCAACTAAGCACAATACATAAGAACCAAACTTGTATTTCAGGTTTTCTTGTCAAAGTCTCTCCTTTTAGCAAAAGGACTACAGACTATAATGCAATGCAATTTCTACTTAAAATCAACACATGCTAAAAAAAGGGGCAAGTTTATTCAGACTGTTCCTCACCACATTATCTTCTGAAGCAGACCAGTAACCCCCACTAACTACGAATTTAGCAAGAAAGTTTTGAAAAGCAGCGGTGGGATGCAGTAAGTGATTTTTTGGTAGGAGGATAAAAAAGGATTAGAGAACTAGCAGGGCACGGTCATATATCAACAAAGTACTAGACAAGGTGTTCTGGATGCTACTTCCTGAGTAGCTGGCATTCTACTTTCAAAATACTGCTGGGTTAAATACAAAGCTTACCCTTTACTACTAAGCTCAGCTGCAAGGAGGGTTCCTTTCTCTAGAGATAGTCACTGAGAGTAGCCATTACCATCAAAATACCGCACCCCCAACTAAAAAACAAACTAAAAAATGTTGACTGATAGGTGTAGAGTCTTCTTGCAAAGCAATTTAAGGCAATTTTTATTTTCTTCTATTTTTTTAAGTTTCCCAAGATGTCCAAAATTAACATATATTACTTTTATAATTACAGATTATTTTATAAGAGTTCATATCTCAAATGTGGCTAAAGAAAATGGTTACTCCAGATAAGTTACTTTTTATATACAAAAATTTATATATATAAGAGGTTCATCAAGCTGATTTATATAATTATTTTAAAGAAATTAGAGGCAATGTAGTCCAACAAGAATGATTAAGTAAACTTCAATACATACACTGCAGGATTACCATGAAATAATTTAAAACTAATGTAATGTAGGACTAAAATATTCTGGCAAAATGAAACCAAAGCGGAAAGAGACAAAGTTAAGACTAGCAAAGTACAAATCATTGTTGAAGCTGGGTGCCAGAGGATCACTATAGTTGTATTAAAATTTAAAAATTTCTACCACAAAAGGTTATAGAGTATGCAGATGCAGATAACAAAAATTAAATAATTGTGTCTGTGATGCTATGTCAGAAAGACATTTTTCATCTTTCCCATTTTCGGCACAAAGCTCCTGAAACTCTTAAAATTTCCTAAGTGACAGAGCTGCTAAGTGATCTTTTAAAATAATTGTTGTTTGAACCTGGTACCTGATTTTCTGATGTGATAGGAACATCTTTTACTCTAAGGAGTGACTCTCCATGTGGATTTCCAGAGGGGAACTCCTCATCACATGGCCCAAACTACTACTGTAGGCCTGGAGGCTGCAATCTTTATCTCCTGCAGACAGAGGAGAGGGGCTAGAAGTGCAGTTAATAATTCATTATGGCTATGTGATGAAGCCTGCACAAAAATCCCTGAACTATGGGATTCAAGGTGCTTCCATAACAATGAACACATCCATGAGCCAGAAAGGTGGCAAAACACAACTCCAAACCAACAGAAGCTCCTGTGTAGAACCCTCTCACACATCATCACACTAGCCATCTTTTTATTTAGCTGTTATGTGTATCTTAAAGCAGTAAAAGTTTCCCTGAGTTCTGTGAGCCACTGTAACAGAGACTTACTTAGAGTTAGAGGTTCATCCTGCAGAAGACCAACAAGTGAGTAAAAGCAGTATACAAGCCTGAATTCTCTGCCTATTTTTTTTTAAAATCTCCTTTATTACACTGATCAGCACTGCACCTAAGAGTACACTTAAGGATACATTACAAGGTCAGTTAGCCTTAACTAGACCAACCTATCTTACCCCCTTTCGAAACTGAGGCTACCAGGATAACAGCAACCAAAAGCCAGGCCTGGTGGTGTGTACCTTGGATCCTAGTACCCTGGGAGGCTCAAGTAAAAAGGGTTACAAACCTGAGCCCAGCCTGGGCAGTCAGAAACTTAGCACGAGTTAAATCCTGCCAAAAGAAGAAATAAAAAAGTAAAGTAATTTCAAGCATTTGCAGGAAGACTCAATCAACTGCCAGCTTTTACAACAAACAATTCCAGACACTGTCCTAAACCTGTAATCACCTCAGATTCTCATGGGAACTGAAGTACCCATCTAGCTATACAGATTTCCTCCAGAACAAGGAAGCCAAGACTGAACTTCAGTCTTGCTTCAGTCTGCACAGGTGGCGTTTTGAGAATTAGAAAATAACATGTCAGAAGTATTTTATGAAAAGGCAGTAAACAAAAAGCAAGAGCTAGTTTTTTTCCCTTAGTATAAAAAGCACTTAAAATATTATGTAAAAAAGAAACTTCATTTATACTACAAGTACGGTGAACATACGTACTTAGATACACACACAGAAAGTAAGACTGAACATACCAAATGTGTAAAATCTAGTGTTAGGTGATTGAGGTTAGTTTCCTATGACTACTCCTGACAACAGTTATTAGCCAGAATTGGAGGAACAGGCCTACAGTCCCAGCACGCTGGGAGGACCACAGCAAGAGGATCCCAAGTTCAAGCACAGCCTGGGCAAATCATCAAAAAGGAGTTGGCCAGAATCTGTATCACACCATCAAAAAGGGGCTGGGATAGTAAAAAAGCCCTGAGACAGACAGACAGACAGACAGACAGACAGACAGACAGACAGACACACACACACACACACACACACACACACACACACACACACGCTTATTTACCCAACAATAACAGAGAAATTCTCACTTAAACAATCTGTATTTAATCAAAACCCTATGGCATCTACTTTATCTTTTCTTAAAGACACAGCATACAGCTGAGCCCAGTGGCAGTGGTTTGTAATCCCTACACTCTGCAAGGCTGAGGCAGGAGGGTCCAAGTTTGAGCCCAGCCTGGGTAACCCAGTGATTTAGTAAGACCCTGTCTCAAAAATCAAAAATAAATAAATCAAAAAATGGGCTAGGAACTAGTTCAGCATGAAGGCCTTTGGTTCAAATTCCAGGTTAATGAAAAAACACAGAATACATTTTAGTAAAATTAAATACAATTTCAGAGTCAATGTATATTTTAATATAGCATTTTTATTTCAAATGCTTTTTACTTCAAATACTTGTACTGTACATTTTTATTTCAAATAGTTTCTTTTATATCCGTCAATACAACTGAGTAATTTTTTGAATATTTCAGATTTTACAACCTATAGTCAAAGTCTTACCTGAATAGCCATAACTCCTAAATCTATGGTTAATGTCTTGATAGATTTTAATTTTCCTGAGAGCTGAGATCCACTGGATCTTTACATAGTCCTAAATATTGTAATACACTGGTAAAATTAATAACTATGACACAAGTTAACTTAAGCACTTCCAACTGTTAATGATATCATTAAAAATAGAATTTGTCCTAACATATAACCAAGTTTCTGTTAGTAACTTTTACTTCTTTGGGATACCCTGTATTCTCTAACTGAAATACATGACTGCTTAAAAGGGAGTAGGTGTGAGAAAGTTACAATGGCCAGAAATCAAGGATCTTATTTTCCCTTGTCAGGTTTTAGAATTATTTAGAAGCTGTTATGTCATTACCCCTTTCTTCTTTCCTATCTCTCTCGTGTGATGCAATGTCTACCCTTTTCCAGTCCTACCACTGTATCTTGGAAGAACTTGTTTGACTACACAAGCTCATAGTCGGAAAGTAATTTACCTTAGGTTGACTCATGCCTTGAGTCTCACCCATCTCTGATTCAGGCAAGATTATGGACTTCACACTTGCGAGGTGGTGCTGGAATGTAATTGGAGCTGAGACTCTTGGTGTCACTGGGATACAATGAATATTTTGCATGCTTAGTCATAAATTCAGGGGTCGAACTAGGGCAGAATATATGATCTAAATGTATACCTCAAAGGTGAATGCAATAGTATTAAAAAATGGGGCCTTTAGAGGATGCTTAAGCCATGAGGACAGAACAATCATAAATAGTATTAAAGATACACACACACACACACACACACACACACACACACACACACAAAAGAAGTAGGAAACAGACAGGGAAGCCCCCACAAAGCAGAGGAATCTTATGCTCTCAGTGTGGTGGGACATTAAAGGCATCACATTTTTCAAGCACCTACCAAGGAACCAAACATGCAATTCAAACACCTACTGTCAGCTACTAAACTGTCTGAATCAACCTAGCAGTCTATAATCCAGGAATGTGAAGAGCTCATTAACCAACAAGTGTGTTCTATCATGAAAATGTGATAAACACAAACACACACAAGTTTGACAGCCTGTCAAAAATTATTGGTGTTTGGATGGGATGTGCTGCCACACCCATCATACCTTGCGCTGTCAGACTTCCACTTGTTTTGTTTCACTATCTTCAAAACTTCTTGTATGGTATAACATTCAATTATCAGTACCTTATTCCATTTTGCTGATTAAGATAGGTCTTTCTATGAGAAGGGAATTATGAAACATGATAAACAGTTATGGAAGAAAATGAGCAATATATCATCAATTGATCTTTCTCCTTTGAAAAACAGACAAAATATGTCTGAAAACTCGACAGAATCTGTAGGAGTTGTGTGAAAGGAAAGATTTAAACTCAAAAGTGGTGTCTAGGTAAGACTGCTGTTTGTTCTGTTGTACCTTCTGAAAAGTTCACAAACTAAAGAAAAAGTTCAAAAAACAGTTAAGAGTAATTAATGGCTGCAACACTGCTTTCAGTCCTTTCAAACATTTCTATAAAAAATCATAAAGAGATAAGTCCTTATTTCCAATTCTCCATCTAACTCCACAATACCTTATCCAACACTGATGAAAAGCACAGAGAAGTGGCTCCCTTCTACTACCAATCATGACTCAAACATAAGAAGCATTGCATATGCAGTACCTCATTTGTTTCAACCACACAACTCTTAGGAGTTGAACTAACCCTCCCACCAATTCCCAAGTTGAAAGTCTTAACTCTGTACCTTAGAATGTGATCTTCTTTGTGCAAAGGAGTCTCTGCATATATTAATTAAGACTACTGGGTTAATTCTAACCCAATATGACTGATGAACCTATAAAATTTTGATAAATCTAAGTGATTACCAGAGCCTGGGAAGGGTATAGGAAGGTTGGAGAGATGGACAGTGGATGATTAATGGGTGCAGGGTGCAAGCAGATAGTAGTAGTAACTTTTACTTTTGTTCTCTAGCAAGTCAGATACCTATATCTAACAGGAAAGAGGATTTTGAATATTCACAATATTCAACAAAAAAGGAGAGCGCCCAAAACAGTGAGATAATACACATTTCTGTTCTTTAACTCCTGCCAAAAAGACACAATAAAGCCACATTATAAAAATGAAAGATTATACCAAGGCCAATACATCCTGGGCCAACTTAGCAAAATTCTGCCTCAAAAGGGGGGAGAGGGGGGCTGTCTGGGTTATATTCTCTGGGTTCAACTACCAGTACTGAAAGAAAAAGGAAGAAAGAAAGATAGGAAGGAAGGAAGGGAGGGAGGGGGAGGGAGGGAGGGAGGAGAAAAAAGAAAGCAAGAGATGAGAAAAAATCAAAGCAAGTAAGCATGCACATACTCCTGCAGGCACACAGCAGAATTTTTAAGAGGAAGCTACTGGGGCATGACTGCCACTGGAATCAATTAATGTAGTTCTTACAGGATCCTGCTCGCTACTTAAGAGACAGATGTTTTTTTAAAACCAGCCTTTCCTATTCTTTGGCTTTCTGTCTACCACAGTGATCTCTCCCTTCTACACAAACTCCTGGCACAATACCATTTGCCAAGTGAAACAGCCAAGGGGTCTTATTAGAACGAGCACCATATTGTTTGGACTTTCAACTTTCAAAACTCTGAGCTAAGTAATTTTTTTTCCCCTCTTTTTGTAGCACTGGGGATTAAGCCCAGGGCCCTCACACTGAGCTACTTCCCAGACAATTTCTTGGGTTTTTTGATTTTGAGACAGGGTCTTGCTAAGTTGCTAGGTTGCCCAGGCCAAGCTCAACTTGAGATCCTCCTGCCTCAGCCTGCCTGAGGGCTGGAGTTAAGGCCTGCATCACTGAGCCGGGCAGCCTCTTTCTTTATAATTTTCCAATCCTTGGGTATTTTGTTACACCTAGTAAATAGGTACCAATTTGTTATAGCAAAAACACTTTTCCTAACACTAAACTTAAGAAAAATTACCAACATTTTTCTTACTGAATACTATGACATCTTCAAAAGCAGAAAAGATTTCTAGAAACACTTTTTATATTCATTCTCAACAGAAGTACAAATTACCACAACCTGAGGCAATTCCATAAGAATCTAAAAATGTGGTTCAAGTAGTTTTCTAGCAATCCAATTACTTAATCTCTCCCTGTTAAACTCTCATTTTACTTTGAAACATTTATCCCTTGTTATTAGATAAATAAATAATACTCATAGCAATTTACTGGTCATTTTATATGCACAATCTCAACCAACCTTTAAGATATATATGATTATTGCCTACTTTAATGGAAGTGTCAGAGATGGGATTTGAATATGAAAGCTTATTTCAAAGGATTCTTAAATTACTATACTACCTTTGTTTCCTAAAATCTTGACTTACATTTCCAAATGTCTCTTGCTAAATGTCTCTAAGTAGATAAGTAACATGTATCTTTAAGCTAAGAATCTCAGTTTGCTCCTTTCTTACCCTCAGCCACATTTTCTAACTACAGCATATCAGACCATTATGTAATTTGTATACTTCCAACTCCTTTACTAGATCATGTGTTTATAAACAGCCAAGACAATGATGCATTTTTGTATACTCCAATATCTATAAGATACCTAACACAGAAATATTCAATAAATATTTGATAATGATATTAGGTTCTATATTTAGTGTCCAGAACACACATATACTCTGTCATTTACTAATGGGAGAGTCCCTGATTAAAATATCAGTCCACCAGAAGAAAAGCAGACATTGTTTTTAAAACTGTAATGTGTATCTAGCAAACTGGCCCTTTTAGAAGGTGTCACCTGTTTCCATCAGAATGTCACAGTAACACCTATAGCAAGACTTAAAGAAGAAATCAAACTTCAAACAGCTCACACTCTATTGTTCCATTTGAGTATATACAATACACTGCTTTGGCCAAAATGTTTTCAGGTAACTATTATTACTTGCTAACTTCAATAAAATAAGAACTACACTGGTAAAACAGCTGATTCTTGTGAACACTGTGAACACTGTAAAGCTACATGCTTTCCAAGATGAACCTGGAACAAACCTGACAATGAACAACTGAACCAGTGCAACTCCTGGATGAAGACATTCAGCAGTGTAAGAAGTACTCACTGAAAAAATACTTGCCAAAAAAAAAAAAAAAAAAAAACTGTTTCAGGTTGGGATCTAACGCCAAGATAATTTTTTTTCCAATTAAGGCTGCCAATAAAGCAACACATTTTGAAAATGTTCCACTGTTTTTTGCTTTCTCAGAAAAAAAGACTCAAGTCTTAATAATAAAGAAAATTATCTCTAAAATCAGCTTACTGGAAGTATCTAAGATTGCCCATTCCACTGGTTAGCCTGAAAACACTGGCACTAAATTGCTGGTGGGGCTAGAGGAATGGCATAGTGGGTAAAACGCTTGCCTTGTAAGGGCAAAGCCCTGAGTTCAATTCCCCAGCACCACATAAAAGCTAAATGTGGTGGCTCATCCTTGTAATCCCAGAGATCAGGAGGCTGAGTCCAAGGTCAGCCTGGCCTACACTGTGAGTTCAGGACCAGCCTGGACTACAGAGCGAGACTCTGTCTCAAAATAAATAAATAAATAAATTCTGATACTGAATTGTGGAGAAACTAACCAGTAATCCTCATCCATCTCCAATTCTTTTGCTATATCCTACAGTAAAAGCTAACAAGTGGAGGGTTAGGTTTGGATGTGTTTTAGTCATTTTTACTGCTTTTCTTCTGGTTATTAAAACCTTGAATTTTTTACAAAGTTTTTATTTTTCCCAATATTTGCTAGTATATATATGCAACATACAATGGTTACACTGAGCTTGAGGGTTTTGTGCAATTATATATCACAACCACATTACAATCCCCCCCCCCCCCCCCCCATTTCTCTCCTGCTCCCTTCCTAACACCTCTCAGACCCTCTACCACACCCATTTGGTTCTATAAAGTGCCTCATATCAGAGAAACCAAGTAATATTTTTCCTTCTGAATTTGACTCACTTCACTTAAGTATGACAGTCTCAAGTTGTGAGCATTTACTTACAAAAGCCTCAAACTGATCTGTCTTTATAGAAGAGTAGTACTCCACTGTGTATATACACCAGTTTTTTATCCTCTGGTCTGTTGATGAGTATTTCAACATCTTTCACGGTTTAGCTACTGTTGGCTGTACTGCTATAAGCATGGGTATACATGTATCTCTATTATACATTGCTTTTGCCTCTTTTAGAAAGATACCAAAAGAGGAATCGCTGGATCAAATGGAATATTTGTTTTCCCCATTTTATTGATATGTAGATACGTGATACATGTTTACACTGAACTTGAGCATTTTGTGCACATACATATTGCATCAAAAGTGTAAACCCTTCCCCTCTCCCTTTCTGACCATTCCATACCCTTCCCCTCTAAAAAGAAAAAAATCCAAAAATATAAAACTGAAAATTCCTTCACCAGTCCAATAAATATTAATAACTGAACATATATACTCTTCTAGGTCTTTTCCCTTTATATGTACATCTTTTAGAACATTGTGCTATACACATTACTTTGTAACCCCCTCCCACAACTTCAATGTATCTTAGGCATCTTAGTACGGAAAGCTCTAGCTTATTCTGCTATGTAGTATCATTCTGTAGATGACATGCCTGTTAATAGGAATTTCACTGTTTTCAATTATTCACTATCTCAGGTCAGCTGTAATGAAGAAATATGTACACATGTGTTTTTGTAGGGTAAGTCTACAAAGAATATACAGCACCAAAGAATGAATACTTTAATTTTAATGAATACTGACCTCGAAAAGGCCACACCTGAAACACCCACGCTAAACAAACTACAGGCTTCAGGCCCTTAAAAAAGTTAGTAGGGCTGAGTTTCAGTTTAGACCCCACGTGGGCCTTGTAAATTCACCTGATTCTCAAAATCTAATTGGTACTTGTGATCACGCACTACACCTGCACCGTGCTCACTATAACCACCCCTTCCCCTACTCCATAAAAACCCTGCTTCACTACAGCTTGAGGCTCTTGGCATGGATCCACTGCATCAGTGAAGTCTCAAAGCCCAAGCTTCAGCCTGAAATAAAGGCTCCTTGCTCTTGCATGCGTGCTTGGTCTCCTGGAGGTCTTTGGGGATTATGCGATCTGGGCATAACAACATCAACACATGCTCAAGTGAAGATTGTATTGAGCTGGGGATACAGCTCAGTAATAGAGCACATACTTAGTCAAGTGTGAACCCCCAGCTTCACTCTCAAGTATAAAATATGTTTAAGTATATACATATTAAACTTGTGTGAATCTTTTTTCCTATACTTGCACAAGCACGACATATCAGCAACTTTTTTATTCTTAATCAAATTTCAAAATTAAAAAAAAAAAAACGAATGCTTAATTTTTTACCCATTTGGTATGAAGGTACTTACATGCCCATTATAATGCTGAATGTTTCCCAAGGGTACATGTGTTAAAGGCACAGTGGCATTATTGGGAAAACGTGGACAACGAGGAAGGCGGCCTATTGGGAGGTCCCTGGGTCACTGGGAGCATAACCTCAACAGAGTATAAAACTACGCTTTCTCCCTCTTTCTTCTTTATACTCCAGCTAAGGAGCAAACAATATTGCTCCAATACGTACTCCGTGCCATGATATGCTGCCTCATTACAGGCCTGGAGGCAATTAATTATTGACTGGAACCTCCAAAATTGTGAACTAATGTAAGTCTTTTCTATTTACAAGCCAATCATCTCAGGTATTTTGTTATACAGACAGCAAACTGGCTAACATAATGTCTACTGGTTATTTTATTTCTTCTGTAAATTGCCAAAGATTTTGGGAAGGCCATCATCTTTTTAAATGGAGCATTTACCTTTAGTTGTATGCTTACTAACTGAACAAAAGAGCCAATTAGAATAATCTAGTATGGATGCACCTCTCAGATAAGGATTTAATTTTACTAATATATGCTGTATTGGAAGAAAAGTTTACCTTGTATTCTCAAAACTATAGAAAGGATGGCCTTTGAAATAAACTTCACCATAAATGTTGTCTACTACTTACTATGTGGCTTTGAGAAATTGAGTCTTAAAGATCAAATGAAAAGAGAACCCACTTCATGAAATAGCTGAGTACTAAATATTATGGGATAGTTACATATTATTATGACTGGCACATAAGAAATACCCAAATGGGGGTTGGGGATATAGTTCAGAAAACACAGCACTTGCCTAGGAAGCTTTAAGTCTCAGTTACAATACTTTGGCGCTACACAATAGCTGGGTGTAATGGTGCATGCCTGTAATCATAGCACTCGGGAAACTGAGACAGGAGAATTCCCACGAGTTCAAGGCCAGTCTTGGCTACATAGTGAGTTCAATACCAGCATGGACCATAGAGCAAGAACCCATCTCAAAAACGAACAAACAAATATATATACATATACAATGTTACTTGTGTCCCAATGTTACTTACCTGTTCTTTTTCTAAGGGGAAAAAAAAACACAGCTAATTTATCAATAATTATTTGTTAGATCCACAAAGCCATAATCTTTATTGATCTCATCCAGTTTCATGGTTTGAAACACCCTGCAAACACTAACTGGGAAATTTCAGTCTTTAGGCTCAAATCTTCTGAAGAATTCCAGGCTAGCAGCAGATAGATATATGGATGGATAGACAGATGGATGGATAGATGAATGGCTCATGAGTAACATGCTCAAAACCATGTCCCCAATATTCTCACCCACACTTACTCTGTCTTTAACTTTTCTCATTTGAATTGATTTTAACTCCATCCATCCTTCTGCTTTTTGAATCCAACCCTTGACTTTTAACACCTGACATCTGATCTAAATTTATGTTGGTTCTATCTGTAAAAAGGCATCTGGAATCTGACCAGTATGAGTTACTTTCATTGCTGTATTATACCTATCCAATCATCACCTCTAGTTGGATTATCTGCAAGTAACCTCCAAAGTTCTGTCTTAGCCTCCCTTACCAGAAAGTCCCTTGCTTTGTGGACCTCACATTTTAATGGGTAATCTAAACAGCATAACTTCACTAATTTTATACCATGTTGAAGGATGACAAATGCTACTTTAAAAGGTAGAATAGAGTAAGAAGGGTAGCATAGCTAGTCTTAAACTCATTATGTATGCCTGGCTGGCCTCAAACTCACAGCATTCCTTCCTCCTCAGCCTTCTGAGTACCGGGATTATAAACATGTGCCATGACTCCAGACTAATTTTTATGTAATGTTGTTGGGGAACAGAAACTAGGGTCTTGTGCAAGGTAGACAAGTGCTGGAACCAACGACTGACCACCCAACTCCCCAGCCCTGAACATTCTGAAAGTGACAAAATTACAGAAGAAGAAAAATAATTATTAGCTGTCAGGAAAGAAAGCAGATTATAAAAAGGCAAATTGAGAGCAACGAGACTTCCATTCTGACTGTTAATAAGAACACTGACATATATAGAATAAATTCCATAGAACTAAGAACATACACACATGTACACAAGTGCCAGTAAGAGTGGAGAAATGTGAACCAGTCAGGTAGGCTGTAGCAATAAATGCAGGTTACATTACACTGCAGTTATGAAAGATGCCACCATCGTGGAAGGCCGGGTGAAGCATACATTAGACCACTGTATTATTTCTTGCAATTGCATGTGACTTCAACATTACCTTAAAATAGAAGTTTAATTTTAAAATGGGGGAAAAAAAATGCCAGGTATGGTGGCTATAATCCCAGCACTCTAGGAGGCTAAGAGAGAAAAACTGCAAATTCAAGCCCAGCATGGGCGATTTTAGAAACTTAGTGAGGACAAACTTCAAAATAAAATAAAATAAAATAATTAAAAGGCTAGAGTGTCTAAGTGTGAAGGCCCTGGATTCAATGCCCAATGCTGAAAAAAAAAAGAAAGGAAGGAAGGAAGAAAGGAAGGAAGGAAAATAAAGAAAGAAGGGGAAAAAGAAAAAACTTAGATAACAAATAATCAAACTTCAGTAGAGGTGAGGAAATTCTACAAAAGGCATATTAACAAAAGGGTGTTATACCAGGTTTTTGGCAGTAATATCTTCCCAGAGAATCATTTTGAATGTACTTTGGATGAAAGTACTTCACTGATTAACTGAATCTTAGCTAGATTTACATTAGGTAAATACAATCCTCTTTGTATTTTCCTCATAAAACTAATAAAGCCTATTACTATCTCAGGCATGCTTGTTCCCCACAAGAATGGAAACCTCATTATATCAGAATTGTTTTGCTCATTACTATATTCCTATCACATAGATTATAGTTTGCCAACCTGCAAGCATGACATTAACTGTGTGAAAAGAAACGTATTTTGTCTGTTATGTACATTACAAAATAAAATTATTTAAACCTACATCAGCTATCTTAATAGCAAATTCCAAGCGTTCATTTTCCTAAAGGTTTTACAAATGCGCAGGATGAAAAGTGCAGTCCTGGCTTAAGCAAGAACAGCTCTGGCTCACAATTTATTAAAATGTTAAGAAAACAAGGCTGAAAGATTAAAAACTTGCCCAACATCACAAAGCTTTTAAGGAACCATGATTCTGTCTGACATGTCATATTCCAAAGTTTCACTACTTACTAAAAACTGACAAAGAATTGTCTTTGATTTAAAAAAATTTTTTAATGTGTTTCAAATAAAATGCATATAAAATATAAAAAAACTGAATAATATTTTAGCTGTTAAAATTTTAAAGCATTATGATTTTGGCTGCTAAAAATAGAGTAACTTGTGAAAGTCTAGCTGGCTTAAATTATTCCTTCAATAAAATGTCAAGCACCAATTATTCAATTGAACACAAATAAAACTCAAGCCTCAGAAAATTTCAGGTCCAACAGAAACACAAAAGTTGTAGAAACAGGAAACAGAAGTTTTGCTAGTGAGTCAACAGGAGTAATGGTGAGGGGAACTATTCCTATTTCCATCCCTTGATTCCTGGACCCATGAATCTTGGCTATGCGAGAGACAGTACCATATATTGGTCACTGATTCAGAGCATATACAACCTTTCAAAGAACCATGCCCCAACCCTGCAAGGCATTACCATCTAGCTGGTACTATAACTTCATCTTCAAAAGACCATTTCACTGTTCTATCAATCCAGCTGTTTCTGGATGGTGGCAAACATGTCAAGAAAAGTGAATTCCACGAGCATGAGCCCTCTACCATATTTCTGTGGCTGTAAAACGTATTCCTTGGTCAGAAGCAATACTGAGTGAAATATCATAACAACAGATGAGGCATTCTGTAAGTCCACAAATGGCAGTTCTCGCAAATGCATTAAATGCAGGAAAAGCAAATCCATAACTGAAATAAGTTATCAATTACTGTAAGGACAAATGCTGCCCTTCTCGTGACATAAGGGGTCCAATATAATCAACCTGCCACCAGGTTGTAGGCTGATCACCCTGAGGAATGGTGCCATACCAGGAACACTGTGCTGGTGTCCGCAGCTGGCAGAGTGGGCATCCAGCAGTAGCAGTAACCAGATCAGCCTTGGTGAGGGGCAGTCCATGTTGGTGAGCCATGCATAACCCTCATCCCTGCCATCATGGTCACTTTGTTCATAAGCCCACTGGGCAATGACATGGGTGGCTGAGAAGAGATTAACTGCTTTCTACAGAATGAGTTAGCCTGTCCATTTGATCTTTAAAGTCCTCTTCTGCTGAGGTTACTTTTTGGTAAGTATCTACATAGGACACAAATATTTTTACATCTTTTACCCATATGGAGAGGTCTATCCACACACTTCATCCCCAAATATCTTTCTTACCAATCTTCTAGTGGTCAGTCCATCCAGCCAGACCAATGTCTACAGACCATGAATCAGTATACAGTCATACATCCAGCCTTTTTTCTTCCAAGTAAAATATAAAACTAGATGCATTGTCCAAAGTTTTGCCCATTATTGAAGACTTTCCTTCACCACTGTCTTGTAGGGAAGTGTCAGAGAAGGGCTGTAGCACTGTAGCTGTCCACTTCCGTGCAGTGCCTGCATAGTGAGCAGAACCATCAGTAAACCAAGCCTTAATCTTCTCTTCCTGTCAGCTGATCACAGGTACACCCCATGAAGCCACAGTAGAGCAGAAATAGGCATGACCAGCATTTGAGTCACTTCTTCAAGTAATTTATTTGTACCTTCTGGGCCTGCCCAGGCCCAAACACATATATACCATTTCCACTGGATGACAGACTGGTGTTGCACACATCCAACTTTATGACTTGAAGAGTCAGATAGCATCCAATTCATAATGGGCAGCTCAGGACACATGGTATCCTGGTGTCCCATGGTTAAGTGTTCAGGCTCCACTAAGGCCCAGTAATAGGCCAGAAGCTGTTTCTCAAATGGACAGGATTTATCTGCAGATATTGGCACGACCAAGCTTCAAATCAATGTAGTGGACAGACCAGTGCCATACCTCATGGAAGAACAAGATGAAATAGATCCCTAAGGCCTGTTGTGACACAGGGCTTGAGTTGATATAATCCTGAGGCAGCACAGTAAAAGTATATTGCTGACATTGCCAGCTGAAAGCAAACTGCTTCTGGTAGTCTTTACGGATAGGTATGGAGAAAAAAGTGTTAAGACAAATCAACAGCTGCATACAAGGTACCAAGAGACATTTGGAGACACCACTTGATTAAGTTTACAATAATATACTGGCATCCTCCAAGATCCATCTGTCTTCTGCACCGGCAAAACAGAAACACTGAATGGAGTTGCGGTGGGAACCACCACCCACCTGCATACTTCAAGTCCTTAATGATGGCACTAAATCTCTGCAGTCCCTCTGGGGATACAATACTGTTTCTGATTTACTATTTTCCGAGGTAGAGGCAACTTTAATGGCTTCCTTTTGGCCTTTCCTACCATAACAGCCCTCCCTCACACTACAGTTTAGGGAACTAACATGGGGGATTCTGCCAAGTACTGTGTATGTCTACTCCAACTATGAGTCTGGAACCAGGGAAATGACTACAGGATGAACTCAGGGACGTATGGGACCGACCATGAGTCAGACCAGCTAATACTGATCACCTGACCTCATTGGTCCCTACTTTAACTGTAGGTCCATGATGACGTTTTGGATCTCCTGGAATTAGCATTAGTTCAGAATCAATATTCAGTAGTATCTAAATTGTCTGATCAATTCCTTTTCCCCAATATACAGTTACCCTGATGAAAGGCTACAGGTTCCTTTGGGGAAGAATGGGAAAAATACTGAGTGTATAACTCTGTGATAGCACATCACCAGGTTCCTTCCTCAAGGGGACCCAGCCTTCTCTTCAATTGGCTCAAGTAAGGCAATTGAGGGAACATGTTTTTCTGTTGCTACTATTTGAGGTAGATATGTTTTTCACTGCCCTAGAAATATTTTTTTCATGCATTAATCCAGTAAAAATTTAAATAGTCTTCCCATCTATTTGATTCGTAGGTATATGACTGATTAACCAACACACAGACCCACATGTGCCAAGCCATTCCAACTACTACTTTGACTGCTGTCCATTACAAAAAGCACACTCACCTTTCCTTTGATGGTTAAGTGCTGCCACTTGGCCCCTACTACTCCAACACGCAATCATACCTATAGCATTTAACTTCAGGTATACAGAGGAAGAGCAATTTCAGGCCATTTCACTGATGCTGCTGCCACCTAAACTAACTGGTTTCTTGAGGGCATGGTAAGGGGGACCTATTCTGGACCCTCCCAGTATGGAGGAGTTGGTTTCATCTGGTTGATTCACTCTAGCACTCCCATTTCCCTAAGGCTCTGAATACTTTTCTCAACAGTAAGCCAAGGAATATCAGGCATATCCAGCTCATCTACAGTTTGATTCATATTTCTGCCAACCAACCAAATCAACTAATGATGCATTTTTAATTTCACAAACTGTAACATTAAATCCAGGATCTCTGCTCAATGGATTCATATCAAGAAACTCAGCCTAATCCAAGTATATATTTCTTACATTACTGTCCCACATTCTAAAAATCCATTCCCATACTTATTCCCCAGACTTCTGCTTGTAAGAATTAGAAAATTCAAGAAGTTCTTTGGAAATGTACAGTACTTCCTCATAAGTCATAATGTGGAACTCACCCACAGGGGCTTTTTGAGACTTTCGCCTGGTTACAGACCTAGAGGGAGGTCCTGAGGAGCAGTAGCATAGTAGCCTGGTAACTGCATCAGGAACTGCCCTTATTGTTTACACAGGCAACACAGATTAGTTTTCTCAGATACAAGTGGAGAAATCAATGCCACAGGGGGTAGGGGAAGGGATGCCTCTGCAGCTAAGAGTAGAGAAATCTCTTCCGGCAAAATAATCCCCTCAAGATTTACAAGTGCCTCATCTTCCCCTTGCTCCTCCCACACATCCCAATTAAGAGGATTCCATTCTTTCTCAATTAGAACCCTCACTTTTAACTGCAGATATTCATAACAATCCCTTGATCTGGCATTATTAGTCAGCTAATCTTTTTCATACACACACACACACACACACACACACACACACACACGCGAGCGCGCGCGCGCGCGCGCGCACAGTACAACTGATCTTATTATCAGGGTTTGAGCTTAATTTTCAGCAACTTCAGCCCTATCGCTAAAGAAAAGGCAAAATGAACAGAAAGTATAAATAAGGGAAATTTATTTGGAGGGATTACAAGTTCAGGGAGAGAAACAGTCCAAAATGGCAGTCTGTACGTGAGAAAGCTGCAGGATCCACTGGCTTCCCAGATGTAAGACAGAAGAACACACTTACGAACTTTCAAGTAATTGTATGTGTTTGGAACCAGGAATTTGAATTCTTGAGCTCATTCTTCTTTTACTACATTCTCGATACATTAAGAATTTAAAGTGTTGACACATATCTGGAGCTCATTTCTCTCCACTAGTTTGTCCAAAGATGCTAAGAGAAACCAGTCAGCATCACATTTTTGATTTTTCCAAAAACACACAAGTATATACAGAATCATCAAATGAGTCATATTTCACAAATGAAGCATTAGGGTAATCAAAGGGGTCCATTTCCTGTATGACTTCAAACAATTCAACCATGGGCTATCAGTTTTCCTTACATTATTAGGAAGAGAAACAACTGCAACTTTAAGTCTCATAAAACTAGATAGCCAGCCTTAGGAACCACTAAAAGCCTTAGAGAAAACCATTATTATAATTCTCTTTCTCGAGAACCACTCCTGATACAACAACTTGCGTTTGTCAGGATTCTTAGAGGCAGAATTCAAAGAAATTATAAATAAGGGAAATTTATTTGGAGGCTTACAAGCTCAAGGAGAGAAACAGTCCTAAAGAGCAGCCTGTACATGAGAGCTGGAGGAACCAG
Source organism: Ctenodactylus gundi (assembly GCA_004027205.1). NCBI lineage: Eukaryota > Metazoa > Chordata > Mammalia > Rodentia > Ctenodactylidae > Ctenodactylus > Ctenodactylus gundi. The sequence continues at coordinate 740,225 of PVKB01000132.1, forward strand.
TGGCTACCCAGATATAAGATAGAAGAACACCAGTATGTGACCGTAGGACAGTTAGTGCAAGTCCACTGCATATCGTCATTGTTCAAAATACAATGGTAAGTAAAACCCAAGACTGCAGCTCATCTGTGATGGAGATCAGTGATGTGTAGAAAAGAGCAAGTTGATGTCTGGAGACAAGGCAAAGGCCAGAGCTTTCCCCGGAAAAGCTTTCACAATTTTTTTTTCCTATTTAGTTCAAGCTGCCAGTTGGACCACCCCCATCTGGGTTAGGTGTTCCTCCCTCATTTACTGGCCCACAAGTCATTCATACAACCTGTAAACTCCAACCTGGGCATTTCCTAATCTCTTCAAGTTGACACAATCTCTCCAATGATAATTTTTATTGTTTTTGTTGTCACCTACGTCAGCTAAAACTAACACATAAGAGAATTAAAATCACAATACTACAAAAAGCAGCCATCAGAATGATTGCAATTATGAGATGAATAATGCCACTTTTGGGGGCTGGAGGAATAGGACAGAGGTTACAGTACTTGCCTAGCAAGCACAAGGTCCTGAGCTCAATTTCCCAGCACCATATAATTCTGGTGCTACATATACCTATAATACTAGCACTTAGGAGGCTGAGGCAGGAGGATTGCTCTGAGTTCAAGGCCAGTCTGGGCTACACAGGGAATTCAGGACCAGCCTGGACTGCAGAGCAAGACCAGTCAATAAATAAAGAAAGAAAAACAATGCCAGTTTGGAAGAGAATGTGAAGCAACTGAAATTCTTATACATTTCTGAAGTGTAAATGTGGTACAATCCTTTGAGAAAGTTGTCTGACATCACTTACTAAACCTGAATTCCATTATGCTTCAGTTATATCCTATTTACATACAGATATACCTACTGTCTTAGTTATTTTTTCATTACTATGACTCAAAAGGCCAACATCCACAACTTAGGGAGGGAAAATTTATTGTAGCTTACGTATAGTATCAGAAGGTCTCAGTCCATTCATGGGTGGGCAGCTGGAAAATGATCGAATCATAAGGTGGGGCCACTGCTAAAACTGGAACCAGAGTTCCTGGGGCAGAGATCCTTACAGCATGGTGGAAGAGAGACTGGGGCAAGGAGCAGAAACCAGCAATATTCACCTCCAAAATAAGCCCTAAGTACCTGCCCCTTCCAGCCAGGCCCCACATCCCAATCCCACACAGTATCCACAGGAACATGAGGCTTTGGGGGGACACTCTGATCCAAACTACGACACCTACTATGACCTAAAAATTTCACTTCCAGGTAATCCAACAGAAATGTGCAGACTGGCTCAACAAGATTCACGTTCGAGAATTCTGAACATGTAAAAACTGAAAACAATGCAAATGCCCACCAACAGTAAAAGGAGAAAATAGTACTAAAGACACTGCTTCTACACAAAAATATGGACGTACTCACAAATAAATGTTCAAAGAAGCCCCTTAAGGAGTATATACTATATTATTCCATTTAGTAACTGATCCCACTCTGTTATTATAAAAGGCCAGAGAAGTACAAAATGACTACATAATGCCAGAAATGACTATAGTAGTTACCTTTTTAAAAGGGGTGTAGTAACTGGAAAGGGCCAGAGCAGGGCTTTTGCGGGTACTGCTCATGTTCAACTTCTTAATCTGAGTACTGATTATATGGCATAAGTTCTCTTGTGAAAATTCCAAGGACTTCTGACTTGTACACTTTTCTCTGGTACGTGCTATGGCTTTAACATGACCCCTAAAGTCCATGTGTTGGAAACTTAACCTACAATGCAACAACCTTGGGAGGTTAGACACAGTAAAAGGTAATCAAGTTAGGGTATCTCTTCCCTTGTGCATGGACTAATGCCTCTATTATACAAGTAGCCAAGTGGCATATTATAAAAGCCCTCCTTGTTCCCTTACCCTCCAATTTCCTGCCATGGATAATAAAAGAAGAAAGGCCCTCAAGAGATGCCATCTTCCTGCCTTGGACTTGGACTGGGAAGCCTCCAGAACAATAAGAAATAAATCCTCTTTACAAATGATAATTAAGTCTATAGTATTCTATTATGTTACAGGAACTCAAAAACTATTAAGAAAACTGGTACTAGTGATGCACACCTATAATCCCAACACTCAGGAGGCTGAAGCAAGAGGATTGCCATCAGTCTAACACTGGCCTGGCCTGTAAGTTCAGCACCAGCCTGGGCTACATATTGGTACTGGTTTTGTTGCTGCAACCAATATCTGAAAATGTGCTAACAGTTGTGGAACTGGTAGAGGCTGAATAGTTTTGAAATAAATACGAGAAAAAGCTAGTGTAGTTGTGAACAAAGTATTTAAGAGCAATTTTGGTGAGGGCTCCAAAAAAGCAGCTAAAGAAAGTCTGAGATTTCTTAAGAGATGAAATCAGGCTTGTTCAACCCATGACTCATCATAAGCTCATAAACTTTAAAACATTATGGATTTTTTTGGCAATTTTTTTTGGTCACTCAGCTGTTCAATTCTTTAGTACAAACTTCATGATCACTGTATGGAATGGAACAATCACAATATGTTATACACACATACTAAAGTACCACTTGTAATTTGCATTATGACTGCAAACAGTTAAGGCCAGAAGAAAAACCAACCAACCAACCAAAAAAAAAAAAAAAACCCCACTAAAATTTACCAATAAAATGAAGAGTTGCTTGTTTCCCTCTGTAGCCCTGGGGCTGAGAACTGAAATTCACTTCTACAGCCGAATATCTAGAGGAACGGTGTTCAATGATGGCCCACGTGCTACCCTGAAGAGTTAATAATGCTGTCCTACAAACAACCTTATTATGTGTATTTTACCAATACACTTCATTTGACTCCATTATATGAACTGCATAGACAACAACAGAATGCTATGTAGGGAATGGCATAGTGCCATGCTAACTATGCTTCCAGGACTCACAACACACAGTTAAACTGAAAACTGAATGTATCAGATGTTATATGTACTATGTGTATTAGTTCATATAAGGTAACAATCAACCTTAACAGCATTTCAATCTACGTGTGTGCACGTGTGCATGCACTTGTGAAGACAGGTTTTAAATAGACATGTAAACGTTGTCTTATTTATTACATTTGAACTTATGCTATTTTGCAAAACAAGTTTAATACTATTTTAGCAGCTACAAAAGTTCAAAATGTATCATAGTTTTTGTGCATTATATTATTCAGTTATATTAGTATAACACTAATAGAAAATGGTTACTGATATTTAGAACGTACAAAGTTACAACCATTAACTTGACATTAATCTCAAAGAAAATTTTGATCATGTCTTCTTTTTTTCAGTACTAGATATGGGACTCAGGGTCTTCACACTGAGCTACAACCCCAACACTTCTTTATTTTTTGAAACAGCATCTCATTAAGTTGCTAAATTACCTGTGCTGAGCTTGAACTTGCCATCCTCCTACTTCGGTTTCCTACAGTGCTAGAATTATAGACATGCTGCCAACGTGCATGGCTTGACTTTTGTCTCTTTAACAGACCTGTCTTCCCAGGGAAAAACAGCTCTTGATTCACAAATCACACCTCATTCACACCATTGCTTTTTGACAGTACTTCTGTTCATGCGCAACTATTTTCAGAGATGAAGCACATGCAATTAAGTTAAATAAAAATGTCGGATGAGCCATTTGGGAACACAAATTAAACCCACATCCTTCAAAATCAGTTACTGATATATTAGTCTCACAAAAACCAAGGACAAATATCTCATTAGTTTTATGTTGCCCTCTTTTTAAATGTTATTTTAAAAATAAGTTTTGTTGACCACATACATTAACTGTAGTATAAACTTTTATGCAGCCCACAATGCCTCTTTACTCAATGTAACTCAGGCAAGCCAAAAATTAGACATGGTTTAAGTGACCATGATCAGAATAGTCTTAGAACTGTAAATAGCAAATGCAATTCTGATGAGGTCTCAGATGAAAAGGAGGAACAAAGTGTTGGAAACTAGACAAAAGCCATTCTGTTACAAAGTCACAAAAAAAAAAAAACTGGCTATCTTGTGTCCATTTTTGTCAGTTGTTTTGGAAGGTGAAACTTTAAGAGCAATGAACTACAGTATCTTGAGGAAAAAATTTCTAAACAAAATATTGGAAGAGCTGCATGACTACTTTCAACAGAACACAATTAAGATGTGAGATAAAACACAGAATCTCCAATTAAAAGAAAAGCAGAACAGAAAGATTTAGAAAATGTAAAGAATGAAAATACATGTTTAAGAGAACAAACCAAGAATGTGGACTAAGGAATAAGTCAAAAGCAGTAATTACCGAAGTTCGATTCCCTAGCACCACATAAGCCAGGCGTGGTGTGCACGCCTGTAAACCCAGCACACTCTGGGAGGCTGAGGCAGGAGGAAAGCCCTGAGTTCAAGGCCAGTCTGGGCTCCATAGTGAGTTCAGGACCAGCCTGGATTAGAGTGAGGCCTTGTCTCAAAAATAAATAAATAAAATAAAATATAATTTAGTAAATTGTAGCGATTAACATTAATAGCACTTCACCTCACCTACACACATCTGTGTGTGCTGACAAAGATGGGTATTTATTATTAAGCAAACATGATTTAATTATTAAACTTGGGCCTGTTTCCTGAAATAAATTAGTACATTAATAGTTTTAGGCAGCTATGGCATAGAAAGCATATACATTTTATATGCAGACCAAGGCAATTCCCCTTCATTCAACATTACAGCAAGTTTTTAAAGTTGTATACCCATGCTGTAAACTTTGGCGGCGTCCACATAGTGCCACTGGTTATACAGGCACACACAATGTAACAGTTTTGGGGCCATGGCAATCTCCACGTAGAAATTATGCCCCAGACAGCTCAGGGAACCCTGGCAGAGACCTATGGAAAGGAAGGATCACCACAGAAAGCCACCACTAGGATAATACCAAGAGAAACAGCTCTCCACAATGTAGAACTATAAGGCCAATATAGGGTATAACTGCAGCCTAAGAAAGCATCAGGCAAGAGACTCCAATAAATGGGAGCAGTTGGATTTACTGAACCCAGCAAAGCCACACAGGCAGGACTGCCTGAGGCCTGGAGAACTCAACTCCTACCCCAAAATGTGGAGCAGAGTCAAAGGAGATTGCTCTCCAGTTTTAAGACTTAATATGTCTTATTTTCCCTGTTGGAGTATGGAAATATCTGAATAAGTTATCCCTTTCTTCCTATTTCTCCCTTTTGGAACTAGTGTCTTTCATTTGCCTGCTCCAACACTGTAGTTTGGAAGTATACACCTTGATAATTTCACACACTCAGAACTGATGAGGAATTTACCTCTGAATGAGCCATACTTTGAGTTTTACATATATCTGATTTGGTAAGACTCTGAACTTTAGAGTTGATGCTGGAATAAATTAAGACTTATGAGATTACTAAAACAGAATAAATACATTTTACATTGTGAAAAGGATACTGAATTTGGAAGACGAAATTCTATGCTATCAGTTAAAATATGCCCTTAAAGTTCAGGTGTTGGAACATAATCCCTAGTGCAATAATGTTAGAAGGGAGAATTTAATAAGAGATGATTAGGTCATGAAGGCTGTGCTCTCATGGATGGATTAAGATTGTTATTGGGGGACTGGATTAGTTATCTCAAGAATGGGGTTGTTCTAAAAGAAGTTTGGGCACCCTCTAGTTCTCTCCTCCTCTTTTCCCTTGTACGTACAAAAAGGCACCACAGAGGCACCCATTGCCAGAACATTTATACTAGACCCCTTAGACTTCAGAAAATGAGAGATTAATTTCTTCTCGTTATAAATCACCTAGTGTATGCTATTCTGTGACAGTAACACAAAATGGAGTAAATAAAATACAACATTATACAGGTACTTCAATAAGAAGTCTAAGAACACACACATATACCCAAACAAGATACCACACAAGCCAAACAAAATATTTCTGCAGGCACATCTACTTTATTAGAAATCAGTTTATGACCTTTCAGCTGGAGAAACACTGTACATTGTTGCCTTTAAAACAGTTAAGTCCATCCTGCAGACTGCAAGGTTGTTTTTTGTTTTGGTCCAACCTGAAGACTGCAAGATTGTGTTTTGTTTTGCCCTTGTTTTTTTGAAGGAAGAGAAACTATCTTTGGCCACATACAAAATATATGATATAGTTGAAAGTACATGCATAGTATTTCTGCAATTTTCTTTTTGAAATTCTATTATTTTTAAAAACTCAGCAACAAAAATCCTAGCAGGCCACAAGTTGGACATGCCTAATTTAAACAGCCAAGAAAAAAAACAAAAATAAAACTGAAAACTCTCTTAGTAATGCTACAAGATCAGGTCAGCAAGTAATTGAAATTATCCTAATAACAATACATTTTAGAATGTGTTGTCTTCTTTAATAGCCCCATATACATAATCAGAAAATGAACATATCTCAACGGTACAATATGGGAATTTAGTCGAGGGCAGAAAGCATATGGTACAAAAATTCAAAAGGACCATTAAATCACTAATGCAACTCACTTTTCCTCATTCCTAGGCAACTTTATCTACTACTCACCGACGAGAGACAATTTTATCTTATCCAAGAGCCACAACCTAGAAAGTAACTGAAATATCAAATAAACCTACCATGGACAGAACATCAGCCAGTGAAGTTAAAACTACCACCAAAGACTCCAAATAGACAAAGCACCTATTTAGTCAGGTAATCGTAAAATGACTATTAATTTTAACATGCTTTTTAAACACTAAATGCCTGTGCTCTCAAGACTCTAATATCTCAATTACCTTACCTAAGATATGGAATGGTTCTACTATTGCTAACATTTTTTCCTCCACCTCATGGGCTTTCTTTTACCTTCAACTTCACCTGTTTACATCGCGTTTTATTTTTCATGTTCCAACTCTACTTACAACTGCAGTAGTAAGAAAACCCTAGAAATATATGCTGTTAAGCCTAATCCCAGTATTGTAAAATAGACCTCTTTCTGTAGAGACACTGCTTGGTTTCAATACTTACTACTCAAAGATGGCTCAAATTAATTTGAGGCACACTTCAGTCATCCAGAAAAATATTTACCTTGAAAACTCAAAGGTACTACTCAAAAGTGATGGAAAAAAATCTTATCAATAAATTAAAAATTTTCCCATTCTTATTAGTATATGCATGATACAAATATAAACATTTTTAGAACACACGTGAAGCTACAAATTAATTTTCTTAGCATTATCAGTCTCACAAAATACATCTGGGTTAAAGCCAGGCCATCATACGAAAAGAAACATATAATTAAAACAATAAATCTCTGGGAAGATGCTTATTAAATAATCCTCATAGGAACAAGTAAGATTTAAAACATCAAATTCATTTACAGTTTAACAAGAAAGATGTTCTGATTTCCAGGTTAATCGAATCATTTGAAAATCTAAAAGCTGTCCAGAATCCAAGAAAACAAGACTCCCATTTGGCTAAAAATGATCAATATACAAAGAAAAAAAAATCTAGCGCCTACTCTCCTCTTTCGAGGGCAACATTTCATAAAATACAGGTGGCACTTGGCAACTATAAAGCTGCGAGTCAAAAGACAGAAAACCAAGAGGATGTACGGAGTTCAGCGTTAGAGTACTCGCCTAACATGGGGTGGGCCTTGAGTTCTACAACCAGCATAGCAATAACAATAACGACAACAGTAACAAATAAAACATAAAAACTACAACATCCTCACCCAAGCGCTCAGTCCCACACACCCGACGCCATACAACAAACGCTTTCAAGGCACAGTGCCGAGTTTGCTTCACAGAAAATGCCTGAAGACACCCAGTTAACTCACTTTGGCTTTCAGGAAAACTACGGTGAAACTCAAGTCTTGGGAAATTCCTGCTGAAAGCTCTTAGTTAAACCTGCGCACAATCCACAAACGCTGCGCTCCTCTTCCTTCTCCTCTTTAGAAACAGCACTTCCTGCGCGGAGAGGCTTTCTCCCGCAAATCATGTACAACTTTTCCCACTCTTCCCACCTACTCCCGCAAGTGCTGAGCCGGCCCTCCCCTCCCAGCACACCCACTCGGGAACCTCCACGCTGCGGACTGCACTCCACGCGGGCACGCAAACACACGTGCCCGCAAACCCAGCCCCTTTCCACACACCCGGAAGCGACACCCCTTCCTCCCAGTCGGCACGCCGCAGCCCATCCCCCGTCCCCTCCCCCGCCCCCACTCGCATCAGCCCAGTCCGCCCACCCGCGTCCCGGGCACCCGCCGGCGGCGGCGGGAGGGGACGCGGGAAGCAGGAAGCAGCGCTCGGGCCTGGCCGGGCCTCGCCGCCCCGCCGGGCCCAGGCCCCCGCCCGGCCGTACTCACTTGCCAGCCGCGGGCCATCGAGTCCCCCGCTGCCGCCGCCTCCGCCGGCCGCGGCGCCCGCGCCCGCGCCCCCCAGCTCCGGCTTCTTGGGCCCCGGCGGCGGCGCGGCTCCGGGCGGAAAGGCGGCCCCCGGCGCGCCCGCCAGCGCCAGGGGGACGCTGTTGCTATGGAGGCCGAGCCCCGGGTCCTCGTGCAGGAACTGACACTCCTCCCCGTAGAAGCAAGTCTTGTCCTTGGCGTAGTACCGGCAGTACTTGAGCTTGACTCCCGCCGCCGCCCCGCCGGGGACGCCCCCGGGCCCCGGCGCCCCCGCCGCCGCCGCCAGCGACGCGGAGCAGGAGGAGGCGGCGGCCGAGGGGGGCGGGAGGCCGCCGCCGCTGCTCATGGCCCCGCCGCAGCCTCGCCTGCCGCCGCCGCCGCCACCATAGACGGGGGAGGGAGGAGGACGCCGCCGGCGCCGGACGGGCCCGGGCGCTGGGTCGGGCCCGCTGCGGGAGCCGGAGCCGCCGGGGAGCGGGGGAGGGGCGGGGGAGGCGGCGGCGGGACGGGCGGGGGACTTGGGATTCTCTCACTCACTCGCGTTCTCTTTTCTTAAAGGGGCCGTGCGGGACGGCGGGGAGGGCGTGCGGACCCAGGCGGGGACTCCGAGGGCGCGGGCGGGGGAAGAGGGAGCGGCGGCGGCGGCGAGCAGGTGGAGAGGGCCGGGGTCCGGTTTATTTTTAAATTCTGCCTCCACTCGCTTTCCAGCGCTCTGGTTCCTCCGGGTTGTTTATTCCATTTTCCTCTTCCTGAGACGGCCGTCGCCGCTGCGCGTGCGCGTTGCGTCGCGGTGGCTTGTGGGTAGCGGGAGCGCTAGGGGAAGCCTGGCCGGGCGCCGGGCCCCTGGGGACGTCCGCGAGCGGGCGGCAGTTGGACAGGCCGACAGTTCCGCAAGCCGATGTGTTGATGAAGCCCTCACGAGACCGGATAGCTTTTCTTATATCCGCTTACTGATTTTACCAGTTGTCATTTTGTAAGCAAAAAGGCAAAATAACCTGCCACTTGGAGGGGCTGCACCGCGGGCCTGGGCCGAGCACTTGCTCTCCCTGGGTTTCATTCTGTTGGCCACATTTCCTCTCCCCCTTCTCGTATTCATCCTTCTTCACACCTCGGGGCGATGAGAACTACGGGGTTGATGGTCTGAGCTGCTAGGCTCCTCGTCAGAAAATTTAGCCAAGAAAAGGTTGATTTCAACACACCCCCTGCTCAGTGTGGCACCTGTTTCCTCGCTATTTATATTACAGAACCACTCAGTAAACTTTCACGCAGGACCACATTGCCAAGGCAACCTGGGAAGGTTTCGGTTAAAATTGTACTAGTTTGCATTTCTCCAGTAAGCCTGGTAATCTTTAAAAGATATTTTCCCCTCTGTGATCTCTGATGTTTTCCCCTACTATAATTTTAAAAAGTGCTTGAGAATTTTAAACAATGGCAATGAAGGGAAAATTTAAACGTTTTACTTTTCTCTAAAATATTTTCGTTAAAGGTATATTACGGCTGGGATGGTATTTGTTGGCACTCTTCAAGGAATTCTGGCAAAGCCACCGAAGAATGGATATAAGCTAAACTACCATACTGCAAAAAGAGGGAAAGGTGGATCCTATAAATCGCAAACTGGTAAGCCTGATGATGTTTCTTAGCTAAATTCAAAAACAATATTTTACTGTGTCTTTCTGTTTAAAAGTACTTTCGCTTATTTAATTACTCAACTAATACTTATTAATGCCTAGTACAGGAACTGAGAAGCAAAAGTGAACAAGAAGCAGCCTTAACCTGCATTCAAGTGGCTGCTTATCCTCGGGCAGGGAAGGTGTAAGGGACATTGCCAATTATAAAGCAATGGCTCGAGAGCTAACCGTATCACTTTAGCTATGGGAGGATATTATAGATGTTAGACTTCCTTAGGAAGGTTAATACCTGATGATAGGGGCTGGAAGCATTAAGTTCAGACAGATCTGGGCTTGAAACCCACTCCATAAATCTATTACCCTTGGTGGCATGCCTCTCTGTGCCTAATTTGAACATCTGGTATAAGTGCCTACTTACTAATACATTAATAATGTAAATAAATGTCTGATAGTAAGAATTCAGTGGGTTGTACCTGTTGCTATTTATTGGTGCAATTGCTACAAGTGGTAGTCTGTGCAGAGGAAGAGCTTTTTAGGCAAAGCAGACAGCTTATGGAAAATTTTTGAGGTGAAGAAAGAACTTAGGGAAACTAATAGTAATAGAGAAGTGAGCAGGGTCCACAGAAATCCTTCTAAGGTCAAACTACAAGATTGGAAATTTTTCTTGAGGGTTTTAAAAGTCAAGTAAAGATATTCAGATTTCTCTTTAGGAAAAAACATTTGGACCCTCATAAGAACAGTGTTAAGAAAAGACGAATCATCACCATTTTCTACCTGAAGAGAGTAAGGCATGGAGGTACACAAAGTTACCAGTTTGTAAGCTGCACAATCAAGACTTCACAGGACTTCTTATTACAAAACCTGTGCCTTTTATGTTATCGGTTCCACCGCTGTTAACTAAATACATGTGTCTTCTTATGTCTTGGTGGGGAAGATAGTGAGACCAGAGAGTAATTCATGCTAGATGAAGTGTATCCTTCAGTCTTTAATTAAGAGTTTACTATGAGCAAGTTCTATGCTCAGCTCTGATACATGAAATGTTTAAGATATAACCTCATTAGTTACTGGAGACTTCGTGAGGGAAGTGCCAAAGGTAAAATAAATCATCTCTTAGTACCACGTTTGACAAAGCTTGTATTAAATTCTCATTAACAAGGTAGAGATAGACTAAGATACTATAGTTAATGGTTAGTGTTATGATTTGGATTTGAAGTACCCCCCCCCAAAGCCTCATATATTTGTATGTTATATATTATCAATGGAACCATGTGCCATCAGGAGTTGGGGCCTAGTCAGAAAGGATCAATTATAGGTGAGTGGTGGATTGGGAGTGGTGAGTGGTGGATTGGGAGTGTCTGGTAGATTATGGGCATGCAGTTCATTACTGGACGTCTGACCTGGAAGAGGTTGAACACTACAGCTTGACCTGGAAGAGTGTACGCTGGCTCTGTCCTTCCTTGAAGATGACTTGCTGCCCATGCTACTGTGAATTGCCCCTCTGCTGTGCGTTTCCACCCTTTCCAACTGCCCATGGTTATACTGAGTCCTTCTGAAACTGAGATAGAAAAAAATGTGTTCTACCTTAAAGTTGTAAATGTTGGATATTCTCATAGCAAAAAAAAAAAAAAAAAAAAGTAAGACTCTTAGCTTCAGTTCTTTGATTTGTCATAATCAAAATTTTGGCAAGACTCACTTACAATACCTAAAGACCTCTTATAATACCTAAAGTGTAGTGACAAATTGACATATGTGGAAATCTTTACAGCCCTCCTTTGGTCTCTAGCTTATATTTATATGAAGACTTGATCTACTGCCTAGGAAAAGCATAGCATACTTAGCAAACTACAGTATGTTGCAGAACTGGTGAGGATAGATAAAGCAGTGACAGATTAGGATTGATAACTGTATCAACTGGAAAAATGCACGGTACTGTGTTAATTTTTCATTGCTGTGACTCAACACCAACATCCATAAAATTAGGGGAAGAAAGGTTTATTTTAGCTCACAGTTTCAGAAGGTCACAGTCCACTGGGTGGCTAGCAGCAGTGGAATCACATGGCAGAGGTGGAGGCAGCTTCTCACGACATCACAAACAAGAAGCCAAGTCCCATCAAGTCCAGTCTCATCTCATGCAAAAGGAAGGTAGCAGCATATATATACTTCCAGGTCCAGTGATCCACCCCTTCTGAGTCCATCAGTGTGGAAGCTGTGGAAGGTGTGGTAAGCCCTACTACACACCTGAAATCCAATCTATACACCTACAATCCTTTCCTCCAGACCAGGCCCCAGTCTCCCACATGATTCACATGGTTTCATAGACAGCTTATAACATTCAAATACATGAGACTTTTGGGAGACATTCCAGATCCAAATTATAATAAGTACTAACAACCTTAAGCTTAGTATGGATAAATGTTAAATTTTTAAATCTTAATTAAACTGGGGAAAACAGGGCAAACAGGCACTTTGATCTATCACTAATAATGCATTCCTCCCATTCCTTGAAAGCAAGTTGGGTTATATATCTTTTAAAGTCTTTAAAATGGGCATTGCATTTGAACTATTATGACTTGTGAAATAAGTTCTAGCTAGACATGGTGGCTCATCCCTTTAATTCTAGCACTCTTGGGAGACAGAGGTAGAAGCCTGGTAAGTTCAAGCTGCAGCCTGGGCAACTTAGTGACTTCCCATCTCAAATATTAATAAAAAGGGCTTGGGGGTGTAGCATCCCCAGTACTACACAAAGGAAAGAATAGAAATCATAATAAAACCTATGGTAAATTTTCTGAAGGTCTAGTGTTTATATTGCAATATTATTTATGAAAGTCAAAACAGAAAAATTTGCACATAACCTAAGTTCTAAAAACTAGGAGAATGGTGAAATAAATAATAGCTATCCACTTAGATTACTATTCAGCTATTAAGAATGATAGCCATAAAACTTATAGTAGTTCAGAGTTGTGTATGCAGTATTACTATAATGATGTTCAAAAACCTAATAGAATAAAATGAAAAGCTTAATTGCTCTAAAATATAACAGCAGTTTTAGTAAGGTATGAAGATGACAGAGTAGGTTTTTCTTTTTCTAGTCTAATTTTGTTTCATAAACATTCCAATAATAGAAAAACAAGCATTAAAATTTATTGTAATTTAATCTTAACTATTTCATTCTAAGAAGTGGGTTCATAGTGTTTGCTAAATCATACTCCACATTTTTGTTTCATTTTCAAATAAATTATTTGAACTGCACACTTGGTCATCTTTTCACATTTTCACTATTATTTCTCAAAGTATATTTATACAAAGAATCCTAACAGAGGGAAAGTTTGTCAGACTGAACGAAACAGCTTCATTTGCCACACATCTTTTTCAAAACCTTTCATATATTCATATGTAACTCTAAAAGCAGGAAATAATACACAGCATTTACCAAGTTTTTTTGTTTTTGTTTTTGTTTTTTTTACCATGCAATACTTTGTTTCTCTGGTCATCTGCTGAAATTAGTGCTCCCAGAGCATGTTTGGAGAGGCCATGTCCTAATCACCTGCCTTCCCAGTTTCCCCTGATTTTAAAATTTGGCCACACCCTGCAATCCCTCATCCCAACCCTTCAACCGTGGCTTCTACTTCATACATCTACTAAAAAGGAACAAGGTCTAGAAATAGTCCTGTCCCTCGTGGTCTGGACTGCATCCCCTAAGATTTCCTCAGAAATCTAGTTGTTGTATATTCAGTATCTCCTCTCTCCTGAATGTAAGTATAAAAGGATGTAAAGTCTCACTTTTAAATAATTTTTAAGACATCTTTTCCTTTCTACTGTAACATTTTATAATCGAAGCAAAATCCAAGAAACAAACACTGCTGGTAGAAGGACTAAAAGATCGAGTGACTTTGGAGGACATTTTGGCAATATCTCTACCATTTTTAAATATACCCTGTGACCCAGCAATGCCACTTTTGGTTTGTACCCTAGAAAAACACTTTCTGAAGGTGGGGATGTGAGTGCTGGGGATTGAAGCCACGGCCTTGCGTGAGCTCTACCACTGAGCTAGTACACACCCAGCCTGCAGAAAAACTCGTGTCCAAAAAGGAAGCGTGCAGACGATTGAGGAATTGTTGATAGTAGAAAAATTGGGAATAACCCACATGTTTGTAAATAGATGGGTCTATATGTGCCATCATTCTCTGAGATCTATTGAATGGAAAAAGCAAGATGCAGATGATTATGTGGAATTATGGCGTCCTTTATGTAAAAACAAAAAATTTTAAACATACTTCCTACAAGGATTTATATAAATAGAAGGATAAACATTAAGTTCCTAACAGGATGAGGATTGAGAATAGTGATCAAAAAGGACTTCAGCTTTATTGTAATATTTCAGATTTTATAAGAGTCTAGTCTGTTTTGCTTCAGTAGTTGAAAACTTACTTAAAACTCACCATTGAGGACCGGGAGGAAGAGCACAGCGGTTAGAGCATTTGCCTAGCAAGTATAAGGCGCTGAGTTCAATTCTCTAGCACCACCTAAGCCCTTCTCTTCAGAAGTCATTTCTTTTTAATCTCTTCATAACCTGTGTCTTCATCTCCCATTCATTTCTTAAGAGTAATCTGACACTTGTCTTTGCTATATTAAAAGATTTTTGCCAGAGCTACCACTAGCCTAGTTGGCAAATCCTTCGCATACTTTTCAGCAAATTTTTATTTCTTATACAATATTTTACAATAATAACCATTTTCTCAGCTCTGCTTTCTCTTGGCTTGGTAGGGTTTCCTCCACCTCTGATATTTACTGCTCCCTGCATGGTAGGTCTTTCCAAAATACCTGTTTAATACTTTGCAAATAATATATTTTTCAGCACAATACATGGTTCTTCTCTGAACTTTTAAGTCTGTATTGTGAACAGAAAAAGTACAAAAGTACAATAGATTTGAAATTAAAATAGCAGCAAGAAGACTTAGTTTTTACTTCATTATTGTATTGTGGCTTTCAGCAAGTTGCTTAATCTCATCAAGCTTCAATTTTTTTCGTTTTTTAAGATGTAAAGAATACCTACCTGCAAGGGTTGTCTTAAGGATTGCATGGTATGAGAACCTCTGTAAGGAAGACTAATTCCATGGCTTTCACAGCTTACAAAAGCAACAGGCATGTTGTTCATTTGTCCTCCCAACAGTCCTCTGACAGTTAAGATGGAGATACTAATTTAATATCAAGAATGTGAATGTTTCAAAGAATATGAGATTCTGTGGCTTGTACCAAAATAAGGTGGCTGTGGCTCAAACCCAGGTCTTTCAGCTCTATTGTTGTATGCTCCTTCTCCTAAAATACAACTGTCTTCTTGGGTCCTTTCATTCTGAATTTTCTTGCTGTTACCTTCTGACTAACCTAGGATTAACTGTATTCCCTTCTTACTCTCCTAAATCCATGTTTCATTGCCTTGGATTTTCAGTTAGCCCTCATACAATTAGGGGGTTTCAAAACCTGTAGCATACTAACAGGGAGGGGGAGTAACTTTCAGTATTTCTTGTGTGTGCCCAAGCAGTAATGCTCACAAATGCAGAAGTAATTCTGTTTATGAATAGAAGAAAGAGGTTTGAAGTTAGGTTTTTTTTCCTCTCAACCTGATACTCTAAATAAATACTGCTTCCCAGGTTGATACAAAACCAGGCTTATTCTAAATTATATCTGAGATTTATATCAGCATCCTAATCACACTTTTTTAAATAGCTTCATTGTAGTAGATCTTCATTCTTTAAGGAGAGGATTGATTTCTGGTAATGGCCCAGTGATCAGAGCCAGATGTGATCAATAAGTTTCTGTGCAGATCCCTATTTGTGATTAAAACCAATAATGTTAGTATAAATAAAACAATATGCTGTTGTTTTTCAAAAGCTGATACTAAAAATTTTATAAAAACAGTGCAACTTTGTTAGAATGTAGATGTATCATCTTCCCAAATAACAGGTGTTCTAAGCCAGTGCAGTGGCACAGGCCTATAATCCCAGCACTCTGAGAGGCTCAGGCAGGAGAATCACAAGTTTGAGTCCAACCTAGGCAATTCAGTGACTTAGTAAGAGACCCTGTCTCAAAATCAAAATAAAAAATGGATTAGGGTTATAGCTCAATGAAAGGCTTTGGGCTTGGTACATTTACGTTATATCACTAAAAAGGTTGCTCTACAAGGACAAGTGTACTTTTTTAAATTAGGGAAAATTCAACTAGCAAGTATTAGTGTAATCAAATGACCTAGATTTTAGCCAAATATGCAATTTTGTACCCTATTAGGAAAGTATAAACCAGGTGCAGGTACACTGACATACACTTGTAATTCCAGCACTCTTGGAAGCGGAGGCAAGACTATTGCAAGTTCAAACCCACCCTGGGCAGCTTACTTACACGGTGAGACCCTGTCTCAAAAAACAAACAACTTTACAAAGGATTGGGACTCTGTTCAGTGTGAAGACCCTAGGTTCATTCCTTAGTATCAAAAAAAAGAAAAGAAAAAGAAAAAGAAAAAGAGGCTTATTGTAGGGATTAGATCCTACGTAGTTATGGCAGCCGTGAGGGAGTGAGCTTTGCTGATGCCAATACCTGGTGCAGAGCTGCAGCCAGGTCAACCAATAGGGTAGAAGGAAAGCTGTATGTAAACAAGAACAGGGCAAATGGAAAACTGAAAGAACAACCAAAATTCATGAAGACTAAACTGGAACTCACACCTGGTCTTCACTGACATCAGAGCTGGCCATGGCTTAGCACATGCAGTCTGGCTAGAAATTATAAAAGCTGAAGAAGTGCTTCTCCATATCACTGTTAGGTCTGTAGCAGCCTGTGCATAGTCGCCACAGTACCTGGTACCCTGCACTGTCTGCCGCTTCGCTCCTTCCACCCACATTGCACGTAAAATCTTCTTCAGCACTAGTGAAGAGCCACTGAGAAAAAAAAAATTGTGGCAAAAACAATTCCGGCTTTGCTAATTTCACATAGTACAAAGTCATCACAGTTCATGACTTAGCGTTTATACATGCTTTTTTAAACACTCAGTTTGAAAGTGAAAACAATAGAAAAGTCGTGGTTCCAGCTAAAATAAAGTCTCTTCATAAACTTCACTCTCTTCCAACTGCAGGATAGAGCCTGCCCATCTTTGAGTAATACTCCTAACTGAATCACACTTTCCTAATTATATCCTGCAACTTAAATCTTAGGTTACGAGACTAATTACTACTAGCACAAATTATAGTTGATGGTAGGAGAATTTGAAAAAAAAAGAGAAAAGGATGTTTAATATATGCAAATCAAAAGAAATTTCCAATTTTTCTTCAATTGGGTCACATAACACTGCTTATCGTAGGGTTTTTTTTTTTTGTAGATATGACAGAAATACCTGGTATCCATAACTTAAGGGAGGAAAGATTTATTTTAGTTCACAGTTGCAGAAAGTCTCATACAGTCCATTCATAGGTAGCTGCTGGCATTGGTGGAAGCACATGGCAGCAGTGTAGCTAGAGGAGAGCAATTTACCTCATGACAGACAGGAAGTCAAGTCAGAAAGAACAGAGGCAAGCTATTATGTGTCCTTCCTGGTCATTTCTCAGTGATCTGCCCCTCTGTAGGTCCAGCCCCAGAGTTCTGCCCCTTCAGAATTAAGCCCCAGCAATCTGCTCCCTCCAGGTCACATGCCCATGATCCATTCCTCCCACCAGGCCCCACCCTCCAACAGCACACAGAATCCACAGGTAATCCACAATGTCAAATACGTGAGGCTCTTGGGAGACATTCCACATCCAAACCATAGAACTGTTGATAAGATGTTTTTCCTCTTGCCCACTCTTGATCCATTGTCGTTCCTTAAATTGACCCCAACCTTTCCAGAGTGATGACTATTATCAGTCTTGCCCCAACCAGGTAGTGGTAGTCCTCCACCGACATAATCACTAGGTAAGACAGTGTTATGTGATGCCCCAGGAAATGTCCCCCATCTTCTTGATAGAATCAGAGACCCCAGCCACTACAATCATTTTCTTCCTTGATTTCCTGTCAGGTCAAGCTAAATGTAGCTAGTTGATTTTCAATGCCTGATTCAGTGATCTGTTAACATGTGCCTCCTTTACTAAAATCAACAATAACCAAATCAGAAAATTATTTTCAGGCAATCCAGAAATAATACAAAGAATCCATCTAAAAGTTTCCATTCTATTTCTGGTTATCTAGCACTGAATTACAGATCATCCCTAGACTTATCAGTTGGAAGCAGTCAGTTATTTCTGCTTGCAGATTGTTCATTTCTGCTTTCAAAGCTGTAATTTTGATAGTGTCTACGTTACTTTTTTGTTGTTGGGATACAATACCCAACACCCCCACAACTTAAAGAAGAAAGATCTATTTTAGCTCACTGTTCCAGAAGGTCCCCGTTCATAAGTAGCAGGCCATGGTGGAAGCAGAGGCCAGAGAGCTGCTCATGGTATGGCAGACAAGAAGCTAAGTCAAGGAGAAAGAGCACAGCTAGTATATGCCCTCATTCCAGGTTCTGTCTCAATGATTTTCCCCTTCCAAGTCAAGCTTCAGTGTTTCACCCTTTCCAGGTTAAACCCAGTGATCCACCCCTTCCAGGTCATACTCCCAAGTAATGAGCCACACACCTATAACCTCTAAACTACTACGTGCCTCTGATCTACCACATGCTTGTAGTACACCAGGTCTCAACTCTCAACAGCACATCTTTTCATAGCCATTCCATAACATTGAAATATATGAGCCTTTTAGAAGACATCCCAGATCCAAACCATGGCATTCCACTCCCAGCCCCAAAAGACTCATGTCCACCTCCTTATGCAAAATGGATTTAGTTCTTCTCTAAGAGTTGCCAACATCTTACCAGTTCCAGAATTGCTGTCTCAGTTAATTTTTCGTTGCAGTAACTCAATACCTGACACACACAAATTTAGGAAGGGAAAAGTTTGTTTTAGCTTACAGTTTCAGTTGGTCACAGTCCATTCAGGGGCGGCCAGCAGCAATTGAAGTACATGGCAGAGAGAGAGGTGGAGGCAGCTTCTCAGGACATCACAGACAGGCAGGCAAGTGAGACTAATCAAGACTAGTCCAAGTCCCAGTCTTCGTCTCTCCTGCATCCTGGTATAGAAGGTGTGGCCACTACACACCCTTAGTCTTAACTCACAAGCCTTTAGTCTTAAGTCACATGCCTTTAGTCTTAACTCACAAGCCCTTTGTCTTAAGTCACACCCCCCTAATCCCAACAACTGCAATCCACCCCTCCAGGCCAGACCCCAGTCCACCAACATTACATGGCTCCACAGACAATCCATAATATTAAAATACATGACACTTTTGGGGGACACTCCAGATCCTAACCACAATGATTGCTAAAAAATCCAACTCCAATGTCTCCTCTGTGACTCTAGACAAACTTAGCTATAAGCTCCTGTGAAAATGAAGGAAAAGTTAAACACTTTCAACATACCATGGAACAGAGTAAACATTCCCATTTCTAAAGGATAGGAGAGTAGAAAGCAATGGAACAAATGCAAGTTCTTAACCCAGAAGAGCAAGGGTTAAATCCTGTAGCTGTGTTAAATCCAGAAGTTCTGAGACCAGCATTTGGGGTAAACTGTCAGGATGTGAGCTCCAAAGGGCTTGGGTGACCCTGACCCTACAGCATTGCCTCCAGCTGCAACATCTATGGCTTTTCTTTGGGCTGACTTTACACAGCCTGTAGCCTTCCTTAGCAGACAATCCCCATTTTTGGAACCTCCAAATTTCTGAGTCTCCACTGCACCTTAGGCTTTTCCTTCACAACTTCATGTACTGGTCTCCCATGGGCACACCGCTAGGCCTCCATTGCCTTCTTTTGATATCTGGGTGGAAGCCTCGATGAATCCACAACTCTTGCAATTCTGCATACCTGTAAAAACAGTACTGTGTGGATGAGACCAACATCTGCTGCCTAAAGCAGTAGTCTGGCCCCCTTGTGTCATGACTGTAGTAGCTTCTGAGTGCCTTGATTGCTGAACTCCAGGCACTTGAACTCTGGCAAACATTTCCCTCTTTGGCGCTACAGAGAGCTCTGGGGCAGTCTTCCCGGAGAAAACTCTTTTGCTTTTGCACACTTTAGTTGGTTTAAAAAAAAAAAAAAAAAAAAAAAGGGTCTTGCTGATTCCTGTGACACACTCGAAGCATCTTTGTTATAATCCCAATTTCAAGTATTTGGCTTCTTTTTAATGCTAGTCTCTTTAAAAACAATGTGCTCTTCTGCATCTGCTTTGGAATCACATTGTTTCTTGAAAAACTGCAGATTTTTCACATCTTTTTTCCTCTGCTTTCTCCCCCTGCTTTTCACTGTAGAGCTTGTATCCACAAGTAGTACCCATATGACAGACTGAATATTAGGCTGTCTTGAAATTTCCCCCTAAGAAGTGCATTGTTAGTCTCAGTTTCAGGCAAAATCTCAAGGGTGAAATGCCAACACACTTTTCACCAGGGCATAGCACCCATTGCCAATTAAGCAATTGACAACTAAGTCCTCCTTCCCATCGGAAACTTCTTGAGCTCAGCCTTTCCAGTGTGCAGTTCTCTCAGCACTGTGGACATCTGAGCTCTGACCAGAGTCTCCCGTCAAAGCATGGCTTGCAGCATCTTAAGGCTTCTCTAGCTAACATCTTTAAACTTTTCCAAACTCTTCCTGCAAACCAGTCTGTGGAGCAGATTCCTGTCTTAGATACTTTTTCATTGCTGGTACTTAACACCTGTAACTTAAGGGAGGGAAGATTTATTTTAGCACATGGTTTCAGAAGATCTCAGTCACAGGCAATAGTGGAAGCTCATCGCAGAATCTGGAGAGCTGAACATGGCCTAGCTGGCAGGAAACCAAGTCAATGCGGAAAAACAGAGCTAACATATGACCCCCTTCCAGGTCCTGTTCCAGTATTTCATCTCTTCCAGGTTAAGCCCCATTAATCTGCCCTTTTCAGGTCACATGCCCCTTAATACTCCACATCTTGTAATCTGTAATCTATTACATACCCCTGATCTATCACAGACCTACAGTCCACCTCTCCTGGTCAGATCTCACCTCTCAACAGCACATGATTCCATAGCTATTCCACAATATCCAAGTACCTGAGGCTTTTTTGGGGGACATTCCAGATCCAAACCATTACAGGTAGTGTTTGATGAGCATGGCTTATCTCTGCCCTGTGGTATATCAGCTTCTGTGATTTGTCTGAGAGCTGGGGATTCACTTTCAAGGTGTCTTCACAGGGCTGGCAAATACATGCCAGGGGTAACAGGAGATTATCTGGGACTGCGGGCCAGTGGCCCTAGTCCTGTTTTGCCTAGTCTTCAGCAGGGCCTGTTCAGACTTCGTCGCAACAGGTTTTCATTCTGGGAGACCAAGGTAGAAGGATTGCAAGTTTGAGTTCAGCCTGTGCATTTTAGCAACTTAGTGAGGTCTTGTCTCAAAAAAGGACTAGAGATGTGGTTAGTGCAAAGGCCCCAGGTTTAATACTCAGTATGATGAGAGGAAGAGGAAAGGAGAAGAAAATGAGCACTGAGAAGAAACATCATGGCCTTTTCTAACTGAGCCTGGGAAATCATACAGCATCGCTTCCATGATAGCCTGTTTATAGTAACAGCCAAGTTAAGAGCAGGGAATTAAACCTTTTGAAAAGTAGTTTCTAGAAGAATGTGTGAGACGGGAGATACCAGTCAAGTCATCTTTTGAAAATATGCCACCTTAACCAAGAAAAGTTTAAAAAGGTAGCAAATAGGTATAATAGAAGCATTAACAGCAAGAAATAATTCTGGAGATTTTCAGAGGCTGAATTCACAAATTTAAGAGTTCCAAATGTGCATGCATGTAACATTAAAAATTATATGGAAGACTGAATGTAGGTCAAAAATATATATCATATAAAACATATACAGGGCAAAATGTTACAAAGAGGAAATAGACAAACCCACAATCAAGATAGGAAGTTTAAAGAAAAAAAAAAAAGAACTTTAAAACAGACACATTAAAGCAAACTAATAAGAATACAGAGAAGGCCTGAAGTGTACGTAGTTGGTTTTCCATGTCTTATTTTGGGTTCAATTGGGATAGACATCATAAATGTCTTTTATCAAATTCTACGCCAATTTGAATTAAAAAACAATGTTACTAAATAAAACCAGTATGAGGTCCATGCTATTGGATATTGTTCATTTTTCTTAGTTCTAATATCACTATATGAAGTTAACATTAAGTAAATGAATGATTATGTTCTTATTTTCTGGTACTAGGGATAGAGCACTGAGCTACATCCCTGGCTTTTTTTTTTTTTTTTTTTTTTTTTTTTTTTTTTTTTTTTTTTTTTTTGATTTCTTGACAGAGTCTCCCTAAGTCACTAAATTGCCCAGGCTGGGCTCAAACTTGCAGTCCTTCTGCCTCAGCCTTCCTAAGTACTAGGATTATAGGTCTGCACCACCAGGCCTGGCTTCAACAACTTATTAAATAAATGCAAATAAGTCAAATTGAACATATGTTAAATCAAAAAGAAAATCTCACTAATAATACAAAGGCTGAAATGATGTATTTCTAATCATAGTGGAATAAATTTTTAAAAACTCTACCTTTAGAAACACAGTTAACAGTTAAGTTAAAGAAATATTAAATGAAAAAATTATAAAATATTTTTAAATAATTGATGTATCAAGTTGTGTGAGATACAGCTAAAGACATACATAATGGGGTAGGGGACAATAGCCTTAAATGCACAGATTAGAAAAGAGGCCAAAAGATAATTATTAGGCAACCATATCAAAAAAGTTAGGGGAAAGAACATCAAATTAAATTCAAAAACATCAGAAAGTAATAGACAAATACACATAATAGAGTTAATAGTCAAGATCTGACTCTTTGAAAAGACTAATAATAAATTTTATGGAGAAACTAAGAAAGAGGAAAGGAGCACCTTTATTAAGTACGAAAGAAAGAGTCTTACAGGATATGAAAAGACATGAACAGACATAAAACAAATTTATGATGATAAGTTTGAAGTTTTAGATGAAATGGAGAAGTTCCTCTTAAAAGTTTTTTAACCAATAACGACATGAGAAAAAGAAAAGTTGGTACAGTGGTACAGGGAATTGTTCTTTGCTGTCTAAAGAAATTGAAATGTAAACTTTCCCACAATGAAAACTATACTTAAAAGATCAAATACTTAAAGAATTAACAGTAATATTATGCAAACTCTTCCAGAAAACTGAAAAGTGGGAGATTTTCTCAAATCTTTTCTGGCCAACAGAGCCTTCATACCAAAACTGTTGAAGACATTAGTGTATACATAAAAGCCAAACTTAATCATTTATATAAATGCAAAAATCATAAATTAATAATATATGGTAAGCATAATAAAAGATGAATATATTCCACAAAGATAAAAATGGCTTACCAGTGGAGAAACAGTGTAATCTACCACATTAACAGAATGAAAAAGAAATACCGATAGTTGCAGAAAAATATATTTGATAGAATTTAATATCGATGATTTTTTTTAAACCATACACTAGAAATGGAAGGAATTATATTTAACCTATTGAATGGTATCATGACATTTTTAAAGACCAACTGTAGCTGGCATGGTGGTATAGGTCTATCTTTCTGGCACACTGGAATGCTGAGGCAGAAGGTTTGGAAGTTTGAGTCCAACTTGGGCAAGCAACTTAGTGACTTAGCAAGACCGTACCTCAAAAAACAAAAATGAGCAAAGAATGTTTCTTAATATGAACGCCTTGGGCTCAATCCCTAGTACTACAAAATAAAAAATAAGTGTCTGCATTTAACCTCGAAAAATATACCATGGCAACACAATATACTACAGAGAGTGTTTGCCCTCATGGCCACCTGGCTGGCTGTGAACTGCCTATCAGTACTGCTGCTAAGCATTACCAGGGAATATGGTCCCATAAGGTGGCAAGCCCAGGAAAAGATTAAAAATCAAGTTTAAAGTATGAGGTCTGCTGAACACACATCACTTTTGTTACCATCAGAATTGAAGACCATCTGTCGAGATTTGGTTCAGTCATATCTAAAATCCGTGTGGAATGTATGTGTGTGAATAAAGCTAAGTAAAGAAAAATAGGGCCTTTTCAGTAAATATTATGGGTTTAATTAAATATACATGTAGGTTGCAAGAAACCTGACCCCACCTCACACATGTAGCAATCAAATTCAGTAGAATATAGGTTTAAATTTTAAAATAATATAATAAAGCTTCTTTAAAATACAGTGGCAGAATATCTTCAGGACCGTGAATTGGCAAGAATTTCATGAATAGGACCAAAAGGACCTTAAAAGGGAAAAGATAAGAATTATTTTAAATTGAAAACTTAATATTTAAAAGGTACTAACAATATAGTGAAAAGTGGCAGTGGGATATTTACAACATACATGACTAGAAAAGGGTTTACAACCAAGTTATAGTTGGGGCATGAAATGTCCCCCAAAAGCCTGGTATTGGGAGATGCCTTCAGTCCTGGATTTAGTCCGTTGATTTCCTGTGCTGTTAAGAGGTGGGGCCTTGTTGAAAAAGGTGGATCACTGGGGCTTGACCCAGAAGGAGCAGATCACTGGGACAGCACTCTTCCTCGCCCTTTTGGCTTTCTGTCCTGCCATGCTGCCAACAGCTTCTCCCTGGCTAGGAGCCCCCCAAGCCCTTTCATCATTGCCAGCTGCCTGTGAATGGATTGAGACTTTCTGAAGTGTTAATCTTAAATTGTGGGTATTGAGTTCCATAAGCGAAAAAGTAATTAAGACAAACCATAATAATGTAATTGCCTTTAAATCAACAAGAAAATGATAAGCCACACAACGAAATAGGAATATTAGTGAGAGACTTACAGAGACATTTCTAAAAAGATGATATGCAAATGAACAAAATATGTGTGAAAGGGGATTTAACATTCTCAGTAATCAGAGGAATGGAAATTAAAAATAAATATAGTAGAGTATTAATGTCTAAAATTTAAAATTTTTTCTTTACATTAACAACCTATTGAGCAAGAACTCAAAAAAACAATTCCATTCTCAATCGCTCAGCAAAAAATTAAATACCTGGAGTATATGTAACCAAGGATGTGAAGGACCTATATAAAGAAAACTACATTACATTGCAGAAGTTACAGGAGACACTAGAAAATGGAAAAGCATCCCCTGCTCTTGGATAGGCAAAATAAATATAGTCAAAATGACTATACTACCAAAACTGATATATAGATTTAATGCAATCCCTATTAAAAATACCTACAAGTTTCTTCAAAGAACTTGAAACAACAATTCTCAAATTCATATGGAACCAAAAGAGACCAGGAATAGCCAGAGCAGTCCTGAGCAACAAGACCAAGTCAGGAGGCATTACAGTTCCAGACATCAGGTTATACTATAAAGCCATAGTTGTAAAAAATAATTTGGTACTGGCACAAAAATAGACAGACAGACCAGTAGAACAGAAGTGAAGACGCAGAGACAAACCCAAACACCTTCAATTGCTTAATCTTCAACAAAGGAGCCAAAAGCATACAATGGAAAAAAGACAGCCTGTTCAACAAATGGTGCTGGGAAAACTGGACATCCACATGCAGAAGAATGAATCTAGCCACACACCTGTCACCATGCACCAAAATCAAATCAAAGTGGATCAAAGACTTAATAAAAATGAAACACTAAACCTTCTAGAAGATGAACTAGGCAAATTTCTAAAAGACATAGGCGTAGGCAAAGGCTTTCTTGACAAGACACCAAGAGCAAAAGAAATTATCCCCATTATTAACAAATGGGATCTTGTCAAATTAAAAAGCTTCTACACAGCAAAAGAAACTATCAACACTGTAAAAAAAGAACCAACGGACTGGGAAAAAAATATTTACCACCAACACCTCAGATAAGAAGCTCATAACTAGAATATACAGGAAGCTGAAGAAAAGTAAGCCTACCGAATAAAAGGATCCTATTGAAAAGTGGGCAAATGAAATGAAGAGGCAGTTCACACATGAAGAAGTACAAAAGGCCAATAGATACATGAAAAGATGTTTAGCATCTCTAGCCATAAGAGAGAGGCAAATCAAAACAATGCTAAGATACCATCTCCAGAGAGAATGGCCTACATCAACAAGTCAAATAGCAATCAGTGCTGGCGAGGATGTGGGGGAAAAGGAACTCTCTTACACTGCTGGTGGGAATGTAGATTTGTACAACCACTCTGCAAAGCAGTGTGGAGAGCTCTCAAAAGACTGGAAATAAATAACTCTTTCCATCCAGTGACACCCCTCCTGGGAATATATCCAAAGGAGGCCAAAACAACACACAGCAGAGATATATGTATACCCAGGTCCATATTAGCACAACTAACAATAGCTAAAATGTGAAAGTCACCAAAATACCCATCAACAGACCAGGGGATACACAAACTGTGGTGTTTGTACACAATGAAATGCTATGCATCCATGAAGTCCAACAGCGTGGAGGCCTTTGCAGGCAAATGGAGGAAACTTGAGAACATCATGCTTGGTGAAGTAAGTCAGAAGCAGAAGGTGAAACATCAAATGGTCTCTCTGATATGAGAGTCCCAGATCACAACTATTATGGACCTTAAAGCAAAAAAAACAAAGTGAAATAGGGGGGTGGGGTGGGGGAGAAAGGAGGGAGGGGAAAGTGGGGGGAGGGACAGAAAGAGAGTGGGAAAGCCCTTGTGTCCTTGGCAGGATGTGTATGTGCACAAAATGCTCAACTGCATTGTAAACCTTAAATTTTGCATGTATACATATTAATAAAATGGGAAAACATTTTTAAAATGGAAATACCAAGTATCAAGGATGTAGAATAACTGAAATACTTATATACTACCTATGAATGTTAAAATTGGTAAATTGGGAGTTTATCTATTTAAATGAAATACATGCATACATAGCAGTTTAGCTCTTAGATGAATTTTCAGTAGAAATCAATACATTTCTTTGCACTAATTATGCATCAAAAGGCATGTAAGAAATACATTGTTGTTCTGAGAAACATTGATCTTTATAAGCTTATGGTTGGAAAAAATATAGTAATGCTTATAAACCAGAAAATCGGTAATTTTGTAATATGTTCATCTAGTAGAAAACTGTGCTCCGGTAAGATGAATTGTTGCCATATAAAGCAGCATAGATCAATCTCATAAATATGACGTTAAGAGGAAGAAACTAGGGACAGAACAGTGAATTATGTATTATTCTACCTATGTGCAGGAAATCTCTTGAAATTCCATCAACAGATAAAAAGACTGATTATATGAATAAATGGTATAAGTTAATAAGATCCCTCAGTTACATTTAATATAAAGTTTAAGTACGTGAGAAACAGGAAGGAGCTATTTAAAGAGAATGATTTATTTTAAATTAACCATTAAAATCATGTTTTAAAATAAGTTAGACATTTATTCTTGGTACTATTCTAACTTGATGTTCTTAACAAGGTTTTAACTGCTGGAAATCTGAGAACTGTACTGTCTAAAATGGTAGCCACTAGTGGTAGCCACAGGTGGGCACTGAGCACTTGAAATGTTGTCCAAACTGTGTCATAAATGTAAGATAGGTACTCAATGTTGAAGACATACAAAAGGGATTCTGGGATATAGCTCAGTGATAGAGTGGATGTGTATCATAAGATCTTCAATCCAAACTCCATCACCAAAACAAGCAAACAAATAAATACTGTATAAATAACTTGATCAAATAGGCCAAAAAGACTACAAAATATGTCGTTATAAAAATTCTTCTTTCAGAGCTGGAGGAACAGCTCAGAGGTTCAAGCACAAGGCCCTGAGTTCAATTTCCCAGCACCACATAAACTGGGCATGGTAGTACATACCTGAAATCCCAGCAACTGGGAGGCTGAGGCAAGAAGATTGTTGTTGAGTTCTGGACCAGCCTGGGCTATATAGTGAGTTCAGGACCAGCCTGGACTACAGAGAAGGACCTTGTCTCAAAAAAAAAAAAAAAAAAAAAAAATCTTCCCCCCAACCCCATACCCCATACCATGATCTTTTAGTCTTGTGGCCTAAATATTGTATTAGCATCTCTGACAAAAAAAAAAATCTAAAAAATCAACTTTCACTTGCCCCTATTGTCTCCAGACCTGTGGTGAGACAGTACAAAATAACAGGAAGTACACAGTGAAGGAATCTGCTCCCCTCAGGGCGGCAGAGAAACCTGGACATAGGAAGGGGACAAGTTACCAATATATCTTCTTCGGGGGTGCACCCCTAGTGACCGGGCTTTTTCCGTGTAGGATCAGCCTCCTAAAGGTTCTGCCACCTCCCAGCAGTTCTACAGGCTGGGGACCAACACTCTAACCCATGGGCCTTTTTAGGTTCCAAAACTCAACAGCTGCCCTCCTTAGGATGGTAATTCTGAAATTTTTGTCTGTAGCCTGGACCTCTTCTGACCTCCAGACTTCTGTATCAAACTGGTTTGCCTGATATCATTTGAACGGTCAGTAAAATTTCAGCCACACCTTCCTAACACTACCCTATCCTTACCCATGAACTTCAAAATGGTTACTTCCTTTGTTTTTCTTTTTTCTTCCCCCCACCCCACAACAATGGAGATTTGAACCCAGGACCTTCACACTAAGCTACATCCTTAGCTCTCTTTATTTTCTATTCTGAGATAGGGTCTCACTAAGATTTACAGGCCGAGCTCAAATTTATTTTTTCTTTTTTATTTACATATCACCTCCCTTTTCTCTTCCCAATCTCTCACCCCCTTTCCCTCTCTGCAAATTTGATCTTCTTGCTTTCTTCTATATCTCTAACTTTTTTTAATGGTTTGGTTTTCTCATATTAGAGAAGCCATATGACATTTAATTTTTTGGGTCTGAATAATTTCTCTGAGCATAATGGTCTCAAAGGATATCAGTTTTGCTACAAATGACTCAAAGTTGTCATTCTTAATGGAAGAGTAATATCACATTGTGTATATATACCACATCTTCTTTATCTAGTTATCTGTACTTGAGCACATTGGTTTCTTACAAGATTTGTTTATTATAAGTTGTGTTGCTATAAACATGGGCATGCATGTATCTCTATAGTATGATGACTTTGACTTTTTTTGGTAAGATATCCAGAAGAAATATAGCTGGGTCAAATGCAGTGTGGATTTTTAGTTTTCTGAGGAGTGTCCATACTGCTTCCCATAGTGGTTGTACCAGTTCATAGTCCCACCAGCAATGTAGGAGGGTTCCCTTAATCCCCACACTGTCACCAGGCTTTGTTTTTTTTTTTTTTTTTTTTTTTGAGTTCTTAATAGCAGACATTCTTACAGGCATTAAATGGTATCTCAGTGTTGGTTTAATTTCTATTTATCTAATGGCTAAATATGTTGAACATCTGTTTATTCATTAGAGATTCCCATTTTTTGATTGAGTCGTTTATTTTGGAGAGTCTGATTTTACTTCCAGTTCTTTGTACATTCTTGATAATGATCCTCTGAGGAGTAGCTGGCAGATATTTTTTTGAATCCGTGTGTGCTCTTCACTCTCTTGATTCTTTCCTTTGCTGTACAGAAACTTTTTAATTTCATATAATCCCATTTGTTGATTCTTGGTGTTATCTCTTGTGCTTTGTGTATTTTATTGAAAAAGTTCTTGTCTATGCCTATGTCTTCAAGAGTTTTGCTTACTTATTCTTCCAACAAGCTCAGTGTTTCTATTTTAATGTCTAAGTCTTTGATCCATTTTGATTTTATTTTCGTACATGGAGAAAGCTGTGGGTCTAGTTTCATTCTTCTGCGTGTGATTAACCAGTTTTCCCAGCACCATTTGTTAAGGGGGCTATCTTTATTCCAGTGTGTATTTTTGGTCCCTTAGTCAAAGATCAGATGATTGAAGGTACTCGGGGATGTTTGGGCATCTTCATTTCTATTCTGTTGATCCAGCTGTCTGCTTCTGTGCCAATACCATGTCATTCTTTCTTTTTTCCCACTATTTTTATTAATATACAAATGTAATACATAGTATTTACAATGAATTTGGGTGTTTCATACATCTAAGTATCACATCGACTTCACAATCCCTTGCCATCTTTTACCCTCCCACCCCCTCCCTATCCTTTCCCCTGCCTCCGGCTATCATTTCATGTGGTTCCAAAGAATGTCTGTGTTCTGGGTTTTCCAAGTCCGAGAAACCATACGGTGTTTAACATATTAACCTTCCGCGCCTAAGTCATTTCACTCAAGTCACCACTCTACCCCAGCTTCCTATTCCTCTAATTGACTCGCAGTAGTCAAATCTTGTTACCTCCTCTCTGAATCCAACCAATCCCTTCATTGGGATATTCACCAAAAGTTTTTTTTCCATATTTTCCTACATCTTTGTTGTTATTGTTAAACCTGGCCTTACCCACCAGTTCGCTTTAGAAAATAATTATAAGCATATAGTTCAAAAGGATAGTTAATTTGGGAAAGAAGAAAAAAATAATAAATAAATTTCAATTGCCTTAGCTGAATACTGGAAGGTACATATTTGTACATTCACAAGGTTATCTTTACATCAGTCAGTTTCCTTAGGATAAACTTTCATTAGTGACCTAATAAGTGAATTGCTACAACAAAACAAAGTTAAAACTATATCACATTGCTACATTAAATGAACTAAATCTATACCACATAAATATACTTAAAGCGACCGACATGAAGGCAAATCTAGGTATTTCAGAATTTCCTAGCTTTCATATCTTATTTACTCATACTTCACTGATTACTAACCTACTTTTTTCTCAGCTCATTCTCCTGTAGCTGTTGTCACTTTTTCTCTGGGGTCATTGGTGTCGCTGGTCTCCCTTTCGCTGTCCAAGTTTCCTTTAAGTATTCTCTGCAATACTGGCTCAGTGGCTGCAAATTCCTTTAAGCTGTCTCTGTCATGGAAAGTTTTAAGTTCTCCCTTTAAATTAAAAGATAATTTTGCTGGATATAGCAGTCTTGGTTGGCATTTATGTTTTTTTAGTGCTTGGATGACATTGCTCCACGATCTCCTTGCTTTTAGAGTTTGGATTGAGAAGTCTGCCATTATCCTGATGGGTTTATCTTTGTAGGTCACCTTCTGTTTTTCTTTTACTGCTTTTAGTATTTTCTCTTTGTGTTGGGTTTCTAGAATTTTAATTTTGATGTGTCGTGATGAGGATCTCTTCTGATCAAAGCTGTTTGGTGTTCTATATGCCTGCAAAAGTTCCATGTTCATGTCTTTTCCTAGATTTGGGAAATTTTCTTCCATTATTTCATTAAACATGTTCTTTAAGCCTTTTGTTTTGTCCTCAGTCTTCTCGATTCCCATAATTCTGAGGTTATTTCTCCTTGAATCATCTATCAGCCATTGTAATGATTTGCTTTCTTTATTTACTTTGTATTCTTCATGGCCTGTATGTTGCAGCTTAGTCACTTTATTTTCTGACATACTATTCTGAAGTTGTGTAAAGTGGTTGCTTATTGTTACCTGCGTGTTTTTCACTTCCTGAATATTTGCATTCAATTTTTCTATATCTCTGTTGTGTTCTTCTCTAATTTCTTGTTTTTTCTTCATTATCTTCTGTTATATTTCTTCTCTGGTCTCCTCTAGTTGCTTTTCAAGGCTTGCGTTTTGCTTAGCTATGTGTTGGTGTAGCTGTTCAGCTGTCTGTTTATTTCCTGCTTTAATTCCTACTTTAATTCACTGAATTTCTTGGCCCAGAAGTTGCCATCATTTTTGCCATATTCATCCTTAGTTACCCTGACTTCATCTCCTGGGGTTTCAGGTCTTTTTGTAGGAGATTTGTGACTGCGCTTCCTCATTCCTTCTTTGGTCTCCTCTAATTTCTTTTCAAGGCTTGCTTTTTGCTTAGCTAAGTGTTGTTGTAGCTCTTGCCCTGTCTGTTTTATTTCCTGCTTTGCTTCCCGGTTAAATTCCTGCTTTAATTCACTGACTATCTGGGCCCAGAAGTTACCATCATTTTTGTCCTTTTCTTTGAGTTCTGCAATTTCAGCACCCCTTGCACCCTCCCCTGGGGAGCCAGATCTTTTTGTATAAGATTTGTTACCATATTTCCCCATCATTCTGCTACCTCTGACTGTCTCTGGTGTGCAGGAAAGAGAATGGCTTCTGCTGACGTCACTGCCTGCAACGGCTGTTGAGCCCTGTTTCTGATCTGGGATCCCTGGGCCTTTTCTAGGGGGGAGCGCACGCTGCGTTTGTAGTACACACATCCGCGGGTTGGTGCTTCTGAGGCTGCGGTCGCCCGCAGCCAATGATTCCCACTTACCGGATCCGCGCTTATCTCAGGCTGAGGTCTGGCCTCCAGACCTTGTTTGTGATCTGTGGGTGCTGGCAGCTCGGCGCCGCAATGAGTGGGCTGCTTCTGACCCACCCACAGCCTCTTCTCCCGTTGTTGTGTGCTCCGTCCTCTCCCAGTTCCATCCTTTCCCAGCTCCGTTCAGTCAGATGTTCAGGTCCCCGCGAGCTTTCCTCCGGGAGCTGTTTGCAGCCAGCTGCAGTGGCTTTCTGGACTGTGGGGATTTTTCCCCCCTCCGGTTTTGATGATCTTTCAGAGTTTCTGGCCTCCTGCTAGTCGCCTTTCAGTTTCTGGGGATGCTCCTCTCTTTCCTAGCTACACCAAACACACTTTTAATAACTATCTTCCTGACTTTTTAAGTGAGTTGGTGAGGAGACATTGTGCAGTGCTGTTATTCAGCCGTTATCTTGACCGGAACTCCATGTCATTCTTATGACGACTGCTGTGTGATATAATTTAATATCTGGTATTGTGTTGCCTCCTGCTTTTGTTTTGTTGCTTATGATTGTTCTGACTCCTCTGGTCCTCTTGTGGTTCTATATAAATTATTGGATCTTTTTTTTCTAGTTTTGTAAAAAATGATGCTGGTATCTTGAGTGGAATTGCATTGAATCAGTACATCAATGTAGGTAGTAGGGTTGTTTTGACAGTGTTCTGCATATTCAGGAGTAGGATATGTCTTTCCATTTTCTAAAATTCTCTTGGATTTCTGTTTCCAGAGTACTATAGTTCTCATTATAAAGGTCCTTCACTTGCTTTGTTAGGTTAATTCCTAAGTATTTAATTTTCTTTCAGGCGACTGTGAATCAGGTTGTTTTTCTGATCTCTTTCTCTGTGTTTTCATTGTTTGTGTAGAGGAATGTTACTGATTTTTGTGAATTGATTTTAATATGCTGTTAATTGGCTGAATTTGTTTATTAGGCCTAAGACTCTTCTGTTAGAGTTTTTGTGGTCCTCCATGTAAAGGATCATATCATCTGCAAAGGATCGTGTCATCTACAAATAAGGGCAGTTTGACTTCTTCCTCTCCTGTGCATATTCCCTTTATTCTAATCTCTTGCCTGGTTGCTTTCGCTAAAGTTTCAAGCACGAGGTTAAATAAAAGTGATGGGAGTGGACAGTGGACACCCTTATCTTGTTCCCGGTTTGAAGGGAAATGATTTTAATTTTTCCCCATTTAGGATGATGTTGGCTATAGAATTGTAATAACTTCCTTTTATTAGTTCAAGATATGGTCCTTTTATATCTATTTTCATCAGACTTTTGATCAGGAAGTGGGGTTGTATCTTATCAGACTCTGAATCTATTGAGATGATCATGTGATTTTTGTCTTTGCTTTTGCTGATGTGATGCATTACATTAAATGATTTGTGTTCAATGAACCAAGCATGCATCCCTGAGATGAAGTCAACTTACTTGTGGTGTTTGATCATTTTTAATATTTTTTTGCATTCTGTTTGCAAGTATCTTATTGAGGATTTTTTTATCTGCATTTATTAAGGAATTTGTTCTATAGTTTTCTTTCTTTGTAGGATTTTTATCTGGTTTGGGGGTCAAGATGATACCTGCTTCCAGAAAGGAGTTGGATTGTATTTCCTTGCTTTCAGTTTTGTGGAAGTGTTTAAGGATGATGGGCCCTAGCTCTTCCCTAAGTTGCTGATGAAATTCTACAGTGAATCTATCATCCTGGGTTTTTCTTTGTTGGTAGATCCTATATTACTGCCTCTATTTATCCCCTGGTTATTTCTCTATTTTGTTGTATGTTAGGTGTCAAGGAATTTATTCATTTCTTCTGAGTTCGTGAATTTGTTGAGATATAGTTTTTGAAATAATTTCTTATAATTATCTGAATTTCAATAGTGTCTATTGTGATTTCATCTTTTCATTTCTAATTGCATTAATGTGGATTTTTTTCTTTCCTTTTTTGGTGAGTTTGGCTAGAAGTTTATCAATCTTATTTATCCTTTTGAAGAACCAACTCTGATTCATTGATCTTTTGTTCTTTTTTTTTAGTTTCAATTTCATTGATCTCTGCTCTAATTCTTGTAATTTCTCTCCTTTTACTACCTTTGGATTTGACTTGTTCTTGATTCTCAAGGACTTTGAGCTGCATCATTAAATTGTTAATTTCAGATGGATGTGTTTTTTCATATATGCACTCACAGCTATCAGTTTCCCTGTTAGTACTGCTCATCTATCAATGTGAACTACTAGTCTTCTGGCCTCAGGCCACTCTAGCTTTATTATAGTACCTGGGACACAACAAACTCTTAGCTCCCTCGAGGTCTTTGTACATTCTTTTTCCTCCACCAAAAATTAAGCCCCTATCTGCCACCATGTACTTTGCTTAACTTGAACAAATTCTTCTATAAGTCTCAGTTGAGATCTCTGGTAAGTTTTTCCTTGCCATCCAGTTTAAATTAGGTCTCCTGTATGGAGTCACTCACAGCCCCCCACCCTTCCCTCCTTCAGCATGTATCACACTTTGTAATGACAGGTTATTTGTTGAGTGTTTGATTGTCCAACTTTCTCAGGGCTCCATGAGGACAGGCATTCTATTTACTTTAACAATTGGTACACAAAAAGCTTTTATTAAATACTTGTTAAATAAATGTGTAAACAAATATGATGCCTGATTAAAACTAGAGCAAGCCTACTAAAAGTACAGGACAGGATTAGAAGGAAGTAAGTCTGCCTCTTGTATTACCTGTGATGTTGTTTCATGTTAATTTGTTTGTTGGATATGCAAATATCTGCATTTACTCAGCCTAATGATAGTGAATTATAGACTTTTAAAAAGCATATATAGAACTAGAAGGAATCTTGTGATGGAGAAACAAAAGTTGTGGCCTGCTAAGATAGAATACCAGGTGTAATAATTTGCCACATCAGTGACTTTTTGCTAGGAGGTAGCAGTCAATTTCAAGAAAGGGGACAGAGGATAGAATTATACATACTGAGTTAGATAATAAAATAAAAATATTTTAGAACATCTACAGTTCCTGTCACTTACAATATTTCAGTATTCAATATTTTTAAAGTTTATTTAGTCAGAGTTTGCTTTCAAATAAAACTTTTCAGATATTATCCCATAGTAATTGAGCATTTAATATTGACATTTTAATTTTAATATTTTGAGCATTTTAGTTTTATATTTTAAATCTTTAGAAATATATTTTATTTATACAACATTTTAGAACTGTATTCAGCAATTACTATGTATGTGTTGTATTGCATAATAATCTGAATATAATAGATAACAACCATGTATTTTATAAAGCATACTTAGAGCAAGAAGGAATCTTACGATGAAGAAATGGAAGTTTAGCATTCTAAGATGAATTACAGCTTGACAGAAAACATAATGTAATAGAATATAAGATAAGATACATATTTTTTAGTCCTGAAGAGTAAACTTATGTACTGAGATACATCCCAAGCTTCCCAATCTTTTATTTATTTATTTATTTATTTATTTATTTATTTATTTATTTTTGAGACAGAGTATCACTGTATAGTCAAGACTGGTCCTCAACTCACTGTGTAGCCCAGGCTAGCCTGAAACTCACAACAGTCCTCCTTGTTCAGACTCCCAAGTGCTGGGACTACAGACATGAACCACCACACTCAGCTTGTGTGGTGTTGGGGAATTGAATTCAGGGCCTTGTACTCGCTATGCCTAACCTCTGTGCTATTCCTCCATCCCCAGGCCTTCTTATAATATTATTTTTATTTTGCAATTTGGGTCTTCCTAAATAACTAAGTTGGCCAGGCTGGGCTCAAACTTGTGATTCCTCTGCTTCCACCCTTCAGAGTACTGGGATTACAGGAATGATTCACTGTAACAAGAGTATCTCTGTCACAGGAGTACAGCTCAGTCATAGAACATTGGCCTAGCATATGCAAAGCATGTGTTCCATCCCCAGAACTGCAAATAAATAAATAACAGCAGCAGAAACAGAAAATACACAAATACATGGAGATTTAACAACTTACTACTGACCAGTGGATCACAGAAGAAATCAAAAACTTCATAGAGTTAAATGATAATGGAAGTACATCATATGAAAATCTGTGGGACACAGTGAAGGCAGTACTCAGAGGAAAATTCATAACCATAAATGCACACATCAAAAGAACAGAACAGTCACAAATCAACATGTTAATGATGCACGTTAAGGACATGGAGAAACAAGAACAACTTAACCCAAAAGGCAGTAGAAGAGAAGAAATTATAAAGATCAGATCTAAAATTAATGAAATTGAAATTAAAAAGACAACAAAAAAGATTAATGAGGCAAAGAGCTGCTTCTTTGAAAGAATTAACAAGACAGACAAACCTCTAGCTAAACTCACCAAGAGAAGGAAAGACAAAGCACAGATTAGCACACTTAGAAACTAAAAGGGTGAAATCAGAACAGACTCTGCAAAAATTCAGAATACAATGAGAAATTATTTTGAACACCTATATTCTAATAAGTTAGAGCATTGGGAAGAAATGGATGATTCCCTAGATACATATAAAATACCAAAATTAAATGAAGAAGACATAAAAATCTTGAACAACGCCATTACACACACAGAAATTGAAACAGTAATAAAAGCTCTATCTATAAATCAAAGTCCAGGACCAGGTGGATTCACAGCAGAATTTTTTCAGCACTTCAGGGAAGAACTAACTCCAGTCCTCCAAAAGAGACCTAGAATAGCCAAAGCAATCCTGATTAACAAGACCAAGGCAGGAGGCATTACAATACCAGACATCAGGCTCTACTATAAAGCAATAATCATAAAAACAATTTGGGACTCTCAATCATGAAAAAAATTTTACTTCCCCTTCAATTTCCATGGATAATTTTGCTGGATACAACAACGTTGGTTGACACTTGCCTTCTTTTAAAACCTGAAATATTTTGCTCCAGACTCTCATGACATTTAACGTTTGCTAGATATCTGTGGTAATCCAAATGGTTTTCCATTGGTAAAATAATGTCTGACTTTCTCTTGCTGCTTTTAATACTTTTTCTTTATGTTGGAATTCTTAGGTTTCAGTTATGACATGTTGTGGCCAGTTTCTTTGCTGGTTGAGGTCATTTGGTGTTCTATAAGCTCTTGTACCTGAATATTAATTTCATTTCCTACATTTTGGAAATCTTCTTGTATGAGTGTAGTGAATAACTTCTTTATATCTTTGGTGCTGTCTTATGCTTCTTCTCCCAGTCCCATAATTCTGAGGTTGGTTCTCTTTGCATCATCCATCAGCTGTTGTATCCAGCTACTTTGCTCATTTTAGATTTTGGGAGTCATGTCTATTTATAGCATGTGTTTCTGCAGCCTTGTCTTCATGATGTGAATGTCTGTCCTCACAGTGTTTGAGTTCCCTTACCCTGCTTTCAAATGAATTTTTCATGACCTCAGTTTCAGCTATATTTCTTTTCAGAAATTCCACTTTCTATCATAATACTCCTTCATATCTTGCATATCCTTATTTACTTCAGCCAGCTTTTTATTTGTGGCTTTTATATGGTCAATATGCATTAGGCCAGCTATTTGTTTAGTAAGTTCCTCTTTAAGCCCACTGATCATTGCTTGCATTTCTTTAAGAATATCTTGTTTGAACTTGCTAATTTACTTTTTGACTTTCTTCCCAATGAGTTTCATCATTTCAGAGCTCATGACAGTAGATCCTGGGGACTCAGGTATTACTCTGTTTGTCTTGTTTTGCCTTCCGTGTTCTTATTGTTGAGAACTTCACCTTAAAGGCCTAGCTAAGATTTTTCTGCGCATGGGTATGACGGTGTGTGGGGAAGGCAAAAGTCCTCTGATTTCTGTGCTGGGAGTAGGCAGTGAGGAAGGACTGAACAGTCCGTTGGCCTGGCCTCTGATAAGTCTTGTTGATCCCTTGGCCCCCTCAGCAAAGCTCTCCCTCCTGTCCTGGCTCCTGTCCCCTGAGGGTGTGGCTCCACCCTCTGAGGTGCTCCCACTGCCACCTGAGCCATTCAGAGGGCAGCGGCCTTTCTCTTCCCTGCTCAACTGTCTCTTGTGCAAGTTTCTTCCTGGACACTGGTTAAGTGTGTCCCGAGAAAACCTAGTGTGCCTGTCTGAGCCTTCTTCTAGTCCAAATAGTTCCGGCTCAGGCTTTTTTTTTTTTTTAATATAAAATAGCTTCTGCCTACATCACTGCCTGCTATGATTGCCAAGTGCTGGTTCTCTCAAGCTGACCTAGGCTCCTGGTGGTCTTTTTGGGGGGAATGTCTTAGTGCATTTCCAGTTTGCCCTTCCCACTGGCTCGTTTCTGGGTTTCTGGAGGCTGGGGCTACCAGATGCTGTCAATTGCTACTTCTCCCAGCCACATTTACCTCAGTCTGAGGTTCCAGACTCCAGGAGGGTTTTCTTCTATGTGCCAATGCTAGTGGCTCACAGCCATTCACCATTGGCCTGGGACAGTTTCCTGGGATGCTGGGGTTCTTTGCTTCCAGTATTTCTTTGGGATTTCTGATCTTCCCATGGCCTTTGTGGAAGTGTTAGGGTGCTCCTCTCCTACATTGCATAGGTCATTTTTAACTATAATCTCAACTTTTTAAGTGGATCTATGAGGCGACATTGTGCAGCTCTGTTACTTGTCCACCATCTTGTATCTACAGTTCCTTTAAGAGTTTTCTGCAGTGGTGCTCTAGTGACTGTGAATTTTGTTAGATTTTCTTTATCTTGGAAATGTATAACTTCTCCTTCTATTTTGAGAGATAATTTTGCTGTATATAGCAGTCTGGGTTGACATTTATGCTCTCTTAGCGCTTGGATAATATTGTTGCATGATCTTCTGGATTTTAGGGTTTGTGTTGAGAAATCTGCAGTTGTCCGGATGGGTTTGTCTTTGTAATCACCCTCTGTTTTTTTCTTACAACTTTTAATATTCTCTCTTTGTGTGGGGCCTCTAGGGTTTTAATTATTATGTCTCTCAAGGAGGTTCTCTTTTGGTAAAAGTTTGTTCAGAGTTCTCTATTCGTACATTAGTTAAATGTTCGTCTCCTTCCTTAGATTTGGGGAATTTTTTCCATAATTTCTTTGAACAAGTCCTTTAAGGCTTTTGATTTGTCCTATTTGTTTTTGTACTCCCATATTTCTGAGGTTGTTTCTTTTTGAGTTGCAGCCAGTCTTTTTCTTTCTTTTTTTAAATTCTTGTTTTATGATCTTCACTGTGTGTTCTTGATTATCCACTTTATAATGATAATCTCTCTTCAAAATGTTCAAGCTGGTTACTTTTTCTTTTCCTGTGAGTTTTTCATATTTTGGAGTTCAGTTTTCATTGTTTTGATGTCTCTGTCAAATGGTTACATAATTTCTTGAATTGCCTTCATTATCCATTGATTTATTTCTTCTTTATGTTCCTCCAA
The DNA here is from genome assembly GCA_004027205.1 of Ctenodactylus gundi. Lineage (NCBI taxonomy): Eukaryota > Metazoa > Chordata > Mammalia > Rodentia > Ctenodactylidae > Ctenodactylus > Ctenodactylus gundi. The sequence goes on from PVKB01000132.1 coordinate 780,015, forward strand.
CTTCTTATTAATGGTTGTTGTTACTCTGAGTATGTCTGCTTTGAGCTCCCTGTGCATCTCTTTTATGCCCTGTGTGAGTTTCTGTGTCTGTAATTAGTATCTTTATTGCCTTTTCTATCTGTGGGTTCTGCTATTTCAAGATCCCTGGTATTGGTTTCTGGAATGTCAGGCCTTCTTTCAGGTGACTTATTTTCTTGTTTCTCCATGATTCTGTTGCAGTGAGTTGAAGCTCAGGTAATGTTGATGGGCTCTGTCTTCATTCCAGAGATTCTCTTATTAGACTATTTTTGCTTTAAGTGTTAGCTTGAGTTCATTCAGATATTAGAATTTATGACTATTTTTCATTTTATTTAGCTATTAATTTCGAAGGTGTTTGCAATGTCTAGTCTTCTGTTGAGACCTTGATCACCTTCACTCTTTGGTGAAGGAGGCACAGAATACAGAACTATATATGGCCGAGAGACAGAGTATTTGTTAACACAACTTGGATATGAAGATCATTATCAATGTCAGCATCCATTCTTTGAATAAAGGTTTACCTTCACAATTCTATCTAATATTAACAATTTCTTGGCAGAGCCTAGTAGCTAATTTAACATTACAACTATTCTAATCACAACAGTAATAGGTGCTACATAAATTCACCATATACCTAAATAAACTTAATATTGACTTTTTGAATTGTACTTTTGATATCAGTGTATGAAACAGACAGTAAAATAATAAAGCTCCATATTGTTTTAGGTCCACTCACTATACCCTTTTTAATAATATAACTTGTATATTTGTATTTATATTTGTTTCCTATTAGCTATGTATTTATGCTAACCAATCTCCACTCAGCCTTGTAATTATGATGTAAACTACTAAAGGTGGTCTCTATACACGTTCTTTTATGGCCTATTGAAGGAATTTGTTCATGACACCACTATATTATTGTTAGTAATATATACACAAAACTATGTTACCGATTAATTTCTAGCTAAGTAGTATACAGATAATACATCTGTACTAGTCTGAGTATCTGGTTGTGAATTGTTGATACTTAGTGATTCAATTAATAGAGAAGCTGGGGAAGAGCAAACTAAGATTAGGAGTGAGCTTTATGTATGACAGAAAACTAGAGAAGTGTTTATATGATAGAGAAAACCCTAGCAATACTCCTATGTCAGTCAGAGAGTAACAAATAGAGAAAAGCATTATAAGTAATAATCAGATGAGTTAGGGAGAGTTTTGGGTTAAGTAGAGAGAGCATAGCTTTCATGTTTGCTTGCAGATTTATGAAAGAGAGTTTGGAGTGTTAATTAAGAGAGAAAATTTCAAGGAAGTAATTAATTAGGAGAATATACCAGTGAAAAGGTAGGGGAGGAAAAGGGGCAGAAAAAGAATGAAGGAAAAACTAGTATGAAGGTATAATTAAAATCATAAAACATTCAGTGGTATGAAAAATTTTAAAAACTATTTCATAAAAAAAGAGGAAAAAAGAAAAAATAAAGGATAAAAATAGAACATACTGACAAACAAGAGAAGGGCCAAAGTACAAATTGACCAACTAACAAAACAAAACAAAAAAATAAACTAACTGATCATTAAAAAAAATCAATCACCCCTCCTGTATATTTTTGTACAAAGCGGGTGCTAGATGCTCTGTTCCTGGAAATTTTCCTAGTGTTTGTGTGTTGTTCCCAGCTGGTTTCGGTCTCTAGAGGGCGCTCTAACACTCCTTGCTGAGCTTCCCAGGCGATGCAGGGAGATGTTAGTCCCACTCTGTCTCTTTAGTTCCTTGGGTCTTCCTTCTTCCATAAGCTGTCCTGTAGAAAATGCCTTGGGCAAGCCAAGTCCTCTGGTGGGAGGTCTGGGCGGAAAAGTTATTTCCCCACCTGTGTCTCACAATACCCAGTTGGTGTCTTTGTCCCTTGTGTTTTCAGCAGTCTGCTTCCTGCCATTCTCCACAAGATGAGGGGCTCACCCTCCCTTATGCCTGATTTCACTGCTGCTGCCTGGTTTAGGCAGCCCACTATGTTGAAAGCTCCAGGGCACAGCTGGGTCCCCACTGGTCCAGGCACTTTGTCCCTTTCATTGCCCACTGGGCTTTTTGTAGTCTGCAGACTGCTGGCCATGGTCAGATCTCTCCAGTCCACCGACCACTGCCTGTGCTTGGCTCTCTGCAGTCTGCTGACCGCAGCCTGTCTTTGGGTCTGTGCAGTTTGCTGACAGCTGACCCCTGTCCGCTCGCTGGTAGAGCCATCTGCCACATGTCTCCACCTTCGTGGGCTAACAGTGCTGTGTGCGTGGGAGAGTATTTGAGGCTTCTCTCATCTGTGATGATCCAACATTATTTTTACCTCTATTCTTTGAATTATGTTATAGTCTCAAGATGCACTTGCTAATATCTTTAGGAATAGCTTTTCTGGAGCTCCTACTCTGCTGCCATCTTGATCAGACGTCCCTACCACATTTTTCATCTCAACTTTCTTCTTCATTTTGGAGACTGCTATATATGTGTACAGTTCAAGGCCACATTGGTCTACGTAGTAAAATCCTGTCTGAAAAATAGCATGAATACAACCTCATCAAAACAAAAATGTCAAAAACAACACAAATGCATATACCTACTAAAACATTTCAAATTATATGTGGAGTTTACATTATCCTTATTTCTTTTTTGATTTTTTGTCTTTTTCTGTTTTTCAGACAGGGTCTCACTAAATATCCAGTCTGGCCTCCGTCTCACAATCCTTGTTTTAGCTCTGAGCTGCTGGGATTAGAGGTGTGTACCACCATGCCTGGTACCTGCTTTATATTTCTACTGGCAATGTTACCTAGAGACTAGACCTAAATTCAAAGATAATTTTGACTATTCCTTGGTCTCAGGAGGCCTATGAATTCAATCTGGCCTGAGCCAGTTGCTCTTACCATATTTTCAACTGCCTATACCACACACTGCAACCATTATCATATATTTGTGCCATTGGATAAAAGATGGAAATGTGGATGAATTGACACAAATATATTCAATCTACCCAAAATATTTCAACCCAGATGAGGTTTTTATGTTGAGTGCATTAGTCAATGCTATGGTTTGGATCTGGAATATTCTCCAAAAGCCTCATATCTTTGGATGTAGTGGGATAATTGGAAAAGTGTGTTATTGGGAAGTAGAGCTTGGCTGAAAGGGGTAGATGCTTGGAGTGTGACCTGGAAAGATTGTGTCAACTTGTTGAGACTAGGCAGGGTGTGTCCAAGGCAAAGCTTTCAGGTGTTTGTTACTGACTTGTTGGTCAAGAAGTGAGGTAGGTGCACCCACTCTGGGTGTGTATAGGGCAACTGGCAACTTGAAATAAGCAAAGAAAGGAAGAAGAAACATTGTCACAGCTTCTTCCTAGGAAATCGTTAGCCTTGCCTGAGTCTCCAGAAATCAGGTTGGCTCCTACTTTACTTGTCTGGTGTCTCCAATGGGATAAGCAGCTCTCCAGCCTCTGCCATGTACTTCCGCCATTGCTGGGTGCTTACGAATGGACTGTGTGGTGTGAGACCTGAAGCTGTTAGCTAAACAAAACCTTTCCTCCCTGAAGTTGTAGATGTTGAGTATAAGAAAGTAATTAAGACAAGTCAACTTGCGGTTGCTGTGACAAACTACCTGAAATAAACGACTTTAAAAAAAGAAAAGATTTATTTTGGTTCATGGTTTCAGGATTCTTAGTGCATAGTCATCTAGTTCTATTGCTTTTGGGTTTGTGGGAGTGGCAGTACATCCTATCAGGGAGAACACGGTAGAAGAAGTGTGTTCACTTCATTCCTGCTGGAAACAAAAAGAGAAAAAGGAAGGGGTCAAGTCCCACTGCCCGCTCTTCAGTGGCATGCCTTCAAATACCTAACTTCCTGCTACTAGGCTTGACCACGTAAAGGCCTTACCATCACACAGTCATGCTATTAGCTGAGGTCGAGACCTTCAGCACATGAGCCTTTGAGGGATATTTAATATCCAAACCTGAAAGCATAACATTGAAATGAGGAAAAAAATGTGTGTGTGTATGTGTGTGTGCACAAATTTTCATTGTTCTTATTTTTTTCAACACATTCCAGCTTTTCTCCTTTCATAGGATATAATAATTTCCCAAACTAGCCAAAATCAGTGCATTTCTCAATTCATTTGTTGAGATTTGAATATAGACTGAAGAAAAGGGGGATATATTTCTGTTTAACATATTACCCCAAAATTTGGCAGCCTAAAACACCAAATATGTATTATATCACAGTTTCTATGGGTCAGGAATCTGGCCATCGCTTCAATAGGTCCCTCTGGCCAGACTCTCCCATGGGCTATAATCAAAGCCAGGACCAGAGTCATCTCAGGACCTGACCTAGAAAACCCTACATGTAAGCTCATATGTATGGGGGCAGCCAGGCCTCCTGTCCTCTCTGGCTGTGGTCAGAAACATTAGCTCCTTACCTCATGAACTCTGCCCTGGGAAAGCTTACAACACAGTAGCTGATTCCCTTGAAAGAGAAAGGGCAAGGAAGATGGAGGCCACGGTGTTTTTGTAGCCTGATCTTGGAAATGACATCATGTCACTTTTGCTTTGTCTTTTGTTAGATGTGTGTCTGAGATGCTATTAGGAGAGAACACTGGGAGGTGGAGATTTTTGGGCCCATTTCTTCTGAGCCATTTTAACTTTGGTTAATGATACTTTCAATAGTTGGGACTGATTGAAATGAAGTTTTTCAGTTACCGTAGGTTTTTGTTGTTGTTAACCATAAATCTGGATATACAAACACATGTCACACCTATTTTATGTGTATATAAATTTTAAGTGGCTGAAGACACTTTATTACTGTTTGCTGGAAGGCTGATCTTTTCAGGAGTATGTTCACAATATATGGGGGGACCCCAAAATGTTTGATATCTGCTGTATTCTCTAAAATCCAAATAGTGTCAATGAAATGCTCTAGAACTTGTGTTTTAAAATTTCATAGTCCAAAGTGCTCAGCAATGGTTTTTGTCATTGCTAAGTTGCTATTCATCCTTGGAGACTTTCTCATGTTATTTACAAGTTTCAAGTATTCCTGCTGATTTTCCATGGCATGATAATTGTGGTGTCTGAAAATATCACTCAATTCCCATTTCAAAATAAAACCCCCATATAAAATTGATCCCCTCCTTTCATTTAACCTAGCTTCATCTTTTACTATCCCCCTCCAGTTTTCCATTGCAACCTGACTCATCCATTGATCATCCCTAAAAGCCAACTCAGAGCAATCATCTTGATTGATAAAAGGATCCTTTATATTTCACTGTATAATCACATTCTTTTCTTTCCTTCCCTAAAAATCTGATGAAGCTCATTTCCAAACTAATCCCAGTTGTTTTTAATCATACAAATCTAATTAAACTTAAGGTACAGCCCAGAGAGAGAGATCAAGAGTTGCTATTGGATTACTGAATTGAAATGTAAGATTTCAGAGATAGAGAATTTTCAAGTTATAACCATGGAAACAGGCTGGTAAATCGTGATGAGAATTTTGACATCAAGGGTGTCTTTTTCTTTGAAGGGTACATGATTGGTAATCGGATGGGTGTACAGCATCCTGATGAGTTTAAGGTGGTATATTACCTTTCTGTTACTGGAACAAAATACCTGACATACAGGACTTAATGGGAAGTGTTTATTTCAACTCACAGTTTCAGAGGTTTTTGTCCATGGTCAGCTGATTCTAAGGCAACAGTATCATGATAAAAGGACATGATAGAGAAAAGCTACTCGTGGCAATTATCAAGCAGAAGCAGGGGATATCCCAAGTAGAAGGGTCCAGGGCTGGTTATAATTGCCAAGGTCACACCCCCACAATCCAACCAGTCATACTGAGAAATGTGCTTTATAAATCTCCTAGGTATCCCTCAAGCCAGTGAAGTTGAAAATCAAGGTTAACTGCCACAGGTGGGAAGGCAGAGAGGAGTAAGAGTAGCTGGATGGGAGAGCAACATTCCTGCAGTTCAAGAGCAAAACATTTGTGTAACAGCTTACAATTTAGAAGAGTGGTGCTGGCCAACATTACCAGGTTTTTAACTTTAAAAAAAAAAAAAACATGATTTGAAGGGGGTAAGTGAACTTTAATTTATCCTTGAAGGTGCCCATAAGTTTTACTTCATGATGCCAGATTCATACCCAAAAATCTTAAATACACACCACAACCAGCCTGAGATTCAAGAGGGCAGACCGGTAAACTTACAATGCTGGGAAGTTTTTCTGATTCTGTTTTTTTTTTTTTTTTTTTTTTTTTTTTGGTGCCAAGGATGGAAACCAGGGCCTCATGAAGGCTAGGCATGCATTCTGTCATGGGGTTCCAAGGCCAGCTCTAGAAACTTTGCAGATAATAAAAAACGATGTCAAATTATAATATTAATATTTTTTACAGGTCTTATGCCAAATTTTATTATTTGTGTAGTTGCTATGTTTTATTCGTGACTTGAGGTGTTTTATATGTTTTAAGAAATCTGACATGCTAAATTTATGTGTTTAAATGAAAGCTTAAAAGATATGGCTGATTAAGATTATAATCACTGTTTAAGCATTTATGGGAATCTGATTACTGAATCCACAAATATTGCCTTAATTTACAATATGTATGTAATACTACTTCAATACTGAGGAAGTTTGATTGAACTTTTATTAAATACTTGAAGTGCTAAAGAGGAACAAATTTACTGTGTGACAGTTTTAAATGTCTGAGAGAACTTGATGAAGATGTTGAATGTTTAGAAGAAATTAATAAAGTTTTATAATTTAAATTTATAAAATGATTACTCATCAAAGGACATATAATATGAATGCTTTAAACTTCCAAATTAATCATATTAGACTTATATAATGACAATAACTGTAAGTTGAGCTCAAAAGCTTTAAAAACTAAGCCCTAACACTTGCAACCACAGTCACTAAGTATTAAGATTTCGAAATATACACCCATGTGGATTAGTCCTATAAATCATAATTTGCCCAATGATACAACATTTAATGACTGAAGCAATGTAAAATTATCAACACAAATAATATTTTACTTTCTGGAAGGAAAGGCAAAAAAGTATTTCTGTAAGATGACTGTTTTATTTGTGAAATGGCCTAGTGTGGTAGTTAAACTTGATTGTGTCGATTTCAGTTTGGGAGTTGTCCAAGGAAAGGTAGAACGCACTTCTGGGTATGTCTGTTTGGGTGATAGAGGTGTGACCTTTGGTACTGTACCGGGTCTCTCACTTTTCTAGTGCTGTTCTCCCTGCTCTGCTTCCTGACCTCCATAAACTGAGCAGCTTTGCTATATCAAACCCTTTGGCCATGATGGTTCTGCCTTGGAGCCAGCTGGCAATAGGCTGAACCTCTTTAGAACATGAACCAATTTAAACCTCTTCTCCTTTATTATGATTATTACACAGAGAAAGGAAGAGCAATGACATGAAAGACTCCAGACTCCAGAGAAAAGAAAGCAACAGAAGAGAAGAATGAATGGACAAGAGAGTGGGTCAAGAAGATAACACGGAAGCATCATAATGATGGCAGGACATATCAAATGACCTTGAAAATAACTCTGAATGTTAATGGTCTCAACTTGCCTATCAAAATACAGACTAGCTGACTGAATGGAAACCAAAAACCCATAATTTGTTGCTTACAAGAGACATTAATCTATAAGGAAATATAGAGACTGAAAATAGAAGGATGGAATTAAGTATTTCATCCAACAGGACCCAGGAAACAAACAGAGGTAGCTATACTATTCTCGGACACATCAGACTTCAAAACAGACCAGGAGAGACAAAGGTGGACACAATATACTAGTTACAACAGGAAGAAATCACAATCATCTACATATATTCTCCCAATTCTGGAGCACCCCATTATGTAAAACAAAAATTATTAGATCTAAAAGGCTACATAGGTCCTGATACAATTATAATAGAGGACTTTAATATTCCACTATCATAGATAGATAGGTCAACTAGACAGAAAATCCACAAGGAAATACCACAGTTAGATGACAGGTGGAAAACTTAGACTTAATGGATATCTACAGAGTGCTCCACCCAGCATCAACAGAATACACTTTCTTTTCAGCAGTATATGAAACTTTTTCTTAAATAGACCATATGGTAGTCTATAATACATGCTTAAATAAATACAAAGGAATTGAAATAATTCTTGCTTACTTTCAGGTCATAGTGGAATAAAACTGGAAATCAGCAGCAAAAGAAAGAGCAGAAAATATATAAATACATGGACGCTAGGTAACTTACTATGACACAAACAATGGGTTACAGAAGAAATCAAAAACTTCTTAGAGTTAAATAATGAAGGAAGCACATCAGATCAGAACCTGTGAGACACAATGAAAGTATTCCTAAGAGGAAAGTTATAGCCATAAATTAATACATCAAAAGAGCAGAGCAATCGTAAGTTTTATGGTGCACCTCATCTAAAAACAAAAAACTAAAACTAAAACAAAAATCAAAATAGGCAGGCCTCAGGTTTGACATGCCTGACCTCAAATATTATCTGTGACATCAAAATGAAATTATGATCACATTCATGCTCCAGATCAAAGGAAGAAAAAGTCATCTTTGGAGAAAGAGAAGTGGTTTGGACTTTTATTCATGAGACCTTACATATAATCAATATGTATTAATATAGTGTACCATAGAAAAATTTGCTTGTAGGATGTAAATTTGATACCTATATGTTAACTTTTTCCTTTTTAGTTATTTTCAAATTTTCTATGTCCTTTTTTACTTTTTACAATTTAAGATGATCACAGTCTGTACAGTAGGTTGCCACCATCTTCATCATTTGTCTACTTTCATGAGCTCTTCTTTGGCCTCCTGAATCGTACATCTCCTACTTCAAGCTTTTTCCTATTCTAGACGTCTCTGAATGGGAATAGCACTTAAACATGGAATTATTACCATAATTAAATGGAATAAAGTTTGTAAAGTTTTTAGTGTGGTGTTTTGTATTTTATAGGAACTTGCATGACAGTAATAATTGTACTGGAGAATATGGCTACTCGCAGGGGCTTATGATACAAGATGACCTGGATACCAGTTCCATTCAGCCTTGTAGCTTGGGCCTGGCTGTGCACCTAACAGCTCTGAGCCTCAGAGTTCTGATGGGGAGTCAGTTCAGTGTCACCAAAAGGCCACAGATCACAGATCACCACTTCACATCCTGGTATATTTCCTTCAGCTCTTTACATGTATATGTATGTAATTTTTTTAAATTAGGTTACATTATATAGTTTGTACCTTTTTATTTTTGATGCTGGAAAGCACAATTTTAAATAGCTCCATTTTTGTGTTGGCTTCTAAAAGTTATCTATATTATATTTCTTTGTAAAAATAAAATCTATTTAATGAAGCAATTAAATTGAAATGGGCTGCACTGCTGCAGCCCTTTTCCAGGATATCCCTGTAGACAGTGGCAAAGGAAAATCTTCACAATGGGGAAAGCTTCAGGCAGTGATTTTGGTTGTATATTATGTTTGGAAGAAAAAAGTGGCCAGATGTGTGACTATATACTGATTCATAGGCTGTGTTCAGTGGTCTGGCTGGATGATCTGGCGTACAGAAGGATCCTGACTGGAAGAATGGTGCAAAAAAATTGGCAATTAGGTATGTGGATAGACCTCTCCATATGTGCAAAGGATATAAAACGTGGTGTCCCATGTAAATGTCGAAAAAAGGTGACCTCGGTGGCAGAAGACTTTAATAATTAAGTGGACAAGTTGATCCATTCTGTAGATAGTGGCCAACCTCTTTTCTTAGCCACCCCTGTCATGAACAATGGGCTTATGAAAAAAGTGGCCATGGTGGCAGAGATGGAGGTTATGTATGGGCCCAGCAATGTGGACTTCCTCTCACCAAGGCTGACCTGGTAACAGACACTGCTGAATGCCCATTCTGTCAGCTACAGAGGCCAACAACACTCAGTCCCTGTTTAGAACCATTCCTTGATGTGATCGTCCTGCAACCTGGTGACAATTTGATTATGTTGGACCACTTCAGTCATGAAAAGGACAGTGTTATGTCCTTGTAGGAAGGAGTAGGTTCTTATTCCAGCCGTAAATTTGCTTTTCCTACACATAGTGCGTCCACCAGAACTACCATTTGTAGATTTACAGAATGCCTCATTCATCATCATAGTATTCTACATAGCATTTACTCTGACCAGGAAACACATTTCACAGCCAAGGAAGTGCAGCACTGGACTCATAGTCATAGAACTACCGGTCTTACCGTGTTTCCCACCACCCAGAAGCAGCTGGATTGATAGGACAGTGGAAAGGCCTTTTGAAGATGCAATTACAGTGCCAGCTAAGTGGTTGGGGCAAAACTCTACAGACGGCTGCATATGTTCTGAATCAGCAACCAATATATGATGCTTTTTCCTCCCACAGCTAGGATTCATGGGTCCAGGATTCAAGGGATGGAGATAGAAATGGTTCCCCTCACCATCACTCCTAATGACTCACTAGCAAAACTTTTGTTTCCTGTTTCTACAACTTTTTGCTCTACTGGCTTAGAAGTCTTAGGTGTAGAGGAGAAAGGCTTACACCAGGAAGCATGACAATAATTTCATTTAACTGGAAGCCAACACTTCCACCTGGTCATTTTGGCTTTCTCATATTGCTGGGCCAACAGGTTAAAAAGGGAGTTATAGTACCAGCAGGAGTGTCTAATGAAAACTACCCAGGGGAAATTGGAGTAGAACTCCACAATGAGGTGAAAGAGGAATAGGTTTGGATTGTAGGACATCCTTTTGGGCGTCTCCTAGTATTACCATCCCTTGGAAACTGAAACCACCAAATCCATGCAGGATGACAAATGGCCTGAAACCTTCAGGAATGGAAGTCTGAGTCATCCCATCAGGAAAAGAACCAAGGCCTATGGAGGTGCTTGCTGAAGGCCATGGGAGTTTAAAATGAGTTGCAGAAGAAGGTAATTGTAAATACTAGCTATAACCATGTGACCAATTACAGAAATGAGGGTTGTAATTATAATTTCCTGTGCTGCCATAATGTTTGTACAGATATATGCATAATACTGATTGCCTTGACATTGGAACTTGTTAAAGTTATAATATTCAAGTAATCAAACATCAGAAGAATAAGTGTCTTCCAAAGACAAACTCTCTTTTCTGTTCTAGGGAAGGAATTTATTGTGTTTTTGTTTGTACACAGTGTAGTTGTATTGTGTCAAGTATAATCAGGCATTTGGCTCTTGTACTTGGAGATTAAATATGGTTTAACTTATGTGTGGTTGTGAAGTTGTCAAGTGGTGGATTGTGATCATTGAAAAAGTTATGTCAACTCAATGGGATTAGGAAACACCCAGTTAATACCTAGTTGTAGAGATTTCATGTGTGTGACTGACTTCAGACCAGCATATGAGTGAGGGAAGAGCACCATCTAAGTGTGTGTGGGCCAACCACTAGATTGGCCACTTGAACTAAATAAGAAGGAAGAAGGAAGATGATTACCTCATCTTTTCTTGGACGAGCTCTGGCCTACCCTGTCATTGTAGACATTGACTAGCTCTTGTCTCCCCATTGCTGTCATTGCAGATTCATTCACCTTCAGGTCTTCGTCATCACCTTTGGGTGTCAATCCTCGGTACAGACTCATGCTGACTGTCCTGAAGTCTATGACTGGTGTTCTTCTGTCTCATAGCTGAGGAGCCACTGGACTCTCCAGCTCTTGCACATGCTGGTGGCCATCTTAAACTCTGTCTTTAGACTTACATGTGGCTCAAAGAAACTTCTTGCATATATATTAATTTTAATAATTCTGTTTCTCCCAGAACCCTAACCAATACAGTAATCTACAGAGGAATCATATGAATAATTTTGAGGTACTGATTTTGATATCCACTTGTTGTGGGCTTGTGCTGACTCATCTCAATTGTCACCTTGGCTGGATTACAAGATTTCTAGAGAGGTGGCTAGATTGCAAGGGCACCACAATGCCAATTGTCCACTGATCTGTAGCTGAATGGGCTGCTGGGAGTAAGGCCTTGTTGGAGGAAGTGACTCACGAGGCCTGTGACCTTGAGGACTTCTACCTGGGCCCTGGCCCATTCCTCTCTGGCACTTTTCCCCTGTGCTCTTCTTCCTGGGCAACATGACTGAGAAGCTTGCTCCACCAAGCCCTTCTACCACTGTATTTTTCACTGGAGCCAGCTGACCATGTTCTGATGCCTCTAAAGCCATGAGCCAAATAAAACCTTTCCTTTAAGTAACAGGTGTCTAATATTTTGTCCCTGCAGTGGAATGCTGATCTAAAGAGTGTCCCTCAAAAAAAAAAAAAAATGGTAGTTTGGAATTCTTATCCTGTGCTTCGAAATGTGATCTTATTTGAAGATAGAATCTTTATTCAGGTAATCATGTTACAGCATAGTCAAAGGAGTGCCCCTTAATCAATGTTAGCAATGATTTTATAAAAAGGAGGAATTTAGACACAGACACAGTCACACAGAGTGAATGCCATGTGAACACAGAAGCAGACATCAGGATGCTGCAATGAAAGTCCAGGAGCGAAGATTTCCAGCAAACCATCAGATCATGATCTGGAACATTCTCCCTCACAGCCCTTGGAAGGAAGTCGCCATGCTGACACCTTGGTCTCAGATTTACAGCCTCCAGACTATGAGGAAATACATTTCTGCTGTTTCAGTCATCCAGTCAGTGGTAATTTTTATGGCAGCCCTCAGAGTCTAATATATATTTGTTGCCAGTGAGTTGAAGGAAGTAATTATTTTTAGATCATTATAAACTAAATATTGTCTATTGTCAGAAAAATTTTCAACCAGAAGTCATCTGCCACCAACCCTACCATACAGATGAATGAACCCAGGGCCTTCTCATTGAACTAAATCCCAGCCCTTTTTAATTTTTTATTTTGAGAGAGGGTCTCATTAAGTCCTTAAATTACCCAGGCTGGGTTTGAACTGATGATCCTCCTGGCTCAGCCTCCTTGAGTGCTGGGATTACATGTGTGCACCATCACACCCAGTTGCAGCTGGAGTTTTGCAGTTCACCTGGGTGCCACCAAGTCTGCATCCTGAAAAGTCTCCAGGTTGGTCTCTGGGCCATCTCATTCAGACAGAATAGGAATATGAAAGTGCAGAGACATGGACAAGACCTGAAGGAGGTATCTTCCACACATTCAGGATAACGAACCTTTATCTCAAATAAATCCATTATTCCAGAATCCTCTTATTATGGAAAATTTCTAAGAATTGTTCCAGTTCAACAGCTACTCACATGTGGTCCATTTTGTTTTCCTTTTGCAATGCTGGAGATCGAACCCAGGGCCTCATTCATACCATGCCTGAGCTCTCTCACTGGGCCAGGGCTTCCTACCCACCGAGGAGCAACTGGATTCCTACGCTGTATCCCCCCACCAAATTATCTGGAGTTAAATCTCATGCTTTGTGTCAATGTTAGCAGCATTATTGCGATCTAATTTACATGCCACATAGTTACTAGTTTAGTGCACCATTCAATAGGTGTTGGGATATTCACAGCGTGGCAGAACCGTAACCATGACTGAGGTTTATAATATTTTATCATCCTAAAAGGAGAAAGCTTTCAGCTAATTTAGCTAATAGCTGTCACTTTCTGCTTCCCTTCAATCTTCTCATTTTGTAACATTTTGCTTGTAAATACTTCATACTCACATACTCACCTTTTTTTTTTTTTTTTTTTTTTTTTTGAGACAGGGTTTCCCTCTGTCGGACTCGGGACAATCCGCCTGCCTCAGCTTCCCCAGTGCTGGGATTACAGGTGTGCACCAACACGCACAATTTATGTGGTGCTGGAAAGTCAAACTGGGGTACTTAGCGCTTGCTAGGCAAGCACTTGAACAGCTGAGCTATTCCTCCAGCCCCCATATTCACCCCTAGAAAGACAGAAACTATTTTTAAAATATACAATATTGTCAAATGTAATTTTATACAATGAACTCAGGTTATCTTAATATTAGAGATAAAACTAGTGGTCACTTTTTTTTTTTAGTTTTCTTGAATTTGCATCCAAATCATATCTTTAAATGTCACATTGCAATTTCTTGACATGGTTCTTAGATTTCTTTTATTGGAGGCAGGGCTGGGGATCGAAACCAGAGACTTCATGCACACTTGGCAAATACTCTACCACTAAACTGCATCCCCAACGCATTTCTTAGATATCTTTTAATCTGTAGTCTTTCTCTTGCTCCTCACTTGCTTTCTCTCACTCTTAAAATCTTATTTTCCTATAGAGTGTGTCTTACATGTCACATTCTCATTGCTGGGACAGAATAGCCACCATCCACAATTTAAGGGAGGAAAGATTTATTTAACTCACATTTTCAGAAGGTCTCACACAGTCCCAATGTAAGCAGCTGGCAACAGTGGAAGCCCTTGGTAGAAGCTGGTGAACTGCTTACAGCAGTGCAGACAGAAGCCAAGAAAAACAGGAGCCAAGTGAAATGAGACTCAGGCAAGGCCAGAGCCCTCCCAGAAAAAAGCTGTAATGATATTTCTTCTTCCTTCCATTACTCAATTTAAGCTGCCCCTTGTGCCCCTACACCTTAGCTTTTTGGCCCACAAGTCAACAACACACACCCGAAAGCTCTGCCCTAGGTGTCCCTCCTCCCCATTCTCAACACATGGACACAATCTTTCCAGTTCAAGCCCCAACCATCCGCCCCTTTCAACCAGGCCCTACCACCCAATAGCATGTGGTCCCTCCGTTGTCTCACTGCATCCAAATACATGAGGTTTTTGGGAGACTCTATAGATCCAAATCATAGCAGTTACAGTCTGTTCATGTATGGGTCACTGGAAAATAGTAGGACAGGGCCAGCTCTGGCTGGAGACAGAGGTCCTCCTGGCATGCCAGAACTGAGACAAGTCTGAGAAGAAGCTACCCCTCCAGGCCAAGCCCCAGGCACCTGCCCCTTCCAGCCAGGCCCCACCTCCCAACAGTACACAGTATCCATAGGTACGTGAAGCTTTTGAGAAACATCCCAGATACAAACCACAACAAAGTGTCTGAGGCCCTAACATTTTCTGATTATATCTCTGTGTTGCTGTTAACATATTCCACTCTCCCATGTAGTTCCTCAAAATTGGTAGTTGGTTCAGGAACATAATTAGATACAAATGTTTGTTTGTATAAGAGTACCCCATAGAAATGCTGTGTCAAACTTCTTTCAAATATTCTTTTGACATCAGATACATCAATGTATAAAAATAATTATACTTTTAAAAATAGGGCTGGAAGTTTAGCACTGTGGTAGAGTTGCTGCCTAACTCATTTCAAGGCTCTGGGTTTGATCCCCAGCACTGCAAATAAAACAAAATAAAATAAAATAATTGAACATCTAGCATCTACCACAGAGGTTAAAATAAATGTTGCCAGTACCTCTCCAAAATACCACTATATCTACTTTTGTAGTAATATTTCCTTTACTTTCTTTTCTACACAAATAACCTCTCTCTCTTTTTTTATAGAGTCAGGCCCAGTGCGGCAGGCTTTTATTTTCTGTTGTTCATTCACTTTCTACAGGTGTGTTGTGTGTCACCATGCTCAGCCTATGTGGTGGTGGAGAACAGAATCCCGGGCTCCGCACTTGCCAGGCAAGTGCTCTTATCTACTGAACTACACCTGCAGCTCCTCTTAATTTTTCTTATAACCTTCAGAATACATCCCTAAGGAGAATGTTTTAATTTTTTATTAGAATGCCATTTTGTCCTTTGTATTCTATGACTTGTTTTTTCTCATTAACATGTTTTTAAGATTCATTCATATTTTTTCAGGTTAACTATATAGCTCATTTTTCACAGTTATGTAGTATTTTATTATATTAATTCACCATAATTTATCCTGTTTATTAGTGGACATTCTCTTTTTGTGGTACTGGGGATTGTTCCCGAGGACTTCCCACTGAATATATCCTCAGCCTTTTTTTTTTTTTTTTAATTTTTAGGCAAGCTCTCACCACTGGCCAAACTGCCCAGGCAGGGCTCAAATTTGTGATGGTCCTGCCTCAGCATTCTACAGTGTTGGTACTTGAGGTCTGAGCTGCTATTCTCAGCCATATGAACATTCCTGTATATCTATTGGAGTGCATGAGCCTTGTTAAAATATATAACCAGGGTGAATCTCTTAGATGGAGGGAGTGCACACAATCAACTTCAGAAAGTAAACACCAAATTCAAAGTGCCAATTCCAAATCCAGGCAAGGGGATGCACACTTGCAGTTCCAGATACCTGGGAGGCTAAGGCAGGATGATTTGCAAGTTTGAGACCAGGCAAGGCAACTTAATGAGACTGTGTGTTAAGATAAAATATAAATAGAGCTGGGGATGTAGTGATGAAGTGCTTGTCTAGCATGTGGGAAACTCAGAGTTCATTTCCTAACACCACAAAAAAAATGAGAGAGAACAAAAATCAAAGCCAAATGCTCATACCCATTTAGATTTCCAACAGACATGGGAAGAGTTCCCCATTGTTTCTAATTCTTGCCAACACTTGCTATTGTCTGATTTAGTCTATTGGTGATTTCAATCCCTCTGTTAATAAAAATGGGTAAAACTGTCTTCAAAATTATTATTTTGTGAATTTCACACAAATCATATTCAAGAATTCCTTAAGCTTGCCCCTTACTCCAGGAAAACATAAAGTTTTGTATTTTAGTAAAAGAAGAAAGATTCATATGATCTGAAGAGAAACCAGAACATAAAGCTTTCTATTTTACAGATAGTACTAAAAAGCCAGGTGTGATGATACAAGCCTATAATCCCAGCACTCTGAGAGACCGAGGAAGAAGGATCAAAAGTTCAAGCCCAATCTTGGTAACTCGGTGACTTAACAAGACCTTGCCTAAAAATAAAAGGTTAAAAAAAATGGCTAGTGAGGTACCTTAGAGTGAAGGCCTTGGGTTCAATTTCTAATACTATGTACACACACACACACACACACACACACACACACACGAGTGCGCGCGCAATAAGCACGGTGAAATGTGAGTTGTTACTGAAACTGTCATAATTCTTGAGGAGATAGAAGGGGAGAGGGAGATTTTTGGAAGAGGGAGAATGGAGATGCTTGTAATAATTCAGAGGCTCGAAATCTGGTAAGTATCTTAGTTACTTTCTCATTGCTGTGACTCAATACCTGACATCCACAACTTAGGGAGGAAGTATTTATTGTAGCTTACAGTTTCAGAAGGTCTCAGTCTATGGGTGGGCGGCTAGAAAATGGTGGAATCACATAGTGGGTCTGCAGTGAGTGCCCAGGGAAACAGAGATCCTCACAGCACCGTGAAACAGAGAGATGTCTGGGAGAAAGGGTGGAACCAGTACACGCCCCTCCAGGTCAAGCCCCAAGCATCCATCCCTTCCAACCAGGCCCCACCTCCCAACAGTACCTAGTATCCACAGGAACATGAGGCTTTTTGGAGACACTCCAGATCCAAACCACAATAGCAAGTCATTGGTAAAACTGAGGACTACTTCTTCTTAGCCCATGTAGCAGTTAAGTGTTATGGTACTTAGACCAGAAGAGCTCCCGAGGCCTGGCAGTAGCTGCTGGCTCCAAGTAGAAAGGAGGGCCACCTGTGTGAAGAGCTGATACTACTGATATTCAAAGCTCACCACTATGAAAAGCAACCTTTTACCAATATTTTTTCTCTAGGGATCAAGCCCAGGGAATTCGCACTGAGCTATATCCCAACCATTTTTTTTAGTTTTGATTTTGAAACAGGGTCTCGCTAAATTGTCCAGGCTGGGCTCAAACTTGAGATCCTCCTGCTTCAACCTTCCAGAGTGCTAGCGTTGTAGGCCTGCAGTACTGGGCCTAGCTCCAATTCATGATTTCTGTACAAATTAAGTAATGGAATGCTTGGCCAGTTGATCACCTCTTGGTGGTCTACATAAGGACTCTCCACTTTGGAGGACCTGAAATGTGAGAAATAGTGCTCACATGTCCAAATGCAAGGAGTGAATGCAGAAACACAAAGCACAGGGAAAGCAAGATTTTTAAACATGTTCTTACACAATCAGGTGTTTGGGGTAGGTACACGGGCATACTCAGAGTAGTCATAACAATTTATTCCTTAGCATATAGGTCCCTCCCCTGGTTCATCTTTGGCTGTACACTTTGGGGTATATATTCTTCCCAGAATTCACTTAAGTCTCATTATTTCCTCCCAGAGTATTCTTCTTTTTCCCCTCCCATCTTTGTCCATATTTCTCAAGCTTTTTTTTTTTTTTTTTTTTTTTGAGATAGGATCTCACTCTGTAGTCCAGACTGGTCCTGAACTCACTATGTAGCCAGGATGGCCTTGAACTCACAGCAGTCTTCATGCCTCAGCCTCCCAAGTGCTGGGATTACATTCATGTGTCACCACACTTGAATAATTTTGATGTGGTTCTGGGGGATCAAACCCATGCATGGCCTTTCTCACTCTAGGGAAGTGTAAGGCCCACCCAGTCCAACAAAGACATATTTGTTCTGTGGTGACTAAACTACTCTGCCTGTGGGAGCTGAGTCAAATACTGAGCAGCCCTGCTGGCTGGACCAGGATACGGTAAGGCCACAGGCAATGGCCTTGTCCTCTGACACATGCCCCTGGCCCTCTCCCATCCTAAATTTTCAAACAAACTTTCAGGCTAGCCTAAAAGTGCCCTCGGTAAACAAAGGCTAACTCATGTCAATCTCACCTGAGCAGGTAGGACTCCATGTGTAGGCAAAGCACCTTGAGAATATTACAACCCCAGCACACATTCCTAAACACACAAACTCATACAAAAGTCAGGTGAAAGGGGACAATCCAGATGTGAATTCTAGAATTCTCATGTCTCCTTTTCTTACAGTGACATCTGCCCCGTACTTTAGTTATTTTCCCTTGTAATTTGCCCACTCTCCTTCAGCAGCACATTCTTATCTGAATTAAATTCTGCTCTTTTATATTCATTGAATTTGAAATTCTTTTGCCTCCCGGCCACTGGTCTTAACACATGTCATGCCCCACAGCATGTTACCAGAGTTCATCCCTCCCCCAACATTCTGGCTCCTTAAAGACTCTCCAGGTGCATGAACTTTGTCACATCTGCAAGCTGTTGGCCAAGTTACCTACTAGTGCTTTTCCATTCAAAGCTAGCTACAATTTTTTAGATTTTTTTTTTGAGCCAGGCCCTAGTATTGCAGGTCTCCAATTTCTATTTATTCAATTATTGTCTATAGGTGTGTCATGTGCCACCACACCCAGCCAATGTGGTACTGGGGAATCGAACCCAGGACCCCACACTCGATAGGCCACTGAGCTAGCTACTTTTTTTGCTTCCATTGAAGAAGAGGATGAACAATTATTCATGAAGAACTAGACGGTGTCTGTCGGATTGCTGTCTTAAACGTAGCTAAAGACTCACACTAGCCGGTGCCAGTATAGTACTTGTCTTTTGGGGACTGGCTTATTCACTTAGCAGATTATCCTCAAGATTCATGTATATTCTACCATGTATCAGAGTCTCTCTTTTTGTTAAAGCTGAAAAATCTCCTTGCGTGAATTAGCCCAAATGTCCTTACCCATTCTTCTGTGAGTGAACGTAGGTGCTTCCTCCTTGGCATTACTGTGAATTAGGTATGTGCAGCCGTCTCTTCTGCACCTATCTGCAAGTGAAATTGATGGGTCATATAGTTTTGAATATTTTGAGAAGTCTTGTTACCGTAGACACAAAAGGTTCTGTCGTGTTCTGCAGGGGAAATGGTTATACTGTATACCACACACGAGGAAAAAGTTGATCTGGCCAAGAGCAGACACTGTCGCTTGTGCTTTGTTACAAAATGATTAAGAGAACAGAATTCCTGTAATTGGGAAGGACAGCACCCATTTGACCCACACCTGCCATTTACTGAGGATAAACTGGGACCCAAAGGGCAGACAGCTTGTGCAGGGGACAGGGTTAAAGGAAAATTCAGGACAAGCATCCAGAACTTTCCAATCTTCGATTCGATGCAGATAAAATAATTTTCAACTCGACATACTACGTGACAAAGGCCAAGCGGCGTGAGATGGCTAATTCAAAGCCTCTTTGAGATCCGCTGCCTACTCTGCCTTGACGTCTTCCTAACTGCTCTGGGTGACACCACAACCCGCTTGCTTTTCTTGATCCAGCTGTTCATGGGGTGCTGAGCGTCCTAGGAGATGGGGGGCCCGGGCGACAAAGCAATTCCCCAAGCGTGGAGTAAGCCCCATGGAACCACCGGTGTATGACGCGGATGCAGCGTCCTTCTCGTGGCCTCAAGCTCCCCGTGTGCGTGCACCGAGGGGAAGGCCGTGGCTCCCTGCTGTCCCCACGCTCGGGGCTCCGGGGACAGCAGGCAGCCACGGCCGCCGAACAGAGCGAGGTCCCGGCGGGACGGCGCGGCGTCCCCTCCGCCAGCGCCGCTGCGGACCCGCGGGCACGTGGCTCGGCCGCAGCGCTGCGCCAGGCGGCGGTCCTGCCGGCTCGCGCTCCCGCCGGCCCGGCCGCCCAGCGGTCCCTCCCCTTGCACTCTGCGCCAGTCCGAGGGAATGTGCGGTCGGTGACGCGCGTCCTCCCGCGAGCCACCTGCAGCGCGCGGCGCGCCGCTCGGGGCGCATCGCGGGCGGGCCGGCGCGGCCTGGGACCGGCTCCGGAGCCATGCCGGCGTGGGCGCGCCGCGGCGGCCGGCTGCCGCTGCTCGGTAAGGCCCCGCTCGCCCGCTCGCCCTCCGCGGCCCGGCCCAGCCGCCCGCCCCGCGCCCCGCGCCGCTCCGTGCCCCGGTCGCGCCCTCCTCCGGCCCGCCGCCCGGCCTTCCCACCGCGCCCTCCGCCGATCGCCGGGTCGGGGCTGTGCGCGGGTGCGGCGCGGGCGGGCGGGCGGCCTGGGGCCTCGCCGCGCCACCCCGGGTACCGGCGCCTCGGGGGAGGCGTCCCTCACTCGTCTCCAGAGATTCTGGTTTAAGGAGTGGGAAAATGCTGCCCAGGGCGAGTCATCCCCAGGGACGACCCCCGCCGCGTCTGATTTTGGTGGGACCATGAGTAGTTACTTTGGAAATCCTATGCAAATAGGATTTACATGTTAAATTACGAGCTGCCCCTTCCTCCTTCGTTCTGGTCCTATTCTAGGGTTAAACCCCAGTGGGATTTTCAAGGACTCTTAGGTCTGTCCTCCCAGATAATCTGCTGAAAGGCACAGTTGGGGCGGGAGGGGGTGGGCGCTTGTAGTCCACTTTGCATCAGCTTTGTATTTGGAAAGATGGGAGGGGTGGGTATAATTTGGGTTAGCGGCGACAATCTGGCAGTCCGTTTGCTCTGGTCTACCTACCACCGTGGGCCCCACACTCACCTTCCTCTCCTTCTGCCCGGTGGCAGCCGAGGAGTTCCCTGCAGCCCAAAACTGCAGGATTCTAATTTGAAGGCTCTGTGATAAATATTGCAGATATTTGCAGGGGTACGTCCAGGAGCTATTTCTAATATTTTTTTTAACAAATAATTCAAAATTATAGAGTAAAAATGTAAAATAATGAGGAAAAAACTGGGAAAAAAGACATTTTACATTTTTAAACATTTATCTTTACTAATTGGGGAATATGTGCTTTTCAAATATATAGTACAATGCATTTTTCAGATTCTGTTACAGCAAAAAGTTAGCTCTCTGTTCTGTGTGTTAGTGCATGTTTTCAGTAGCATGCAAGGCTATCTAAAGAAGTAGAAAGGACTGGGAATGTGGCTCAGTGGTATAGTAGATGAAAGTCAGTACTTGTAACTGTATTTAAGCTGTATTGAATTCCTTTCCATTTAAGAGGTATTCCAGAGATTTCCAGAGATTTCCATGTCTCCTTCCAGGTTTTTGAAAATAAAGTATAACTGGAATACATATATATGCACAAATCGTAAAGAGTACAACTCCACTATTTTTTGTGTATTAATATTAATGTGTCCACATAATTACTATACCAGGGGATCAAGATATAGAGCAACTTCAGTTCCAAGACAGCCAGTGTCATGACGCCACTGACTATTTTTGCCTATTACTGGAGTTCAAGTAAACCAAACCATTTGTGTGTGTGTGTGTGTGTGTGTGTGTGTGTGTGTGTGTGTGTGTGTGTGTGGTGCTGGGTGGGGATCACACCTAGTACCTGGCAATGTTAGGACACTCTCCAGCCCCCTTAGGACTTCTCTTATGTGGAGCTTCTTTTACTACAGATCATAATTATGAGATTTAGCTTGTCCTCTCTAGTAATGGCTTATTTTTGTAAAACTTGCTGGTTGTCATTCCGTGGCATGCATATACTTTACAATTCATGCCATTCTGTTTGTATGTTGGTCACTCTATTGTTGAAAAATATTTGTTTCTGGTTTTGTGTGTTTCCCAAGGACACTGCTGTGTAGATACTTTTACAAACCGGCTTATAGGAATAACTGTATGTTTGATTTTGGTAGATACTGTCAGTCCTCTGAGGTGGTTGTGCCAGTTTTCATTCCCACTAGCTGTATATGGCAGTCCTCACATCCTTACCTACTCTTGGTATTGCAGGTTGTTTTTTTTAATAAAATGAGTAACTTGAATGTGAAGACCTTATAATGCTTGATAGCTTTCAAATCTTGAGTTATTAGGTGACATCTCCATTTTCCTTGTGTGAACATTGAAGAAGCCTTCTAAATGGCGCTGGAAGAGGGGAAATGCATTGTGTCCTGATAGTGGAGATGGAGGAGTGTGTTAATATTTCAATAACTGTCATACAATCTCTGTCATTGTGTGAGCAAATTCATACCCAGAGCCTTGAGTGACACCTTCTTTGCCCTTTTGTTTATCTTTATGTACCTTTGTGCGAACTGCTAGCCATAGCAATGATGAGATAGGGGAAAGGATTCTGCGCATGAGCGGCTTGGGTTAGATGGGAACCCAGAGCTCAGGATCTCACGCTAAAGCCTCTGACTGTTTAACCAATATATGGTATTTGCCTTTTCCAAGGAAAAAAAATCTTGAAATGCTTTCTTTTAGTTAAACCTTCCAAAAGTTTTTGTTTGCTTGTTTGTTTGTTGTGGAAGGGGGCAGTTAAAGTCATATTGATAGTTATTTTGGTTACTACTAAATAAATACTTATAGATTAAAAATAGCATGCTTTAATGAAGGGTACTTAATAGGATTCCCAGGGACTTTATCCACAAAAATTTTTTAGCTATGGCTAGATTGCATTGAATACCTACAGGAAAGAAAATGCTCTGATGTTCTAACTAAAGTGTTCCATCAAATATGACCATCTTTTGCATCTCGTGCAGAAGCATTTTTGTTTTGTTTTTAAGATGAGATCTCACTGTGTTGCCCAGGCTGGTCTCAAACTCATAGACAAGTCTCCTGCCTCAGCCTTTTGAATGGCTGGGACTTCAGGTACCTGCCACCACACCCAGTAAGACATGATTTTCTAAATGAGTCTTTAAATGAAATTGTTGTCTACACTGCATTCCCAGAGAGCTTTCCTGTTCCAGAAGCCCACGGGATGGCTCTGCCTCCCTAGTATCTCTGTAGTTCTAGGTGTCCCTCCTCTCCTGTCTTCATTCCCTACTGAAGCTCAGAAAGCAGGTGAGAAGAGCCCTGTCTTGCAATGTTTGCGATTATCATCTTAAAAAGAACAGATTGACCTCTTGGTGGCTCCCCCAAAACCCACCAGACATTGCCCTAATTTTTGAATAAGGTCTTGACAAAAAAGCAAATGTCCAGTACACCATTTTTATCATTTTTCTTGATTTTGAAAGAGACCTTGCAGATAACAGGCATGAGAGTTTGGAGACGGGAAATCCGAGGAGCTGGAAGTTGGCTTAGCCTGCTTTGTAGCTTGGTTTTGCTCCTCTGCTTCGCCCTTCATTCTGAAACAGCGAATCGTTATGACTTGCACAGTAGGTGCTGTGTCTGGCTGGAGCTCTCCGTTTTTCATCAGATGGTTTTGTGATCTTAAGAATGGTTTTTCCACCATGACTTCCGAGAAAGCCATTGCTGATTCTCTGGTAGCTAATTATATGGTCAAAGGTTTTTCTTTCCTTGCAGGGCGTCTGTGAACTTTACCTAAGTGGTGTGAGTGCTCTTGGTCGCTGCTTTCTAAGGCCAATTTATCGGGAGTCCTGAAGTGAAGAAAGTGTGTGTAGAAGTCACTGACGGTTGTTAGTTTGACTCATACACTTCTCTTCTTTAGGTACCAACACATGTGAAGGAAATATAAAAATAATATAAAGTACACACACAGTGTTCCTTTGTGGCTAGAGGAATTGCATAAGATCCTAAAAGAGGAACTATTGGTATTTTTTTAAATGTTAAACAGTAAAAAATATTTTCCACTGCTGTCATTATAAGGTCAATTGGTAGCCATGAATGCTCCATGGCAGTATCTAGTCTACAGTAAAGAAGGATTATTAACATAATTTTTTCCAAATACTGTGTTTTAATTATAGGATTTTCACTAAACTCTGTTTTCAAACATTTTGCTGCTTAGGTTTCAAATTTCCTAGTGTTAGCTTATTCTTAGAGGCAATCCAGATACATATATTACGACTTACAGCACAGTTAGGAAACACAAGCTCTTCACTCCGCCAGGGAATTTCTCTGCACTTAAGCTCCTTATTTGTGAAAAAGGAGATATCTTATTCTCTCACCAGTAATACTTGTAGAACACAGCTGCACTCATTAGGCAGCTGCTTTGCAGAAGTCTGAAAAATCATTAGGATTTTAAGTCAACCACAAGGATTGACAATTTCTCTCCTTCTTTCCTGTCTCCTACCTTCTCTCCCATAATCTTTCCGTAGACACTTTAAAATACTGTTCATGCTCAGGACCTGTGCTGAATGTTGCACACGTCTGGTGGTATAGCTCAGACTAGCACTTGCCTGGCATGTGTGAGGCCCTGGGTTCTATACACAACTCTGAAAGAAAGAAAGAAAGAAAGAAAGAAAGAAAGAAAGAAAGAAAGAAAGAAAGAAAGAATAAAAGAAAGAGAGAGAAAGAAAGAGCCACGCCAGTTGGTATCTTTGCCTTTAAAGAGTTCGCAGTTCAGCAATGAGGCTGCCTTTAGGAATAGATCAGACAATAAAAGGGAAATTATGGCAATATCTTAGAGCTGTGTACAAAAGCTGAGGCACTTCCTTCCACTGAGAAAATTAAGCAAAGTGTCAAGAACAGATGATACCAGAGCTATGACTGAAAAGATCATGTAACAGTTGACGGATATGCCAGTTCTGGGGGCAGTTTGGGAAGCTGAGGCAGAGGGATCACAAATTTGAGCCCAGCTTGAGTAAATTGATGATTTAGCAAGACCGTGTCTCAAAAGAAGAAATAGAGATATTAGCTGGAGATGTAACTCAGTGTGAAGGCCCAGGGATTAAGACACAGTCTCAGACATGCAAACACATGTGCACAGACAGACAGAGGAAGTAGAGGGCAAGATCATATCTGGTAAGTAGGATAACAAAGAACAAGGTTCCGAGGCAACCTGTAGTAATTCTATCATGGGTTGTTGGGATACAGAGATATAATTTATTTATGAGGTTATATCTCAGCAACTTTTTAAAAGGACTATTCAGGGCTAGAGGGAAAGCTCAGCAATTAAACACTTGCCTAGCAAGCTCAAAGCCCTGGGTTCAATTCCACAATACCGTGTAAGTCAAGTGTGGTGGTGCATGTGTGTAATACTAGCACTTCGGGAAGCCGAGGCAGAATTGCCTTGTGTTCAAGGCCAGCCTGGGCTACATAGTAAGTTCAGTGCCAGCCTGGACTGCAGAGCAAGACTCTCTCGATAAATAAATAAATGAATAAATGTAAATTTAAAAAGGACTATTCACTGACAGCTTTTTAAAAAATATTCCAGGGTGCCTTAGTACCTGGTACAATGTGTAAGGAATGTTTTGGTGACACAATGAAGGGCTTGGACTCTTAAGTACAATCTGTGAATCAGAAGAGGGTAAGAGTATTGCTGACAGTGGGAAGGGTTTTAAACAGTGGACTTGTGTTTTCCACAGCTGTTTCTCAGATAGCCAATTGTATGGTCAAAGGTTTTTCTGTCTTTTGAGAGTCTGTGAGGTTATACCTCAGTAGTTTTGTTGCTTTTGATTCTTGCTTTAAGGCTGTGTCCTCAATGATGTCCATGTGGAGAGTATTTGGCCAACAGGACTGTGGATGGAAGGTTTGTGAGGAAGTTCTTGGCAGTTGTCAAGGCCAGAGATGACCACAAAAGCTTTAAATAGGGCAATGGTTATAGCAATGGAGAGTTGAGGGTAGATTTGAGCTAATCAAGAAGCCATAATGGTGGGGTTTGTTTGGGGCATAGGAATCCAGGGTTTGAGGAAGTAAAAAAAAAAAAAATGACTTTGGAAACCTGGTGAGCACCTGTCGTCTCCAGCTACTTGGAAGCCTGAAGAGAAAGAATTGCTTGAGTCCAGAAGTTTGAGGCCAACCTGGACAACATAGTGATGACCTCCAGGAAAAGAGAGAGAGAGAGAGAGAGAGAGAGAGAGAGAGAGAGAGAGAGAGAGAGAGAGAGAGAATTCTGAGTTTCTACCTTTATAATACTGGATACGTTGATACCAATTGAGGGAGGGGAGGAGGGAAATGGAGAGAGAGAGGCAGATTCATAGAGAGGAATGAATTTGGAACTTATGAGCAGGTGAGCAATGTTTAAAACCATGAGAATTTACAGAGAAGGATCATAGAAAGGAAGGAT
Organism: Ctenodactylus gundi; assembly: GCA_004027205.1. NCBI lineage: Eukaryota > Metazoa > Chordata > Mammalia > Rodentia > Ctenodactylidae > Ctenodactylus > Ctenodactylus gundi. Next base: position 806,780 of record PVKB01000132.1, read on the forward strand.
AAAGTGAATGATACCTCAGCCCACTGCCCTTGTTTTCCAGATGGAGAAAGCAGGGTTCAAAGAGGTGAAGTCACCAGAACTAACCTTTTAGAAGAGAGAATTGGGACTTAGGTCTCTAATTCCTACCTGGTTCTCTTTACTGCACAAGGTTTGGTTTGAAAATGAGGTGTTGTGACATCTTTGTGTTGGTTTAGCAATGCATAAGCTCCATTATTCCTCCCTTAGGGAGTAAGTCATTAATCTGAAGTTTTATTTTAGATTAATGACGGTTTTCCCTCAGCCCACCCCCACTCCCATGTCAAGGATAGCACTGTGAGAGCATTTTCCTCCCCACAATTCCAAAGTTGCTCTCATTCCTCCAAGTGGGTTTGAAACTAGGATCTTCCACTAGGAAATTAGGAATTTCCACTAGCGTTTTTGGAATTGATTCTTAAGAAAGAACCTTAATATTGATGGCAGCAAATTTTCTGTAATCTAAGTCAGCTTTGTTGAGATATAGTTTCCATACGATAAATTTTGCCTTTAAAAATGTACAATTCTTCTAGCCAAGCTTGGTGGCACAGACCTTTAATCTCAGTACTCTGGGAGGCGGAGGCAGGAGGATCACAAGTTTGAGCCTAACCTGGGCAACTCAGTGACTTAAGTGGAACCCTGTCTCAAAATAAAAAAGTACAGTTTTATGAATTTATTTAAAAATGCAATCATGTGGCTGCCCCACTATCAAAGGTCAGAACATATCTATTTCCTGAAAAAGTTCCTTTACAATTCTTTCTACTCAAATTAATACCTCAACTCCCCTTGCCATTCCCTGGCAATGAGTAATCTCTGTTCTTACCATTTTTCTTTTCCAGAATGCCATGAAAATGGAATTTTACAGCCCTTTGAGTCTCATCTTGTCATGTAGCATTATCATTTGAGACTTGCCATATTGTTGTGTATCAGTAATTTTACTTCCTGTTGCTGAGTAGTATCCCGCTGTAGGGATATGCCACACTTTGCTATCCATTAAACAGATGACTGGTTATTTATTTGCTCCCAGTTCCTGTTAACTATAAAATAAAGAGCTATATGCATTTGAGTACAGGTTTTCATGCACGTATAGGTTTTAATTTCTCTCGTGTAAATACCTACAAGTGGTGTTATATTCCTGGGTTCCATACTAAGTATTAACTTTGTGAGAAGCCTCCGGACTGTTTTTCCTATGATTGTGACATTTTTATGTGCCTCAGGAATGTATGAAAGTTGTGGTTGCTCAACAACATTGTTAGCATGTGATATTGTCAATTTTCTGTTTTTATTTTTGTACCATTCTAATAAGGGTGTAGCATATGTCATTGTAGTTTTGGTTTGTATTGCCCTAATGACTAATAATGTTAAGCAACTTTTCATATACTGGCTACCCTATATTTTGTTTTGTGGAGTTTCTTCTATTTTTATAGGGATATTTTCTTATTACTCAGTTTTAAGGGTTCTTTGTGTATTGTGGAGACAAAACCTGATTCACATATGGCCTCTGGAAATATATTCTTTGGTCTGTGCCTTGTTTATTTTTAATTTTAACAGACTTTTAAATACTGATAAAGTCTACCAGTAGAAAAAAATTACCACTAGACTATCCACTATGTAGTTCATACTTAACCAAGTTGAATAGCTATGTCCGAAAGGAACAAAGTGTTTACAACAAATTCAATTACATCTCAGAAAAAAATGAAGAATATTTAATACAAAAACATTGGGCACCAGCTAAAATTTACACTGTGTAATTATAAATTACCAGATGAATAAGGAGAAAAATTTCAACACAACATGAATTAAAATTAATCATCCAAAATTGACCCATAAATGACGTAGAATGTAGAGTTAGTAGGCAAGAACAGTTGTAATTAAATTATACTTTAAAATTATTAATTGAATTATTAGAATGAAATAATTCTTATAAGCATGTTCCTTCTATTCCTGAAAGTTGAGGGAATACTGTACCTGTTAGGCAGAGATGTAGTAGACATAAGTATAACCCAAATTGAATTGAGAGATGAAAACTACAAATCCACTAGAAAGGATTAATAGCAGTTTAAACACTGTGGAAGAAAAGATGAGGGAAGTTGAAAGCACGGCAATGGACCAGAGAATCCAGGAGCAGCAGGAGAACGTCAGATGTTCAGATGTGATGTGATTAGAGCTCTGAAGGAGAGTCAAAAAGGGACAGAAAAAAGTCCAAAGAAACAATGGAGAAAATTTTTCCAAAGCTTATTTTTAAAATAATAAATCCACATATCTATGAAATCCAGTGAAATTCAGGTACATGACTCATGATGAAAAATACAGAAGATCCATTGTAATGAAATCGGTTAATTCCAGTGATAAAGAAACAATCTTAAAGGCATCTGGAGAAGGAAAAAGATACATTGACTCAACAGACTTCTTGTTATAAACAATGTAAGGCAGAAGACAGTGAAGCTACATCTTTAAAGAATTGAACTGAAAAATAAGTGAGTGTAGGACTCTATATCCAGAGAAAATATTTTTTAAAATAAAATTTGCTCAGATGTACAAAAACTAAGAGAAATTATCACTACAGACACGCATAATAACGTAACAGGAAATGTTAAATGCTGTCCTTCAGACAGAAGGAAAATAATATAAGATGAAAATTTGGGTCTACACAAAAAATGAAGAGCCCTGGAAATAGTAACTGTGTGGGTACATGTCGACCTTTAAAAATGTTTAAATCTCCTTAAAGGTAATCATATAAAGCAAAAATAATATCAGTGTCTTTTGAGGGTCAGTGTCTTTTGAGGTTTCTAACTTATATAAAAATACAATATACGGAGCTGGGGGAGTACTTCAGAACCCACTCAGGGAGTGATGGTGCATGGGTGTAATCCCAGCACCCAGGAGGCTGAGGCAGGAGGATTGTTGTGAGTTCAAGGCCAGCATAGGCTACCTACTGAGTTCAGGACCAGCCTGGGCTACAGAGAGAGAGAGATCCTGGCTTAAAAGGAAAAAATAAAGGTATAGTCCATAAGAATAATACCAAAAATCCTGAAAGGGATAAATGAAAATGTATGTTGTAATGTTCTTAAATGACACATGAAGTGGTATAATATCACGTAAAGTTAGACGGTACCAAGGGTAAACCCAAAAGCAGCTATTAAGTAAGAAAAAAAAGTATTCTAGCTAATAATTAAAAAGTAGAAGTGAAGTGAAGTCATAAAATAATGCAGTTATTTCCCAAGAAGGCAAGAAAAAAGGAAAAGAAAAATAAGAGCAGACAGGACGAATAGAAACCAGAGAAGCAGCGTCATGTATTTAAGCTTCGGCATGCCAATCATCTCACTAAGTAATCTAAATATCATAATGAGAAGGAAGAAGTTGTCAGGTTTGGTTTAAAAATGTGAAACCAAACTATATGCTGCATATGCGAGACCAGTCTTTGATATGAAAATATAAGTAAGCTAAAAATAAAGGAATGAAGAAAAATCCATCATACTTGAATCAAAAAAGAGCGAGTGGGTCTACAGTAGCGTTGGATAAGATGTATTTCAGAGCAAAGAGAGTAAGAAAGAGTCATTTCATAATGCTTTGAGGCCTGAAAATATATGGAGTAAATATTAATTGAACTGAAAGAAGAAATGTACAAATCTACAATGATATGAAAGGAGTTCAGCATTTTTGTTTAGTAGGTAACAGAACAAAGAAGAAGAAATCAACAAAATGCCCAAAAAAACCCTGAAAAATCCTTCCAGCCAACATCACATCATTATAGAACAATAGGTGAATGTATAATTTTTCAAGTTCCCATGATATGCTTCCCAAAAGAACATATTCTGAAAAATATGACAAATGTTAACAAATTTTAAAAGATTCAACAATACATTCAGACTGAACTGATACTGAATTATAAATTAAGAGCATAAATATATATGGAAGGCCCCTTAATATTAAGAAACAAAGCAATATGGTTCTAAAGGACTCATGAGTCAGAGACTGGAAGAATGGCTCAGCCTAGCAAGCACTAAGTACCCAAGTTTGATTCCCCAGCATCACATAAACTGGGCGTGGTGGCACATGCCTGTACTGTAATCCCAGCACTAGGGAGGTGAGGGCAGGAGGTTTGCCATGAGTGCAAGGCCACCTTGGACTCCATAGTGAATTCAAAACAAGCCTGGGCTACAAAGTGAGACCCTGTCTCAAAAAATAAATAAATAAAAAGAATTCATGGGTCAAAGAAGAAACCAGAAAAATAATTTAAAATGTATTTGCTTTAACTCAAAATAAAAATATAAATATCAGAATTTATTGGTTACCCAAAAACAATAAGGAAAATTTATAATATTATTAAATATTTGATTATTAATTTTTATATTACCATTAACAATAGTATTAAGCTACAATGCTATAAAATATATTTGCAAAGGATAATCATCTCAAATTAATGGCATCAAATTTAAACATGAACAAATGAAAACCAGCAAATAAACCATGTAAGCAGAAAAATAAAAGACCTATGATTAGAGTGAAAATTTAATGAAAAATAAACCAGAGAAATAATTCAGCCAAAGCAACAAAAGTCCAGTTAAGCTGATAACCTTATAGGCAAAGCAACAGGAATAACAGGGCAAAGACACACATTGCTAATACTGAGAATGAGAGAGACAATATCATTACAGAATCTCCAGATTTGAAAAGTTTAATATGAAGGACTAGGGTGTAGCCAGTAGTCTCTTGGTAGCCTTACTTAGTATGGTCAAGGCCTTGGATTCAGTGCCAATGATGGAAACAAAAAGCTACATGCTTTTACTTTGACAATTTTGATTTAATGGAAAAATTCCTTGAAAGGTATACTACCAAAGGTCATTCAAGAAAAACTGGTAACCCAAATATGGTTGTAAGAAAGAAATTAAATTTGTGACTTAAAATAGTACCACCATGAAAAATACTGGAGCAGTTGACTTCATTGAGGAATCCACAATATGTTCATAAGGGAAATAAAATGAATTCTGTGTAAATTCTTTCAGAAAATTGAAGAGAAGGTAGACTTCTCATTCTGTGGGACCAGCTTTATTCTGATTTAAAAAAATAAAGATAGTATATAGAGACTGCAGATCAATAACTGCCGTGAATAAAGTTCAAAACAAGTAGTACTATTTTAAGAAGTTTAATTCAAAAATATATAAAATGATAGTACATCATATCCAACTGGTGTTTATTCCAGAAGAGTAAGGTTGGTTAACATTTAAAAATCAATTAATGTATTTTATTATACTCACAGATTTAAAAAGAAACCCTAAAAAGACAGCAGAACTTAATCAAAAATATATGATCATCTCAGTAGAACAGAAATATCTGAATAACATTTATTTGTAATAAACATCTTAACAAAGTAGAAATAGAAGTGATCCTCAAAATAATTAAGAGTATATGTGAAAAACTAAGAGCTAATGTCACCCTTAATAGTAAAAATATATATGTATATAAGTATGTATGTATGTATTTGGAAAAATAAAAGCCAGCAAAAAAATCCTAGCAATAAATCTCTCAAAACTCAGTCATGACCAGTACAAAGTTTCAGCAAGGCAGAAGATAGCACAGTGACTAAACACTAATAGTGCACTTAAAAGTGCCTGTATTTGATGGTAGTTTATGATATTTTTCTCTTCTCTGAACCATTGTAGATATTATTTTTAATAGTATAGATGATTTTAAAATGACAAAATACTCATATTTTTAAAATGCATTAGCTGGACATGGTGGCCTGTGTTTGGTGTCCAGGCTACTGAGGAGTCTGAGGTAGGAGGATCACTGGAGCCCAGATGGGGCAACATAGGAAAAACACCCTCATCTTTCAAAAAGATCGGGAACACGCCCGTTCATGGGGAACCCGGTGCTAACCCATTAGAGGACAATTTGCTTCTGGGTCGGGGCTTTGTACGTATCAAAGCAGCTTCCTCGCTGCCATCAAGTCAGCCCACGACACAAAGTTTGTAAAAACAAACCAAGATAAATAAATATAAATAAATAATAAAGGAGAAAAAAAGATGGGGAAAGGGCATTTTATACTTGGAAATTGCTGAGAAAATAGATTTTAAAGGTTATCATTGTAGAAAAATAAGTAGGTGAGGTGATGGATCTGTTAATATAATTATTCTGCATTGTGTATCTCTACCTCTAATTTAGGGCAAAAATGTGAACAGGCATACCACCAAAGACATATGTCATGGAAGCTCTGGAAGAGTGCTCAGCCTCATTAGTCACCGGGAAAATGTAAACTAAAGCCATAGCCAAGATGGCTCGTGCCTGAAATCCCAGCACTCTGGGAGGGTGAAGCAGGATTGCCAGCCCAAGTCCCACCTGGACCAAACTTAGTGAGACCCTGTCTCAAATTGTAAAAAAATAAAAAGGGCTAGGAACATAGCTCAAAGGGCCTGAGTTCAATCCACAATACCACTAAATAAATAAATAAATATTAAAGAGCAAACAAATCTACAAGTGAGAAACCACAGCTGTCAGAGGGCAAGAATTGACATCTCCGTCACTGCAGGTGTTGGTAAGAATGTAGCACAACTGGAATTCCCATATACTGTTACTGAGTACATAAAGATAGAATCTCTTTGGCATTTTCTCAAGTTCTACACTTACCTACCATATGACCTAGGCATTCAACAACTCGGTATTTACCTAAGAAAAATCAAAGTCTATCTTCATACCAAGATTTTTGCACAAATGACAACAGCAGCTTTATTTGGAGGAATAAAAATGGCAATAGCTCAAATGTCTATCACTGGTAAATAAGTAATATATAATACCTGTGTAGTAAATTATTACTCTGAATCAAAAGGAATGGGCAGCTGATCTGCATTACAATGTGGACATATTTCAAAAATAATGCTGAGCTAAAAAAGCCAAACCCATCCTCCCATGAAAATTTTTGTGTACTTTCATTTATATGAATTTACAAAAAATTCAAACTACTTTGTACTGACAGAAAACAGATCAGAGAACGTTGTATGGACAGGAGTGGGTCACACTGGTGAAAAGGTAGGATTAGGAAGGGTTATGTAGGAACTTTGAGCGTGATAGTTAAGTTCACTGTCTTGAATATAGTAGTGACTTTTTTTTTTTCCTGTACTGAGGATTGAAGCCAGGCCTTTGCTCTGCACTATGTTCACAGGCCTTTTTTATTTTCTGTTATGAGATAGAGTCTAAGTGGCCCAGCCTGGTTGAACTTGAGGTTCTCTTTTTATCCTCCACTATTTTTATTAATATACATATGCAATACTTAATGTTTACAATGAACTTGAGTGTTTATATCACATTAACTTTACAATCCCGTCGCACTTTTGGCCCTCCCACCCCCTCCCCATCCACATCCCCCAACTCCCGCTATCACACCATGTGATTCTATAGAATGCCTTTATTCTGGGTTTCCCAAGTCAGAGAAACCATACAATACTTAACGTATTTAATCTTCTGCATCTGAATAATTTCACTCAAATCAGCACTCCTTAGTGCAGCTTCCTACCCCTCAAATGCACCACAGTGGTCAAATTTTGATACTTCTTCTCTGAGTCCAGCAGATTCCTTTATTGGGATAGCTGCCAAAAGTCCTTCCCCGCCCCCCATATTTTTTATATATCTTTGTTGAGATTCTTTAACCTGGCCTCATCCACCAGTCCACTTAAGAAAAGAGCTACAACCATGTAGTTCATAAGGCTAGTAAATATGAGAAAGAAAAAGAAAAGTTAAACTTCAAATGCCTTAGCTGAGTACTGAAAGGTACATGTTTGTACATTCAAAAAGTTATCATTACATCAACCAGTTTTCTTAGGATAAACTTACAACAAAGACTGAATAAGTGAATTGTTACAATAAACAAACTTAAGACTATATCAACTTGCTACATTAAATGAACTTAAATCTTTATCACACAAATATAGTTAAAGTAACAGATATGATGGTATACTTAGTTGTTTCAGAATTTTTTGACTTTTATAGCTTAATTATGCACATTTCACTAATTACTAACATTTTGCTAGATTTGGTTTATACTTTTGTCTACCCATCCATCCATACACTCATGCATACATATTTTTTCAAGATTTTATACCAATTCCCCATGTTGCATGTAATTACTCTGTTTTGCAAACTACTATACTATTACTAATAATAATGATGTGGGGAGATTTCACAGATTTTATAAAACAGCTGGTATTTTTTTAGAAGTGTGTCAATCAAATGATTTAAATATCAATCTATTTTTTATTACACTTTCTCTTCAGATGTTACCTTTCCTCCATGGTTTATTTTTTTTTTTTTTTTTTTGATGCTGCTTATATTTCTGCCTCTCTCAAAGAGGATAAAATCACATTCAACATCAAATAAGTGAATTTCTACATTATACAAGCTTAAGACTATATCAGTTTGCTACATTAAATGAACTTAACTCTGTATCACATAAATATACTACAGTTAAAGCAATAAATAGACATGCTTAGTTATTTAAACTTTCATAAATTGTTTACTCACATTTCACTAATTATTAACATTTTGCTGGATTTGGTTTATCCTTTTACCTATCTATTCATCCTAACCTCATGCATGCATATTTTTAAAGATTTTATACCAATTTCCCACGTTGAATATGATTATTATGTTTTATAAACTTATATTCTATTGAAAATAAAGATTTGGAGGAAACATTCACATATTTTATGAGACAGTTGGTACTGTTTTAGAAGAATATCAATCAAATGATTCAAATACCAATCTACCAATCTTTTTTATTTGTTACACTTTCTCTTTAGGTGTTTCCTTTCCTCCAGGTTTTTTCAGTGCTGCTTGCCTTTCTGGTTCTCTCAAAGATTCTTCCAAATAATTTCTGTGATGCTGGGCTAGTTGTTACAAATTTCTTAAGGGATTCTTGATCATTTTTTCTTCTTCTTCAATTTTCAGGGATAATTTTGCTGGATATAACAACCTGCATTGAAACTTGCTGACTTTTAAAGCTTGAAGGATCTTGCTCCAGGCTCTCCTAGCCTGTAAAGTTTAAAGCCTTGAGAAATCTGCAGTAATTTGAATGGGTTTGCCTTGGTAGAACAATGCCTGTTTTTCTCTTGCTGCTTTTAATATTCTCTTTTTATGTTGTGTTTCTGAGGTTTTGATTATGATGTGCCGTGGCAAGTGTTGTTGCTGGTTGAGGTTACTTGGTGTTCTATATGTTTCTTGTATCTGGAAGTTAATTTCTTTTCTTATATTAGGGAAATTTTCTTGCACTATCGCCATGAATAAATTCTTTATACCTTTGGTGCTGTCTTCTGCTCTTTCTCCCACACCCATCATTCTGAGATTGGTTCTCTTTGAATCATCCGTCAACTGGTGTATCCAGCTACTTTGCTCGTTTCTGACTTTGGAGTCATGTCTAATTACATCATTTGTTTCCTCAGCCTTGTCTTTACAATACCTGAGTTGTCTTTCCCTGTTATTACATATAGTTTTCATGTTCTCAATTTCATCTAGATTTATTTTTAGATCTTCCATTTCTCTATTAAAATATTTCTTCATATTTTGTATTTCTTCATTTTCCTCGGCCAACTTTTTATTTGTGGCTTCAATATGCTCAGTGAGCTTTGTCTCCACTAGGACCATAATTTGCTTAGTAAGATCCTCTTTAAGCCTGCTGATCAATACTTGCATTTCTTTGAGAATATCTTGTTTGAACTGTTTGTTTGACTCATTTATTTGCTTTTTGACTTCCTTGCCTGTGAGTTCCACTATTTCAGGGCCCATGCCATTAGTTTCTGGGGTCTCAGCCATCTCCGTGGTTTTCCTGCTGCCCTGTCTTCCCGTGTTTCTGGTGTTGAGTTTAGAGGCCTAGCGAAGAGGTTTCTTTCAACCCCTATGATGATGTGTGGTGGGGAGCCACAGTTCTCCTTAGTTCTGTGTTGGAAGTAGACAGTGAGGGGGACCTGAGAGTTCAGTGGCCTTTGAGGTGTCTTGTTCCTCCCTGGCCCTCTCAGCAAAGCTCTCCCACCTGTCCTGGCTTCCCTCCCCAGGGTGGCCTCTCCACCCTCAGAGGTGCACCCACTACACTGAGCCGTTCAGGAGATCAGCAGGCTTTCTTCCCCTCCTTTCTCCTCTCTCTGCCTCTTGTGCCAGTTTCTTCCTGGGCACTGCTTAAGGGTGACCCCCAAAGCCCTGACGTGCTCTTCTGAGCTTTCTTTTACTCTGATGAGTTCAGTCTTGAACTTTTTTTTTTCTCCTTCTTTTTTAGATGGCTCCTGCTTACATCAGGCTCTCTGAGACTGTCTCAGGTTATAGAGAACAAAAATGGTTAAGCACATTTCTTTAACTCCTGTCTCTGCCAAATAAATCGATAACATTGTTTTTAGGTTTTTAAAGATATAAATATATATTTTATTAGACAGCATATCTTACATGTTCTTGCTGACAAAAGGTAAGTGCATGAGCTCCTGGATAGGTTAGTAAGCTTGATTGATTGTGCTATTTTTTTCATTATATCTATATATCAATATATCATTATTTACACTGAAATATTTATGATTTTACTTGCCATGTATACCTTAATAAAGCTCTAAAAATACCTTAAACAAATGGACATAGCATCTAAAGGCAAAGAGTGGATAAGAAGAAAATAAAAACTTGAGAGCTTAGGGCTAAGGATGTAGCTCAGTAGTAAAGTGTTTGCCTATCATGTGCAAGGTCCTGGATTTAATCCTTAGCAACACTCACACACACAGACAGACAGAGAGAGATAAGAGCTTTATAGCAAAGGAAGAAAGTGAATCATAGCTAGAGATTGAGAAAAGGGAGAAACGACCTTTTCTCTATTTCAAGACCCCAAAGAGTATAATCTACCAGTGCTAGCTCCCAAAAAGTGAGCCACGGACACGATATGGGCAAGAGAGTTTTTTTTTTTTTTTTAAGAATCTGACCTATGAGAAAAGACCTAAAGATGAAAGCCCAGAGAGTATCACGTGACAATAGGCCACACCATGTTTGCAGAGCTTACTGTGTAAGCAGATTGTTGGGAAGAGATTCCACAAGCATCTGTAACACAGGAGCAGTTTGTATACAGACAGTTGTTTCTTGTCACACTAGGCTCATTTCTAAAGCTTCATAGCCACATGTGGCTGGTGACCTCCACGTTGGGCTGCTCTGGTATTGTTTCCTGTCACTGCAGATCATACTATTGGACAGCTCTGTTTTAAATACCTCCACTTCTGATTTAAAGTAGACTTGTTTTCATGAAATGGTATTTTTTTTTTACGAATGTTCATATTGGTCAGTTTTCTCTGATTACAATCAGTTTTATTGTTTCATGGTAAGGTAAACACATATTTACTTTTTAAGATGTGCATGTATGAATGCCATTGTTTTTATTTTGTTTTACAGCTGTTTTTTCAGTAATAATATTTGAGACTATTTCAAATGAAGACCTTCCTGTGATCAGATGCCTTTTAATCAATCATAAGAACAATGATTCAGCAGTGAAAAAATCGTCATCCCATCTCATGGTAAAATAATATTAAAATTATAGCTGTAGCTGTTTTTCTCTAGAGATTGTACTTTGTAAGCTATTGAAATCTAGCATTGCTAAATGAGCTTTTCTTTTTGTTTAAGTGTATTATGCCCAGCAGCAACTACTAATATATTCCTAGCTACCTTGTGCTGTATGTCATATAGAACTGTATTTTGGGGCCGGGGACATAGTTCAGTGGTAGAGTGCATGCTTGGCATGGGTGAGGCCCTGTACTCAATTCCCAGAGGTGAGAACTGGAAATGGGACTGGGAAGGTAGATTTGTGAGACTTAAGAGCTTGTAGCAAAGGAAGAAAGTGAATCATAGCTGGAGATTGAGAAAAGGGAGAAACGATCTTTTCTCTACTGCAAGACCCCAAAAGAGTATAATTTACCAGCACCAGCTCTCAAAAAATGAACAACAGGCAAGAGAGTTGTTTTTTTTTTTTTTGAAGAATTTGACCATCTATGAGAAAAGATTCCAAAAGGACACTGATACCCAGCTTGAAAAAGTGATATTTCTTTTTACCCTTAAAGAAAATCCAGGCTTCCTTACCAATGATGACTCTGATTTCCAGCTGCGCTGTGGGTGTGGAAAGATTTTTTCCATTAGTGCATTAGAATCCACTTACCTACTTTTGTATTTCTACTTCCCCAAACTTGCTCTCTCTTTTTTTTTTTTTTTTTTGTATTATTGATTTCTGTTTATACCCATCTAGTTCTCAGGCCTCAAAGCTGAACATGGTTTTGGACTATGTCCCCTTCTTCTGCCTTCACACTCTACCAGCTACCAAGTCTTGTCTATCCCCTGTAATAATTCTCAGGTCATCACCTCACATTCTGTAGTCTCACTGCCACTTCTCAAACTCAATACTCTCATTAACTCCCTCGGATTCACTTTTTGTATTAGTGTACACTTACAATATATAATTATTACATTCATCCGGGGAAATGCTACGTGTGCATATCACATCATAATTGTTCTTACTTTCCCTTCTCCTCCTCCCTCCCATCTCCCACCTTCCCCAGATTCCCTTCCCATCTCCATATTTCCTAGCATCTGCCCTTTATGTTGTTCTTTGAAGTCACATCCCTTAATTAGCCTCTTCCTGCCACAGTTTATTTCACATATGGCTGCCAGTCCAGCCTTGGAGAGGCCCGGCCATGACCAGCTGCTGAGTTCAGAACCCCCAGTGATTTTTCACTACTCGTATCCTTTTATGGTCTTCACTGAACATAGCTATTCCCACCTCTTTCCTTTTTAAAAATAGACATTCAATGAATGTATTCCCATAAAAGAAGCTTAAGTGATAGAGAACTAGAAATAATACAAATCTGTGTACAACAGTAGAACACAAATGAGCCAGTTCTACAGACATTTTCAGCAAAGGACTCAAACACAAGTTTTTTATGTATATCTAACAATAAATACATGACGTGGTGGCCTCCTGCCTGCCATAAACCAGGGATACTAAAATATTGACAAATTTTAAAAACAGCATGAAATAGACCAGTAAGACCCTTGATTTAATACATACATGAGTTGTTATGTCAGAAGCATGGTTAGTTTTGATTTTAAATAGATATCTATCTTAGTTACTTTTTCCTTGCTAAAGCAGAATATCTGACTTGAGGCTTCTTCTTTACAACTTCACCCACTGTCCCTCTGGGGACACACTGTCTTCTATGGCCTTTCTCTGATGTCTCAGTAGAAGCCTCCATGAGTCCACAGCTCATGCACTCTACAAGCCTGTAAAGCCAGGACCACACGGACATCACCAAAGTCTGCTTCTGGCTTGAGTAGTAGCTTGACCCCTTGGACAAATGCTCTAGAGGCCTTTGAGTTCTTATATGGTTGAACTCCAGGGAGGTAAACTATGGTGGCGAACATTTTTCTCTTTGGCCCTGTGTTACACTTCTCAGGAAAAAAAAGTCTGTTGTCTCTCCACCCTTGAGTTGGTAGAGGGTGGGGTCTTACTGTCTTTTAAGATGCGCTCAAGCTATCTTTCCTAAAGTCAAGATTATAAGTGCTTGACTTCTTTTTAATGCTAATCTCTTTATCTTCGCTATGCTTATCTGCCATTCATGACAGGACCTTTTAGCAAAACTGCAAACTTTGTATATCATTTTTCTCTGCCATTCTTTCCTGCCTTTCACTGCAATACCCTGAACACTGGGCTGCCTTGAGATTTCCTCCATCGAATTAAGTAGTCCACTGCCCTTAGTCATAGTTTCTGGGCAAGGACAAAATATTTAGAAACTTTCTGCCAGAGCATAGCACTCACGTTTTTTAGATGAATTGCCAATACAGTTCTCTTTCCAATTGGAACTTTTTGAGCCTGACCTTTCCACTCCTATCAGCGTTCTGGACTCCTGAACTCCAACTAGAATCTCCCATCAAGCTCATCTTAGGACACTCCCACGCTTCTCCAGCTGGCATCCTCAAACCTTCCCAAACTCATCCCACAAACCCACAGTTTCGGTTTCAAACCTCATGGTTAGGTAAAGTCAGAGCAACCACGCCACCTCTGGTACCAGTTTTTGTCTTAATTACTTTCTCTTTTCTGGGACAAAATACCTACAATTTGCTCCTTTAAGGAGGAAAGATTTATCTCACAGTTTCAGAAGGTCACAGTCCATATGCGGGCAGCCAGCCACAGTGAATATACACTGTGGAGCACAGCAGGAGAGCTCTTCACAGCATGGCAGAGGGGGAGCCATATTCTAATGGAAATGCAGAACCAGCACACACCCCTCCAGGTCAAGCTTCATGCATCAGCCCCCTTCAGCCAGGCCCCACCTCCCAACTGTACATGAGGCTTTTGGGGGACACTCAGGTCCAAACCACAACAATATTTATATCATAATTTATCAGCTTATTAATAACTAAGGCATTTTTCATATATAGAATTTAAGTGTAAATACAAAAAATTTAGTATTATGATAGTTCAAATTTTTCTATTTTATTAATATATATGTGAGATACATAATATTTACATAAGGTTAACCTGAGTTATCTTGTGTACATATGTATCACACCAGACTACAATGTTTAGAGTGTTACAAACAGTCATGCATTCATCTCACTGAAGTAAGCGTGCACTCTTTTGTAGATAAACCCCATCAGTGCAACTCTAATGAAGCAAGCATCCACATTTTCAGCTATTTTTACAGCACATCCTGGAACCTAAAAGGATGGTTCCTACTGTTACTTCAAATATGAACATTTTCATCATTTATCATCTCTGTTGGGAACAATAGTTCTTTCTGATCATTCCCTTTGATACTAAATAACTGCTTGCTTACAGTTTAGACCAACTAGTATTCTTCCAATTTTGCTTTTTTTTTTTGAGACAGGGGTCTCGCTCTATATCCCAGGCTGGTCCTGAACTCACTATGTAGCCCAGGCTGGCCTTGGACTCACAGCAATCCTCCTGCCTCACCCTCCCAAGTCCTGGGATTACAAATGTGTAGCACCACACCGAGTTTTGTGTGGTGCTGGGGAATTGAACTCAGTGCCTTGCCAAGCACTTTAACTGCTGTACCATTCCTACAGCCCCCCCCTCCACCCCCCGATTTGCTTTTAAGTAATGACTTTACTAGAGGGAATAAGTCTACCGAGCATCTGAGTAACACCTACTGTTTTTCTTTCTTCCTGAAAACTGTTAATGACATGGGGAGGCAATGGAGTAAGACTCTGAGGTTACCTCTCCTCACCAACTAAGGCTACAAGTTCAGTGTAGTTCTCTTCCTCCAGAAAGTTAAAGCTGCATTTCGTCTCCGAGTCCTCTGAAGAACAACTTGTGTCATTGTATCACAATCTTGAAAAATGTAAACAAAGAAAAATAATACGACAAAAGCAAACAAATCTCCTCTCAGTTTTCATGATGGACTTTCTGTTTGTGAGGAACCATGAACATTGGAATTACCAAGTATGCCTGAGTCCCGTGGCACCCTATTTCAGGCAGGTGGCTACAAAAGCTGTTAGCTCATTTTCCTTATCTTCCATGTCATACCCACATTCTTCTGGGAATTTTGTCTTTTGGGGTTTTTTCTTTATTTTTTTTTTGTTTGTTTGTTTTTCTGTAATAAGATTTGGAGTTGGTTGATAGATATTTTCTGTGTTATAGGTGACTGTACATAGCTTCTTTGACTTCTCACAGTTTGCCCAATTTTGAATTTGTGTGGACAGCCAACTGTTTTAGAGATTTCTTAAGCAATGCCACATGTTTATTCACCTTTATTAGAGTTTCTCATCTTAGAGTAAGGTAAGACCAGTGCGCTGACCTTCACTATACAATAGTGGCTTTTTTTTAAACGTCACGGGTTCTATGTGACCTAATCTCTTGACTATCAATGCTTTATGGGACTGGGGGCATCAGCTGAATCTGGACTGACCTTCAGCTCCTGGTCACCAGCACTGAGCGCCCCATCACCTTTGTATTTTCATCATGCGATGTCATTTTGCCGTTTTCTACTCTGGGACCTTTAGATTTGCCTACTGAAATTCTGTCCATCCTTTGTTTTTTCAAAGTGTTGACGTAATCTGAGATTTACCAAAAAGTTGTGAAAATAGTACTAGCGAGTGAATGAAGAGGTCTTGGTTAAAGGTACTAAGTCTCAAACAGGAAAGATAAATCTACTATTATGCCACATGACGATTATGCAGTAATAAGGTTATATTTTTATTATAACATTATATATTTGAATTTATTTAAATTAGTTTGAATTCATGGGTATTTATTTTATTCTGTGGGGTAAAACCTATTACTGTCTGTGTTTCTTTTGCTGTTCAGATAGTCCCAGCTCTGGTCATCGGGAGCCACTTGGTTTGGCTCCTTGTCCTCTCACAGATGCTTGTCTTTTCTCAAGTACGTCCTTACTCTTTGGTGCTATAAGCAACGTAGCTGAAGTTCATCTTGTATTTTTCTTGCCTCAGCCCTAGGATAAATATTTCTCTGATTTCTTAGAGAATTGAATTTTGTTTTTTTCCTTTTTTGCAGTTCCGAGGACTGAACCTCGAGCTTTTGCACATGCCAGGAAAGTACTCAACACTGAGTCATATCCCCAGCACTAGGAGAAAATATTTAGCAATGAAGGTCCAAGAACTAGGTGTGCTTATTACTGCTGCTGGGATACCACTGCTTCTAGGTCCTATCAGCAGAGGAAGCTAGGAACATATAGATACATAGGTGTGTGTGTGTGCGTGTGTGTGCACATGTGTGTGTGTGTATGTGTGTGTGTGTGCACGTGTGTGTGTGTGTGTGTGTCCACCCCACAGCTACATTTACTTCATCATTTCTGTCACCTATCACAACTTCATGCTGATGACTCTGATTTAAAGATAGCACTGTGAAGCTCATTTTAGCCTGCCCCTTTTTGTTTTGTTTTTCTTTCTTTGAGAGTAAAAATTTTTGTCTCTCACTACCTGTAATATATATTTATTCCATCTTAGGATATAAACTAGTTTCAGATTGGTAGCCAGTGCCTCAGGAAGAAGCAGATCTACTACAACATCTGTGTTCAATGCCTCTTGTTTTTAGTGCTATAGTATCTAAAGCATTATTTCTCAAAGTTACTTAGGATAGTGCTATTGTTCCCTACCCCTTCCATTATGGTTTTACTATTTATCTAGAACACAATTGAATTAATTTGGTTTGCAATCCATTTTGATACCCCTACTATATCCTGACTTAGTTGTGTTTTGAGTTTTTGAATCATCACTGTGGTCCTAAAAATCAGGGCTATATGAAAACATATAGTCAGGACAGGGAACGTTTGATCAAAACTATGGTGAATGTTTAACATTTTTTTAAAAGTTATTGTGCAAAAAGACATATTGCCATTCATCCATCTCAAAATAGTCCTCCTTGCTTCCAACATATTCATCCCATCATTTCATCACTTTCTAAATTATTCTGGAATTTTTTTTTATGTGTGTTTTCATTGCACTGTTACCTCAGTGTTCTGAATACGCTCACAATACTTACCTTCCGTGGTCATTTTGACTTCATTTTCCACAGTGCCAGATCCGGCGAACAAGGCAGATGAGGACCCACTGTAATGTTGCTAGTAGTCTACCTTTCTGTTGGCTGGACTCAGCAGGAGCATTCACTGTATTTTTGATCACGACATAAAGTAAGATGTCTACAACTGCTTCCAAACATGGTGAGAGTGATGGGGTCATTGTCCTGGAAGTGAGGCAGAGTATTTTTAGTGGCAATGTGTCTTTTGCTGCGATACATTTTTAAAACTTTGCTGTTCAGTATGTATTTTGTTCACACCTACTAACTCAGCCCGAGCACAACTGCCTAGCCTATGTAGGGCCCTGTGTTCTATCCCCAGTGCTGCAAACAAACTATAAGCCAATTTTAGAACACTGGAAAATATTACTTTTCATTGCTAGTACCAATTTTCCATCCTCCTTCAGCCTCTTACCTTTTTGGATTTTTTGATATCATTCCTGCAGTTTTAATGCCTAAGTGAGCAGAAACTTGCATCTTTTCTCTCTCTTATATGGGGCAGCACACTTGAAGGTAGAGACTTTTTGCACTTAGCTTTTTTCACGTGCAAGCATCTCTGGGAAATGACTGCAAATTGGGGGTTCATGGAGGTTGTCCTCATTCTTTGTTATAGCCTGTATAGTACTCCATGATATGAATGTGCCACGGCTTGCTTGGTATTTCACAGTTACAGTGCTCTGGTGGGTTGTTGGAGATGATGTATACCTGGGAAGTGGCACCAATGATGAGTGTGTGAGTTGTGTTATTAGGTGTTGCCCAATTCCCTTCCAGACGGGCTGCCCCCGTTTGAACTCCTACAGCAATGTGAGAAGGTACCCAAGTCCTCACAGCCTTGCCATCAAAATGTATCATCACACTTTTAAATGTCTTGCCAGTCTGATAGAGAAGTGATATCTCTGTGGCTCTTGAATTATAAGGAAGTTTGAACATTTTCTCATACGTTTGGGGGCTAGTCATTAGAGCTTTCTTGTTTGTAAAACTAGGCCATTTGAATGTTTTTTACCTCTTACTAAATGGTTCCCCAAAGAATACCGATATGGTATGCTGCTGAGGACTGTTCAGGAACGTTGCAATAATGGTGGTTTTCCCCATTAGTTTGTAGTCTTCAGTGATTGTAAGGAGTTGCTTGTGTAAAGCTGCCGTAAAGCTGGCAGGATTTGTGCTCCAGTCCTGTTCAGGATTCTTGGCCACTGGGCATATTCCCCTCCAAAATCTCACCCCTTCATGTCACAGGCCCTGCCTGCTCGTGTTCACATCGGTGACAGTACCCCTGTTAATAACATGAAAATCTGTGCATAGCGGGGTTGGGGATTCTTTCCTGTATCAGGAATTGGCCCTCAAAAGGAGCTGTCAGTTCGCCAATCAGGCTATGTCTCTGTGGCCTAATGAATCTTTCATGTTTAGGTTCTCTCTCTCTCTCTTTCTCTCTCTCTCTCTCTCTCTCTCTCTCTCTCTCTCTCTAATTCTCATTGTTACTTGCTACTGGAGATTGAGCCTGTAGCTTTTACATTGAGCCACATTCCCAGGTTGGGCTCTAACTTGCAGTCTTCCTGCCTCACCCTTCCAAAATGCTGGAATTACATGCCTGCACCACCAGGCTTGAGTAGGTGATTTTATTGTAAAGTTGTCTCCAACTAAACCCATTGGTTATCATCATTTTCCATGTCTTCATTTTTCTCTATCCTCTTTGAATAACTTTTGATGTTTTTTCCTGTCCTATGGTGAGGGACTTTGCATGTTACTGCCTTTTCTTTTCATTTTTGATTAGTCCTATCAAAAAACCCTTTTGTCTACATGGTCTTTCTCTGTAGCAGATAGGCAGGGATTGCCTTCTGTGGAGTATTGTCATTGTTCTTCTGTTTGTTGTTCCTCTTTTCATTCATCTGAATAACTGTGTGTGTGTGTGTGTGTGTGTGTGTGTGTGTGTGTGTGTGTGTGTGTGTGTACTAGGGGTGTTCCCCAGGCTCCACTCATGCTCTACCACCAAGCCAGTCCCAGCCCTGATAGCTTTTTTTCATTTGTGTATTCTCA